>JAOANR010000008.1:24669388-25869388 GCA_030278955.1 Hygrophila difformis | reverse complement strand
GTGATGTATATATTCTTTTTCCATATTCATTTCCACACTTTAACAATCACTTTGAGAGTGATTAAAAAAATCAAAATCTCTTTTGTATGCTCAATAGCCTATAAAAATTCTATCTCTTGCTCCCTTGACCATTTAAAAAAATTTATCAGACTATCTTTAGTCTAAGAAAAATGTAAGGGTCCAAGGCCCTTATTTTTCCTTATCTTGTGTTATTAATTGGTTACAATAAAGTGTTGGATTTAATAATCTAACCTCATATCATATGGTATATAGTATACCTCAATAAATTCAAGTAAAACCAATTAACTCACTTTTAGAGTAAAGCTCAAAATGTGAGGATGTTGATTTTCAACTTGAATATTATTTTATTAAAAAAAGTGTTTAAAATATTCCCATCTCATCTTCTTCAGGGACAGACCAATTATAGATTCTCTGATGGGCCTACCTACAACAACTCCAGACCTTGCTTTTCTGGAGATAGAGACAATGAAGAAAGAAATGGGTGAATTCAGAAGAGCCTTGGGGAACAAGTTCGAGCTAAAAATGGACCACCAGACGGACTGGAGATTCGAAATGAAAGAGCACTGGTGGAGTGATATCCCCGAGTAAGAAAGGAATTTTAAAGCAATGGGGCTCGGAAGGGACTTCTGCAAACACCTATGGAACTTCTGGGATCAGGAGTTCAATCATGCAAGATATGACCAAAGATTCTCTTCAGCTGTGTACTACGAAAAGGATGGTCTGGAGGATGAATGAAATTAAAGGACGATGGATTCGGATGCTGGAACAACACCTGGGAGACAAGCAGTTGGCAGCTTTCGAGCCAATCCTTATACCGCCAGGAATCTTAGAGGACACGAGGAGGCAATATGTCAGATTTGTTCCTCCAGTGCAAAGGTTGGCATCAGGCGGGGTATTCTCCATGGCATAAGCTTTTCCATTCATGTTAAAAAAGGAGCTATATAACAATGGAACCGTCTGCGGAACTGAGGAGCAGCTATGGCTCACAAAGCACGCCAAAGCACGCCATACTGAAATGGTGTTCAATTTATGGGCTGTTATTAAGCCAATTTTAGAAGCCTGATGAGTGACAACAAGTGCTCGAGCTACTTGAATATTCCACCGGTCCGAAATTTGTCCTACTTGAAGGAGAAGGAGACGGATATAATGGACACCTTCTACACCGATATGAAACAAAGATCGAGGAAGGCCTACGGTTTTGTGAGGAAAATAGAGGAGGGCGATTACGATATGACATGGCATTTCAAGGGGTTTTGGGCAGGCATATCAAAACAAGATGGACTGATCAGCTGATAGCCATGCATGAGCCCAAATTCATTAAAAAATACTTGAAGATCAGAGGACCGGAATTGGGGCTGTGGACAGCGGCTGATGACAGAATGATAAATGAATATGTAGACCCATCTCCCGCACCCCCATAAGTCAATCGAATCGGAGCCCCTCCAAATTGAAGGCGAGCCAGAGCCACCAAAGAAGAAGAGAAAGTTGACAACGCTGGCAGCAAAAGAAAAGGCTGGAAGGCCGGCTGAGCCACAAATCAAAATCCAAGAGCCAAAGCCTTCCAGCCAGCCAAGAGTTATCCCGCCTGTGCCGAAATTTGATGATGAGCCTTCAAGGCAAAGGGATAAAGGGAAGAGCCAGGCTATTGAACTGTCAAAGAAAGAGCAGAGGCGGAAGGCCCAAGAAGAAGTTGATGCTGAGTTTGCTGAGAAAGAGCAAAGAAGAATAAACGCTGAATTGGCCGAAGAACAGCGAATCGCTGAGTACGAGGCACGTAAGGCTGAGAGGGAAAGGCTGGAGAAAGAGCAAGCTGAAGCAGAATCCGTCGCAGAGCAAGAAGAATGGAGACATAAGATAGCACAGGAAAGGGCCGAAAGAAAGAAGGAATGGGACGATATGATGAAGGAAAGAGCTGAAAAGAAGGCCTTGGAGGAAGCTCAAATGTAAGAAAATGTACGAAAAGCCCGAGAAGAGGAGGAGAACCGAAAGGCAGCTGAAAAATTGCAGGCCGAGTTGGAGAAGAAAAAGAAAGAGACTGATACTGCAGACAAGGCCAATGTTGGGGACGATGACTGTCAAATCATCAGCGAAACCAACATTGTGCCTATCAAAGTAAAAGCGGAGCCGGCAGAATGGGCTAAGGATAAAGAGAAACAACTGAAGGAGTTGGATGCCCGAGGAAGTGGGGCAGAGCTTAAAATGGAGAAGATTGTTGAAGGGTTAAGACCCACTGAAGAGATTGAGGAGATGGTGCAAGAAGGCAATGAGAGAATTTAAAAATCACTAAGAAGACTGCTGAGATCACGACTGAGCTGAATCAAATTGCTGCACAAACGATAGCCGCCACTGTTGCTCAACCTCAACCCACAGTGCAAGAAGAAAATGTGCAAATCTAGGAAGATTCAAGCGACAGTTCAGGGCCACGGATCGAGCCAAGCAAAGCAAAAGTGGTGATGAGTGATAGCGACAGTGGCGATGAACAATCAGCCATGGAGGCCATGAATGCCATCTTCGAGGGAAAAACAATTAAACAAGTCCTTCAAGGCGATGAAAATGCAAGGGGTGAAGCAGATGAAAGAATAGAACAAGAAACAGAGGAACAAAATAAGGGGGGGGAAGTGGAGGTACCACTAAAAGAATATCAACATGTAGTTGATCCCTTCTTTCCCGATGTTTTATTCAATTCTGTATTTTATGAAATCCCTTGTAATTTGTATATTCAGCGTGCATCTCAAGGAGGCGAACAAGCTAATTTGGAACAAACTGAAGGAGGGCAAGAACAACAAGAGCAGCAAGATGAGGCCTCAGATTCAGATTGGGAGCAGGCAGGCCAAGGGCAAGGATTTTCTGAGGGAACCCAAGAATCAACAGGATCAATCAGACCTGCTGAGTATTGGATAACCTCCACATCGAAAGGTCAGATGGGGGTGCCCACGAAGAAATATCACAAATACCCCCATCAAAGATGGTGAAGATGTAATGAGGAGGTTCAACAGCAACGAGCATAATGCAGGACGCTATATGGCACTTTCTGGAGTGTTCATTCCTGACAAAGGATTCAGTCCAGAACTGCTGGATCATCCAATGCTATTCACCTTGAAAGAGAAGCATGGATGGACTGAATTCCTTACCCACCACGCTGAACCTGGGATAGCAGAGCTAGTACGGGAATTCTACTGCAATCTGAATGTTGCTTAGAAGAAAAGCTGGGTGCAAAGAGTTGACATTGACATATCTGGAGAATATCTGAACAATTTCCTCAGCACGCCAAACTGGAAATCAGAATTCCCCACAGCTGAGATATTTGAGAAGGGAACATGTAGGGCAGCAGAGAGGCAATACTATGAAGATATCACAAGATCCCTCACTGCTGATAGCTACACGGGAGAATTCTCCTTCTATGCCAAACATCTCAAGCTGGAGTTCCAACCCTCATATGACTTTTACAAGTCAAAGATTAGACCCAACCCTCATGCTCATGAGACATCCGGTCGAATGTTGAAGGGGTTCGCTAAAATTTGGCATGGTACGAAGATCAATGTGGGAGAGCACATCTTCTATGTAATGTCCACAAGGAGCTCCAGCAGAACAGCTCTCTGCTATCCTAACCTCATCAGGAGGATTTGCCAAGCTCAGGGAGTAGACTTGTCAGTTTTCGAAGGGAGTGATCTCATCCAAATGAATCCTCCTATTCCAGTCCCACAGACTAGGGTAACTGATCCCATCGTTTACACTATGCCTGAAAGACATGCGGGATCAGATGCCCAGTCTGGATACACTCCCAGGCAACCAGCTAGGCGCCAACCACGCAAGAAGAAGGCCCGTACTGAAGCGGTGCCTTCAACAGAAGAAGTTGGAATTCCTTCAACGGAGCATACAGAGCGTCCTCCTGCACAGCCAAGCGAGGAAGAACAGCCTCCTGCAGACGCCTCCACTCCAAGTCAGCCAAGAAGACATCCAGTCCGACCTCCTCTCAGAAGTCAGAACGTCTCTCAATTTCCAGCTGATTCTCAAACTATTGAAATAGTGAGCCAAATAGGACAGTCAATAGTGCAAAGTGTCAAATCCTTGGCCGATGTCATCATTTTGACCCAAGAACGGCAACTACAAAAGGAGGATGAGTTCAGAATACGAATTCTTGAAAGAGAAGAAGAATTCAGATTAAGAGCGCTAGAACGAGAGGAGAGGCAACATAGGGAAAGGATGGAGAGCGAAGAAAAGAACAGAAAGCTGATGGAGTCGATGTTCAATAATCAAGCCCAAATGATGAGTGCCATAATCAGGAAGCTGCCCTCACCGCCGAGAGATGACACCAGACCTCCCACCAAGCAGCCGGAGAAGGAGAAAGATTGAGTCTATCACGATCAAATCCAGACGAGCTTTATTGTAAACATCATGCATTAAAATTTCCATTCATTCGGTGCATTTTCGAGCATACTGTTGGAAATCTATTGTAATTGATTTATTTAATTGCATTCGAATAATGGAATTTTTGAGTTCCAGCTTTTAAGAAAAGATGTATGACAGTCCAAGATGAATAAGTGACTGTCATGCCAAAAACAAAACTGTGACATGCTTGCATGTTCACAGTGTCTTTTACGGCTTTCAATTAAATAACCAGCATAAAACAAACATAAATCTGTCACCTAAATTCACATGTTGAATTTAGGCTAATGATTAAATTTGAAAATATGCATGATATAAATTTTTGAGGTTTTGAGCTATAAAAATCTAATGATATGATCACTTGAAAGAAAAACAAACTTTCATGTTGAGAATTTGATTGAATAAATTGCAAGAATTTCTCAAAGGTTACATTTAAGAATAAAAGTATGACATGATCAAACCATACCATGTGAGATTTGAGCATGAGTCACTTTTACTCATTATTTCTTTGTTGTGTGAAAATCATTTTGATTAAAGGAAACCAGAACTTGAAATTGGGATCGATTCAAGACCATGCCATATTTCCGAAATCGAGCATATGATCGAGGCACTTAGAAAAACTCAAATTTTTGGCATTCGTTTGAAATCCAAACCCAAAAATATTTTTCCTTTAGGAGTAACCAATTTGAGCCTTTAAGATTAATTTTTCTTTGAAACCACTATATTTTCCTAGCCTTATAAAAAGACCAAGAAAATCAAACCCAAGTGTAGAAGAACCAATTCTATCAAGGCATCAAAATTTTGATCATCAAGAATGTACTAATCGGTATTCAAAAACCGATTCAAAAAAAAAAGAAGAACGAAAAGAAAAGAAAAGAAAAAGAAAAAGAGAAAAATGTTGAGTTTCATTCAACAAGAATAAGTTGCAATTGACAAAGCAAATTAGACATAGTCTAATGTCATGCAATAGAAAAGGAAAACAAAATAAAGAAAGAAATATTGATGATTATAAATTTTAAATAAGAATATGCCAAGTTAGGGTAGAATGGATTCATGTCCCTTCTTAGCCCAATAATTCCGTTTCATACCGATGTTACAACCGTATGCCCCGTTACAACCCTTAATAAGACATCGGGATCTCGATTTAAAGAAATGAGTGGGTGGCGAGTTGGTCTAATTGCAAGCTTATGGGATAATTTAATTGAATTTGATTATGACCGTTAATGATTAAAATCCAAATTTGAGAGTGAGTGAAATTTCCGCTTCTACTATATGTGAGGCTCTGTTTTAATTGATCAATGTTCATGTCATGCTTAGATTCAAGAATTAAATCAACGAGATTGTCTAAGCCTTTATTCAAGAAAAATTAACAATAATGATTGATTTGTATACCTACTTAAGTGAGAAGTATCATTTCATTAAACACTGCAATCAAGAGAGTTTAATACTTGCAATGTTTGGTTATCTTATCCCAATATAAAAAGAATGAAATTTTTGAAGCCACGCAAATGGATTGAATGTGCAGAGTCTATGCTCTTAGGAGCACTGACTCTGACTGCACGGGGACGATCAGTATTAAATGTGAGGATGTTGATAATGGCCAAAATTGTCCATTATTTCCAATCCATTTCCGTGTCTGAGACAGACATTTTGATCGTATTTCCATCTTATTCCAATAAGAAAGCAGTTGAATTTGACAGATTAATACGAGTTTGTAAGAATAATGAGCTGGTAATGCAAAACACAAAAATATGCAATTTTAATTGTATTTGTGTTAGAAAAACCCAAAACATAAAAAAGGGAAAAAGAAAAGAAAAAGAAAAGAAAAGATGGAAAAAAGAATAAAAATCCCACAAGAACTGAATTTTGGCTAAGTGTTGAAATGCGATGCAGTCTATCCGATGCGGGTTTATACCGCATCGTATTAATAGACCGCATCACTGAGAAGAAGCCAAGTTTGGTGGTGTTGAAGAATGATGCAGTTTACATGATGCAGTTTATACCGCATCTATTCCATGTAGACCGCATCAATGGAGAAGCAAGAAGAAAATTAACAGTGTTGGAAAAGAAGCATCCTAAGTGATGTGGTTTACTCGATGCGGTTTATACCACATCGACATTGTAAACCGCATCGTTTCAAGAGGAAAGAAGCCAAGCAAGAAGAAACCATATGCGATGCGAAATGAATGGTGCGATCTACTCGATGCGGTCCATGTATACCGCATCATTCAATTAAATCGCATCCCAGCCAAAGAACAAGAAAGAGAAGACACATGCAATGCGAAATACTTGATGCGGTTTAAACCGCATCACCTGGTCTAAACCGCATTGATTTCAAATGAGCTCAACTCAGAAGGACAGATTCGGATAAGGATTTGCAACACGTGATAAACGCATGTTACTGTTAATGGGCCCTGATGGGCTTAGGGTTTCGAGAAAGAAGTATAAAAGCTGACATTCTCCACTTGAGGACATTTTACAACTTTCCATACACAAGGGAACAAAAAGAACAACAGGAGGATCTTCAGTTCACCCCTTAAGGGTTAGGTAGGTAGTGTAGTTTAGATTTATTTTTCTTGTACTTTAGCTTAGTTTTAGATGCTTTAACAATAGATTAGTTTTTAAACAACCATTCTCACGCTTTTAGAGTAACCATTACCACATTTTTAAAAAGCTTTTTAGTTAGGTCAAACCCTACCTTCAACTAATGAGGGGTTTTGGGTTATTTACTTTGTTTTTAAGTGTTTTAATGCAAGAAAAATTCCAGTAATGGTTTTTGTCTCATGTGTTAGACACCATTTAATGCTTTCCTAGTAATAAATATTTAGAATGTTTGTTTGCAACTAGGCTTCATTTATTATGTTGCTAGTTGACTTACAAATTCAATAAATGCATGTTTTGTGGGTTTGTAGCATGTTTTATGCCTTAGATCTTCAAATAGTGTTCTTAGGACTTAGATAATTTTAGGGTTTGTTAGATATAGGGTTTTAATGCTTTCCTTTATCTTTATTGTTCTAGATCTTCCATTTATGCTCCCTTAGATAATGTTGGTGTTCTTCATTTTTATGCATGTAGTTCTTAGTTTTTATGTTGTATTTGGTAAAATAGACTTTAAATTCCATTTTTGTAGTTTTAGGGTTTGATTCTTGCTATTACCCACTGAGCATGTACTGTTAAACCACAAAATATTCACAAGTATGACTGCGAGATGACACTGATGTGAAATGAATGATGTGGACTAACTGCATGTATCATAAACCGCATCAAAGAAACCGCATGAGTATTTTGTGAACAAAAAATGTGAAGTTAGAAAACTTGCATGTGATGCGGACTAACTGATGGGGTTTATACCGCATCAGTGTTAATAGACCGCATCGCATTAAAAAGAGGGATTTTTGTTGCATTCATTCAGTGATGCGGTCTCCATGAGGCGGTTTACTCGATGCGGTGTAAACCGCATCGACTGAGTAAACCGCATCACATGGGAATACCGCATCACTTGCATCCCACCCCATCATGCCTTGTTTATTTTCTCCAACCTCATGCGGTTTACATTGAGGCGGTTTAAACTGCATCATCATTGTATACCGCATCACCTTCATTTTTTGAAGAAAATGCCTTAGCCAAACTTGAGCAATGGTGTAATCTCATCGATGTGGTCTATCCGATGCGGTTTATGTTGCATCGACTTGATAGACCGCCTCAGATGATTTTATTTCGCATCCTTGCAATGACCAATTATGGTGTAGACAATACTTCATCCTTCATCCATGCTCGATGCGGTTTAATGGATGCGGTTTATACCGCATCTAATTCAAGAGACCGCATCGACCTCTTCTTTTTATTTTAAAACTTCCAAAAACATTTTTATTTATTTGAGTTGTGTAAGTTGCATGGATGTGTTGGGCTTAGGCCCATTTCATCTAATTTTATCTATTACGCACCTCAACCCTTTAGTGTCAAAATTATTGTGTGATTAACACTCACACAATACCAAAAATCTTTTTTTTTCTTTACTTTATTTTCCTTTTTATTGTGTGAGTAATAAGGAATACCACAGATCAATGTTGGCAAAAGGGTCCCTTCACAGGGATAACGATTAGCTCATCTTTTGTGTATTAATTATTGCTCATTATTTTGCATGGTTTGATTAGAGATTGGTGAAAGCTCCGGGAAAAAGGTCTCTTCAAAGGGATAACGATAGCCACTCAGCCAATTCCTAATCAGATACAGTTTTCTTTTCCTTGTCTTAATTTCAAACCTGAATTTCGAGTTGTGGTATTATTGAACAGTGTCGATCAACACTGTTGTAATAGTATCACACTAAGAAAACTTGTAGGTTTTTCCTCAATTCATGGATGGTAGAACTCTCGATGATAGCGATCACTGTCATTAAAGGGCTCTTACTATCTAAAAATCATACCACCTGGAATAATTGGGAACTGGATAGCAGATGTTTGCAGTCCAGATAACCCCAGTTAATTCTGACTGCTTTTTAGCCAATTTCTTTTCATCTCAAGGCTAATTCATCTTTGTGTAACAAATTCTGTCTAATCCTCGCATTATATTTTGGGGTAATTTATTTTATCTTCTCATATACAAGTATGCATGATAATATTATGTAGTTGTTATGGTCATATTATTTTGGGGATCCTTCCCCTTGGACATAGAAGTCTTGCATTAAATCAGATGTTGCATAATAAATTTCCAACAAAAATCACTTTATAAAATCCGGATCTGAGTAAGGGATAAATTCCACAGTTATGATTGATTCATCTTCTACCGGGGGTTGATTTTGAGAACTTAGAAGCAGAGTCAGCGATTAGGTCTCACATAGACTGAAAGGATATGTGTTTTAATTGAGAGCTTTGTACCTGTGTACGGAATGGTTTTCAGATATCAATTGTTTTCTCAAAATTGCTGTGTGTTGGAAATCTTATATTAACTATTGCATCAAATCAGTGTCCACTTGGATTCAGACAAGATGTGGTAAATAAGACTAGAGGAACAACATGTAGGCCTTGGTTAATTTCTAAGGTAGGGTTGAGTATTTTTTCAACTACTAGCTTCTTCTGCCAAAGCCTAGAATTGAGTCTTGAGTGAGTACATCCGGAACAGATTCTTCACGGATCTGTTTCATTTAGTTTGTATCTCATAACTAACCAGATGTTATAAGCCCTGTGGCTTACTGATATTTGGGAGGTTATGGATCTGCATCTGGTCACCAAGACCAGGGGCTCTTTTATACTAACGGAATGAGATAGCTTTTGAAGCTTCCGAGTGATAGGATTTTAAACGATTTCTTTACCGCTTTCTTTTAAATGCTTTTGTAGAGGACACTCGGAAGAATTTGAGGTTGGCCGCCGTATATAAGGTTTAAAAGTTATGGGTTAGTTCGAGACTTGATTTGAACTTTGGGCGTGACATGGGAGAATAATAGGGGTACTTGGCATGTCAACTAATGATTTTTCGGGTGTTGCTTATCCACCATAGATAAATAATATACCTCGGCAGGGGCAGTTTTAGATCTATGGTATCTTAGATTTTGAGGTCATAAGAGCATGTAAATTCTTGCTGTAAGTACCTGTCTGTTAAAAGGAACACAGTATAGAAAGCATGAGAGTTAGCTAACTGATGGATTATCCTAAATAAAGATCTGTGTAACAAAATGGAAGTTTAATTATTGTTCCATCTGAATCTTGTCCAATCTTTATTATTTTCTCCATGTGCCTTCTGTCACATTTTAAACCTGCTTTATAGATAGTGTAGTATAGTTTTACATGTTTTCGTAGAATAATTTTACCCGCTTTCCTAGAATAAGTTTAGTTGCTTTCCTAGAATAGATTTAACTGCTTTCTAGAATAATTTTATATGCTTTGTAGAATATATTTTATCTCTTTCATAGTTTAGTTTAAATTATGTCAAGTAGTTTCTAAAACCAAACTCAAACTTGAATCAAGTAACAGAGTGGAAAATCTTATGAAACGGTGTGGAACCTGCTTCTATCGCACATCCTCCAGTGAACGATCCGGTCTTACTATAAATTACTGCAATTTTTGACACCGTGCGCTTTCGGGCCACTGTTTTCTACATGAGTATATAAAAATGTGACAACCTATAAACATATCCCTAATCCCAACTCCATCCTCATAATTGGTTTCATAAAATAAAATTAAACCGGGATTATATTCTTTTTAGAAAATACTCATATAGTGGGAAATTGTCAAAAGTTTCACATGGTCTCGACCCGTTGTAGTTGGGTAGCTCGAACGCCCTCAGAACCTTCATACATGACTTCTAGCGTTTTCCATGCATCATAAGATAAGGTGTGGTTGGTGACCAGTTGAAACTGCGTCTCATCCATAGCATTGAAAATCGCATTGAGGGCAGTGTGGTTTCCTTTCTTGGCATCTTTCTCAGCTTGTGTATATTCAGCCTTGGTTGCTGGCCGACCACCAGATGGTGTAGTGGATCCTTCTGGTGCAATTTGTGCTCGGGTTGGTGGTTGCCTAGTTGTTTCGACTGCGTCCCATACTTCATCTCCAAGAGCCATTAGATGAAGCCGCATGTGTGTTCTCCAATATCTATAGTTAGTGCCATCGAACAAGGGTGATCTTGAAAGTGATGCGCCTTCTCTGCTCATTTTTCCAAGATTTCTACAGATCGCCTCTAGTGCGTCAGAGTCTACCGCTCTGATACCAATTGATGGTCCCAGATAATGAATCTTGAACTTAATCCATCGTCGAGCAGGTGTCTAGACTACGAGTAAGCGAGTGGTGTGGGCACAGAGTGTTTTGCAGAATGTAAAGAACACAAGTATTTGATGACCCGGTTCGATCCAACGTATCTACATTTGGGGGATGCCAATCCAGTTCACTTATACTCAAGAAAACCTAGACTTAAATGTAATACCCATAAATTTTAGAATATAAAAATAGGAATTAATCCAATAGGAAAGAAAGTTTTGTTTCCGAGAACCCATAAACTCGGAGATGCACGGAAATCAAAAGACGACGATTTAGAACCCGACGGACCTAAAGCTAAGATTTCAGACGTGAAATCGAATTAAGTCGGAATAAATTTATGATGAGAAGCATAATCCGAAAATGACCCGGAAAATCGAGCGCGAAAACGTGGAAGGATAGAAGTCCGAAAGAGGGGAGAAAAAGACCCGACGGATCGGATCGCACGGACCCGCCCGGACCACAGTCCAGGCGGGGACCGCGCGCTGGCCGGGCGGGGTTTGGCCAAAAGGCGCGCCAACCCCGCGTGGTCCCACAGAATTTGGCAACTTGCGCGTTTTCGGCGATTTCTTACCATAATTCGACCCCCCGACTTTGGAAAGTGGATTTTGGACGGGGGAAGGTGAATAAGGTCGACCTAGGGTTGTCTCCTAACCCCATAAGCAGTCACAACAGCCTCCTAAAGCTCTCTCAAACTCTCCCAAGCCAAAACACTCTCCCGACGAACTTCCGACGGACTTCCGGCGACTTTCCGGCAACCTACAACGACCAAGCAAGGGAGTGGAACAAGGATTTCAGTGATAGATTCATTGGTAAGCCTTCAAACAGATTTACATTCTCGTTTTTCCTCTCAAATCCCCAATCTAACTCTTGAATCGTTGATTGCAAATACGATCGTGGCCAAAGTCGGGAACTTTGCGTTTCGTAGATCCGTTCGTAGGATTTTGGACGAGCCGAGCGACCCTAGGACTACTCAAGAACACAATCACTGTAAGTTGAGCCTTCCATATCAATACGGGTGATTTAGGGGCGTCCGGTATAGGCGTAATGTAACGAAACGTAAAAATCAAAATTAAAAACCCCAACTTGCGCAGTTTCTGAAATCGGCCTAAAACTCCTATTTCGAGGATTCAATCCGAGAAACTCAAAACTAGACTTTTAATCCTAACACATAAATCTAGGTTGTGTAAAAATTTCAGACATTTTCGTTAACTTTTGCTATTTTAAATCGCATCGAAAAGAAACTATTTTGACAAAACGTGTTTGAAATCTGCCTAGGAACATGTCCGAACTTAGTGAGTCTATTTCTATATTTTGTAGTCCGATTTGATCTTTGCAATCTAAATGAAAGTTGTAGATAATCATGTCTAGTATATGTGGTTAAAATTTCAGAATTTTTGGAGTCCATTTGTTATGTCAAAAAGCCAATTTTCCGAACTGTGACAAATCTGTTTTGAGACAGTAAACTGTTTTCGCATTAAACTTGATTTTTGACATGTTTCCTCAACTTATTTCGAGAAAGTTAAAACATGAAAGTTGTTCGTTAGGGTGTTTTGCATAAACTGTGAAATTTTCAGATTTTTCGGACTTAAACCGAATTTTTAAATTGAAAAGGCATAAACTGTGACGCCAAGATACTTTTAAATCGAAGGATTTTGAAATTTCGAAACGAACGATCAAAGATTAGAAATACGATACATCTATACTTTTGAAAAACCCCGATACATTAAATCTAAACGAAACATGAGATACTTTGGTGGAGGGAGAGTGCTCTGCAGGGTGCCCCTCTAGCCTTTCTCTTCGGGCCTATAATGGACGAGAGAATTTGATGAGATATTACGCCAATCGGCGGGAGATACATGGCCTACTCTCTCGGGTTGTCCGTATGGATTTCCCGAGGCTCCGGAGTGGTACTGGGTATGGCAGATACGGCTGCGGCCGCCAGATCACCGGCTAAACGAGATACTTACGAAACGGCTGCGGCCGCCGGATCACCGGCTATACAAAACACTGAGAAATGGTTACGTGACGGGGAAATAAAAGATTTAATATTTTTAAGTATTTATTTATTTTTGCATGTCTTTAAATTATGCATTTAAATTATGTCTTTAAATTTCATATCATGACTAAATTGTTATTGCGGATTAAATGCATGTTCAAGTACACAATTAAAATATTATTTCCTTTAAGTTTCGTGAATGCATGTTAGGAGTGAAATTTTAAATTATCTAATTAAATCCCTTTATTGCTATGTTAGGATCGACTTACTCAGTATTTTATATACTGATAAAATTGTTGTTTTCTCTTTTCTTTTCAGAGTATGAAGATAATGCATGAGCATATGCATTGGGGGATGGAAAAATCTTTAACATTGTTTTTATTGCTTTTGTGATACTTGCATAACGGGCATGTAAATCCCGAGTTTTGGCCATGTCGGCCCACTTTACATTTTTCCGCTGCGATATATTTACTACTACTATATGTGTGGATCATACTTAATATTATCTCTAAATAGATTCCGGACTTGTTTTTAAACCTTTTTGCAATACCTATAGCCTTGCATCTCTTTGGCAAGCTCGGAGAATCCGTGCCTTGCTAGAGAGATGTGGCGGTGACATCCCGGCCTGGGTTATCAAATCCGGGGTGTTACAATAAAAGACTCTAAAACAACCAATACAATCTCCGGACGATCCTGTCCAATTTGAATTCCACGGCTGTTCAGATTTTCAGAATCTTGGTATCACGGTACAGGAGTTCTCCTTAATTCTTCTCCTTGGATCTTCAGGTGCGTTCTTCAAAAGCCACTTCAAAGTGTTTTCGAAAGAAAGTTTTCTCAACAAGGAAACTTTTTTAATCGATTGCACTGCAGACCTTGTGAATAGAATGATCTTCAAAGTTGCAGAAAGTCTCACAAGGAATTTACAAACTCTCAAAGAATGAATCTAGCAAATCTTGGAGAGAAAATAACCGACTCGAAAGTGTCATAGTGTGCAGGTGTAAAATTACAACTCGATAATGAAATTACTTAATATAGAGGATCTAAGTATGTTATATATACTCAGGAAGACGAAATAGATCTGCAATTTAAACAAACACACAGGGAGCAGCTAACTGTCACGCAAGCTGTCAGTAACTGCTCTCGTAGTTCTCACGTAGTTTTAACACTCATGAAACCACTTCATCTGCACAGGAGTATGTTAGTGATAACAACAGTTGGCTCATATAGGGATGGTGGTCCTGTTTGAATTAATAAAAAAAAATACCTAATTAATCAATAGAAATTGTGTTCATTACAGAATATCTAGTTTAAAAGTCAAGGTGGTTAAGATAATGCGAATGGCTGCCATGTTAGACATGTAGACATGTATTCAAAAGCTTTAATGCGGATTAAATTCGAACCGGCGAGGACGGTCTTCGAGCCTTTTTCCTTCCTAGAGGATATCTTGCTTCGTGCGATTGTCCAGCTTGCTATGTAGAGTATTTATGAAATATTGACATAATATTTTCTTGGAATTCATTCCATTGTGGGAAAAAGGTAAATGAGGCAGGGTTAGGTTGTGAATTCATTTCCAACATTTTGACTTCGTTAACTTTCGTTTGATTTCATCAACCTAAAACCTAATTATATAGTTCCTCCATGTTGTTAACGTTTGCATAATAAATACTATTCATTGAGTAACTTTGATTCAACCATTTTAACACAGTTATATAAGATAAAATATAGTCAAGTGAGATTTTGTTAGATTTGTCTAATCACAGAGTTTTATAATATTAAACTTTTATAATTTTTACTTTATATAATTTAATATATTAATCGTCAAATATTTGAATTGGATTGCGTGAAAACATGAAATGTTAAGAATGGTATATCTATCTATACTATAATAAATCCTGGAACCATATTTTTATTGTGCTGACTATATTGCCCTTTTAAGTTATAATTAATCTCTTTAAAAATTATATATTGTGAGTTCAAACAGTAATTTTACCTCAAATATATGTGATCTATCATAAAGATACATATCAAAATGTCTAGAAAGTAAAATCACTTCATCCTAAAATTCCATGACCGTAGGATTGTAATTTATTGATCTCCACCTAAATCCTGCAATCATATTTTTATCGTGATGCCTATATTAACTTTTAAATTATAATTAATCTCTTTATAAGAATTATATATTATAGGTTCAAATAATAATTTTATCTTAAAGATATGCATATCTATCATAAAGATACATATCAAAGTAAAATTATATACTATTTTCATTAAAAATATTACGAGTACTAAAATTTAACTTTTTATTCGGAAAAAATAATTTTGAAAAACTACATAATATAGAAGAAAAGTACTCCATGAGTAAGAAAATTTCAATATACTATTTTATGTGCATAAAAATTAACATCATGATAATTTATCTTTTTATATACTTTTATTAGTTATTAATCTACATATATACTCCCTCCGTCCCATTAAAAGTGACCACTATTTCTTTTTGGGGTGTCCCAATAAGGTTGGCCACTTTCCCTTTTAAGCAAATTAGATTAATATAAGGATAATTAAAAACCCCACAATAATGACAATTGTACTTTCTGCACAAAGTTCCTATATATGTTTAACCATTAATATCCCAAAATGTGTATAAATAAAAATTATATAAATATATATTCTAAAACTATACGATTAGATTATTCCAACAAGACCACACTTGACTATTTTTTTTCTTTCTACATCATTACAATAACATTAAGTCAAAGTTAAATAATAAATATGGTTAAAAGTCAAATGTAACCATTATAAATTAGATGGATGGATTAGTCAAATTTACTCACACTACTTTAACTACTAAACACCAGAACCTAAATTCTCGTGTCCAAAAGAAAGTGGCCACGTTTAATGGGACGGAGGGAGTATTATATTATTAATATTAATATCATATCATATTATATTTTAATATTTATATTATTATATACAATCAACATAATTTATGCTTTGGTATGTATTACGAAAAAAATTAAACATATAATGTATTTGATCATTTTAATTATACATAAAATATTGTAAGAAAATGGACGGTTTTGATTCAGCAATACAGAAACGTCGAGTCGAGTTTGGAACTCTTCCTGCAAGACGTTTATGCCCCGGTAGTGTAATACCCGAGAATTTTCCAACATAAAATAAAACAATAAAATAAATAAATAAATCCAGCAAGTAAATAAATAAATAAAGATAAGGAAATGAGATATGAGATTTAACTTAAAAAGGAATTAAAGGAATTTAATTACATAAAAAGAATTAGTAAAGGTAAATAAATTGCACACCGAAACCCGACACCAATGAACTCGAGAATTCGAGTCCAAACATCCAATTAGACCCGAGTAAAAATTCAGAGAGAAAGTATGAACCCGAAGATACCCCGGAAATCGGAATTCGGGAGCATAGAGGGATAGAAACCCGAAAGAGAGGCGGAAAAGCACGACGGATCGCACGACCCGCCCGGACCGAAGTCCAGGCGAAGCCGGCGCGGTGGCCACGCGGTCAATAGGCATAGGGCGCGCCACGACCGCGCCACGCGACAGATTTTCGCCCGTTGCGTGAATCTCTCGCCCGAACGCGGATTTTTCGACTTTCGGTTGAACGTCTCTCGACCCAAGACCCTTGGGGTCAGATTTTGGATGCCCTAGGTCTTAGTTATCTATAAATAAGACCTCCTAGGAGCTCCGAATACTTTTACAAAACCCTACAACCTTCTACACATTCGAAACCCTAAATCCGGAGTCGTCGGAGGCACGAAACCAAGGCGGACACTGTTGGACGAAAATTCTAAGATCTCCATAGTCGTGGTAAGTCTCGATCCAATCCTTGTTCTATATACGATTCGAAAACGAATCCTAATCTTCTTCTTTTCTCTTCTACACCTCGTATTGGATCTAGATCGTAGAACCCGACGAACGGAGAGGAGAAACGGTGGACTGGAAACCACGCCTTCGAAATAGACGATCCCTGACGTTCACAACTCTGTAAGTTAACTCTTACATGGTTTTGGGATGAATTAAAACATTCAAAACTAAAAGATTAACAAGAAATCGAAAATCTGTCAGTTTATACTTTTTACCGACGCAACAGATTTGATGAATTTTTCCGAACCTTAAAACAACTTGAACGGAAAAACTTAAAACACGAAAAACGTTCCTAAGGCTTAGATCTATCTACTGTAAATTTTTGAGAATTTTTAGAGACGATTTGATATGTGAAAAGCAACCGAAAACGAACTGCTTGAATCTAGATCTTGAAATCCTGGACAGAACTTAGGAATGATCTTGATCACGTTTTTGACATAGGATCTAGACTGTTTTAGATCTTTGGCTGAACATGAAAGTCGTAGATAATTGTCTTAAGATGATCTCTGTCAAATTTCATCAAATTTGGAGTTGGATTGCTATGGTAGAATTCGAAATCTTTAAACTTTGGTAGATTAAATTCGGACAGAATTGTTCTTCTGCGAAAATTGGTGTTTTTGACCTATTTAGGTATCTCGGATTGAAAAAGTTAAAACACGAAAGTTGTAGATCTCGACGTTTCGGAGTTAGACATGAAAATTTATAGTTTTTGGAGTTAAATCTGATTTTAGACGAATTTTAGAGTAAACTGTGATTTACCGGAAACAAAATCTTGAAATCTTGTTGAAACATGGAATTAACCTTTAGGGTTGAAATGAGTTGAGATATTATTTTTAAATGAATACAATTAAAGTCAGAATTTTAAAACTAAATCTCCTTACAAACTTGATAAATTAAAATTAGGGGTGAGTGCTCTGCAGGGTGCCCCTAACTGCTTCACTTTGTGCCGTAATGGACGATGGTGACCCCGCGCGCTAAACTTGAGATATGATATTGCCTAAACGGCGAAATATAGAGCCTACACTCTCGAGAATATCCACATGGGTTTCCCGAGGCTCCGGAGTGGTACTGGGTATGGCTGATACGGTTGCGGCCGCCGGGCTACCAGCTAAACTTGTTGACATTGCGATGCTATCGTGAAACTTGAAATACCAAATCGGGGATGTAATGGGGATATTAAATTTAATTAAATTAGATTAAGTTATGTTGTTCAATTAAACTATTTAAATGCTTTATTTAAATTATGGCTATTATTCTAAATCATGCAATATGTGTTATTAAATAGAGCCCTGAAATGAGTTATGCTGTTGGTTAGTCGATTAGATTAAATTGAATATTATATTATTATCATGTTTTTATTTAAGTGTTAAAGTTAATGGGTTTTAAACCCTACGATCATGCATGTGTTAACTTACTCAGCAAGTTTGCTGACCAAAACCGTTTTTATTCATTTTCTTACAGAATATGTGGAATGAGCATGTGTGAGCACGATTCATGCATGGGATTTTGGGGAACATTACTTTGCTTTTAAATTCATACTTTAGACTATATTATGAACGGGCATGTTTAATATTATTTCCGCTGCGATACTATACCAAAACAATTATTTCCGCTGCGCTATATTAATATTATTTTGTATGGGCTATTTTGAATGATTTAAATGTTTTAAATACTGCAATACATAGCCTTGCATCTCTTTAGTAAGCTCGGAGAAACCGTGTCTTACTAGGGGGATGTGGCGGTGACATCCCGACCTGGGTGACCAAAAACCGGGGTGTTACAAGTTGGTATTAGAGCCCGACTATTTTTAAACTATTATTTTTAAACCATTATTATTTTTTTTAAAGTACTATTAATATTTTGACTATTATTTTAAATTTTAAAGTATTATTTCCATGGAGAAATTTTTATTTTAAAACCCATGGAAAAAATATATATATGTTGCATTAAATTATTATTGGGGGGAAACATCATTTGCATTTGCATATTGCATCTCTTCTATGAACTTAGGATCTTGGCGAACTTGAACTTAGAATCTTGGCGAATTTGAACCTAGAATCTTGGCGAGTTGAACTTAGAATCTTGGCGAATATTAACTTAGATCTCTTGTTTGCGCTAGATGGCTAGTCAAGACATGATGCAGTTGATGATCAAGATGATGAACGCTCACCTTGACACCCAACAAACCATACAACAAATGAAAAATCGTATAGCTCACTTGGAGGCAAATCTGCACCAAATGGGAGACTTAAGGGAAGCTGACCTCCAGCACTTCCTGAACTTGAGAGTCGCTGATCAAGATCGCATAAAAGACTTAGAAACTCAATTGTAAAAACTGACCGAACGGAGCGATGCTGTGATAGATAGAGTCGAGGATCTAGGGACGGACCTGCTTGACCTCACTGACATAGTAGTACCATATAGCCCTATGGAAGACCACTTGATGGGACCACGAAGCCCAACACCCCCAGTGGAGAGCCCATCCGGCCTTATCCATGGACGCTACGGAACCCTTGGGCTCTGGCCCCACATGGTCCGCCCGTCGCCAAACCCGAGCCCCGTGGGGAACCATCTGGAGGAGTCACCGGAACCAGGTCCGGAAGCCGTCGATCCACCATCCCCAGTGTTTCATGGACCCATGGGCACCGGCCAAGTCTCGGATGAGGATGATCCTATGGAAGACCCCGCTACTCTGCCAGAGGACGCAGAGATCTTTTAGATACTTTATCTTAGATAGTACATTTATTTTGCGCAACCTATTACTTGTATTAAGTTTCTTTTAAAGGAATGAAATGCGAGTTGATTTTTTTTTTGAAATTCTTCAGCCCAAAATTATCGAGAAAAAAAAAATAAAAAAAAAAACAATTCGGACAGACCTGTCCGCAAAAAAAAAAAAAAAATCAGCAAATCAGACAGTTCTACTGCATTTTCTCTAAACGATAACAGTCAAATCAGACAACAAGGATACAACGGGAACATAAACTGCGAAACATAATCAGCAAGATCATCCTTGTACAGTCCATAAGAAAGCAACTAGATAAAACGCTACTACAGCAAGCCTAGATGGAAATGCAGAAACAAAGGATCACTGGTCGGGAGGCGGGAACTGACGACGCATATACTCGTCCATCTGACGCATGTAGGCGTACATGTCGGTCATGGAGGCCTGCTGCTCCAGCTGCCTCGTAGTGATCGTATACATGCGAGCCTGGTATAGATCCATCCTGGCATCCAGAGCGTCGTAGCGAGCCTGCCCGGCTGCAAACCCAGCGTCCATACGAGCAAACCCCGCATCCATACTAAGCTGCATACCCTGCAGCATCTGAACTATCTGCGGCATCTCCGCACCCTGCTCGGGAACCACGGGAGGCGGAGGTGGCTGCTCAGGAGGGACAACTAGAATCAAACCATCACCGTTGGGCTCCGGCGAAGGACAGCCGGAGGAGCCCCACGTCGAAGAGCACTGCGTCGAGGGGCGTAGGTAGGGATACGGTAGTAGCCGCCAGCGGTTAGCTCGTAAGGATCCGTCTCTGGTGACGTACGGATCCCCTGAGCCGCACACATGCCGCAAATAAGATGAACGTGGGTAATCACCCTACTCCCTCGTCCTCGGCGCATACCCCTCAGGTTGTCCGCGATAAAAGCCCCAACATTCACCCTACCACCTCGGGCGAGAAAGCAGATAGTCTCATAGACGTGGTCTATAACAATATGGCTCCGGGTGATCGGCCGGACACGGCCTAACCATATCTGAGCTAGCTCGCGCCACGGAGAGTCCATCGTCGTCAACCTTAGCTCGTGATCGTGCTCGATCAGGGGAGCCATGAAGGTGCATAAAACGCCCCACGCAGGCGGGGGTATACGACCCTCAGGCTGTGGCCGGAATACGCCGTCGTCAGGAAGGCCAAAGTAGACGTTGATCGCCCGAGCACTGAAATCTAGATGGCGACCCCGAACCCAGACTCGAGACAAGTCGCTGTTCTCCCTGAGACCACCGATGTTGGCGATGACCTCCATAGCTAAGTACCCAGAAGCGATGCCCTCGGGATGGCGCGCAAGTCCAGTCCACTGAAGAAGACCCAAAACTGGACTAACCCTGTCGTCGTCCATATGGCGAGGATCCATGCCTCTCTCCGGGACATAAGACCTGTTCCGACGAAGCTCGTCGAAATAGAACTCCTGAGAGGCCATAGTAGCAAACCGATACCTGTCGTGTCGATGGGATGCACCTCGTCGGGAAGACCCTTGAGCTTAGGGCCCTGCTGCTCCTCGTCCTCCTCTGGCTCGCTCTCATCAAAATCAGGCATCGCCGGAGCGGCAGTGCTAGGACCAGCCTCATCGCGCTGAGCAACTCGTCTCCTGGTCCTCGGGGGACACATGAGTGACACCAAAACAACCCACAGAAAAAGCAGCATCCTGCAGATATCCAGCCAATACCAAATGTGAGGATAAATCCTACACGGCGATTACATTGAGTATAGTCTAGAAAACACAAGGACATGAAGTGTGAGCTCTAACACGAGCGATCAAGAAGATAACCAAACCAAGATAATGTCTAGAGAAGTCCCAAAACTCTTTGGGACATTTCGTCAAACACGTTGAGTGCGCAATAAATCAAGATCAAAGTTTACTTGTAAGCACATGGGAAATGTCCCCAAATCAAAACAATTGCTCAGTCAATAACTCATCATCATAATAGGGCACAAAACAACGACAACGAACTCATCCGCATGCCCACAACACCAATACAAATCGGGAAATTCATGCTTCCCCTAAAGTATGGAATCTAGTAAAAACTTCCTCAAACTAGGCATACATTGTTGCACAAATACTTCCTAATCAACAAAAATAACACTAAGTATCGCCCAAACTTGCTAATTGCACAAATTAAGTCTAAAAACAACAAATCCCCAATTCTTGTCCCTAAACCCTAATTTTGAAATTCACAAAAAGATTAAGGCTAAACAAGGCATAAAATCTGAAATTGACAAGTAGAAGTAGTAGATGCATACCTTGCAAAGGAAAATCGAAGCCGGGAATGAGAGAATCGGGGAATGAGAGAACGAATTTGAGAGAAAACTAGAAGAAGCCTCGGAAGTAGAAATGGGGCGGAATGGCTCGCGCTCCGCGCGAGCCCTTTTTTTCGAACTGCCCTGGCCGCGGTCGCCGCGCGCCACCGCGCGGGCACCGCGCGAGCCTCGAAAATTGTTTTTTTTATTACCTTCTATTGTTTACTCGACCAGCTGTACGGCAAGCTGTCGGAATGCGATTTCTGGTTGAAAGAAGTGGCATTTCTCGGACACATATTATCCGCTGATGGAGTATCAGTGGATCCGGCAAAGGTTTCTGCCGTGACGGAGTGGGCAACTCCAAAGAGTCCAACGGAAATAAGGAGTTTCCTTGGATTAGCCGGGTATTATAGACGATTTGTGAAGGACTTTTCAAGGATTGCACGTCCTTTGACCCAGCTACTGAAGAAAGGAGCAAAATACGAGTGGACCGAAGCGTGTGAGACTGCGTTTCAAGAGCTGAAGAAACGACTCACAACCACACCCGTATTAACACTACCATCAGAGAATGGTGACTTCGAAGTTTATAGTGATGCTTCGAAGGAAGGTTTAGGTTGTGTCTTGATGCAAGACTCGAGAGTCGTAGCCTATGCATCACGCCAACTAAAACCCCACGAGGAGAATTATCCGACACATGACCTGGAGTTGGCAGCGGTCGTTTTCGCTCTAAAGATATGGAGACATTATCTTTATCGGCGGAAGTGTCGAATGTTCACCGACCACAAGAGCTTGAAATATATATTCACTCAGAAGGAGTTGAATTTGAGACAGCGAAGGTGGTTGGAACTTATTAAAGACTACGATTTAGAGATAGCATACCACGAGGGGAAGGCGAATGTGGTAGCCGATGCCCTAAGTCGGAAAACCCAATCGTTGGTAATTCCGCCGGCATTGTACATGGAGTTGGCAAGATTGGAGTTAGAACTTGTGCATCCTGGCACAGTGAGAGAGACGGTCAATGCCATGGTCGTAGAAACTCCAATATTGGACGAGATTCGACTCGCTCAACCGGGCGACCTGAAACTCGAGAAGATAAAAGGATATATTGCCGAAGGAAAGGCAATAGGATTTGCTGTCCACGAGGATGGAAGCATCCGTTTTAAAGGGAGATGGTGTGTGCCCCTTAAATGTGCCGAGTTGAAGCAAAGGTTGATGGAGGAAGGGCACAACACGCCATATTCCGTACATCCTGGAGGAGACAAGCTATACAAAGATCTGAAGAAGATCTATTGGTGGCCGGGAATGAAGAAGGAAGTGGCGAACTTCGTGGCGAGATGTCTCACCTGCCAAAAGGTTAAGGCAGTGCGACATAAACCCTTAGGATTGATGCAACCACTAGAGATTCCAAATTGGAAGTGGGATAGCATCTCAATGGACTTTGTCTCGGGATTACCCCGATCACCTAAAGGCATGAACAAGATTTGGGTGATTGTGGATAGGCTAACGAAGACAACCATATTTATACCAATGATAGACACGTGGACTATGGACCAATTGGCCCGAGCCTACATTGATAATGTGGTACGACGACATGGAGTACCACATGATATCATTTCCGATAGAGACAGTAGATTTGTCTCTCATTTCTGGACGGAGTTACAAAAAGCTCTCGGTACTCAAATCAAAATGAGCACCGCATTCCACCCGATGACGGATGGTCAAACCAAGAGAACAATCCAAACACTAGAAGACATGCTGAGAGCATGCGTGTTGGAATTCAAAGGAAATTGGGAATCTCATTTACCCTTGATTGAGTTTTCCTATAATAATAGCTACCATGCTAGCATCGGCATGGCACCTTTCGAGGCGTTGTATGGACGAAAGTGCCGAAGCCCGTTGAGCTGGGAAGAAAACGATAAGTCCGTGGTAGTGGGACCACAACTTATCGAAGACATGGCCCAACAAATCAAAGTGATTCAAGGGAAGATGAAAGCCGCACAAGACCGTCAAAAGAGTTATGCCGACGTGAGACGACGAGACCTAGAATTTCAAGTGGGAGATAGGGTCATGCTAAAGATATCACCCATGAAGGGGGTGATGCGCTTTGGCAAACGAGGGAAGTTAAGTCCTCGATACATAGGACCTTACGAAATTCTAGAACGAGTCGGAACTCTAGCCTACCGATTGGCTTTACCGCCACACTTAGATAGAGTTCATAATGTCTTCCATGTCTCGCAACTAAAGAAGTATGTGCCGGACCCGACACATGTACTTCAACCGGAGATAACTGAGCTCGATGAAGATTTGACTTATGAAGAAGTCCCAGTGCGTATTCTCGACACTAAGGAACGAGTAATGAGGAACAAAACCGTCAAAATGATCAAGGTTCTTTGGTCAAACCACGAAAGTGAGACGGCAACTTGGGAAGTAGAATCCGACATGAGAGAACGCTACCCGACATTGTTCCAAACCGATACCGACACAGTTATGGGGACATAACTGCAATCTTAAGGGGGATAGGATGTCATACCACCTATTTACCTATTTTTCGTGCATTTTTGTAAACTTTTGAACTACGTTATGGCTTGATCCCTTTACCGGGTACGTAGGCAGCTTGGAAGTTTTAATTCTAAGTTCAGTCACAACATAAGAAAACAAACACAAGACCTTAGCACGAGAAAAGCCGAAACACAACTTCGAGGACGAAGTTTATTCTTAAGGAGGGTAGACTGTAATACCCGAGAATTTTCCAACATAAAATAAAACAATAAAATAAATAAATAAATCCAGCAAGTAAATAAATAAATAAAGATAAGGAAATGAGATATGAGATTTAACTTAAAAAGGAATTAAAGGAATTTAATTACATAAAAAGAATTAGTAAAGGTAAATAAATTGCACACCGAAACCCGACACCAATGAACTCGAGAATTCGAGTACAAACATCTAATTAGACCCGAGTAAAAATTCAGAGAGAAAGTATGAACCCGAAGATACCCCGGAAATCGGAATTCGGGAGCATAGAGGGATAGAAACCCGAAAGAGAGGCGGAAAAGCACGACAGATCACACGACCCGCCCTGACCGAAGTCCAGGCGAAGTCGGCGCGGTGGCCGCGCGATCAATAGGCATAGGGCGCGCCACGACCGCGCCACGCGACAGATTCGCCGGTTGCGTGAATCTCTCGCCCGAACGCGGATTTTTCGACTTTCGGTTGAACGTCTCTCGACCCAAGACCCTTGGGGTCAGATTTTGGATGCCCTAGGTCTTAGTTATCTATAAATAAGACCTCCTAGGAGCTCCGAATACTTTTACAAAACCCTACAACCTTCTACACATTCGAAACCCTAAATCCGGAGTCGTCGGAGGCACGAAACCAAGGCGGACACTGTTGGACGAAAATTCTAAGATCTCCATAGTCGTGGTAAGTCTCGATCAAATCCTTGTTCTATATACGATTCGAAAACGAATCCTAATCTTCTTCTTTTCTCTTCTACACCTCGTATTGGATCTAGATTGTAGAACCCGACGAACGGAGAGGAGAAACGGTGGACTGGAAACCACGCCTTCGAAATAGACGATCCCGGACGTTCACAACTCTGTAAGTTAACTCTTACATAGTTTTGGGATGAATTAAAACATTCAAAACTAAAAGATTAACAAGAAATCGAAAATATGTCCGTTTATACTTTCTACCGACGCAACAGATTTGATGAATTTTTCCGAACCTTAAAACGAACTCGAACGGAAAAACTTAAAACACAAAAAACGTTCCTAAGGCGTAGATCTATCTACTGTAAATTTTTGAGAATTTTTAAAGACGATTTGATATGTGAAAACCAACCGAAAACGAACTGCTTGAATCTAGATCTTGAAATCCTGGACAGAACTTAGGAAAGATCTTGATCATGTTTTTGACATAGGATCTAGACTGTTTTAGATCTTTGGCTGAACATGAAAGTCGTAGATAATTGTCTTAAGATGATCTCTGTCAAATTTCATCAAATTTAGAGTTGGATTGCTATGGTAGAATTCGAAATCTTTAAACTGTGGTACATTAAATTCGGACAGAATTGTTCTTCTGCGAAAATTGGTGTTTTTGACCTATTTAGGTATCTTGGATTGTAAAAGTTAAAACACGAAAGTTGTAGATCTCGACGTTTCGGAGTCAGACATGAACGTTTATAATTTTTGGAGTTAAATCTGATTTTAGACGAATTTTAGAGTAAACTGTGGTTTACCGGAAACAAAATCTTGAAATCTTGTTGAAACATGGAATTAACCTTTAGGGTTGAAATGAGTTGAGATATTACTTTTAAATGAATACAATTAAAGTCAGAATTTTAAAACTAAATCCCCTTACAAACTTGATAAATTAAAATTTGGGGTGAGTGCTCTGCAGGGTGCCCCCTAACTGCTTCACTTCGTGTCGTAATGGACGATGGTGACCCCGCGCGCTAAACTTGAGATATGATATTGCCTAAACGGCGAAATATAGAGCCTACACTCTCGAGAATATCCACATGGGTTTCCCGAGGCTCCGGAGTGGTACTGGGTATGGCTGATACGGTTGCGGCCGCCGGGCTACCGGCTAAACTTGTTGACATCGCGATGCTATCGTGAAACTTGAAATAACAAATCGGGGATGTAATGGGGATATTAAATTTAATTAAATTAGATTAAGTTATGTTGTCCAATTAAACTATTTAAATGCTTTATTTAAATTATGGCTATTATTCTAAATCATGCAATATGTGTTATTAAATAGAGCCCTGAAATGAGTTATGCTGTTGGTTAGTCGATTAGATTAAATTGAATATTATATTATTATCATGTTTTTATTTAAGTGTTAAAGTTAATGGCTTTTAAACCCTACGATCATGCATGTGTTAACTTACTCAGCAAGTTTGCTGACCAAAACCGTTTTTATTCCATTTCTTACAGAATATGTGGAATGAGCATGTGTGAGCACGATTCATGCATGGGATTTTGGGGAACATTACTTTGCTTTTAAATTCATACTTTAGATTATATTATGAACGGGCCTGTTTAACCCGTGTTTTGGCCATGTCGGCCCTATTTATATTTTCCGATGCGATACTATACCAAAACAATTATTTTCGCTGCGCTATATTAATATTATTTTGTATGGGCTATTTTGAATGATTTAAATGTTTTAAATACTGCAATACCTAGCCTTGCATCTCTTTAGTAAGCGCGGAGAAACCGTGTCTTACTAGGGGGATGTGGCGGTGACATCCCGACCTGGGTGACCAAAAACCGGGGTGTTACAGGTAGTGCTCCGGCAGTGGCAGAACGTCCCCAAAGGTAAAACGACGAACGTCTCGACGTGGCAGCACCGCGAACGTCGACGACCGGCGAACAGAGCAGAGAGCTGAGGGAGTCGGGAGGAGAGAGTATGTGTATGCAGAAAAGAATGTGGAGAAGATGTGTATTCCTAAGCCTGACGCTGCTGCCATTTATAGGCGTTGGACGAGACGAAACCGCCGACAGGTATTGATGGGGCGGTTTCAGCTGGAATTCAAAAGTTTTCAACAGCTGAATTCAAATGGTTTTCAACAACTGTTGAAATCAAAGTGGGCTTCAACGACTGGGCTGCTTGGCATGGGCCCGACAAATAAACTTTGTCTAAAAAATTAGACAGGCCCAAAGCCCACCCAAAGCCCAATTACCAAGATCCAAGTCCAAGTCCACGGGCACGGGCACGGGCACGGGCGGGGGCGACGCGTGTGGGCTTCCCCCGCACTTGACCAACCTGCATTAGTTTAATTGATTCTAACACGCAGAACAATATAAACTAATTCAACTCCCACTGTTTAAGCAATGTGGGACACGCCACCTTTAACCACTCTTTAACAACCATTCAAACAAATGCTATCCGCACACAATGACCCACTTCGACCACTTATTTCTCACTCACCCGACAATGGTTTTGAGAAAATAAATACACTACGACAATCTACGCGAAATGTAGAATTCGTATACGCTATTTAATTAACCAAATTAAATATCGTCATTACGCAAAAAGGAGCTCAAAACCCCCTTTTTCCAACAATCCCCCACATGAGTGGAAATAACAGCAGTAGTGAATGCAATGCAAATGCAAATGCCCCGACTCCTTCTTTAAAGAAAGGTTACTGCATGGGTCTAAGAATTTTTTGGCTTTGAACTTAAACCATATCAATATTATCGAGTATACAGGCGGAGTAGTGATTTTACTCTTAAACTATCCCCCACATCGTATACTAGACCAATAATAAAGAATCAGTAACTTTTCAGGCTCTTTGCCCGTTCTCACGTTTGGTTCCATTCCAGGCCATGGAAACCCCCTTTGGATTCATAAGTCTTTACTGAAGCGGCCACACTTCTACTTATATAGGTGATTCGATCAAGTATCATGTCATACTTATATGAACACACGGTTCCAGAATCATTAAGAGTCATTTAACTCAACCTCTACCACAGACAGTCATCAAACACTTCATCATTGCTTCTGAGGGAAAGGATGAAGATTATTCTTCAAAAGTGTTTTCCCATTTGAAATCATACATCTTAGTTGTCCCTTTGAGCCAAGTTTGTGGGATCTCCACGCATCATGGTTGGGTTACCAATGTAATCATTCTTTAGGTGTAGGTTTTAATCCCATTCCCTCTCGCAATTTGCAAAATTAATCTCTGTTGACAGCTTTTGTTAACGGATCGGCTAGGTTATCTCCAGACTTCACATAAGTTAGAGAAATCACCCCACTAGAAATCAACTGCTTAACGGTATGATGTCGACGACGGATATGTCTCGACTTTCCATTATACATCTCATTTTGTGCCCTGCCAATAGCTGCTTGACTATCACAGTGTATCATTACTGTTGGCACAGGTTTCTTCCAACATGGAATTTCCTCGAGGAAATTTCGAAGCCATTCGGCTTCTTCACCAGCTTTATCTAAAGCTATAAATTCAGATTCCATGGTGGATCGGGCTACACACGTTTGTTTTTGTGACTTCCAAGACACAACCCCTCCCGCAATCATGAATACATAACCACTTGTGGATAATGAATCACTTTTCTCTGATATCCAATCGGCATCAGAGTACCCTTCAAGAACAGGAGGATTTCTCGTGTAATGTAACCCCAACTCTTGAGTATATCTTAGATGTCTCAAGACTCTCATAATAGCCTTCCAATGCTCACGACTTGGATTGCTAGTATATCTACTCAATTTGTTAACCGAATATGCAAGATCCGGGCGAGTACAATTAGTCAAGTACATTAGACTACCAATGATTCTTGCATACTCTTCTTGAGCAACAGGTTCACCTCTGTTTACTTTCAACTTCTCACTGGGATCCGTAGGCGTCTTTGCCGGACGACTATCATAAGCGTTGAATTTACTTAACACTTTCTCAATGTAATGAGACTGAGAAAGAACAATCCCTTCGGGGTGCCTTATGATTTTTATCCCTAATATGACATCGGCTACACCCATGTCTTTCATGTTAAAATTCCTTTTTAACATGTTCTTGGTCTGATTAATCATATTCAAGTCACTGCCCATGATCAACATGTCATCTACATACAAGCAAACTATAACAAATTTGTCTGTTATTCCCTTGTAGTAAACGCATTTATCACATTCATTATACTTGAACCCGTTTGACAACATCACATTATCAAACTTCAAGTGCCACTGCTTAGGCGCTTGTTTCAGACCATACAGAGATTTAACCAGTTTGCAGACTTTATGCTCTTGTCCTTGAACAACAAAGCCTTCTGGTTGATTCATATAAATCTCTTCATCTAGATCACCATTTAAGAACACAGTCTTAACATCCATTTGATGTATCTCAAGATTGTAAAGTGCAGCAATCGAGAGAAACACTCGAATGGAGGTGATTCTAGACACCGGAGAATAAGTATCAAAATAATTATCTCCTTCCTTTTGTCTAAAGCCCTGAACTACAAGGCGAGCCTTGTATTTATCGATCGATCCATCGGCTTTATACTTTTTTTAAGGACCCAACGGCATCCTAAGGGTTTACAACCTTTCGGTAGATCAGTAAGAACCCAAGTGCGATTCTGCATAATGGATTCTAACTCACTGTTTATGGCTTCTTGCCATAACGCAGCATCTGGTCGAGCCAGAGCTTCACTCACAGTTCTTGGCTCGTTATCTAACATAAAAGTGATGAAATCTGGACCAAAAGTTTTAGCCACTTTGGCCCTATGGCTACGACGAAGTTCAACTGGTTCAGGAGAAATACTTCCCTTGTCAGTTTGTTTCGGCTGATCAGAGCTCGTAGCTTCATCAAACGTTCTTTTATTTGAACATTCCACTTTATCCTTGTAAGGATATATGTCTTCAAAAAACACGGCGTTTCTTGATTCGAATATCGTTCCTTCACTCATACCAGATATTTCAGACTTATGTACTAGGAAACGATACGCGCTACTGTTAAGGGCATACCCTATAAAGATACAATCAACTGTTTTGGGGCTGATTGTAACTTGTTTAGGAGGTGGCACCTCAACTTTAGCCAAGCACCCCCACACTTTGAGGTATTTGAAAGAAGGTTTTCTACCTTTCCATAACTCGTAAGGCGTTACTTCCTTACCTTTGTGAGGTATTTTATTTAAAATATAATTAGCTGTTAAAACAGCTTCCCCCCACAAGTTCTGGGGTAACCCTGAACTGATCAATAAAGCATTCGTCATATCCTTTAGCGTACGGTTCTTACGTACCGCAACACCATTGGACTGCGGTGAATATGGAGCTGTAGTTTGATGAATTATTCCGGACTCGGCACACAATTCAGCAAACAGAGCAACGTATTCTCCTCCTCGATCACTCCGAATAGCTTTAATACGGCTATTCAATTGAGTTTCAGCCTCAAGCTTGAAGTTTTTAAATGCTTCAATAGCTTCATCTTTGCTTCTCAACAGATAAAGATAGCAATAGCGAGTGCTATCATCAATAAAAGTAATAAAATACTTTTTACCACCCCGAGTTTGCAAAGATCTAAAATCACATACATCAGTATGAATTAAATCCAGGGGTTTAGTATTTCTTTCAACACTTTGAAATGAAAGTTTTGCCATTTTCGCTTCAACACAAATTTCACATTTGTTTTTATCGTTGAATTCCATTTCTTTAAGTAAATTTAAATTTATCAATCTCTTTATAGCATTTTTATTTGCATGTCCAAGTCTACAATGCCATAAATTAAAACACTCAAGCAAGTAAGAAGAACCTTCAATTTTATTACCAGAAGCTTGCTCAACAACTTGGCGTTTAGCCAATACATTAAACTTTAAAAGACCATTGGTGAGATAGCCTCTACCAAGGAATTTTCCAAACTTAGTCATGATAAACTTATCAGACTCAAAAACAAGTTTAAAACCACTACTAACTAGCAGCGAACCAGAAACCAAATTCTTCCGGATATCAGTGACATGCATCACATCTTTCAGAGTCAAGTTTTTGCCACTAGTCAGCCTCAGTACCACATTCCCAACGCCAACCACATCAGATGATGCTTGGTTTCCCATATGCAGCTTTCTGCCTTCAACAGTCTGGTATGAAGTAAAGAACTCCCTGTTGGCAGCCACATGACACGAAGCCCCGGTATCAACAAACCAACCTTTAGCATCATCAACATGCAAAGCTTCAGACATCACTGCACAAAGGTTGTCTTCCCAACCTTCAGGTTCAGCCTGTACCACGTTAGTGGCAGGCTTGGCAAGCTTCTTCTTTTTCGTCGGCTTCGGGCACTGATGTGCAAAGTGCCCAACCTTGCCACAGTTGTAGCAATTCCCAGAGAACTTCTTCCTCTTTTGGCCATCGGCAACCGCTTTGCCTTCACCCGCAGCGGGCGGCTGCTTGCGTTTACCGGCCGTTTCAGTCAAGTTGGCCTTAGCCTCCACAGAATGGCTCCTTAACACGGCCTTGCGGTTATCCTCATCGATTCTGATCCGTGTAACAAGATCTTTAAGTGACATTTCCTTTTGCTTGTGCATCAAGTAGTTCTTGAAGTCTTTCCACGAAGGAGGCAACTTCTCGATCACAACCGCAGCGTTAAACGCATCGGGCAATTGCATTCCCTCAGCGTGAACGACATGTATCAGTAATTGAAACTGTAATACCCTGGAAAATGTGGCTTAAATGGAGTGAAATAAGCTACTCATACCAACAAGGTACATTTCTTTCTTGGTAACCATCCTATAAGAACTCCAAAGTTAAGCGTGCTTGGCCTGGGGTAATTCTAGGATGGGTGACCTCCTGGAAAGTCTCCCAGGGTGTGCGTGAGTGAGGCCAAAAGCACACTGGAAAGAGCTCATGTTGGTTTGTGGGGACAGCCTTCACTCTGGAGCCGGCAACATCTAGAGTAGCACCCCGACTTTCCGCTGCGCCGAAGATGGGGGTGTTACAGAATGGTATCAGAGCCAGACCGCGACCGCGTGCTGTGGTATTCAGGCGCCTAGCGGGGTAAAAGATCTACGGGATGTGGATGGTTGTGGCATTCACGAGATGTGGATGGCCGAGCGCAACGAGGACGTTGCGATCTTAAGGGGGAAGGAATGTAATACCCTGGAAAATGTGGCTTAAATGGAGTGAAATACGCTACTCATACCAACAAGGTACCTTTCTTTCTTGGTAACCATCCTATAAGAACTCCAAAGTTAAGCGTGCTTGGCCTGGGGTAATTCTAGGATGGGTGACCTCCTGGAAAGTCTCCCAGGGTGTGCGTGAGTGAGGCCAAAAGCGCACTGGAAAGAGCTCATGTTGGTTTGTGGGGACAGCCTTCACTCTGGAGCCGGCAACATCTAGAGTAGCACCCCGTCTTTCCGCTGCGCCGAAGATGGGGGTGTTACAGAAACTCTTGAACTTGTTCAACCACTGAACGCCCGTCAACCATCTGAAAACCCAGATATTTGGAAACGGCATGCTTTTTAGTACCAGCATCCTCCGTTTTGTACTTTCGTTCCAACTGAATCCACAATTCCTTTGCACCTTTTACTGAAGAGTACATAGCATACAAAGGATCCGTGAGAGCACTCAGAATAAAGATCTTACACATGAAATCACCATGAACCCATTGTTCTTTGGCGAAGAGTTTTTGAGGATCAGTCTCCATCTCAGACAGGGACGGCCGGCTGCTCCTTAGAAACCCAACCAAACCAAGAGTGGTCAGATAGAATAACATCTTCTGCTGCCACGTCTTGAAATCACGCCCGTCAAACTTTGACGGCTTCTCGGCCACTCCAAATGACCTTGGCAACGCCATAGGGACGGAACCCATTGACGGCCCAACGCCCGGCACGAAGGCCGGCTCCGACTGAACATAAGTTGGCAAACTAGTGTTCAGCGGCCCACCGCCCGGTTGCAAACCGGTGTTCATATTATTATTAAGTCCTGCGGGTGTAATCCCGACCGTTTGTCCAGAAAAAGGCAAAGACGCCCCAACCGAAGCGTTGGGCTGGAACGAAACAGTTCCAAACGAGTGTCCAGAAATAAACTGCCCAGAATTGGGCAGAACATACCCGCCAGAGTTAGGCGTCGGCGACAGGGGCAGAAAGGCCGTCGCTGGATCAAGCAAATATTGATCGATAGAACCGTTTGGGTCTGCCGTCGGCAGCGGCAACGAATGCAGCGTTACGGGTGGAGGAACGACGGCAGGTGTTGTCGGCATTGACGACACCGCTGCGTTGGGGTAACGACAGCGGACGCCTGGACAGACCCAGGCATGGAAACAGAGGCGGTGGCGGCAGCGGTGGCGGCAGCGGCGGATGAAACGGCAGTGGCGGCGGTGGCGGCAGCAGTGGAACCGTCCATTTTAAACATCTTGCGAATGTAAGAAAATGGACAATTTTGATTCAGCAATACAGAAACGTCGAGTCGAGTTTGGAACTCTTCCTGCAAGACGTTTTTGGGGCGGTTTCAGCTGGAATTCAAAAGTTTTCAACAGCTGAATTCAAATGGTTTTCAACAACTGTTGAAATCAAAGTGGGCTTCAACGACTGTGCTGCTTGGCATGGGCTTGACAAATAAACTTTGTCTAAAAAATTAGACAGGCCCAAAGCCCAATTACCAAGATCCAAGTCCACGGGCACGGGCACGGGCGCGGGCGACGGCGACGGCGCGGCGCGGCTCGGGACGGGACGGGACGGGCGCGCGCGTGTGGGCTTCCCCCGCACTTGACCAACCTGCATTAGTTTAATTGATTCTAACACGCAGAACAATATAAACTAATTCAACTCCCACTGTTTAAGCAATGTGGGACGCGCCACCTTTAACCATTCTTTAACAACCATTCAAACAAATGCTATCCGCACTCAATGACCCACTTCGACCACTTATTTCTCACTCACCCGACAATGGTTTTGAGAAAATAAATACACTACGACAATCTACGCGAAATGTAGAATTCGTATACGCTATTTAATTAACCAAATTAAACATCGTCATTACGCAAAAAGGAGCTCAAAACCCCCTTTTTCCAACAAATATTTATAATTAAGAGGGTGGTAATCTTGATCAGTACAGAACAAGGAGGGAGTGCAATGAAATGGTTGTCAAATGGGTGTTGATTTCGGAAGTAATGTTTTCTGTTGCTCCTGTCTTCACAATGTAAGAATTGTGCCACTGCTAGCAAGCCTATTTCCAGCATGAATACTTGGGCGGTCTGAGTGGGCATTTGAAGAATGTGTCATGTGTGGCGAACTTTTTGTTGATAGCAGAACTGTGTTTCCGTTTTGTTTTGTGAAACCAAGCAATCAACTGCTAGTACTGTAACATTATAATTTCTTTGTGCTTAATGAAACAACTCTTTCCTCAAAAAAAAAAAAAGAAAAGAAAAGAGGGTGGTAATTTTAATGATTTAATTTGGTATGTATTACAAAAAATTAATTTGCATAAAAAATTAATTTATACTTTGGTATGTATTACAAAAAAATTAAAAACTTTGTTTCTTCTGTCATTTTGAAAAAGAAAACGATATTAGAAATTATATTTTATAAAAAAAAAATCATAGATATACTTAAATAATATCATCTATTAATTTAAATTAATTGAGTTAATATTAGTTTGTATTAAAAAAAATTTAACACCCGTACATAGAGCCCGTGCTCGGGAAAAATTTAATTTGTTTTATAAAATTAGGATTTAATTATGTGCCTAAAACCTAAAACCCGTTTGTAGGAGTTTTGATTTTTGCCGAAGCCCAGTATTTAAATGGAAACTCAAAGGAAGAAAAAAAGTAAGTTTATTATTGAGATTATTAGAGTCCACCCCCCTAGGATTTAGTTTACATTTATAAAATACCCCTCCCCAAAATTTAGAGTTTACCCCCCTTTTAAATTTTGACCTATAATTTACCACCCCCTTAATCACCTAAAAGTTAATTTTTTTTTTTAATCACAACTAATAAAAATCATTAGAAAGCAGAAGTTACCACAATAATACTCATACCATTACCACACAAATACTCCATTCATTACCACACCAGCACTTATTCACCACCAGCACAACCTTACCACATTTTTTTTTGAGGAAAAGGAATTTCTCATTCATAAGACCAAAAATAAGTTCGCAACAATCTGTCTCCTCGACATATTCTAACTGAAGCATAAACATCCATTCCGGATTTCTGGCACCTTGTTAGCCTTCGAACTACTAGAACTCCTAAGAAGAGTCCATACAAACTTGATCCCCAGATCCTCTAGAACGAACCACATCATCAGATAACTAAATTTTCTCCTCTCCCAATTGGTGAAAACACGGAAGCCTGAATGCAGCAGCATAAGCAGCATTGACCGGTGGCGCCATCATACCAGGTCAAATGCTCCAGCAACAGCAAGTTTTGGGGGTTGATGAAGAGTGGCAGTATCATCTTGTATCCTTATGAGATCTTTTGATGTAATCTCTCCAACAAACAGCAGCAATCTATATGGTTAGTGAGTCAAAAAAGACAAAACTAGACCTTGCTATGCAAACATATCACCCCTGCGAAACATTCAAAACCAGTGCACTAATATGTAAACAGGCCATGTGGATGTGTGGCAGTACCGGAAGCCTAGGATACCAATGTGAACTGGCCTATAGAGAGGATAAAAGGCCCGACTATATGATCATTTTGAACACAAATCAGGTTTCAGACAAGGAGGGCTCAAACACTATCAATCAAAACTTTAGATAACAAACATCTTAAAACTCCCACACCCAGCACAAACCATATCGAGAGGCGATCCTCATATACTGTCTCTTTTTTCTTTTTACTCTCCTTTTTTTTTTTTTTTCAAACAGTCTCAAAACTCATCAAACTCAATATCATTTCTTTTCATTCTCGATCTCAAAAGCCAAAACATAAGGTTTTCCAGAACCAATGAGGTATACAACTTATCTGTCTTAATTAGGAGAGAACTGGAAATTTGAAGGGCGGAGATAAGAGATGAGGACAATAGGACTATCAAGTGTCTAGATGCATGGACAATACGAGGTGTTAAAGGTATAGGAAACAGATGGTCAAGCAAGGTAAAGTTGAAGCCCATTTCCAATCAACACACTGGAATGACATGTTGCAGTCTCAATATGATTGATAAGCAAGATCTAGATTGTCAATTTGAGCTTCACAAACACATACCTCAAGAACTTTAGAATTACCTCGATGCTAAGACCTCCCCAGATGGTATATCAGATTGCTCTACAAACCTGCTTCATTGAACAAGCATCCTGGTCCGGCCATAACATCTTGGTCGTCCTTTTTATCTTGTCTTCTCGAATGATCAAAGCGCCCCTGGTCCTTTTCCAGAACCGCAAACGCCAATTGTTCTGAACCCCCCGGGTGATGCATCAGTCGACTCGACGTATGCATTGCAGGAGTTCATCATTCCTCCCATTAGCATCAGCCTTCAATCACTCCTTGTGTGAGGGCCGCAACAGTATTCTTTGACTTTTTGCCTGAAGCTGTCAACCAAACACCGCTGAAAATTGAGTTATCATCATTGGAATTTGCATTCTCCGCGTCGTCGTCTCTATTAGCCTGATGAATCCACCGCACCACATACAACAGCAGCATAACCTGAAACATATAAACTCACAACATAATATAATGTGTTAGTTTCAATCAATCCCATACCCAACACTCTCCACTGGATAGTTCCCCCTCTGCTACAACCTGCCATACTTCGACTCAAATGGTACAATACCAATCAAAATTGCTACAGCTCTAAATATCTGCTGCACATGACCTATAACCACCCCTCAATCCTCCCCTCTTGTGCCGCCCCCCGTTTGGCCCAAATATCAGCAAGGTCATTTCTTTCCCGGAAAAAATGATAAATAGGTCCTTTTTCTTTTCAAAAAATTCAAATCAGTCCTTTTTCTATTTTATTACCAAAACAGTCCTCTACAAATGTTAATTATGTTCAAATCAGTCCTTTTTTCACTAATTATATTCTAATTGCTGACGTGGCAAGGGTTTTAATTAAAACCTGACACGTGTGCATAATATTAGTCCTTTTTCTTTTATTTTTTGCCAATTCAGTCCTAAACTTTTATTTTGTTCTATTTAGTCCTCTACCCCAATCACTCATTTTTATATTAATTGGCCTCAAACCTTTCAAATTATTTCATTTTAGGCCCAGAACCTTAAATTTTTTATTATTCCTAATCCATTTATCAAATAAATGCACAACATACTTCCATAAATAAAATTAAACACCAAACCTCATATATTGGGTTCGACTGCTTTGTTATCGGGTCTTTCAAGTACCGGAATTTTACGGACTCTCTCTAATAACCACTCGACCGCAACCGATTGTTCATTGGTTTTGGTTTCCTTCAGTAACAATCAACAGAATCTTATTTTGCGTCCTACCTTAGGATGTAGCAATATTTGAGTAAATGATTTAACTTGAATTTTTGGAAGGTTATGGATACAGGAAGCCTTGGTTTTATTGAAAAATATTAATATTATTAAAAATATTAAAAAATAGCTTGAATTTTATTGTCCACAAAGTATGATTGTGCTGATTGTTGCTGAAGGAAACCAGAACCAATGAACCATCGTTACGGTCGGGTGGTTAGAGAGAGTCCGTAAAATTCGGAACTTCGAAGACCCGGTAACAAGGCGGTCAAACCCAATGTATGAGGTTTGGTATTTAATTTTATTTACGGAAGTATGTTGGGCATTTATTTGATAAATGTTTTAGTAATAATAAAAAATTTAAGGTTCTGGGCCTAAAATGAAATAATTTGAAAGGTTTGAGGCCAATTAATACAAAAATGAGTGATTGGGGTAGAGGACTAAATAGAACAAAATAAAAGTTTAGGACTGAATTGACAAAAGAGAAAAGAAAAATGACTAATATTATGCACACGTGTCAGGTTTAAATTAAAACCCTTGCCACGTCAGCAATTAGAATATAATTAGTGAAAAAAGGACTGATTTGAACATAATTAGCATTTGTAGAGGACTGTTTTGGTAATAAAATAGAAAAAGGACTAATTTGAATTTTTTGAAAAGAAAAAGGACCTATTTATCCTTTTTTCCTTTCTTTCCCTCATCACATGTTGACACTTGACAACCCCACCCCAATTAAGGATTGCAAGAAAAGGTTCCATGTATTTAAAAAATTTCCACGGAATTGAACCCGGGTTTTTCATCCATCCAACCACATTTTGCGAATCACTCTCGAACATAAGTCTTGGCAGCGGGAACCCCTAGTCACGAATGATAGCCCTGCACACTCTACTCACAGCTTCAATTTCCGCTTCGTTTGAGTCTTTGTATCCAACATGATCCGATAGAATAAACAACACGTCTCCTTTCGCATCTCTAATTACCCCACCGATCCCCGCTTGCCCCGGGTTCCCTAACGACGAGCCATCCGTGTTAATCTTCCACCACCCCTCGCCCGGCCGTTCCCACACCAGTCCCTGCCTTTTAACTCCTTTCCTGCCCTTTTCCGGCCATGGTAAATTCCTTGGGAAACACTCTTCCATTCTACGAAGGTTCAAACCACCCCCATCCGTCATTGCTTTCCACCACATACCCACCCTCACCCTTACCAATTCTGTTGCAGCCTTTACATCAAAGCTCGCCCCTTTGAAAACCACTTCATTCCTCGCATTCCATACTGTCCAGACAATAGCAACCCCTGTCAACAACCATACTTCCCTTCTCCCTGCCCCAGGAAAAACGCCAAACCACCATGCCATAACATCAACCGCCTTTCCCGGGCATGCCCAGGGTATCCCAAACCATTTGACCCCCTCATACCATAATGCACTTCCCTTCTTACACTTGCAAAACAAATGATCCGCCGACTCAACATCTTCCCCGCAGCACGGGCATCCAGCCTGATCAGCGCGAATACAATTCCTGAGGACAAGTAGCTCTCGGCATGGTAATGCTCCTTTTATTAGTTTCCATACCACCAGTTTTGCTTTACTAGGACACTTGACTTGCCATATCTTTTTCCATATCCAACTCATTTCCACGTTTCCCTCCCCACCGGTTCTAAACCTACAACTTCTTGTAGAGAATGTTCCGTTCCCCCTGCCTATCCACTGCACTCGATCATCGGAGTATCTGCTCAAGTTCTGGTCACCAATAGCCTGTAGGAACTTGTTCCACATCTCCACTTCCCACCCAAACAACTGTCTTCTAAGGTCTACCTGCCATTGCCAAACAAAACCAGTCCATCTCCCATACTCTTCTATGGTTCCGTTCTTGTTGAGTGCCAAAGCGTATATCCTTGGAAATTTCTCTTTCAAAGTCAATTCTCCATCTAACCATTTATCCGACCAGAATCTCGCCTTTCTACCATTCCCCACCTGGATCACGAATCCTTGCCCTTGTTCCGCTAGCCTCATCTCATTCCAGGACCTACATATCATACCCCATAGAGACTTTCCCTCCCTTGCATCAGGAATTAAAGGCTCCTTGTTGTTATAATATTTGGCGTCAATTACATATCTCCATAGCCCGGTCTCCTTACTGAACCTCCAACGCCACTTAAGCAATAGTGCTTGATTGAAATTTATCGTTTGCCAGATGCCCAGACCACCATCATCCTGCCTTGCACATATTGAATCCCAATTTAAGGTGTGCAGCCTACGCCTATCCTCCCATTCATTCCAAAAAAATCTCCTTTTAAGCATTTCCAAACGATCCGCCACAGCTCTAGGTATCCTAAATATCGATAAGAAGTACACAGGAAGACTACTCATAACCGATTTGATTAAACACAAGCGGCCGGCTTGTGATAGCATCCTCCCTTTCCACCCCGCTAACCTTCTCTCCACTCTATCCAACACCGGTTTCCATAACGACACCCCATTTACCCTTCCCCCAATTGGAATACCTAAATAGACCATCGGCCACTCCCCTATACCGCAACCAAGGATTGATGCCGCCTCTTCCGCCAACTCTACAGGACAGTTAACACCATATATCTTACTCTTCCCAAAGTTTATCTTTAGACCCGTAGCATAGTACAGACATGACAGTATCCTTTTGATTAGTAACACCTGTGCAAGATCACCCTCACAAAAAAGCACCGTGTCGTCCGCGTATTGTAAATGAGTGATAGCCGGGCAATTTCCTCCCACCTTTAAGCCCTTTAATTCCCCCAGTACAGCAGCGTTGGATAGCAGCTTATTGACTATTTCTGCCACTAGAACGAATAGGTATGGCGAAAGTGGGTCTCCCTGACGGAGTCCCTGTTGCAGCCTGAAATAATCTGTTGGTGAACCATTGATGATCACGGCCGCCTCAGCTGATCGGATGCACACCTTTATCCACTCAATCCACTTTGCTTCAAAATGCATTGCCTCCATTACCCTTATTAGAGCCTCCCATGATACGTTGTCGTACGCCTTGGCAAAATCCAGCTTCACCACAAATCCTCTACGCCCGGAGACTTTGGTTGTGTGAATAACCTCTGCCGCCACTAAGACCCCATCCATTATTTGCCTACCATGCACAAATGCCATTTGGGACTGCCCCACTAAATCTCCCATCACCTCCTTTAACCTAATCGCCAAAACCTTCGCTACTATTTTGTAGATGCTCCCAACCAAGGAGATAGGTCGGAAATCCCCAAACTCCATTGGATTGTCGACTTTCGGAATTAGCGTTATGAACGACCTACCAATATGCCTTGGCAGCACCCCTTCCCGATCCAAGCCCCTGAATACTTCTAGCAAATCACCTTTAATTATTTCCCAATATTTCTTATAAAAAGCGAGATTAAAACCATCCGGGCCCGGCGCCTTGCTACCATCGCAGCTCCAGACTGCATCTCTAATCTCTTCTTCGGTAAAGTTTCTAACCAACCACAGCCTTTCCTTCTCCTCAACCTTAGGCAATCCAATATTGTCAACTTGAAATATCTCATTATGTTTTTTCTCAAAAATTAATCGGTAGAGCGACCATGCCCCCTCTTTGATCACCCTTGGATCTTCTGTCACAGCCCCATTGACTTTAATTGCTCCAATAAAGTTACGACGTCTGTTCAGCGCAGCAACTGCTTGGAAGTATCTTGTATTCTGGTCTCCCTCTCTAATCCACCGGACTCTTGACTTTTGAACCCATCTACGTTCCTCCGCCAGCAATAAGCTTTCCAGCTCACTCTTCTTTTGTTGCCAAGTCTCCCTAAGATTATCATCCCCTGCCTCGTCAAGCATCTGCTCTTCCAGCCCCATAGCCTCTGTCATCAGCTTCTCAATACGTAACTCCACATCTGAAGCCCCATACCCCTCCCACCCCTTAATCCTATTCTTTAAAGAATTTAATCTAGCAACCAGAGAACATCCCCTACCACTCCTCGCTACAGCCCATTCCTCCCTCACTAGGTCCATAAAGCCCTTCGTCTCCATCCAATAATTATAAAAACGAAAGGGTTTAGGCCCCCATGACTTACCCCCCATCTCTAATACCACAGGATAATGATCGGACAATACAGATTCCCCTCTCCTTTGCACCACTCCCTCCTCCAAACATAACCATCCCCCTGATAATAAAAATCTGTCTAATCTACTACTAGCCCTACCGCCCCTCCCAATCCATGTGTAGCGACCCCCCTCCATAGGCAAGTCCACCAACCCCAAATTATCGATAAAATTTCTGAATTCACCCATTGACCCGCTATCTACGCTGCATCCCATCCTCTCCTCCGTTTTTACCACCGCGTTAAAATCACCAGTTAGGCACCACAACTCCCCATTGCTTGTGTCACACCTATGAGCCAACAAACTCCACAACGCTGCTCTCTCGCTTCTGGTGTTCGGAGCATGTACGCATATTATATTTACTACACCTCTCAGCCCTTTGATGTCTCCCTTCAACCATACGAAGTTATGCTCGGAATCTACCAAATTGAAAGTCCCCAGACTAGACTCCCATACCACAAGTAGTCCACCCCTGTTTCCAATTGCCGGTTGATAACAAAATTCACCATTGCTCGATCCCCAGAGTCGGTATATCAACCTTTCCTGAATAGTACACATCTTCGTTTCTTGGAAACACATTACAGTCGGTCTAACTTTCTTGCAAAACCGAGAAACCGCTCTTCTCCGTACACCCCCGTTCAACCCCCTTAAATTGCAAGTAACTATCCGCATCTTAACCATAATCCCACAACAACAACCCCCAATTACACACACCCTACAACAGTCTAAGCATGTCTTTCGCAATCCTCTTGATAGCTGCGTCTTTTTTAACCATCAACCCCAGACCAAGCCTATCTGCCAGCCTCAATACTTCTTCTGCTTCGGCCCAATCAATAACCTTTACCCCCTCCTCTGTCCTTATAGTGGAGAATTGTAGCCTTGCAAAATTACCTTCATCCTGGCTCGAAGAGTCGACACTCCTTACTTTTCCTCGCGTACATTGCCTGACATTTTTCCTCCCTCTCTTCTTCCCTCTACGATGAGCGCCCATTTTCCCCTCGATTACCATGGCCAAAGCCATCTCGATTTCTTTCAACTTCTTCGAATGCCCTGCTTCATTCTCCGCACTCTCCCCTTCCAACCCACCCGGATCGGCCCCATTCTCTTCTTCCACTTTATACGCTTCGTCTTCATCATTTGGTCTCTCCAGACAGTCTTCAATTTCGTCAGCCCCCCTAACATTCTCACCCCCACCGATTGACTCTAGAATTCTCTCCCCACTGGACTCCCCCTTCGTACTTCCAAAGGTATCAGCCACCTCTTCCCAATTGCTGTCCGAATCATTTAATTTGTATGGCTTATTGCTTCCCCCCGTGTCCAGCCCATCATCCCAACTCGACATATCCCTCTGAGTCCCACTTGGGCCACAGCCCATCTCCTCATCAATTGGGCCCAAATTATCCATTGGACCCAACCCCATTACCACCCCTTTCTGGGCCCATTTTTCTTTTGACGTGAATTCGTCCAGGCCATTCGTCGTTATTTGATTCTCCAGTATCCCATCTACTTCCCTCTCCGTACCTTGGGATTGGATCCCCCATGCACGCTTGTCTACGTAATAGTTGGGAGCCGCCTCATTCAATTGTTGCACTCCCCCATGTAGCTCCCTCAGTGTTCTTTGAGCTTCCCCAGATTTCTTAGGCCCGGAGCTGCCTCCGCTCTCCCCCGCCGGCGATCCAACGCCCTCCTCCATTGCCGATCGACTTCTTTCCCCACTTCCGACCACACTCTCTTCCTCCACCACCACTGGTTCAAAAAAATTTGCTTCCAAACGAATCGTGGACGCCATCTCCCCTACTCGTACCCTCGCTTCCGATGGTATACGACAACCTATATTGATCGCCACCAAGAATCTGGCCTTATCCAGCCTTTTAGCTTCTCGAGTGTCTTTATCTAACTGTACCACTCTTCCCCATCCCTGAACAATTCTTTTGAAGCTTTCTTCACTCCATGCAGTGGCGGGTAGACCAAATGCATACACCCAGACGAACTGTTTCCTTATCAGCGCCCCTTTGGCCCACTTTCTTTTCCACTCAACGAGGTTGTGATCCCTGCAATCCATTAGAAACCGATCCCTATCGTCGGGTTTTTCGAACGTCACCAACAGTGTAAGTTCTCCTCCGTATATGACGTCTTCACACCCCTTGTGGAAATTGTACACCCACTCCTGGAACCCCACCAGCCCTTCCATCTTTCGTAATTGAACCACTGCTGCCTTTTGGAGCCTCGTCAGGTTTTTTGGATCCTCTTCCAATTCTATCGTTCCCGCTATCCCATCTCTCTCCTTTGATTGAGCATGACCTCTGCCCCCTCTGACCACCTCAGCAAACGTTCTCCCGTCCCGCCATGCTTCGTTAGTGACTGATTGCCCTAGGTTACACCTATCTCGTCCCATGCAGTCTCTGCCCCTCCCTGTGTCACCTCTCACCCGGAATCCTCCAACCTTTTCTCTATACACCTTCTTACTGGGACGAGCCCAACTAACCCTAAGCATTCTTCCCATTAGTATCTTCCTATTCATTCGTCTTATGACATTTTCTGCCTCTTCCTTATTCTGGAATCTGAAGAACCCATATTTGTAGCCATTTTCTGGCCACTGCCGGTTGGGGATATACCAGTCCCGCACCCTTGCCACTTTTTCCATCTCCCTAACCCTAAACCCTACAACCTTACCACATTAACCCTTTAGGAACTACCACACATATTCTATATAAATTACCACACTAAATTTAACATATTACCAAACCTATTTACAAACTATTACCACACTAGGGCACATAAAAATAAAAAAATAAAAAAAAACTTTACCAAACACAATAAAGTCACTTACCACAACACACCACATCTCATATACACAACCCAAAACCCACGCACATCATCCCCAAACCTCTCAAACTTGATCGAGCGGAAGAGATAAATAATGGAAATCGAGAAAATTCTGGCAACGTGAATAAAGAAAATGAGGAAGAAGTATCCCTGGTGAGGAGACAGTCCAAGAAGAGGAGCAAAGTGGAAGAGGATTCCACAACCCGACGGTAGGCTTTTTTTTTGGCAATATGTTGTGTGTTGGTTTTATAGTTGCTTGTCATTTTTATATATAAATTGTGTGAGTTTGATTTGTTTTGAAGTGTTTGATAATGTGAGGCTTGATTCATATGTTGAAATAGATGAATTTGTGGGAAGATCGTTGATGAAATGTTATTACTTTGAATGTGCAAGTAAGGTGTTCGATTAATTGTCCGAATGAATTAATGTTTATTTTTACCATGATTTTGAGTTACAAGACTTATAGGTTGGTTTATGATGTAAAGATGCTTGGCATTTACCCAAGATTATTGTGGATTTGTTGATTACATTGAAATTTGGCTTTAATTGTGTTCTTGTTGATTTGAGTTGGGATATTTCTTAGAGTTTGAAGTGGGTAAAGGGCGACGGGTTTGGGGTATAAATTAGGGGTGTTGTGTTTTGGTTGATTTAAGGTTAAACTCATGTTCTGTAAATCTGTTGGTGGATTGCATGTTCTTTTTCAACTAATTTGGTGAATTTTTTGGATTTGTGGAGAAGGGGGTGGTGACCGATGGGAGGTGTTGGATTTTTGGAAATTTTTGTGTTATTGTTGGATATTGTTAATTGTTGAAGCATTTTGGTCTTTTTGTTGCATATATTGGTTAGATTGTAGACGTTTGTCAAATATCTGATTTTTTTTTTATGAATGTTAGTAATATAATTGTGCAAGCAATGTGTTCGATTGATTAGTATCATGGAAAGTAGTGTAGTTTTAGAACCATGAAATTAAAGTTACAAGATTTGTATCAAAGTTGTGAAGTTACAAGCAATGTTGGTGTTGTATAATGTGTAGGAGTGAGGAAGGACAAGAAATCCAGGATCCCTGGTGCTCGGCTAAATACCTTAAAGATGTTGTGGACGGTGTGGAGATGAGGTGGTCGGCTGGACAAATTAAAGCAGTTGAGGCCACTGGATTTAGAAATATCACGAAAGTGAACAGGGAGAAGCTTGTTGTTAGGAGATAGATCATGAACATTGTAAAAATGAATTAATTGATGCACAGTGAAATGGTTGAAGCCACTGGATTTGAAGTCGATTTGAATGGTTGAGTTTAGGTTTTGCAATTAATTGTTCATTTGAATTGTTGTTGTTTGATGTTACACATTATTGATGGTATTGTATATTGTGTTGTATATTTGTGAATCATAATCGTTGTGTGAATTTAATGTTGTGATTCCCTAAGATTTTGGTATTGTTAAGTGAAGTTTCATGTTAGATATGCATTTGTGCTTGTTAAACGACTATTCGGAACTCTTTGCAATGGACAAAACCATTGGGATTGTTCCATGACCGTACGAAACTCTTTAAAATGGACAAGACATTGGGAAGGTCCACCGGACCATCCCATGACCGTCCCGAGACCGTCCGGAACTCTCTGAAATTAACAAAACATTGGGAAGGTCCACCAGGACCGTCCCATGACCGTCTCGTGACCGTCTCAATAGTTACGAGACATTGAAATTTTCGATTACCACGTTCCTCATTACTTTGTTACCATAATATAATATAATTGGTTACTACTTCTTTAGATTATTGGATACCACACTTGTAGTGTGCTGCTTACCACAAATTTCATTAACCCATCCACATAAAATCTCAATTTATTTTAACCCACATATTTAGTTATCACACTAATAAATATGTAGTTACCACACTCATATTAATTCGGTTACCACACTTTGAGGTTTTCGGTTACCACGTTTGTACTTGGTCAGTTATCATTTGTTTTATTATCTCAATCTCATAATTTAATATTTTAATTTTGTTTCAATCAAAAATAATATTGGTTACCACCCTTCTCAATGGATTTCACCACAATCCGCCTCTCTTTGTTACCACGTTCCTAAATGTGATTTTACCACACTACTATACATATTGAAGGTTACCACAATCCTCCTCGCTATGTTACCACGTTCCTACATATGATTTTACTACACCTTACTATCGACGGTTACCACGTCCCCAAACCCTAGTTGACCGTCCCGAATACTGCCATTATGTTCATTTTTTCTTACCACACTCCTTAATTATCAACTACCACACCCCTTATGAATTTCTTACCACACTCATTAGTTATGGGTTACCACACACCATTTTCGTGTTTTTCATACATACCGCATTTGTGTTTCCTCATTTAGTGCCCCCACTTTAGGAGACTCATCCATTACATCCTTTTCCCAGTATAGTATCGATCAACTAATCCTACAAACTATGAGAACTCAATCATTATATCATGCTTCATCACTTAAAGTGAGTTCAATAGAACTAAATAACCTATTGTATGCATATGGACTATGACTATTAACATGCAACCTTTATGTCACATCGCAAGGTTAATTGGTTCACTACACGTCGAAACATTTATTAGTTCATTCGACACCAATGAGTGTGCACAATAATTGCAAGTATGCACAATAACTCGATGTTCAACCTCTATTCAACCTTTATGTATTTTTCAGCGTTAATTGGTTCGTGATAAATCCATATGCAACATTTATTCATTTCACGGCGTTAATTAGCTCATCATATCAATATGAATGTGCACAAAAACCTACAAGCATGCACAACAAATCCAAGTATCGTGACACATACGGTTATCTCGTTACATTACCACATTGTTTTTCATACATTACCACCACTTATAAAGATTTGTTACCACAACGCTATTTATATAGTTACCACATCAATTCGATACAACTTACCGTGTTATCATAATTCGTGAACCACATTTATCGGCCAGTTACCACACATTTTTAAATTTATTACCACGTTTCTCATTGGGACATTATCATATGCAACCAAATTTTGTTACTGTGTTTTGGCACGGATTATAGAGTACCACATTTTCGTTGGGACATTACCACACTTATTCGGTTCTGGTTACCATAGTCAACCTCGTTTTCTTACCACGTCTCTAATTATGGCATTACCACACTTGTATATTGACAGTTACCACGTTTATGTTTAGTCCGTTACCACTTGCTTTATTGCCCCAATCACCACAATTTAATGTCATTTCAAACCCAAAAAATTTGGTTACCATATTTCTTCAATCATGGTTACCACAGTCAACCTCATTCTATTACCACATTTTTAAGTATGACTTTACGACACTTTTATATTGATGGTTACCACGTCTGTGCTTGGTCCTTTTCCAGTTGTTTTATTATCCAAATCACCATATATCAATGTCATTTCAATCCCAACAAAATTGGTTACCATACTTTTTCGGTTATATTTACCACATTCAACCTCGTTCTTTTACTAAGTTTAAGTATGGTTTTACCACACTTTCATATTGACGGTTACCACGTTTTTCTTTATCCGCTACCACATGTTTTATTCCCCAAAATCCATAATTTAATGTCATTTCAAAACAAAAAAAAAAAAGTTGTTTACCACACTTCTTCGGTTATGGTTACCACAGTTAACCTCATTCTTTACCAATGTTTAAAGTATGGCTTTACCACAGTTTTATATTGACTCTTACCATATCTCTGCTTCGTCCCTTACCATGTTAGGGGTATTTTTGTTATTTCACAATTGGGAGATTTTAGTAAACTAACTTTGTTAACTTTTAAACATGGTTAGAGTTTTAAACTTTTAGGGAGGTAAACTCTAAAGTTTCCAAGTGGGGGTGGTTGACTCTAAAATAAGTTTTGGAGGGGGGCAAAGTCTAGTAATCCCTATATTATTCCGTCCATTGGCCCAATTTAATAGGAGCTTGCAGTTTTGGTGAGAGGAAATAGTGAATCCCCCAAGATATCTACGTCATTACATCATCTTATTTATTGATAAACGCTTCAAAATAAACCTAAATTGTCCAAATCAAACACAACAGGTTTTCTTGCACTTCATTTGCTTAATCGATACTTGGGTATGGCCATTAGGTGGTTGGCTCTGCTGACGTTCAAACCAAAGTGTTCGGACATGTCCAAATCACAAGGCAACATCCCATTCGGAAGTTCCCAGTCAAAGCAGTGAACCAATTGTGCCAAAGTAAACCTGACCATGGTGAGTCCCAATTGCAATCCAGGACACATCCTTCTCCCAGAACCAAATGGTATCAGTTCAAAGTGATGACCGTTGACATCAATATTGCTTCCGATAAACCTCTCGGGACTAAATTCTTCGGGGTTCGGCCACACATTAGGGTCCCTCCCTATTGCCCATGTGTTCACTAGAACTCTCGACCTTTTAGGTACGTGGTAACCGAAAACTGTGCAATCTTCCATCGACTCGTGGGGAACCAACAATGAGCCAATAGGATGAAGACGCATGGTTTCCCTCAACACAAAATCTAAATATTCAAGTTTGTCAAGATCGGATTCTTGCACCATATTGTCCATCCCAAATACGGCCTCCAATTCTCTTTGGACCTTCTTCATAACTTCCGGGTGCCTTATGAGTTCGGTCATCGCCCAATCTACTGTCAGCGCGGAGCTATCCATTCCTCCTATTATCATATCCTACACGCAAAATCAGTGAGTAAGTTCCTCTAGATTCCCATAAAGAGACATAGAAAAGTGCCAAATTGCGATAGATTTTTTTCAAATGATAGAAATTTCATTGCAATTTGAGACAGAAATTAAGTGTATATAAAATCAATTACTAATAATATAGCCTTAACATGCCGACGATCAAATTCAAATCCCGCATCTCCAGATGCCAATATTGCCATCAGCGTGTCGACAAAATCAGGTGCCGATTTTCCCGCTCCCTTGCCACGACGAACATGATCGTTGATAGTTTTCTCCAGAAACTCGTCAAAAACCTTACCCAAATTCTTCAACCGACGCGTCAATCCCTGTAAATCAACCGCGCCAAGAAATGGAAAATAGTCCCCCAGATTAAAACTTCCTGCGAGCTCCATCATCTCCAATGTCGCAGCTTTACACACTTTCTGATCATCCAAGTCACCGTCGCCAAATTTCTTTCCAAAAACAATCAGCGCAATCACGTCGCATGTCAAATCCATAATCCGGGCGCTGACATTCACAATTTTCGACCCTTCAGCAGCGCGTCTTACATTCTCCACCAACAGTTCCAGCTCCGCCTTTCTCGTATCACTGAATTGGCTAATCTTTTTAGCGCTCATCAGCTCCAGAAAACAGAGCTTTCGCATGTTGCGCCAATACGGACTATAAGGAGCAAGAGCAACATCCCTTTGACCATAGGCCAGGTACTTGCCGAACTCCATTGGCGGCCTGCTGGCGAAAACGTGATCATGTGTTTTCAGGACAAGCTCAGCTCCGGCAGGTGATGACACTACAATTGTCGGAACCATGCCCAAGCGCAGATACATGATGGGGCCATGTTTTCGGGCTAATCTGCACAGGTCTTGGTGTGGATTCATACCCAACAGATGGAAATGGCCAATGACTGGAAGCCCTATCGGGCCAGGGGGCAAATTTTTCATCTTGCCAACCAGGTTTTGAAGGATAAAGATAAATGCAAAGACTGATAAAATTAGCCACAGCCAGGCCATTGTTTAGGATACTTTTGCCTCTTTTAGTTCTTGAATTTGAAATGCATAGGTTGATAGAAAAAGGGGCCACTTATATACATCATCTAAGCATAATGACAAACAAGGACTATAGATGAGTAACTCTCGCACTCTAAAAAAGTAAACAACGTGTTCAATGCTAGCTTAAATCCCAACGCTCCGATCAATTTTCGTACATAACAAAGATAATTCATGGCATCATTATGCAACAATATAATAATCTTAGTTTCATTATTTACACAAATTCAATATAAGCTCTGCGAATTGAGACTTGACCTAGTAGTCATGTCTAATCATTTTGGGAGGCCCTATTCTAATAAAAATTTTAGTCCCTCTCAAGATCCTTAATAAATTAATTACAACTGTTTAAAATTATTTGTAAAATTGAAACTATAATAAAAATAATTTAAATATAAAAAATTCAACTCGAAAGGTTGCCTATCAACGACTGTAGTTTTTTTACAAATAAGAAAAACTAAAAGAAATTACAAAAGAAAATAACAAAAAACATACGGAGAAAGACACAAACACAAACTAAAAATGCACGAATAGAACACAATTTTGGCCCCAAATTATATTTTGTGAGTATATTAATTATGAAGTATTTTATTAGTTTATAATTTGGGCACAAACATAATATAATTTGGACAATCAAATTTTAAACCGAAACAAAAACTATTTATTAGTTTATTAATAAATATATTAATATAATTAAATATTACATAAATGTATTTCCTATATAAATAATACTAAAGTATATGTTGAACTGTGCTAAGCCATGTTAATAAACTAATATAATTTTAAAAAAAAAATAATTGGCCCCCAATTTTTTAGGGCCCTGTGCTAAAGGCAGTGCAGCCTTAGCCTACACTGCTTCCTATCTTATGGCTGGGAGTTTGACTATCACCGGGCTCCATATTTCTTCCTTTTATCCCATTTGTAATTTGTGTGCCTTGAGCCGAAACAAAAACTATTTATTAGTTTATTAATAAATATATTAATATAATTAAATATTACATAAATGTATTTCCTATATAAATAATACTAAAGTATATGTTGAACTGTGCTAAGCCATGTTAATAAACTAATATAATTTTAAAAAAAAAATAATTGGCCCCCAATTTTTTAGGGCCCTGTGCTAAAGGCAGTGCAGCCTTAGCCTACACTGCTTCCTATCTTATGGCTGGGAGTTTGACTATCACCGGGCTCCATATTTCTTCCTTTTATCCCATTTGTAATTTGTGTGCCTTGAGCTTCCATACACCTTTGTTAACACACGTGTCAATGTTTAAAAGAAAAATTCAATATGATCTCTATATTCAATATTCTTTTATATATTAGAATTCTTTTACTAGAATAATTAACGCAGTATAAGTTTTTTAAAAGAGAAGATTATTAGAGATACAAAGTATGAGTTTTGATTTTTATTAGAGATTATTATAGATACAAAGTATAAGTTTAAAAGTGATTATTAGAGATTTTAATATTTATTTTTAGAAAAAAAAAACTTAGAGTATATCCAATAGCCAACACTATACTCGAACTCATTTTACAATAAATGCCACATCAAACAGTAATTCATCTCCAACTATTTACACTAAACTCATACTCAAGAGAATATTCTCTATATATTATTTCGCATACAAACTCATTTATCTTTTAAATCATACCTCATTTCTTATAAATTATACATTAACCCACACAAATTTAATACTCATTAATTATGCCAATGTAATTTAGTTATCTCTACATTTAAAATTTATTTAATTATGCCAATGTAATTTAGTTATCTCTATATTTAAAATTTATTTTATAAAATAAAATTCTTAAAAACAAAAAAAAAACTTAAAATCTTTAATGTAATTAGATATGAAATAAATTTAATAAAAAAATATTGTATGAACTATAAAATTATTAACCATAATACAAAATTAGGGAAAAATTGTCTTCTATTTTTAAATTAATATATTATTCAATTTGAAATAATTGGAGGATGAAATTGCAATTAACTTAATTGTAAAAAGTGATATAGGTTTATGAATAGTAAATACTCAAATTTACTATTCATAAAACTAAAAAAAAAACCTAAAATAGGTTTAGTTTTAGGGTATTATTAGAAAAGAAGATGTCCCCATTTTATGAATAGTAAAAGAAACTTAGACAATTAACATAGTATAAGTTTTTTAAGATACAAAGCATCCTCAAATTTATTTTTATGGCAATTGATAGCAAAGTTTGAGAGGGCACAAACAAATTTTTTTTACCACAATTAGCATATAATTTATTTCTTAACATTATAATCCTACTAAATCTAAAAAAATTGAGGGGTGGCCCCCCAAACATGTACTTCCCACCGCCCCTGTTCTGCTGCATACAAACACAACAGTCCTTATTGGCCTAAACTGAAACCTAAAATAGAGTAGTATTTTATCAAACACATTTTAAGTTTTTGTCATCTTTATGAATAGTAAATACTCAAATATGAGTTTCTAATATTAACAAACCCATTTCACTTTGTGCAATTAAATTATTGCAATACGATCCATCTAATTGTTGCAAATTGATACATTTTAAGAAAATTTAAGTTTAGCGACTGAATTGGGAAACCTCCAACGACCGGGAAAAAAACGCGAATTTTGGTCGCAAAAAAAATTAGTTTTTTTTTTTAGTTTTCCCATTTTTTAATTTGCAACCGAATTAGCGACCAAACGTTCGGGCGCTGATGTTAGCGATCGATTTTGCGACTGAAAAATTTGGTAGTAAACAAGTCCAAAAAAAGAAATATGTATATATAGTCCACATGGGGCTCGAACACAGAACCTCACCACCACCATCCCCTTAACGTCAACCACTTTGACCAACCCTTAATACATATAAATAAATCCCGCCACATATGTTATATAGAGATTATAATTTTTTAGGCCATCAGAGTGAGTTATTTTCAGATTTTAGTCATTATTTTTTTATTTAGACTTTTAGGCCTCTACAATAATGTCGGGCTCAGAGAAAGGGCCGTATATTGTTCAAATGCATTGTTATGGTCTAAAATTGGAAATCAAATTCTTCTGATGGCCTATTTAAATTTCTTATTTTTATGTAATTAAAATAAGCAATATTCGTTCCATTCTATTATTTATGTCTCACTTTCCTTTTCACATTTCAAATTAAAAGAAATATATTTAATAACAATGTATCAAACCATATCTCGAGGCCAACTGCTAATATTAGGTTGTTCAGTGCCTTGATACTGCTATGTCACACCAATGTGTGTCTTCCCATCAGAGATCCTTCAACTTACGGTTTGGGGTTCGATTTCCCTCCCGACTCCTATCTCCTTACCTCTATTCCATTTGTAATTGTGTGGCTTGTGCTCTCAATAAAATAAAAATAAAATAAAGAGAATAAAATTAAAAATATATTTTTTGGAAAGAAACATTAGCTACTGAATTTCAAGGTTGCTAATATATACTCCCTCCGTCTCACTTATAGTGTCCCATTTCTTATGGGCACGGTATTTTATGTGGGGATAGTTAGTATTTAATGTAGGGGTAGATTAGTGTTTAAAGTGAGGTAAATTAGGAATTTATGTGATGTGATTGTAATGTATTTGAATTTTTAATTGATTTATTTATTTAAGATGTGATGGTTGTGTGTTTGAAATTTTAATGTATTTATTTATTAATGTAATGTGATGGTAGTGGGTTTGGTAATTAAAGTATGCAATTGTAATGGGACGGGCCAAAAATGAAAATGAGATAGAATTAGTGGGACGGATGGAATATTTCTTTAGGAAATTACAATAGAAAAATAAGGATTCTCCAACCATCAAGAGAAACTGAAACAAAATTGAAAATAAAAAGGATGAAGGGTCTCCGATTGGAAGGCACACATTGATGTAAAAGAGGAATACTGAGTCACTGAGCAACCTCTTTTTAAGAGTTGTCGTCAAGATATGATTTGACACGTTGTTATTGAGTTGTCTTTTTTAAAAAAAAAAAAAAAAAAAAAAAAAATTCGTGCAGATAAAACAGCAATTAAAGGATTAAGGTTTACCAAAATGAGTGGTAGCAGTGGCACCAGTCCATAGGCATCAACAATCAATATCAACTTTATGACGGAGGACCACTTCACCCTTTGACAACTCCTCCTTTTTGTTGAATTATTCAATGCTGGTCCCTCAATTATTATCTTGCAACAAAATTATTTCTGCTGCAAAAATTCATCCCCACCCCCACACACCATGCACCATCACCAGCTGCCCAAGAAACCAAAAGGTTTTTGAAAACTCAGGCGTAGAGCTGTAAAACAAATAAATAGTTCGCGAACAAAGCTTGGTTCGATTAATGCTCGTTTGCTTGACAAACAAACAAGAACTTTGTTCGCGAATAGCTCGAAAGTATTCGTATATATTCGTTAACGAGGTAATTTTGTAATTTTATACATTTGTATATGTTCGTTTGAAATCAAAATGGAAATTTAAAATATCCATTCGTAAATTTACATATTTGAAACTGGGATACCAAAATTTAATAAAACCGTGCCTAACTAAAAACTCCATTTCAGATTTTGGTACAGGTATGCGTATACTCCACTAGTCTCTCTTTCATACGGTCGAATTTACATTTTTAATGATTTAATTACTTGAATGGTATATAAGTAAAAGATATAAGAAGTTGATTTTTTTAACTAGCTAGGTATTGAAACGGAAAAAATGCCAAAATGGTGCCATAAGTTTCCCAATTTTCCAATTTGGAGCTATAAGTATAGAGTTTTCTAATTTGGTACCGTAACATTACTAATAATCTCCAATATAGTCCCATCAGGTAAGGTTGCAACCGAATCGAATCGAAGCGAATATCACTGTTTTGTATTCGTATTCGAAAAAATATTCGAATATTCGTATTCGTATAGACGAATTATAAATGATATTCGTATTCGATTTGAAAATGAATATTCGAATTATTCGCTTCGATTCGAATATTCAATTTGAATATTTTGATACAATATTATTTTGTTCGATTCGCATATATTCGCTTCGATTTATAATTATTCGATTCGATTCAAAACTATTGGATTCGAAATTCATAAAAAAACCTATCAAAAATAAAAATACAAATAAAAAATCCCAAAACATACAATATTTTGCCAATTCAAATAACATCCCAAATTCCAAGTTCTACTAGCTATTACAACCCAGATTAATAAAACAAAGACATAAACTAGTGGGTTGCAATGTGCTTTCCTCACCAATACATGTTCACTCATTTAAAATAAAGTAAACACCTCCAAGAGGCTACTGCCAATGTGCTCTCATGCTCGGTCTTGGCACAGATTTCTGACGCCTCCGTTTTCTTCTCCAACAGTCCAATTACCGTCTCAGATTTCATATTTACACAAAAGAGTGTTAGTAGAACAAACATATAAGAACTAATGTTAAAATGAGAGAATCATAAAGGAACCAAACACTACACAAATTATATATCGAATCGAATATTGAAATTTTGTATTCGTATTTGTTTATATATCGAATCGAATATCTTTTATTCGAATTCGAATCACAAAATTCCGAATACAAATAGCAAAATTTCGAATCGAATCACGAATCGGATCAAAATTATTTGATCATTTGCAACCCTACCATCAGGCTTTAATCTCCTATTTTGCTGATATGATATCTGATTAAGGATTTAGATTAATTTAACTTTACCAACTAGGCTCCACATAGGCATTGACTACACACTTAATATTTGACCACTGACCCGCCGCAAACCTAATACCCAACCCATATTGGTTTTCCAAAATCCGACCTATCCCCACCCGCAAATTAAACCACAGCTGATGGAGTTGCTTTAGAGGAGGGAGAGCGCCCAAAGCTCTGTTCTGTCGCCTCTGTCTGAAGGCCGAGAAGAGGAGGGAGAGCGCCGCCGCTTCGTGCGCCAGGGAAGCTGCCGCCCGCCGCTGCTATGCTTTGTCAACGCCGCCGTCCGTTTTCGTTGCCCGAACCCCGTTGCCGACGGATGCACGAAGGGTGGGGGTTTCCGCCACCGGAGCCGCAAGGGAGAAGGCCGCCCGCTGCCTCGATGACGTCCGTTGTCGCCCTCGCGCTGCTGGAATCGTCGCCGAAGGAGGATAGGGAAACGGGTTGTAACACCCCGGTTTTTTGTCACCCAGGTCGGGATGTCACCGCCACACCTCCCTAGTAAAACACGATTTCTCCGGCTTACTAAAGAGATGCAAGGCTAGGTATTTCAGTATTTAAAATATTTAAAACGTTTGCAAACAGCCCATACAATATAAATTCGAAAATAATAATATCATAATGCAGCGGAAATAAATTTAAGTATAATATTGCAGCGGAAATGTAAATAGGACCGACATGGTCAAAACACGGGTTAAACAGGCCCGTTTATTCTATAGTTTAATGCAAGAATTTGAAAATAAAGTTTCCCAAAATATAATTCCCCATTGCATGAACGTGCTCATGTTCATTCCACATACTCTGTAAAGAAAAGGGAAAATAAACAGTTTGGTCAGCACAACTTACTGAGTAAGTTAACACATGCATGATCGTAGGGTTTAAAAGCCATTAATTTAATATTTACATAAAAACATGATAATAATATATCATAAACAACTCAATTTAATTTAACTAACCATCCAATTTGCATAATTTAATTCATGGCCCTATTTAACAACACATTTCACATCATTTAAAATAAAGACCATAACTAATTTAAACAAAGCATTTAAACAATTAAATTGGACAACAATAAATAATTTAATTTAATTTTCCCATTACATCCCAGACTTAGTAATTTCAAGTATTTCACGATTGCATCGCAATCTCGACAAGTTTAGCCGGTAGCCCGGCGGCCGCAACCGTATCCGCCATACCCAGTACCACTCCGGAGCCTCGGGAAATCCATGTGGATGTTCTCGAGAGTGTAGGCCCTATATCTCATGCCGTTTTGGCAATATCATATCTCAATTTTTCGCGCGGGGTCACCATCGTCCATAAAGGCACGAAGTGAAGCAGTTAAGGGCACCCTGCAGAGCACTCACCCCTAATTTTAATTTATCGAGTTTGTAAGGGGATTTATTTCAAAAATTCTGATTTCACTTAATTTATTTAAAAAGAGATTTTGACTTGTTTCAACCTTAAAGGCTAATTTCATTGTTTCAACAAGATTTCAAGATTTGACTCCGGTAAACCGCTGTTTACTCTAAAATTAATTTTAAATCGGATTTAATTCCACAAATTCCGAAAGTTCACCACTGACTCGGAAACACAGAGATGAACAACTTTTGTGTTTTAATGTTTTCGATCCGAGTTACAGAACCAGGTCAAAAACATCAATTTTCGTTATGTCATTAACCTGCCCGAATTTCATGTACAGCAGTTTCAAAATTTCGAGATCTACCATAGCAATTCAAATCCAAATTTAATGAAATTTCACAGAGACCTTCTTAAGATGATTATCTACAACTTTCATGTTCGGCTAAAGATCTAAATCGGCCTAGAACCCTAGTCAAAAACGCCTACAAGTTCAGACCTACGTTCTGCCAAGATTTCAAGATTCGATTTCAAAACAGTTCGGTTTGGGGTCAATTTCAGATATCAAAACATCATTAAAAATTCCAAACATTTTACAACAGATATATCTAAGTCTTAAGAACATTTTTTTTGTTTTACGTTTTCTCGTTCGAAGACTTTTAAGGGTTCGGAAAAATCATGCAAGGTCGCTGCGTCAGTAAAAATCTCACGTTGACAGATTTTCGAAATTCTTGATTAAACTTTTAGATTTAAGTGTTCTAATTACTCCCAAAACCATGTAAGTGTCAACTTACAGATTTCCAGTCGTCCAGGAACGTCGACTTCGGAGGCGTGGCTTCCAGTCCACCGTTTATCTCCTCGGTTCGTCGGGTTCTTCGTTCTAGATATGATTCGGGGCGTAGGAAAGAAAAAGACTAAGTTAGGGTTTCGTTTTTGAATCAAAAAAGGGATGGATGAATGGATCAGACTTACGATGATGTTGGAAGACTTCTGACTTCGTCCAAACAATCTATGGCTTGGTTTTGGTGCCTCCGATGACTGCGGGATTACGATTTTTTGTATAGAGAGTATCGTAGGGTTTTGAAAAGGGTTTTAGGGTTATTCGAGAGGGTTATTTATAAGGGACAAGACCTAGGGGACGTCCAAGGTCTGTTCCACTGAGTCTTGAGCCGAAAGGAATGCAACCGAAGCCAAAAAATCCGGATTCGGGCGAGAGAATCTCGCACGGGGCGTTTCTGCGCGGCTTGGCGCGCCCCCAAGCCAAACAGCGCGCGGCCACCACGCGGCTCACGCCCGGACTTCGGTCCGGGCGGGTCGTGCGATCCTTCGTGCTTTTCCTCATCTCTTTCGGACTTCTATCCCTCTATGCTCCCGGATTCCAATTTCCGGGCCATCCTCGGGTTCCTATTCCGTATCGTCATTTCCCTCGGATCTAAATTGATGTTTGGACTCGAGTTTTCGAGTCCATTGGTACCGGATTCCCGTGTAACAATTTATTTATCTTTATTTAATTCCTTTTATTTGATTAAATTCCTTTAATTCCTTTTTAAGTTAAATTTCATTTCCCATTTCCTTACCTTTATTTATTTATTTATTTGCTGTATTTATTTATTTAATGTATTTATTTATTTATCGTATTTATTTTATATTGGAAAATTCTCGGGTATTACAGTCTACCCTCCTTAAGAATCAACTTCGTCCTCGAAGTTGTGTTTCGGCTTTTCCCGTGCTAAGTTCTTTTTGGTTGTTTTATTATTTTGGGACTGAACTTAGAATTAATACTTCTAAGCTGCCTACGTACCCGGTGAAGGGATCAAGCCATAACGTAGTTCAAAACAATTTGAATTTGTTTGCTTGTTTACAAAAATGCACGAAAAATACATGGTGTGACATCCTCTCCCCCTTAAGATTGCAGTTTATGTCCCCATAACTGTGTCGGTGTCGGTTTGGAATAGTGTCGGGTAGCGTTCTCTCATGTCGGATTCTACCTCCCAAGTTGCCGTCTCACTTTCGTGGTTCGACCAAAGAACCTTGATCATTTTTACGGTTTTGTTCCTCCTTACTCGCTCATTAACGTCTAGAATTCGCACTGGAACTTCTTCATAAGTCAAATCCTCATCGAGTTCGATTATCTCCGATTGAAGTACATGTGTCGGGTCCGGCACATACTTCTTTAGTTGTGAAACATGGAAAACATTATGAACTCGATCTAATTGTGGCGGTAAAGCCAGTCGGTAGGCTAAATTTCCGACTCGTTCTAGAATCTCGTAAGGTCCTATGTATCGATGACTCAACTTTCCTCGTTTGCCAAAGCGCATCACCCCCTTCATAGGTGATATCTTTAGCATGACCCTATCTCCCACTTGAAATTCTAGGTCTCGTCGTCTCACGTCAGCGTAACTCTTCTGACGGTCTTGAGCGGCTCTCATTTTTTCTTGAATCCCCTGGATCTGTTGAGCCATGTCTTCGATAAGTTGTGGTCCCACTACCACAGACTTATCGTTTTCTTCCCAGCTCAACGGGCTTCGGTACCTTCGTCCATACAACGCCTCGAATGGTGCCATGCCAATGCTTGCATAGTTGCATGATAGCTATTATTATAAGAAAATTCGATTAAGGGTAAATGGGATTTCCAATTTCCCTTAAATTCCAACACGCATGCTCTCAGCATGTCTTCTAGTGTTTGGATTGTTCTCTCGGTTTGACCATCCGTCATCGGGTGGAATGCGGTGCTCATTTTGATTCGAGTACCGAGAGCTTTTTGTAATTCCGTCCAAAAGTGTGAGACAAATCTACTGTCTCTGTCAGAAATGATGTCATGTGGTACTCCATGTCGTCGTACCACATTATCAACGTAGGCTTTGGCCAATTGGTCCATAGTCCACGTGTCTTTCATTGGGATAAATAAGGCCGTCTTCGTTAGCCTATCCACAATCACCCAAATCTTGTTCATGCCTTTAGGTGATCGCGGTAATCCCGACATAAAATCCATTGAGATGCTGTCCCACTTCCAACTTGGAATCTCTAGTGGTTGCATCAACCCTAAGGGTTTATGTCGCACTGCCTTAACCTTTTGGCAGGTGAGACATTTCACCACGAAGTCTGCCACTTCCTTCTTCATTCCCGGCCACCAATAGATCTTCTTTAGATCTTTGTAAAGCTTGTCATCTCCGGGATGCACCGAATATGGCGTGTTGTGCCCTTCCTCCATCAACATTCGCTTCAACTCGGCACATTTATGGGGCACGCACTATCTCCCTTTGAAGCGAATGCTTCCATCCTCGTGGACAGCAAATCCTATTGCCTTTCCCTCAGCAATATACCCCTTTATCTTTTCCAATTTCGCGTCGCCCGGTTGGGCGAACCTAATCTCGTCCAATATTGGAGTTTCTACGACCATTTTGTTGATCGTTTCACTCACTGTGCCCGGATGCACAAGTTCCACGTCCAATGCCGGCGGAATTACCAACGAGTTTGTCACGTGTTGGGTTTTCCGGCTTAGGGCATCGGCTACCACATTCGCCTTCCCCTCGTGGTAGGATATCTCCAAATCGTAGTCCTTAATAAGTTCCAACCACCTTCGCTGTCTCAAATTCAACTCCTTCTAAGTGAATATATACTTCAAGCTCTTGTGGTCGGTAAACATTTGACACTTCCGCCTGTAAAGATAATGTCTCCATATCTTTAGAGCGAAAACGACCGCTGCCAACTCCAGGTCGTGTGTCGGGTAATTCTCCTCGTGAGGTTTTAGCTGGCGTGATGCGTATGCTACGACTCTCAAGTCTTGCATCAAGATGCAACCTAGACCTTCCTTCGAAGCATCGCTATAAACTTCGAAGTCACCATTCTCTGATGGTAGTGTCAATACGGGTGTGGTTGTGAGTCGTTTCTTCAGCTCTTGAAACCCTGTCTCACACGCCTCTGTCCACTCGTATTTGACTCCTTTCTTCAGTAGCTGGGTCAAAGAACGCGCGACTCTCGAGAAATCCTTCACGAATCGCCTATAGTACCAGCCAATCCAAGGAAACTCCTTATTTCCGTTGGACTCGTCAGCACTGCCCACTCCGTTACGGCAGAAACTTTTGCCGGATCCACTGAAACTCCGTCAGCGGATACAATATGTCCAAGAAATGCTGCTTCTTTCAACCAGAAATCGCATTTGGACGATTTGCCGTATAGTTGATTGTGTAGAGTATTAGGAGATAAAAAAAATAAAATAAAATAAAATAAAAAACCTTTTTCGTGGCCCGTGCGGTGTCCGCGCGGCGGCGCACGGGGACCGCGCGGCCATGGCAGTTCGGGAAATAGGGGCTCGCGCCCCGCGCGAGCCATTCCACTCTTTCCCAAATCCGAAACCACTTCCAATTTGCTCTCAAATTCGCTTTCCCGTTCCCGAATTCTCCCGTTTCCGGCTTCGATTTTGCTTTGTAAGGTATGTATCTACTACTTCTACTTGTCAATTTCAGTTTTTATGCCTTGAATAACTTGATTTTTTGGACGGATTTTGAGATTAGGGTTTATGTGTTAGAATTGGGGGTTTATGACTTCTAGACCTACTTCGTGCGAATTAGCGACTTTATGTGATACTTGACGCTATTTTTGTTGTTTAGTAAGTATTTGTGCAGCAATGTATACCTAGTGTTGGGGAAATTTTTATTAGATTCTTGGTTTTAGGAAGAATATAGAATTCCCGATTTGTGTTGGTATTGCGGCCATGAGAATGAGTTCATTGTGTTGTTTTGTGCCACCTTATGATGATGAGTTGTTGCCTAAGCAATCCTTTCAATTTGGGGATGATTCCCATGTGTTTGTAAGTAACCTTCGAATTTGGTTTATTGCGCACATAACGTGTTCGACTAAATGTCCCAAAGAGTTTTGGAATTGGTTTGGACATATTCTTTATTTGGTTATCCTCTTGGATTGCTCGTGTTAAAGCCTACACTTCATGTTTTTGCGTTTTTCTGTCCTATACTTGGTACAATCGTTGTGTAGGATTTAACCTTATATTTGGTATTGGTTGGGTATTTGCAGGATGCTGCTTTTCTTGTGGGTTGTCTGGGTGTCTCTTATGGTTCTTCCGGGGGCCAAGAGACGAGCCACTCGGCGTGACACAGCTGGCCCTAGTACTGCTGCTCCGGTGATGCCGGATACTGATGACAGTGAGTCTGAGGAGGACGAGGAGCAGCGGGGCCCGCGACTCAGGGGTCTTCCTGGCGAGGGGCGTTCTCGTCGACACGATAGGTATCGGTTTGCGAGTTGCGACGATGGCCTCTCAGGAGTTCTATTTCGACGAGCTTCGTCGGAACATGGCTTATGTTCCAGAGAGGGGCATGTACCCTCGTCATGTGGACGATGACAGGGTTAGTGCGGTTTTGGACCATCTTCAGTGGACTGGGCTCGCGCGCCATCCCGAGGGCATTGCTTCCGGTTACTTAGCTATGGAGGTCATTGCCAACATTGGCGGTCTTGGGGAGAACAGCGACTTATCTCGAGTCTGGGTTCGGGGTCGCTACCTAGATTTCAGTGCTCGGGCGATCAACATCTACTTCGGTCTTCCTGACGACGGCGTATTCCGGCCACAGCCTGAGGGTCGTATACTCCCGCCTGCGTGGGGTGTTTTGTGCACTGAGGTGGCACCTCGGCTCGAGCACGATCACGAGCTGCGATTGGCGATGATGGACTCACCGTGGCGCGAGCTTACACAGATATGGTTAGGCCGCGTCCGGCCGATTACCCGGAGCCATATCGTTCTAGACCACGTCTATGAGACTATTTGCTTTATCGCCCGAGGTGGTAGGGTGAATGTTGGGGCTTGTATCGTAGACAATCTGAGGGGTATGCGCCGAGGACGAGGGAGTAGGGTGATTACCCATGTTCACCTTATTTGTGGTATGTGTGCGGCTCAGGGGATCCGTACGGCACCAGAGACGGATCCTTATGAGTTAGCCGCTGGCGACTACTACCGTATCCCTACCTACGCCGCTCGACGCAGTGCCTTGCGACGTGGGGCTCCTCCGGCTGTCCTTCGCCCGGAGCCCAACGGTGATGGTTTGATTCTAGTTGTTCCTCCTGAGCAGCCACTTCCACCTCCCGTGGTTCCCCAGCAGGGTCCGGAGATGCCGCAGATACTTCAGATGATGCAGGGTATGCAGCTTAGTATAGATGCTGGGTTCGCTCGTATGGACGCTGGGTTCGCAGCCGGGCAGGCTCGTTATGACGCTTTGGATGCTAGGATAGATCTATACCAGACTCGCATGGATACGATCACTACGAGGCAGCTGGAGCAGCAGGCCACCATGACCGACATGTATGCCTACATGCGTCAGATGGACGAGTATATGCGTCGTCAGTTCCCGCCTCCCGACCAGTGATCCTTCGTCTCTGCATTTCCCCTTTAGGCTCGTAGTAGTAGTGCTTTATTCAGTTGTTTTCTATGAGACTATATAACGATGATCTTGCTGATTATGTTTAGTAGTTTATGCTTCCGTTGTATCCTTGCTTAGTTGTTTGGTTTGACTGTTATCGTTTAGAGAAAATGTTGTGGAACCATTCCGGTCCGTTTTTTTTTTCGATTATTTGGGGCTGAAGGATTTCAAAAAAAATCAACTTGCATTTTATTCCTTAAAAGAAATTTAATGCAAGTAATGGGATGCGCAAAATAAATGTACTATCTAAGACAAAGTATCTAGAATATCTCCGCGTCCTCTGGCAGAGTAGTGGGGTCTTCCATAGGATCATCTTCATCAGAGACTTGGCCGGTGCCCAAAGGTCCATGAAACACTGGGGATGGTGGATCGACGGCTTCCGGAGCTGGTTCTGGTGGTTCCTCCAGATGGTTCTCCACGGGGCTTAGGTTTGGGCTTGGGTTTGGCGACGGGCGGACCATGTGAGGCCAGAGTCCAAGGGTTCCGTAACGTCCACGGATAAGGCCTGATGGGCTCTCAACTGCGGGTGTTGGGCTTCGTGCTACCATCAAATGGTCTTCCACAGGGCTATATGGTACTACTATATCGGTGAGGTCGAGCAGGTCCGTCCCTAGATCCCTGATTCTATCTATCATTGCATCGCCCCGTTCAGTGAGTTTTTGCACTTGAGTTTCTAAGTCTTTTATGCGACCTTGATCAGCAGCTCTCAAGTTCAGAAATTTTTGGAGGTCAGCTTCCCTTAAGTCTCCCATTTGGTGCATATTTGCCTCCAAGTGAGCTATACGAGTTTTCATTTGTCGTATGGTTTGTTGGGAGTCAAAGTGAGCGTTCATCATTTTGATCATCAAGCTCATCATATCTTGACTAGCCATCTAGCGCAAGCAAAAGATCTAAGTTAGAATGTATCACGCTTCTAGGTTCTCTAAGTTCAGGCAATGCAGTATGCACATGCAAATGATGATTTCCCCCCAAAAATAATTCATGCACTATATATATAGATATTTTTTTCCATGGGTTTTAAAATAAAAATTCATTTCCATGGAAATAATGCTTTCCATGGAAATAATGCTTAAAAATTTAAAATAATATTTAAAATCCTTGGACCTCTATATTGGGTCAAAATAATTATAATTTGGGCTAAAAATAATTTTGGGCTAGGAAAGTTTAAAATAATAATTTTGGGCTTCTATAATAATAATAATATAAATACTAATGGTTTAAAAACAATAATCTAGTAGTTTAAAAATAATACTCCCTCCGTCCCATTCCAAATGTCCTACTTACTATTTTTGGATTTCCCATTACAAATGTCTTCTTTCTATAAATAGAAATAATTTTCCTCCCAACAACTATGTGGACCCCACCATATACTCACAAACCAACTCTACCTTAATTCCCGTGCCCAACAGTAACAAGACACTTGGAGTGGGACAGAGGGAGTAATGGTTTAAAAATAATAGTTTAAAAATATCCGGGCTCTGATACCAACTTGTAACATCCCGGTTTTTGGTCACCCAGGTCAGGATGTCACCGCCACACCTCCCTAGTAAGACATGGTTTCTCCAGCTTACTAAAGAGATGCAAGGCTAAGTATTTCAGTATTTAAAATATTTAAAACGTTTGCAAACAGCCCATACAATATAAATTCGAAAATAGTATCATAATGCAGCGGAAATAATATTTAAGTATAATATTACAGCGGAAATGTAAATAGGACCGACATGGTCAAAACATGGATTAAACAGGCCCGTTTATTCTATAGTCTAATGCAAGAATTTGAAAATAAAGTTTCCCAAAATATAATTCCCCCATACATGAACGTGCTCATGTTCATTCCACATACTCTGTAAGGAAAAAGGGAAAATAAACGGTTTGGTCAGCACAACTTGCTGAGTAAGTTAACACATGCATGATCGTAGGGTTTAAAAGCCATTAATTTAATATTTACATAAAAACATGATAATAATATATCATAAACAACTCAATTTAATTTAACTAACCATCCAATTTGCATAATTTAATTCATGGCCCTATTTAACCACATTTCACATCATTTAAAATAAAGACCATAACTAATTTAAATAAAGCATTTAAACAATTAAATTGAACAACGATAAATAATTTAATTTAATTTAATTTAATTTCCCCATTACATCCCAGACTTAGTAATTTCAAGTATTTCACGATTGCATCGCAATCTCGACAAGTTTAGCCGGTAGCCCGGCGGCCGCAACCGTATCCACCATACCCAGTACCACTCCGGAGCCTCGGGAAATCCATGTGGATGTTCTTGAGAGTGTAGGCCCTATATCTCATGCCGTTTTGGCAATATCATATCTCAATTTTTCGCACGGGGTCACCATCGTACATAAAGGCACGAAGTGAAGCAGTTAGGGGGCACCCTGCAGAGCACTCATCCCTAATTTTAATTTATCAAGTTTGTAAGGGGATTTATTTCAAAAATTCTGATTTCACTTAATTTATTTAAAAAGAGATTTCGACTCGATTCAACCTTAAAGGCTAATTTCATTGTTTCAACAAGATTTCAAGATTTGACTCCGGTAAACCACTGTTTACTCTAATATTAATTGAAAATCGGATTTAAGTCCAAAAATTCCGAAAATTTACCACTGACTCGGAAACACAGAGATGAACAACTTTCGTGTTTTAACTTTTTCGATCCGAGTTACAGAAACAGGTCAAAAACATCAATTTTCGTCATGTCATTAACCTGCCCGAATTTCATGTACAGCAGTTTCAAACTTTCGAGATCTACCATAGCAATTCAAATCCAAATTTAATAAAATTTCACAGAGACCTTATTAAGACGATTATCTACAACTTTCATGTTCGGCTAAAGATCTAAATCGGCCTAGAACCCTAGTCAAAAACGCCTACATGTTCAGACCTACGTTCTGCCAAGATTTCAAGATTCGATTTCAAAATAGTTTGGTTTGGGGTCGATTTCAGATTTCAAAACATCATTACAAATTCCGAAAATTTTACAGAAGATAGATCTAAGTCTTAAAAACGTTTTTTGTGTTTTACGTTTTCTTGTTCGAAGACTTTTAAGGGTTCGGAAAAATCGTGCAAGGTCGCTGCGTCGGTAAAAATCTCACGTTGACAGATTTTCGAAATTCTTGATTAAACTTTTAGATTTAAGTGTTTTAATTACTCCCAAAACTATGTAAGTGTCAACTTACAGATTTCCAGTCGTCCGGGAACGTCGACTTTGGAGGCGTGGCTTCCAGTCCACCGTTTATCTGCTCGGTTCGTTGGGTTCTTCGTTCTAGATCCGATTCGGGCCGTAGGAAAGAAAAAGACTAAGTTAGGGTTTCGTTTTTGAATCAAAAACGGGATGGATGAATGGATCAGACTTACCACGACGTTGGAAGACTTCCGACTTCGTCCAAACAGTCTCTGGCTCGGTTTTGGTGCCTCCGATGACTCCGGGATTACGATTTTGTGTATAGAGAGTATCGTAGGGTTTTGAAAAGGGGTTTAGGGTTATTCGAGAGGGTTATTTATAGAGGACAAGACCTAGGGGACGTCCAAGGTCTGTTCCACTGAGTCTTGAGCCGAAAGGAATGCAACCGAAGCCGAAAAATCCGGATTCGGGTGAGAGAATCTCGCACGGGGCGTTTCTGCCAGTTGGCGCGGGTTTGGCGCGCCCCCAAGCCAAACAGCGCGCGGCCACCGCGCGGCTCACGCCTGGACTTCGGTCCCGGCGGGTCGTGCGATCCGTCGTGCTTTTCCTCCTCTCTTTTGGACTTCTATCCCTCTATGCTCCCGGATTCCGATTTCCGGGCCATCTTCGGGTTCCTATTCCGTATCGTCATTTTCCTCGGATCTAAATTTATGTTTGGACTCGTGTTTTCGAGTCCATTGGTACCGGGTTCCCGTGTAGTAATTTATTTATTTTTATTTAATTTCTTTTATTTGATTAAATTCCTTTAATTCCTTTTTAAGTTAAATTTCATTTCTCATTTCCTTACCTTTATTTATTTATTTATTTATTGTATTTATTTTATGTTGGAAAATTCTCGGGTATTACAGGGGCTTCTCGTTTTTCTTTTGCAGGTTGGAAGGGATGCGGTTTTGCTGTGTTTTGGGGAAGATGGGGATCAATTTCTTCTTTCATTCAATTTAACCCCAAGAGCAAGAAGATTTGTGCAGAAGACTAATCTAAGTGGATGATCTGGAGGGATCAATTTCGGTCTTGATAATCTGCTCTGTTTTGCAGATTAGACTGTGAGTTGTGAGTTAGGGTAAGTTTTGGGTTTTTAATTTGGGGGTGGGGTGGGGTGGGTCGGGTTGGTTGTGTAGGGTTTGGGGTGAGTCAAAATTTTAAGTGGTCAAATATCCAAGTGTGTAGTCAATACTTGTGTGGAGCATGGTTGGCATAGTTAAATTAATTTAAATCCTTAATTAGATGCCACATCAGCAAAATAAGAGATTAAGGCCCGATGGGATTATATTGGAGATCATTAGCAAAGTTACGGCACTAAATTAGAAAACTCTATAGTTATGGCACCAAATTGGAAAATTGGGAAACATATGGCACCTTTTTGACTTTTTTTCCGTATTTAAACTAATCTAAGAACATCTACTTCGTTATTTTTTTTCTTATATAAAAGCGACGAATAAAAAAGTTTGGTCAACGTTAGAAAATCAACAATAAAAAAAGTTAAAAAAAAAAGAGGAGAGCATTTTACTAGCTGCCAGGGTAGTCCACAATCATTTGCTAGCCACAATAGGATTTACTACTATTTTTTTGGTAAAGAGTGACATTCATGTGTTGGCAAAAGTTTGTGGAAGCCCAAACCACACAAATTACAAAGGGGATAAAGGGGATGTATAGGGGTCGGGTGGGGATCGAACCCCCCAACCTATGATTGGGAGACAGTGAATTTGACCACTAGGATAAGTCCCCAACCCCACTATAGGATTTATTTAAACGTGTTCAAAAACGCATCATGTGAAGGATGCGTAATTGGTATATATTAGTTGAGAGTGACGATATACTACTCCCTCCGTCCCATTAAAAGCGTCTCAAAACTTTTGGGCACGGTATTTTATGTGAGGATAGTTAATATTTCATATAGGGTAGATTAGTGTTAAAGTGAGGGGTAAATTAGGAATTTATGTGATGTGATTGTAATGAGTTTTAATTTTTAATTGATTTATTTGTGTGATTTGATAGTTGTGTGTTTGAAATTTTAATAAATTTATTTATTGATGTGATATGATGAGAGTGGATTTGTATTTAATTATATTCAATAGGGGAATGAGACAATTGAAATGCGACGGACCAAAAAGACAAGTGAGATCAGAATTAATGGGACGAAGGGAATATATTGCAAAGTATATTTATAAATTATTTATATATTTTTTTTTGGAAAGCCGAAGCCAGGTAACAAGGAGAAAAAATAAGAAGGAAAATCAAAGAAACAAGAAAATAGCAACAATCAATAGACTAATAACGAGGGAACCAGACGCCGGACATGTTCGCCGCCATGTCCCCTTTGATGAAGTCCGGAGGGAAGGCCCAAGTCGTGAAAAAGTCTTCAATCGAAGCTCCGTGTTTAGCCAGGGCATCCGCCACTTTATTACCTTCACGAAGGACATGATGGATAGAACACCTCTCGAATGAATTCCTCATGTCACGAATCTTGCAGAGCATCGATGCATGAGGGTGGAAACGGTTCCAATTATCAAGAGTCTCAATCACCACTAAGGAGTCAGAGTAACAAGACAGGCTTCTGATCCCTAAGTCACTGACATACCTCAAGCCGGAGTACAACGCAGACAGCTCCGCCATGATGTTCGTGGCATGGCCTATCTACCCACAGCCTCCCCCTATCCAATGCCCATCCTCATCCCGAACAACGAAACCAAACCCAGCTCTACCGGGATTCCCAAGGGAACTACCATCCACATGGAGAATGATACCCTTAAGGCCAAGATAGTTCCAGTGAACAAGTCTTAGAGTTTTCTGTCTAGGATGAGATTGCCCCGAGAGCTCCATATCCCGAGCTAAGTTCCAAATATCTCTTTTAATAACCCAAACAGATTTGCAAGCACCTCCAAATACTCGAGAATTACGCTCCAACCATATACTCCATAAAGCAGCAATGAATAACGTGCCATACACAAGGTACATACCTTGAAGAAACAGCCTGATATTGTCTTTGGGAATGTCGGCACAGTCCTCTGGAACATTGATATTTAGAGAAGCCCAAATATGTGACGTCCAGTTGCAGTAAAACAGACAATGCGACCAGGATTCTTTTGACGTCCCACAAATAACACAGAGCGGACATGGAGCCATATTCCGAGCATGGCGAGTTGCATTGACGGGCAGAGATGCATGACAAATAAGACAAATGAAGAGGCAAATTTTTTCAGGAAATGAAGTTTTCCAAAACCAACACCAATCCGGATGGGAGCTTTCGGCAGTCACCATATATCGATATGCTGTACGGGCTGTGTAGACGCCAGTAGGGGAATACTGCCACACCCACAAGTCCGGGAGAGAGCTATGCAACCTCGGCGGGGCTGAAGAGGTTATTTGGTTAAGCAATGTACTCGGGATCATAGAATACACTGCAGACCAGTCCCACAACCCATCCGTGACAACATCTTTCACAAAAAGATACAAATCCTGTGTCGCAACAAATGATAATTGAGGGCCAATTTGATCTCCTTTCCACCATTTAGAGAACCATAGGGAAGAATTACCTGCTCCAAGCCGAAGGGTATAAAAGCGTCTCAAAACTTTTGGGCACGGTATTTTATGTGAGGATAGTTAATACTTCCTCCGTTTCCATGAAATTGCAACACTCACTCATTTCACGCAGTCAAATGCACATTTTCAACGATTAATAACTTAAATTGTGTATAAATAAAAATTATAAAAAATTGATATTATAAAACTACAAGAAAAGACGATTCCAACAAGATCTCACTTGACTATATTTCCCCTTATATAACTATGATAAAAATTCGAGTCAAAGTTAAACAATGAATAGTAACAAAAAGTGAAATGTTGCAATTTCACAAGAACGGATGTAGTATTTCATATAGGGTAGATTAGTATTAAAGTGAGGGGTAAATTAGGAATTTATGTGATGTGATTGTAATGAGTTTTAATTTTTAATTGATTTATTTTTGTGATTTGATAGTTGTGTGTTTGAAATTTTAATAAATTTATTTATTGATGTGATATGATGAGAGTGGATTTGTATTTAATTATGTTCAATAGGGGAATGAGACAATTGAAATGGGACGGATCAAAAAGAAAAGTGAGACATAATTAATGGGACAAAGGGAATATATTGCAAAGTATATTTATAAATTATTTATATTGACTTGAAAGAAAGAAAAAATAATTGTGCAAAAAAAAGATAAATACTGAGAAAACAATAACGTACGCATGCAGCTGCAATTCCATCATTTATTTATCATACAATTTATACAATAAATTATATAACGATTAATAAATTATCCATAATTTATCATAAAAATAATAAGCATTTAGTGACATTAAATTATTAATTATCATACAATAAATTATATATAACGATTTTTTATATTTTAAAATTAAATCGGTTTAAATATTATCACTATTTCCTACGAAAATGACATATTTATAAATTTGTTCAATTAAATTCAAGGACATTATAGTAAATTGATTAGAAATGGAAATCTGAGATTCCCAATCTAACCAAACGCAATAATCTTAAAAAATCAAAAATTAAGATTCCCGGCAATCTCATATCTCAGTAATCTTACATTCCCAACAATCACATTCCCATAGGTAATCTAAGATTCCTCCAAACCAAACGGACCCTTAGGGAACGTTTGGTTTGAGGGAATGTGAGATTTTGGGTGGGAATGTTGGTAGGGAATGTCAGATTCCTTTGTTTGGTTTGGGAAAATCTTTTATGTGGGAATCATGGATTACCATCGAAGTGAGAATCTTGGAGTGTTTTGATGGGAATGTGATTCACGTGTAGAGGTCATGTATTCTGAGATTACCGGGCATCTTTTATCATATCTTACATTAAACAGTCTTTTACACCCGTTAAAATTTTAAAACCATACATCAACCCATTAAAATCATTTTAATGCAAAACCTTTGTAGCCGTAGGAAGACATGTTTTGTGTCTACGAATTCCGCATCCTCTGCCGTCTTCTTCAAGTCTACGTATCTTCAAGTCTCCAGAAAAGACTATTATTCTGCTGATAACTAGTCTACGAATTCTTTGAGGTCGGTTTTCCTTGTTTATTGTATTTATGTAATATTTTTTCTCCACTTTTTTCTCTTATCATCTGTGTATATGTTATTCCTTGAATTATATTCCCGTCAAGTGAAGAGATACCTAAGCCTTCCTGTTATATGTCCATCATTGTCCGGAAGAATCCCAGAAATGGATTATAATTATATCCACCACCGCAGACATCAAGCAGTGTTCATATTAATTTTTAATATATTAATTTGTATATGTTAATGGATTGTAATTTATATCCACCACCACAAAAAATCTGAAATTGTGTGTTCTATTCCCGTTTTTTTTAGCACCCCGTGGCCTCGAAGCAATGATATTTTAAACTTTGGGACAAGGATATTATAGTCTATTTATGTGATATAGAAATTTGAGATTCTCAATCTAATGAAACGCAGTAATTTTAAAATACAAAAAAATAAGATTCCCAGCAATCTTATATTCCCAATAATCTCACATTCCCAGCAATCGCATTCCCACTGGCAATCTCACATTCCCTCAAACCAAACTGTTAAGGAATAACAATGAATCCCCCAAGATATCTAGGCCACTACATCATCTTATTTCTTGAAAAACGTTTCAAAATAACCTAAAATGTCCGAATCAAACACAACTTACAGGCTTCCTTCGTGTTCAAAATTAAAACTTGCACTTCATTTGCATAATCGATACTTGGGTATGGCCATTAGGTTCTTGGCTTTGCTGACTGTTAAACCAAAGTGTTCGGACATATCCAAATCACAAGGCGACATCCCATTCGGAAGTTCCCAGTCAAAGCAGTGAACCAATTGTGCCAAAGTAAACTTGACCATAGTGAGTCCCAATTGCAATCCAGGGCAAATCCTTCTCCCAGATCCAAATGGTATCAGTTCAAAGTCATGACCCTTGACATCAATATTGCTTCCGACAAACCTCTCGGGACTAAATTCTTCCGGGTTCGACCACACATTAGGGTCCCTCCCTATTGCCCATGTGTTAACTAGAACTCTCGACCTTTTAGGTATGTGGTAACCGAAAACTGTGCAATCTTCCATTGACTCGTGGGGTACCAACAACGAGCCAATAGGATGAAGACGCATGGTTTCCCTCAACACAAAATCTAAATATTCAAGTCTGTCAAGATCGGATTCTTGCACCATATTGTCCATCCCAAATACGGCCTCCAATTCTCTTTGGACCTTCTTCATAACTTCCGGGTGCCTTATGAGTTCGGTCATCGCCCAATCTACTGTCATCGCGGAGCTATCCATTCCTCCTATTATCATATCCTACATGCAAAATCAGTGAGTAAGTTCCTCTAGATTCCCATAAAGACATAAAAAAAGTGTCAAATTGCGATGGATTTTTTTAAATGATAGAAATTTCATTGCAATTTGAGACACATAAATTACCACTAATATAGCCTTAACATGACGACGATCAAATTCAAATCCAGCATCTCCAGAATCCAATATAGTCATCAGTGTATCGACAAAATCCAGTGCCTCTTTTTCCCCTCCCTTGCCACGAACGTGATCATTGATAGTTTTCTCCAGAAACTCGTCAAAAACCTTAGCCAAATTCTTCAACCGATGCCTCAATCCCTGTAAATCAACTGCACCAAGAAATGGAAAATAGTCCCCGAGATTAAAACTTCCTGCGAGCTCCAACATCTCCAATGTCGCAGCTTTACACACTTTCTGATCATCCAAGTCACCGTCGCCAAATTTCTTTCCAAAAACAATCAGCGCAATCATGTCGCATGTCAAGTCCATAATTCGGGCGCTGACATTGACAATTTTCGACCCTCCAGCAGTTCGTCTTACATTCTCGACCAACAGCTCCAGCTCCCCCTTTCTCGTATCCCTGAATTGGTTAATCTTCTTAGTGCTCATCAGCTCCGAAAAACAGAGCTTTCGCATGTTGCGCCAATACGGACCATAGGGAGCAAGCGCAATATCCCTTTGACCATAGGCCAGGTACTTGGCAAACTCCATTGGCGGCCTGCTGGCGAAAACGTGATCGTGTGTTTTCAGGACAAGTTCAGCTCCGGCAGGTGATGACACTACAATTGTCGGAACCATGCCGAAGCGCAGATACATGATGGGACCGTGTTTTCGGGCTAATCTGCACAGGTCTTGGTGTGGATTCTCACCCAACAGATGGAAATGGCCAATAACTGGAAGCCCTATCGGGCCAGGGGGTAAATTTTTCTTCTTGCCGACCAGGTTTTGAAAGATATAGATAAATGCAAAGACTGATAAAATTAGCCACATCCAGGCCATTGTTTAGGATACTTTTGTCTCTTTTAATTCTTGAATTTTGCGATGTATAGGTTGATAGAAAAAGGTGTTATTTATATACATCATCTAGGCATAATCACCAACAAGGACTATAAATGAATAGATCGCCCTCTCTAAAAATGTAAACAACGTGTTCAATGCTAGCTTAAATCTCAACGGTCCGATCAATTTTCGTACACAACAAAGATAATTATTTACACAAATTCAATGTAATCTCTGGGAATTGAGAATTGACCTAGTAGTAATTGCCCCCGTTTCCAAACTTATTGTTGGGAGTTTGATTCCCACCGGACCCCTTAATCTGTCTCCTTTATTCAATTATTTGTGCGGCTTGAGCTCTCATATATCTTTAATGTTTAAAAAAAAAATTCAATATAATCTCTACATTCAATATGCTTTTATATATTAGAATTCTTTTACTAGAATAATTACATAATAAAGGTTCGCTATAATCAAAACAAAACTTGGTGTTGCATATTCATGGGACGGAGGAGTAAATCTTTTTGTCCCACTGCTATTAAAATCCGGTCGATTTTATCAAGATAAAACTTAAAACTTCACAAAGTTTTAAATATATTTTTTTTAAAAAAAAGATAAATAATATTTAAATTTACATTTAATTTTTTAAGTATTTTCCTAAATTTCTTTCAAATCAAAATGGAAACTTTAAATATCGATTCGTAAATTTACATATTTGAAACTGGGATACCAAAATTTAATACAACCGTGCCTAACAAAAACTCCATTTCAGATTTTGGTACAGGCATGCTATACTCCATTAGTCTCTCTTTCATAAGGTCCAATAATTGACATTTTTAATGATTAATTATTTGAATTGTATATAAGTAAAAGATATAAGAAGTTGATATTTTGATACTAGCTAGGTAATTAGATGAATCTAAGAACATCTCCTTCGCCAATATTGTTTTCTTATATAAGAGCGAGGAAAAAAAATTGATCAAAGTTAAAAAATGAATAATAACAAAAGTTTTTTTTTAAAAAAAAAAACGAGGAAAGTATTTTACTAGCTTGCTAGGTTAGTCCGCAATCATTTGCTAGCCACAAAAGGATTTATTTAAACGTGTTCAAAAATGCACATCATGTGAAGGATGTGTAATTGATATTGTTGAGAGTTACTATATGAAAAAGTATATATTTATAAATTATTTTATATTAACTTGAAAGAAAGAAAAAATAATTGTGCAAAAGAAATGATAAATACTTGGAGAACAAGAGAGTAACGTACGCATGCAGCTGCAATTCCATCATTTATTATTTTATTTTTTTTTTCACGGACAGAAAACTATGGCTTTGAGTTTGACAAGTATTGTGGTTTCAGCCGTGGTTAGATAACAGCTCAGACACCACAGACGGACTAGGAAATTCTATGGTTTATCTTTTTCTACTTATTTCTATTGTTAAAAAAGTGTGTGGAAAGGCCTTGAACTCCCAACCTCCTTATCCGCCCATTTCCTCATCTCTCATTCTCTTTAAGCAGAAGGATTCGTGCCTTGCATACAAACAGAAAATGAAAAAAAAAAAAAGAAAAGAAAAGAAAGAAATAAAGAAAGAAATAATAACTAGCGAATAAATAACCTCATATGTACCGAACACACAATTGACAAAATAAACTTCAAAAATATATAAACGGGTAGATGAAATAACAAGAAATTCAAGAAAAGCAAGTTAAAATAAATAGTCCCTCTGGTAGCCGGTAGGATGGTAGCATAGTAATTGGTTTGCATGTTTCATAGGTTTGGAATTTGGGATTTGAGAATCAGAGTCTGTGTTGAATATATGTGAGGCTGTTGATGTGTAGACGTCGCGCCATCTGTTGGCATTGTGTCGCTTGCAAATTCCCATCCAAAATTGCCTTCGGAGGGAAGAGATTTCGGCCGAAACGAAGCCAAGTCAGCCGATAGGAAGGGAATGAAAATCGGCTCGAGGGAATCGGCCGGAGGAGCGGTTATCAAGCGCCGGCTATAAATAGGGGATGTCATGCACAGAATCCGAGAGATCAATCCAACCCCCAAATTCCTTTATCAAATTTAATTCTTTGTATCTTTACTGCTTTCTTTACAGCTTTCCTTTACAGTTTTTCCTAGACTCTAGCTTAGCTTGTAGCGGTTACTTTCCAAGTCCACCGTTGTTTCTCAACAATTGGTAGTTTGGTTCCTTTTGCCGGTGAATTCGCCGTTGTTACTTAACAACCGGTAGATTCTCCATTGTATTTAATTTGCCATTTATAAATTCAGAGATATCAGTCAAGTTTGGGCGCATTATTGTTAATCCGGATCCGTAATCGGTTTGATCCTTTTCCGATAGCCTCCCTTGAAGAGAAAAAGGTCATTGACTCATCACCAGCCAAACATGGACAATGGGCAGGGGTCCCAATCTGTCGTGTATATCATGGGGGACTAACAACGGAGGCCAAACAACTCCTATGATGCTTGGGGACTTCAATGTGATGTATATGGTATGTATATTGCCCACGATTGAATATGTGATATTTAGGGAATGACTCCATAAAATACATTTTCTAGCATTTCTTTCTCTCTCTATATATCTAAATATATATATGCGCATGAACTGTTCATAGTAACATGCTTTTACGAAAATGCCCTCTTCAAGTTATCTCATTTATCATTTGACATTGGGCTACTTGACCCGTTTTCTCCGTACATTGGCATTGGGCTATTTCATCGAATTTGGCCTATTATCGTGCATTTTTGCATTTCACTATCTCATTATGCCCTGCTAGGGTTTCCTCATAGCCATCGTGAATCCACGACTCGTCGTCGATCTGCGGCAGATCTCAGCTTCAGTTTTTAATGGAGGAGATTTTATCTCTGTAACTGCGGGAGTTATTCTTTCAGCCTCAACGGCGCCTCTCTGCTCAGAACCTACTTCTCCATCACCAAATCCTGCTCCAACTCACAGGTTTCTTCGTTTCCAAACCTTCGTTTCCAAATCCTGCTCCAACTCACAGGTTGCTCAGAACACTATTTTCCTCCTTGCTACTGCTGTGCTTCTCTTTCAAATCCACTTAGCTGGTTTTACTTCACTCAAATCTGAAATCCCTCTGAAAAAAGTTATTTTTGCAGAAACCATTCCTATGTCTGCTAGAGTTACACGCATCGTCGCCTCTGCCTCTGCCTCCATCGTCGTTTGAAGTCCGTTGCCGCTGCTCGAAGCCCAGCCGCACCCCCTGAAGTTCGTCACTGCATCTCATGTAATCCGCCCGTGAGCCCCTGGCTACGCTGCTTTCCGGAGGACATGCCACCTTCTACCTTATCTATTCCCATATTCAAGCAACATCTATTTTAGAGTTCAGCACCTCCTCTAAGTACGATCAATTTTTTGATTCAATTTCCTACTCTATAATTTGATTACTCCATTTTTACTTGTTATCGCTAATAATTGACTTGCTACTTTTGTATTTTGGTTATTCTTGATTCTTAAATGATGGCGAGTTAATTTTTTTTCTACTTTCCTCTTTTCTATTCTAATTTTTGTGGGTTCTGACTCTTTGCCCTTTTTCTTGATTGAGTAATGCGTATTAAATTTATAGGTTTGTTTTTGTATAGGGATAACAATGGATTTGTTTTAGCAGTCGGGATGAAAAGCTACATGGATAATACGGCTATGAGCAAGCGCCCCGCAATTTTTCCTTTCATTGGATCATAATTCATAAGTGTTACGTAGTTCCATTTATTTCAGCACCAGAGGCTTTGTAGTTTCTAGCAAGGGGTATCTTCCCAAATCTTTAAGTATATAGATCTTGTGTATGTTGCTTCAAATTGTGATAGAAGATTGTGGTTTCAGTTTCTCTCTAAATCATTTTCTAGAATATGAAATGAGCCTGTCATTCGTTGTGGCATTAAAATGTGCTTTTTTGTGCCTCAAATCTTTTTCCTTAGTTGTGCCTCAAAACATAGGGCTTGAATCTAAAGTTTGGGGCTAATGAAATAATGAGCACATTTCTGTCAAAGTTTGTGGCATTAAAATGTGCTTTGTTGTGCCTCAAATCTTTTCCTTAGTTGTGCCTCAAAACATAGGGCTTGAATCTAAAGTTTGGTGTTAATGAAATATTGAGCATATTTCTGTCAAAGTTTGGTGCCAAATAGAAAACGAAACTGATAGCAACAAGTGTATGTCTTTGTGTTTCTGTATGTTTATATTGATCTCCAGGAAGTTCTTGAGACTGCTTTAGAAGGAAGAAGCAAGAAAGTGAACCTTATCTTTTTACGTGCACTTGGTATGATTAATTATCCATGACTGTTGAGATGCTCTCTATTTTCTATTGCTCACTATAAGCAAGCAAATGTAGTCATGTATTAAACTTCAATGACATTATACTTGCTTCCAAGACCCTACTTTTTCTAATATAACTGATGTTTCCTGATCACCTTTCTGCAATATGCTCACTTATTTCCTCTAAGTCAGCGCCATTTGGGAGTTTGGCCCCTTACAGAAGTAAATTTAGTCAATGTGATTTTTTAAACTCATTCGTGTTTGCACTTATGGTTTTCAGCTAATGTAATAGATTAAACAGAGGTGTTTTTGTCTTTTAGTTTCAGCTTTTAAAATTTCTTGAATGCTTGGACATATTTCAATGTTTCTAGAAGAGTTTAGAGGCTGAACAAAGGTAAATATTACTTTGTTCATCGTTCGCATTTCTTGCATTAAGTTCAACTTTCTGTGTATATGGTTCATACACGTGTAGATTCAACCAAATTACTTGGCAGAAGATATGCAAGTCATTCACAAAGGGGTTGAAAGAGTTTAGTAGGAACTAACTTTGTCTGAGAATAATGTCGTCGTATGAAAGTCTGTTGATCTTTTGATGTCTACAATCCCACATGAATAAATTGCTTTTTGCATAATTTGTGCCCTGAAATTTGGCCAAGCTTACCCATTTGAATATGGAGGGTTGCCCTGCTTGCCTCGAGTCCCTTACAGGTTCATGTTGACTTATTGCCTGCATCGAAATGGTCCCTTTTAATTTTCCTTTTGGATTTCGGGTCTTCAATCACGTTTATGTTTATTGGAAAATGTTCCTGTTAATACTTTGTAGCATTCAACTTTTTTTCTCGCTTGGTATCCTAAAATCTCATTATACAAATTTCTGCCTACTTTGAATCTGACGGTTGTAGCTCAATCAGTCTCTCAAGGTCAGTTGAATTAAGTTGCTATTTTTTATTTATTCATTTTTTTTGTTATAGGTTTTCCATTTTAATTGGTATTTTCAGTTGATGTATTAAATTTATTTGTTTTTGGGTTTGATGATCATTATGAGATGCATAGGAGTGAAGGTTGAGGAAATCACATTCATTTGCCAGAGATATTCGATGCAATATATATATAAATGTTGTACCTATCAATTGACCTGACTGTAATTTTGGCCTTAGGAAATTGGTGGTTTGGCTTCATTTTTCATGTCTGCTTAAAATTCATTTCTTAATACTTGGGTTCCTGGGTTCAGGAGGTTGACTTGAAATTTTTTATTTTGTCTGCTAAGTCTTCATATTTTCTGTTCCATCTATTTTTCAGTTGGATGTGTTAGCTTTAGGGCTTATGAATAATTGATTTCCAATTTCAAAATTTGATTGGTTATTGATATTGATTGTTGTACTGATGAAGGATGATCTCATTATATCTATATGACTTCTTGATTTAGTTTTGGCCTTAGTTTTGTTTCTCTATCCATGTCTTTAATAGAGTTTACTTGGTTTCTATTTTATGCTGCTTGTTATTTGATTTCTCCTTTTTTTAGAGTGATCATTCGTCTATTTCTTTGTGTTGTTTCTGTTGGTTATGTTTCTTATTGCATACTTGGCATAGTGGGTGTCATGACTCAAGTTTGTTTGATGAATATTTAGTGTTAGTTTTTGCTTTTCGCACACGGATGGCTTTATTGGTTATTTTTTTGTATGTTGTCGAAAATTGAACTGAATTTATGTGATGCAGAAATACTATATGGCTTTATCCAGTGAACTTGTTCACATTGTTAGCATCCAGAAGTATCCTATAATTCATTTGTTTTCTGGATCAAGTGCTCGATCTGCTACCATCAGAGGTTTTGGGTACGAAAAGAGGTTCATGAAAATAAAAAATAAGAAAAAACCCTTTTCTTCTTGATTGGTTTGCTCGTCCTTTCTTTTGTAGTGTCAAAGCTATTGTTCATCTTTGCTTTTTGCATGATCTTACTTATCAGCTTCCTTTCTGGGAGCCATAGATCCAAGTAAACATACACCATTCTCCTATATTTTTTGGGAATTGTAGTTTTGTTGTTTGTTGTTACAAGTGCTTAAGCTCTGATCATAATTTTGTTAAAAGTTATTGATGCCGAAGTACAAATAGTTACATTGTTATCAAACTTCAACGAAATTTGTTGGCGGAATTGTTTATAAAACATTGTCATTTTATTTGTTTGTCGCATTATTTAAATTTTTAGAGGATTTGTTTAATAGTTTGTAACAATAAAAATGCCAAGTTGTAATGGAAACTCTACAACAAAGATAACCTCAAAAATCTCACTGTTCACTAAATCCATCTCATCACAATTATCATGAGAGCCAGTATACGTATCGTTAGCCAAGCTCTCTAAGCCCATTACTCAGGCTTGTTTCATGCTATAAAAATTTTGATTGATGCATAGGGTTTCAACCAAAATATTCATTATTCATTATCATTTATTTCGCTTCTTCTCAGTTGCTCTTTAACGCTCCTATTAATTCGTTTATTGTTTTGTTAATAAAACAGGTTTATGCGACTTTTTCCCCCTCAACATTACAACCGATTACTTCACTTTTACTTTCATGGCAAGATTTGTTTCCTATATGTATGGTTTTTGTTTGAACCATCACTTATCGAAACAAACCTATTCAGACCTATCGTAGCTATCATCTTATATTTACAACCTACGACATGTCGAAATATTATATTCATTTAATCCTGCGCGGCGTAGCGCGAAATGACGAGAACTAGTGTGTATATATATATATATATATATCGTATCTGATATATATAATCGTATCTGACATATATATCGTGGCTGACATAGTGTCTCGTCGTTGGTGTGTGTCAGACGAGACATTCGTGCTTCTAGGTGGGGTTGTTTGTACTGGCTCTCTTCCACCTTTTTTCCGGTGGTAGTGACTCCTTGAAGCAGAGGAAAGTGCATGCATATCGATGAAGTGAAGACATGATTTGTCAAAAGAAGCACAGAAAGGCATGAAAGCTTGTGAATGTTTCGTCTGAATAAGCCCATAAACCATTCAATTCAGTTGGACACAAACAACCCTTAATATCATTTTGCCATGTCAGCCAACATTCTACAAAGTTTAGCGAATAATAACAACTACTACAGCCCCACCTAGTCTTGATATTAGAATAAAATTGCTGGATTAGGAGACAAACGAAACAAATTACTTTATAATTTCCCCCCTTTTCATTATTGCATAAAACTAAATAATTAATATCAATTATAGTAGAAGTATATGTCCATGCTGCAGGATTAGGGGTGGGAATAGGCCAGGCTACCCGACAGGGGCCTATGGCCTAGCCTACCGAAGGCCAGGCTAGGCCAGGCTTTTTTTATAAACAGGCTAGGCTTAGGCTAATTTAAAAGCCTATTTAGCTAAATAGGCCTAGGCCAGGCTTAATTAAAAGCCTTTTAGGCCTATCAGGCCGGCCTATTTATCATATTTTTAATCTATTTATGTTTATTACATGGGAATAGTCGTATTATTAGTATTATATATTATGTAAAAGTAATTATTAATTTGATCTTATATAGATTTTTTAAATTATTTATGAGTTTTTTCTCGTATATAAATTGTTTTGGATGAAAACTTGTCCATGTGAACAAATTATGTCTTCCAACCTTATGATTACATCCGGATATATATAAACAAATTTAAACTTATTTTTCTAAAATAGACTTTATCGGGCTTTTAAAAGGCCTAGATGCTGGCCTTTTTAGATAAATAGGCCAGACTTATAGGCCTATCAAAGGTAATAGGCCAGGCTCGGGCCTATGAAAATCGACGTAGGCCCAGGCCGTACAAGCCTAGGCCTAGCCCGGCCTAGCCTATTTCCACCCCTATGCAGGATCGAGTGTGGCTCCACCATGGACACAACTTCAGTAATACGCGAATATATATACTTTGATACAAGACATAACTTGTAAGGAGTAATAATGAATCCCCCAACATATCTAGGCCATTACATCATCTTATTTCCGGAATCACGCTTCAAAATAAATAAACCTGAAATGTCCGAATCAAACACAACATACTGGTTTTCTTCGTGTTCAAAATTAAAACTTGCACTTCATTTGCGTAATCGATACTTGGGTATGGCCATTAGGTTCTTGGCTCTGCTGACTGCTAAGCCAAAGTGTTCGTTCATGTCCAAATCCCAAGAAGACATCCCATTCGGAAGTTCCCAGTCAAAGCAGTGAACCAATTGTGCCAAAGTAAACTTGAACATGGTGAGTCCCAATTGCAATCCAGGACAAATCCTTCTCCCAGATCCAAATGGTATCAGTTCAAAATAACGACCCTTGACATCAATATTGCTTCCGATAAACCTCTCGGGACTAAATTCTTCCGGGTTTGGCCACACATTGGGGTCCCTCCCTATTGCCCATGTGTTAACTAGAACTCTCGACCTTTTAGGTACATGGTAACCGAAAACTATGCAATCTTCCATCGACTCGCGGGGTATCAACAACGAGCCAATAGAATGGAGCCGCATGGTTTCCCTCAACACAAAATCTAAATATTCAAGTTTGTCAAGATCAGATTCTTCCACCATATTATCCATCCCAAATACTCCCTCCAATTCTTTTTGGACCTGCTTCATAACTTCCGGGTGCCTTATGAGTTCGGTCATCGCCCAATCTACTGTAATCGCGGAGCTATCCATTCCTCCTAGTATCATATCCTACACGAAATCAGTGAGTAAGTTCCTCTAGATTCCCATAAAGACATAGAAAATTGTCAAATTGCGATGGATTTTTTTAAATGATAGAAATTTCATCCCAATTTGAGACACGGATATTAAGCAATATAAAATCAATTACCACTAATATAGCCTTAACATGACGACGATCAAATTCAAATCCAGCATCTCCAGACGCCAATATTGTCATCAGCATATCAACAAAATCCGGTGCCCCTTTTGCCCCTCCCTTGCTACGAACATGATCATTGATAGTTTTCTCCAGAAACTCGTCAAAAACCTTAGCCAACTTCTTCAACCGATGCGTCAATCCCTGTAAATCAACCGCGCCAAGAAATGGAAAATAGTCCCCGAGATTAAAACTTCATGCGAGCTCCATCATCTCCATTGTCGCAGCTTTACACACTTTCTGATCATCCAAGTCACCATCGCCAAATTTCTTTCCAAAAACAATCAGCGCAATCATGTCGCATGTCAAGTCCATAATCCCGGCGCTGACATTGACAATTTTCGACCCTTCAGCAGCTCGTCTTACAATCTCCACTAACCGCTCCAGCTCCCCCTTTCTCGTATCCCTGAATTGGCTAATCTTCTTAGCGCTCATCAGCTCCGAAAAACAGAGCTTTCGCATGTTACGCCAATACGAACCATAGGGAGCAAGCGCAATATCCCTTTGACCATAGACCAGGTACTTACCGAACTCCATTGGAGGCCTGCTGGCGAAAACATGATCATGTGTTTTCAGGACAAGCTCGGCTACGGCAGGTGATGACACTACAATTGTCGGAACCATGCCGAAGCGCAGATACATGATGGGGCCATGTTTTCGGGCTAATCTGCACAGGTCTTGGTGTGGATTCTTACCCAACAGATGGAAATGACCAATAACTGGAAGCCCTATCGGGCCAGGGGATAAATTTTTCTTCTTCCCAAGCAGGTTGTGAAGGATAAAGATAAATCCAAAGACGGATAAGATTAGCCATAGCCAGGCCATTGTTTAAGATATTTTTAATTAGTTTCTTTTATTTCTTGAATTTGCGATGCATAGTTTGATCGAGAAAGGGGTTATTTATATACATCATCTAAGCATAATGACCAAGGCAACAAGGACTAAAGAAGAATAGATCGCCCACTCTACAAATGCAAACAACGTGTTCAATGCTAGCTTAAATCTCAACGGTCCAATCAGTAGTAGTATACAACAAAGATAATTCATGGTATCAGTATTCTCGGAGCCAATCTTCTTTTTTTTCATTTTTCTTTTTTCCGCCCCCCTGTTTTGGCTTGCCATTGTTAGGCTGTGCCAAAGGACCTTTTTCTCCTCAACGGAGGTTACCGGAGAAAGGATCAAACCGGTTACGGGTCCGAATTACACCCAAACTTGACTGAATATTCCTTGGTATTCGAATGGCAACAAAATACAATGGAGAATCTACCTGTTGTTAAGAAACAACGGCGAATTCACCAGAAAAACTAGAACCAAACTACCGGTTGTTAAGAAACAACGGTGGACTTGGAAGTAACCGCTACAACCTAAGCTAGAGTCTAGGAAAAACTGTAAAGGAAAGCAGTAAAGATACAAAGAAGTAAGTTTGATAAAGGAATTTGGGGGTTGAATTGATCTCTCCGATTTTGTGTGTGGCATCCCCTATTTATAGCCGGAGCTGGAATAACCGTTCTCCGGCCGATTCCCCTAAGCCGATTTCCATCTTCCTCAATCGGCTGATTTGACTTCATTTCGGCCGAAATCTTTTCCTTCCGAAATCTTCCTCCGTTCGAGTTTCTTCTTCTGTTTTGGTTTGCTCCCTTTTTAATTTCTCGGCCCAATATATCTCAAGCCCAACTCTTCTAATAAATCTTTCTTCGGCCCATCTATTATGGCCCAATTCTTTCTCCTCGTTGCCCACTATCCTCTGCGGCCCCAACAGATGCCCTCCTTACTTGGGCGGTTTTTCGTCCGGAAAAGAGCTCAAGTAATCTCCTCTTTTTATCTTCCTCGTGTGCTAACTTCCCCTTAAAATCCGGTCACGCCTTTTCGTTTTCCCTTATCTTTTAAAACTACTCTCCCTTCTTCTTTTCATATTCTCTCCTGTATCTTTCCTCTTTTCGTCTTTCTCTCAATGGCGCAACCGACTCTTTCGCCTTCTTCTCAAAGGATCAAAGATGTCGAAGATTCCCTCGCCGATATCTCTTCACTTCGTCCTATTGGCGGCGATCTTACTGCTCTCGGGCCTCTTGCAACTTCTGTCGAGGCCGCAACTTCCGCTTCTACTCTTTTTGGGGAATCGAAGACGATCCCTTTGTTTTCGGATTACTTTTCTGCTAAGCTTATTAGTCCGCTCAGTACTTGGCCTTTGGTGACTCCGGAACAGATTGCTTGGTACGAAAGGGCTCTTCCTCACTGTGGATCGGTTTGGGTTACCTCCGGTGTTAATCATTTGATTAAGTTGAGCACGCAGTCTTTCCCCACCACTTATAACTACATTCAGGCCCTTCTTTGCTTTTGGAATTCCTCCATTAACTGTTTCTGCTTCCCCTAGGGTATGATGACTCCAACTATTGAGGACGTTAAGCTTCTTCTAGATTTACCCTCTCTTGGAAAGCACGTTCTAGGTGTTACCGGCTCCGACAAACCCACAACGAAAAACTCCGGCTATGCTTCAGGACTCACTTTTTCTTCGTGGATTAATAAGTACCATGGTACTAAGCCCGAATTCCCCCAGGTGGAATCTGTGGCTTTTATGATGCATTTTCTTAGCCGATTCTTCTTGTGCGCACCTGCCAAGAATGTTATTCTTGAAACCTACCCTTTGGCCAAGGCCATTATGGATGATGTTCATTTGCCTCTCACCGACTACTTTTTGGTACATTTGTATTCTGGTATTTTGTCCCTGGTTCATGGATGGGCTGATGGTCATTCCAACAGATCTCATGGCCCCCTTTGGTTCCTTCACCTCTGGCTTGTCTGGCATTTCAGGGATATGTCTGGTTTTGAACCCCAACCTTTCGATACTACCCATCCTTCGGCCAATGATCTTCTCGGAGTCTGATTTCCCGAAATGCGCACTGAACAATGGATTTATTATTTCATGAACCGATCCCCACTTGATCCCTCTTCTTGCCACCTTTATTCTGGCGCTCCGGATAGTTGGGTTTCGGCCATCAATGTTCCTCCTTTTGGTAGGCCCCTTTTGAAGGCGTTTGCTCAAGTCTGGAATGCTTGTATCATTCCTCGTCACGTTTTTAATTGTTCGCTGTTTGTTCCTCCCGACCATCCCATCCTTTCTGATGTTTATAACCCTCACTTAGTCAGCCGCCAATTCGGCCTTGCTCAAGATGTAGTCATTCCTCTTTATGGAGATCCGAATCAATACAGCAAATCTTTCAAAGGATTCGGCCCTGAGAATAGCCGAAATCTTTGTCACACATGGGCTCTCCGAATCTGCAACTTTGAAGTTCGTTCTCTCGACCTCCGTCCTGGCCTATCGACCAAGCGTTTTGATGACTGGTGGGAGAAAGTTCTTTCTTATGCTAATTTCAGCACTAATTTGCAGAGCCTCCTTATTTCTCGTGGTTTCCTAGGTATTATGATGTTTTCGGTTGTTGGTTCTGCCCCCGGTTACTCCTGCTCTTCTCAAGAGGATGACCCTCTACTCCCCTTACTTAGTAAGTCGTTTTGATTTCTTATATTGCGTGTGTGTATCTTTCTCAGATTTTTCCTTTTATTCCCGTTTTGCAGGGGCTGCTTTGGATGATGTCTCGTCTCTTCCTTCGCATCCACGCATTTCGTCTGCACATGCTACTTCTGCGAAACGAAAGTGTACTGCTTCTGGTTCGGGGAAGTCGAAAAAAGAACCTGCATCCAAGACACTGCGCCGTTCGACTCGTTCGCCCCTTCCTAGTTCGGCTGTGTCCGCTGATCAGGTCTCCTGCCATTTTTCTCTCTTATCTTTTTTTTCATCGTTCACTATCGCCTTATTGACATTTATTTCCTTCTCTTTTAGGTTCCTCGTGTTGCAGTTTCTTCTGATCCTTCTGTATCGCCTGATCCTTCTACTACGGCCCTTGACCCTATTGATGAGAATCCGGCCATTACTTCTAGCATAACTCCTGTTTCATCGGCCGGCATGGGGTCTGGCTCGATTTCTCATGTTCTTGAAGGCGGCAATACTGATTCGATTGTTCCCGGTTCGGCCGTTTCTCTAGCGATTGCCCTTCCCTCTTCTTCTGTCGTCTCTATTCCTAACCCTTCTCCTGTCCACACTCGGCTAGAAGAGTTAGCCGTTGGTGATATTAATCCTCCTTCTCCTTTTCCAGATAGGAGTGTTCTGGATGATTTCTTTTCCCTTTCTTCTATTTCCTCTTCATCAGAATTTCCTCATTCTTTCAAGGCCTACTTGGATAAGTTAGAACGCTTGATTTCTGTACAGTCCGATGCCTTCTCTGTTCAAACCAAGCCCATCTTTCTGCTTCTTTCATATATCAGGCAAACATTTTCCCAAGATCTTCTGGCTTCTGGTCTGTCGGATGCTATCGAAGCAATGTTCACATGCCTCTTACGGATAGACTTGGAACTTCCGAGTATTTTGGCTACTCGCAAAACACTTGAGGATGAGCAAGCCTCTCTTACCCTTCACAGGGTGGAATTTGACAAGCATGCTTCCGATTATTACTCCTATATGGGTAAGTTATCGACCAATGATGGCCTCAGATCCGAGTATTTGAATCGTCTCTCTGCCATTGACTCGGAAATCAGCCGACTTCAGGATGATGCGCAAGGCGTGAAGAATGCCTTGGCCGAAGTTGACAAGGAATCGGCTCACCTGCAAGGTCTTGTAAAGCAGCTCCACAAATCCGCTCAGGCTCCAAGAGACAAGCTCGCTAGTCTCAAAGAGAAAACGGACTATCTTTCTTTGAGGTTATCCTTTAGTGATAATATCCTCGATATTTTTCGTGGTTTGTGGTCGAATACTCAATCGGTGACTGACCAAGTTCGTTCTGTCGCGGCCCAACTCCCCCCTGCACCGAATGCTTCGATGGTCTCAGATAACCCTGTTGTCAATCCTTCTATGAGGGATAATCCAAAGAATTCCGGTAATATTTAATTTGTTCTTTTGGCCTTAATGATATACGATGATTATGTCTTTCTTCTCTTTTGATTTTCTCTTCTTAGATGCTCAGTGTGATCCTTTCCAAGACACTTCTGATCAACTTTTCTTATCCCAACCTGATGACCCTCCGGTTTCGGCCGAAGCTGAAGCTCGATCATTTCAAGAGTTTCAATCAGTCTTGAATTCGGCTACTTCTCGCAATTCGGCCGCTATCAGTGATTTCGACGAAGACATTGCTTATGATTTGAGTGGAGATTGACATTTGTTGTTATTATTTCTTGAATGTAATTACATCCCCCTTGATGTACTTCTGACTCTTATTTCGGCCGATCCCTCTTGTATGCTTGATCGGCCTGTTATTAAATATTTGCCTTTTGTGGATTATTTCATCTGTTTCTTTCCGTGATCTCGGGGATACCCCTTGATATAGTAATATTTCCTGCAGCTTTATTGGGATTCCTGAAACGTCTCATCCATGATTAATTTTTTTCTCTTTACGTTTCTATTCTTTGCCATAAATGACATTCCCTTCCTTTTTCTCTATAAATACCAACGCCTCTTTTCTTCTCATTTCATAATCTCGCACTATTCTTCATGAGTATCTTGATACTTTTTATCCCTTTTCCTCCCTGGCCTCTTTGGCATGCTGACTCTCTAGTTGATTCTTTACTTATGATCCGAAAACCCTCCTTCTATGCAACGTGAGTTCAGCTAATCCTTTTATCACCACCTTCATATGCGCGAGGAACTTTCAACACTATTCTTAACATGTGTTCCGACGGTCATATTCGAGCTCTGCTCTGTTTCTTAATATTAATGTGACCTGTCGTAATCCTACTAATATCGGTCCTAAAGTCTTGGGCGGTCGAATAATAATCGCGCCTTTCAATGGGACCGAACTATCTTTTTAGCTCCGAAGGCCATACCCCTCGAATTTCATCCCTATCTTCCATGCTAAAAAGGAGGTGTCCTTGCTGGAGCAGATAAAATTTTCTTCTTCCTGGTCTGGGAGTTGGCTTTATTGGCATAGCCATCTCTCCTCTCACCGGCTGGAAGAATTTGGGCTTGGGAATGAATGTTGGACATTTACCACTTCAGATCCCACTGGCCTTCGTTTCTTCCCAGCCTTTTTAGCCCAGGACGTTACCCTTGTATATTGTTATTTCGGACTATCGACGCCGTTTTCGGCCGAAGTAGTACCATTTTGTAATGCTCGCTCATGCAATAAAATCTTTACTTTTTCGCCTTATTAGATGTTTAATCCCATGCTGATGGATAATATTTCTTCATATATCTTGCATTTACTGGATTTGACATTTGTTCACCATTTTCATCCACTAACATGTATGCTCCATTTGGTAATTTCGTCTGAACAATAAATGGCCCTTCCCAATTAGGGCTCCATTTACCTAATCGGCCATCCTTCTGTTTAGGTGGCCATATAACTTTCCAAACTAAATCACCGACTTCAAATCGCTTTACTCGAATTCGCTTATTATACCAATCGGCCACAATGTCTTTATTTTTCTGCAAATTTTCAAAAGCTTGCACCCGATCGGAGTTAACTTCCAATAATTCATTTTTCATTGCACAATCATATTGTTCGGCCGACATTAAATCTGCTTGGCTTGTCCTTAAAGTCGGCACTGTTATTTCGGCTGGAAGTACTGCGTCCATTCCATAAGTCAGCCGAAATGGTGTAAATCCAGTGGCTGAAGTCTTGGCATTTCGATAAGCCCATAACGCTTCAGATAACTTCTCATGCCACTTCCTTGGTTGCTCTTCAATCATTTTCTTTATAATTCCTATCAACTGCTTATTCGTGGCCTCTGCCTGTCCATTCCCTTGTGGATAATATGGCGACGAGTGCACAATCTTTATCCCATACTCTTTTGCAAAGGCCTTGACTTTTTCTCCTACAAATACAGTTCCTCTATCTATTAGAATCGTTTGTGGAATTCCAAATCTATATATCAACTGTCTCTTAATAAATTCGATCACTTCTTCTTGCGAAATGCTGACATATGCCTGAGCTTCGGCCCACTTTGTGAAATAGTCCGTTGCCACTAGCACAAACTCATGCCTTTTCGACGAAGAAGGATGAATCTTTCCAATGATATCTGAAACTTTTGACAATTTCCCACACGAGTATTTTCTAAAATATCCCAGATTAAAGTTATTAAATGAAAAGAGTTATGATTCATGGGAAAAGGGGTTTAAGGATATATTTCACTTTTTGTTACTCAAATGGGGTGTTCTGATTTCAAATGGCGCTGTGGACCTCCCTGGCATGAAACTTTTGACAACTTTCACGGTGCAGCCGGGATAGATAGCTCAATCTTGACCTTCAGTCTGTCACACTGAAGGTCCCTGGCAATTTGCATCATGAAACTTATCATAATTTCACGTCATAAAAATCCGCGCCATGAAACCTTTGTCACATTCCCACTATATGAGCATTTTCTGAAAAATCATAATCCTGGTTTTCGATTTTTATTTAATGAAACCGATTTATGATGGGGAGTTAGGATTAGGGATATATTTATAGGTTGTCACGTTTTTATTACTCGTGTTAAGAAACTGTGGCCCGAAAGCGCACGGTGTCAAAAATTGCAGTAATTTATAGTAAGACCGGATCGTTCACTGGAGGATGTGCGATAGAAGCAGGGCCCACGTCGTTTTACTAGATTTTCCATTCGTATTGCTCCAATGGTTTGAAAAGTGATTAACAACTACTGGCAAGAATTTAAACTGAACTATAAAAGCGCTTAAATCTATTCTACAAAGCCAATAAGTTCTATTCTAGAAAGCAAGTAAAGTTACTCTAAGAATGCGATAAATACTGTCTATGAAAGCAGTGAAAATTTACATCATGCTAGCTATGAAGCTGAATCACAATGTAGACAGAAGGGACAGGAAGAAAAGAAAAAAAATTGGACAAGATTTAGATAAGGCAGCATTAAACTTCCATTTCTATACACAGACCTTTGTTCGGGATAATCCTGTCAGATTGCTAATTCTCATGCTCTCAATACTGCTTTCCCTTTAACAGACAGGTACTTACAGTATAAGTTTAAATGTTCTTAAGACCGCAAATTCTAAGATACCACAGATTCATAACTGCCCTGGCCTGGGTGTGTTACTTCATCTGTGGTGGCAAAGCAACACCCGACAAATCATTTATTGAAATGCCAAGTACTACTATCATTCCCCCATGTCACACCCAAAGATTCTAATCAAGCCCTGAACTATCCCTTAACTATCAATCCTAGTAACAGTTACGCAACTCTCAATACAACCGAGTGACCACTAATGAAAGCATTTAAAAGAAAGCAGTTAGAAGAAAGCGGTAAAGAAAGCTTTTAAAACCTATCACTCGGGGGTTTTGAAGGTCTGACCCTGGTAGTAAAAGACAACTCCCCATCAGGATGAAGGGGTGTGGATCAAGAATTCCCGGCTCTTGGTGAACCACTCGTGTGTTCACGTCCTTCCGGGTGATTGTGAAATACAAACTAATGAAACGAACTAATAAATTAGTTTGTTCCGGATGCACTCACTCAGGACTCAAAAATTGGCTTTGGCAGGAGATGATAGCAGTTGAAAGAAAACTCAACCCTATCTTAGAAAATAACCAAGGCCTGGATGATGTTCCTCTAAAATTATTTATTACACTGTATTTGAGTCCAAGTGGACCCCATCTCGGTGTAATATTTAATCTTAGATTCCCAACAAACAGCAATTTTGGAAAATAATGGATTTGAAAATCATTCCCTAAACAGGTACTAGACTCTCAGTTAAAACACAGATCCTTTCAGTCTAGATGAGACCTATTCGCTGACTCTGCTTCTATTTTCCCAAAAAATCAACCCTTGATAGAATATGAATTAGTCACAACTGAAGAATTTATCACTTACTCAGATCCGGATTTTACAAAGGAATTTTTGTCGGAAATTTAATACGCAATATCTGTTTAAGATCTAGACTTCTATTGTCCAAGGGAAGGATCCCAAAATAATTACAGACCACAACAGTACATAATATTATCATGCATAAGGATATAGGGAAGTGTAAAATTAATTGACCCAAAATATAGATGCGGGTCTAGACAGAAGATGAAACACAGATATGAAGTGGTCAGATGACCAAAGTAATGGCAGAATAATCGGGTGGACTGTAAACATCTACTGTCCAATTTCCCAATCACTCGGATGGAGCGAATTTAGACAGCTTAGGTCCTGTAATGGCAGTGTCAGTGCCAGTTGGGCCTTCACTGTCTGTGAATTCGGATAAAAACCTACATGCCTCCTCTCTGCAACACTTATCTGCTAATGTTGACAGACATTAACAGAGTTTTATTACAAATTGGAATTTGGGTTTGGAAATTAAGATAATTAAAATAAAACTGTATCCGGATAAGAATCAGCTGAGCAACTATTATGGTTCCGGATGGACGAACCGCCAAGGCTTCCACTGACTGTCATCCAGGCCATGCAAAATAACACTTAGTAACTAATACCCAGAATACGAGCTAGTTATCCATGAGGGAATACCCGCCAACATTAGTCTGATGTATTCTTTACTAATTGTTACACACACTACGCAAAAGACAAACTAAAATGAAATAAAGAGAAGAACTTGCATGAAAGACATTTGTTTCTCATGCAAGTTAATGGAGTCAATCCATAATTGATGGCTTAAATAATCCCTCCTACCATAATTAATTACAGTCCGGATTATCTGTTTAAGACATCATGATTTTGTTTATACAAAAATGTTTTAATGACAATTGAACAAAGGTCCTCTAATTACAACAATTAGTGATTTAATTATTGCTAATTAGAATCATCCATCATTAATGACTAGAGGGTTCAATTAATTAATGAATGGGAAATGGAGAATCAAAATTTTGGCAGCATAACGCCTTATATTGCAATTCTAAGGTGTTACATCTTAATCTGTGGGATTCAGATGTGAGTTTTGCAATATAATGAAGGGTGGAAGATTAGAATTTTGGAATTTAAATAGGGAGGAGGATTCTGTCCAGATACCATAAATTGTGTCAGGGGCCTAGGTCCGCGACATGGGTACCTCGACAGATTTCCAGAAATTTTGGCAGAGTTTCATCCTGTGTCGCTAAGCGAAAGTTGTGTCGCGGACCGTGGGTCTGCGACAGGTGTTTAGCGACACAAGATTTCTCTGGAAATTTCTAAGTGTTTGGCTCCCAGTCGCTAGTCTGGAGTTGTGTCGCGGACCGTGGGTTCGCGACAGGATGTCTAGCGACTGGGTTTTCAAAATGAAAATGCGAGGCATAATTCCCATCTCGGAGCAAAAATTGTGTCGCGGACCATGGGTCCGCGACAGGAGTGTTCCGCGACAGGAGCCATGCAAAAGAAAATAAAAGGGATTTGGGTCCCTGGTCGCTAAGCAGGGTTTGTGTCGCGTACCTTGGGTCCGCGACAGAAGTACCTCGCGACTAGGAATTTCAGAATATTAGGACAAGTGCCCCTGGACACCCATGTCGCGGGACAGCCTTCCTGTCGCTAGACGTGATCTCGCGACAGGAAGAGGTTAGCGACATGGATGGTTCAGGACACGAGTCAGTAAAGGTAAAAGTGAACAGTGGCATGCAAACAGCGTGATCTCACCCTGTTTTAGATTAAAAAGCATATCTAAGCTAAAAATAACCCAACAAAATTCAAAATCTACAAGAACATGCTTAAACAAAAATAAATCTACCTGAAACAATATTTAAAAATGGAGCATAATCCTAATCTAGGGTTTGATCGCACACGAAACATGCATGCTATCCTCAATAGAAGAAAACGGTAAGCACAATAACAAGGAAATGGGGGTCAAATGAACCCGAAAAGGAAAATGAAAGCAAAGAATCCATGGGGTGTGAGACCCATTTCATGATTTGGGACACATTTGGTGAATATTTTCCCATATTATTAAATGGGGTTTGTTAATACCCATCATTTGGGTGATACAAACCCTAAACCAAGCTTAATAACAAAAACAAAACTGTGAACAGTGGCTACTTAAGCTATTTAAATCAAAAACAGAAGTATGGAACTATTCTAAGCTAAGCTAATGCAAGAATTAAATAATACAAAAAAATAAAACTAAGCTAAGAACTACCTAGAGAGAAATCCTTCAATCTGTCTTCAAGAAAATGAAAGTCTAACCCTTAGCTCAAAGGAATCACCTCATATTTATAGAAGCGAAACCCTAGGCCCATGGTCCTTGATCTGAGGCCCGTGTCGCAAGTCATCACACACATCTCAGCCATGTCGCGGATCACGTGATGTGGCGCGAACTGAGGCATTATGCTGCAAAGCTTCTCGACTGGGTCTGGTCTTCAACTCTGTGTCGCTAGCCATGCTCCTGTCGCGAGGCCATGGATCGCGCCACGGAGTTAGCGACAGGGGTCTGGGGACAGTTTCTTCTTCATCATGCTGGTGTGGTGCGGAACCCTCCTATGTCGCTAGACCATGGTTCGCGCCACGGGCCTAGCGACAGGATGTCCCAGGACTGGTTCCTTTGCGTTTCATCATTGTGGTGCTAGCCTGCCCCCTGTCGCGGGACCATGCTTAGCGCCAGGATGCCAGTCTCGCGACTGGCTCGCCTTATTGGGCCTGATGGGCCGGAACATGTATTTTTGTGGGTTTTTCTCTCTTTTCCCATCTTTTTGTATTTTGTGGGCTTGTTTTATTCTTTTGCCCATCTCTTTCATTCCTTTTTCTTTTCTTTTCTTTTTCTCATGTTTTTGGATTTTTCTAACATAAATGTGTAATAAAATTACATATTTATGCATTTTTCATACCAGCTCGATATTTTTACAATTATGCATAAATCAGTCCAATTCATCTGCTTTCTTATTTGATATAAGACCGGAATGCGATCAAATGCCCGTTTTAGACACGGAAATGGATTGAAAATAATGGTCATTTCTGGCCATTATCAACATCCTCACATTTAATACTGATCGTCCCCGAGCAGTCAGAGTCAATGTTCTTAAGAACACGGACTCTACATATTCAATTCATTTTCGTGGCTTCATAAATCACATTCTTTTTGGATTAGGATAAGATAACCAAAAACTACAAGTATTAAGTTCCCTTGATTGCAGTGTTTAATGAAATGATACTTGCTCACTACATCGGGCCTACAAATCAAACATTATTATCAACCCTTCATGAATATCATGTTTGAAAGATGCAAAGAATAAGGATGAGAATTAGGGGATGACATGAACATTTTTAATGAAACAGAGCTTCACTTATAAGAGAATCGGAAAATTCACTCACTCTCAATTGGGGTTTAATCATGAACGCTCAAAATCAATTTTAATTAAATTATCCCATAAGCTTGCAATTAGACCAACTCGCCACCGGCTCATTTCCTCAAATCGAGATCTCGAGGTCTTATTTAAGGGTTGTAATGGGGCATACGGTTGTGACATAGGTAGGAAATGGAATTATTGGGCTAAGAAGTGGCAAGAATTTAATTCCATCATAACTTGGCATATTTTTATTTGAAAATTTATGATCATCAATGTGTTTCTTCTTTCTTTCTTTTGCTTTTCTTTTCTATTGCATGGCATTAGACTATGTCTAATTTGCTTTGTCATCTGCAATTTATTTGTGTTGAATGGAATTCAACTTTTTTTTTTGAATCGGTTTATAGCATACCGATTAATATGGATTGATGATCATAAGTTTAATGCCTTTGATAGAATTTATCCTTGCACACTTGGGTTTGAATTTCTTGGTCCTTTTAAAAGGCTATGAATAGTATAGTGGGTTTCAAAGAAAAATTAGGCTTAAAGGCTCAAAGTGGTTAATCCTAAAGGAAAAAAATATTTTTGGGTTTGGATTTCAAACGAAGGCCAAAAATTTGGGTTTTCTAGGTGCCTCGATCATATGCTCAATTTTTGGAATATGGCATGGTCTTGAATCGGTCCCAATCGCAAGTTCTAGTTTCCTTTAATCAAAATGATTCACACATCAAAGAAAATGAATGAGTGGAAGTGACTCATGGCTCAAATCTCACAAGGTTAGGTTGATTCGTGTCATACAGTATTCTCGAGTTTAATCAGAGCTTAGTTCTAACAATTTATTCAATCGAAATCTCTAACATGCAGATTTATTAACCAATAAGCTGATCGCATCATTAAATTTTTATAGCTCAAAACCTTAGGAATTCATGTCATGCATGTTCTCAATTATATTATCCCAATTTAAAAGTTTGAAAATTTAATCACAAGTCTAAATTCAACATGTGAATTTAGAGCAGGTTTATGCATATTTTTGCTGGTTATTTAATTTAAAGCAGTAAAGAGGCACTGTTGACACCGGAGTGTGTCAACAGCATATTTTTGGCCTGACAGTCACTTATTCATCTTGGACTATCAGACATCTTTTCAAATGAAGCAAATGAAGATTGTTGCAGATCTCAATCTTGAGTTCAATTTTGTTGAAAGCAATAAATTACATTAATTTTAAGGGATTCCTATGCAGTTAGTGCAAACCTGCATGCAAAAGAGGAAATCCCTTATATAATGCCAATACTAGGGCATAAAAAAAAGAACTAGGGCATACTAGGATTCATCTCTCCTTCTTCCTTTTCTCAGAACATGTATCTGAGCCAGTGGACATAGCTGGTCAGCTCACAACGCAGGCACCAGTCGCGGTTTCTCAGGGGTGCATGCCTCCTTCTGCAGAAAACTCGGGGTGGTTGTCCTGCAAACAAGTAAGGGGCATGATTGTCTGCCATCCACGCGAGGGTGTTGGTGGATGTGTAGGTGAAAACCTCTCGGTTGGTCACCATCCTCTCGATCATTGCGATCCCCTGATTGACCTGGCTTTCATCCATCTTGCTCATGAGCATCAGTCCACGGGTCAGGATTGACGCTTTGTGATTGTCCTCTATGCCTGGTCGTAGCCATTCGCAGGCTTGCCCTTCATCCCCTTCTACAAATGCTTGGAGTGCTGGAATAATTCGGAGGTTGAAGTTTCCAGCTTCGGTGCACGTGTTCAGAAATCTCTCTTTTTGCCTCCGTATCTCCTCCTGCCAGCGCCTCACCCTAGCCGCATCCAGCTCGCATCGCCTGTAAACGATGGCGAGATTTCCTGCGTCTCTCAGCTTCGTGCAAGTTCTCCTAGCTCTGAACACTTCCTTCATTTCATCCTCCCCGATTCGGGAGAGAATTTCTCCTAGAAGTTCTAACGGTAGGTCCAGCAGCTGGGTTCCTCCGGGCACTGGGTCTGGGTTTGGAAGATTGCCCCTGAAAAGATAAGAAGTGATGAATCTGAAACTTTTATATAATTTTCTCAGAAATTTTTCAAGTTCAGAAACCAACATCCTCACATTTAGAGCTTTGCTCTAGATGTGAGGTTATTAAATTTCCAACTTAGATTTTAATAAAAAGCATGGGTAATATAAATTTTTATGAAAGGATAGGGGTCATTGGGCCCCTATATATTTTTAATGGGCCATTGGGCCCAAAACTTTGATTTTCCAATTTTATTAAACAAGTCCGAGACACTTGTTGAAAATGGGATGAGATGGATGGATGAGGATGGAATGCTCGAATTTTTGGAATGTGCAGTGGAGGCGTGGCGACATGGATCTGCTATTTTTGGACTGCCCGGACTGTCTTGGACAGTTAAAACATCCAAAAATTTGCAAACACTATTTGTAATTTTTAAAAGGGTTGACTTATTTTATTTAATGAAAGTGGGATGTGAGTGGTCCCATTTTGAATTTTGAAAAGAATAGCAGTTGGGTGACAAAAATACTGCTATTTACTCACACTACAGTTCCATTGGGAACAAAAAGAACATAAGTCAATTATTAAATCTAAACTCTTTTTGTCTTTTTCATAAGGTCACCTTTATTAAAAAGTGGAAGCTCTCATTGGGTGTTTGTACTATGTTTACATAAATAACAAACATTTATTCCCACAAGGTTGTAACATGTGGGAACAAATATGCCAAAAAGATCTTTCCATCTTAATGTTCCAAGATAATACTCAGAAACATTTATTTCAAAAGCACACACTACACAGGAAAGGAAGTCAGGCACTAAACATAAACCCTAAACTCAAGAATAAAGACCAATAATATCATGGTGTTCAAAACAACACCCCAACATTCATCAGTTTGTTTTCTTGAGTTTTAAACTTTCCCGAAATTTTACTCATGACAGTTTTAAAATGGGTTTTGTAAGGATCCACAAAGGTTTCAAAACAATGCTTGCAACCGAGAACACTCAAAACCTCAAAAACTGAAAACAAAAATGCACACACACAACCCGCATCAAGACTCTCAAAAATCAAAATAGAGACAAAAGAATAAGGAAAGAAACGAGGGAGTTATGAACAGGGGGGGAAAATGGGGCTTCTACCCTGCCCTCCATGGTTCAGGTCTGGGTAGGGGTCCCAGATTTGGAAGCATTCTGTAAAATCGGTCCATAGTTTCCCCTTGAAAAATAGATGGTTGAGTGCGAAGAACACGGTGGTGTTCGTTCGGGAGAGCAGAGAATGAGAAGGGGGAGATGAAAAGAGGGAGGCAGGATGAAACTGACGTGAGTGCAGGGAAAAGAGGTGAGGAGGGGGGGTTATAAATACTGAAAAAGCTGGTCGCGGAACAAGGTTCCTCGACCAGCGCATAGCGACATTAGACATGTCGCGGGAGTGGAGTCCGGTCGCGAGGCCATGCCTCGCGACAGGGGTATAGCGACTGATTTCAGTGAAGAAATAAAGTCAACGGGGGAAACGTGTCGCGGAATGGAAGACCGGTCGCGAGGCCATGCCCCACGACAGGGATTTAGCGACAGCGACAGAGAGAATTAGAGACAGATGAGAGTGCGTGTCGCTAGCCAGGCCTAGTCGCGGGGTATTGCCTCGCGACACGGTTCTGGTCCGCGACAGGGGTTTCACTGTATTAGAGAGTTGTGTCGCTATCCCTCTTCTGGCGCTAGACGTGGTCCCGCGACACAGAAGGGGTTTAGCGACAGAATTTTTTTTTTTTTTTTGAATTTTCAAATTTTTGTGAACTGGGCCCGAGTGTGATGTTGGGCTTGAGTTCATTTTATTTGATTTGGGCCTGAACAAATTCAGTCCAAATAAATTCACAAACGCACTGGCTTAAATTAACGAAAAATCTACTTGCATAAATTAGGTTGGGTTAATTCCATTTGTTTTGCAAAAATCATTCCGGATTTAAATTGCTTTAATTTCCGGAATTATTTTCTTCAATTCATGGAATTAATCCAATCAAGAACCTGGTTTTCCGTGTTACTTTACTGCTCCTCTTTTTTTGATGGTTCCGTTCTTTCTGCAAGACAGATAATTAAAATGCATTAGATTTTCTCCAAATATCAACATCCTCACATTTAGAGTCTTAGTACTCTAAATGTTTAATTGATTTTTGGGTACTTTCTTATTATGAAATAATATACTATATATATGTATATATATAAAATGAAAGATTTTTGTTTTTAATGTTGTTTCTTATTGGGTGTAAGCCGGGTCTGCCACTGCTTGGCTCTCTTTCTCCGGATCGAACTGTCCGATGTACTCCTTCAATCGATGTCCATTCACCACTATGTTGCCCTTGTCAGTTCGGATCCTGACGGCTCCATTTTCAAACACTTCTAGCACTTCATGTGGTCCTTCCCATCTGGATTTAAGCTTCCCAGGGAACAGCTTCAACCTAGAATTGAACAATAATACACTTTGACCAACATAGAAATGCTTAGACTTAATCCTGCGATCGTGCAACTTCTGGGTCCGCTCCTTATAAATTCGAGAGCTTTCATAAGCTAATGCTCGTATTTCCTCAATTTCATTGAGGTCTAACTTGCGTTTGCTCTGAGCAACTTTCGGATCGAAGTTAAGCGTTTTGACGGCCCAATAAGCCTTGTGCTCTAACTCTACAGGCAGATGACAGGCTTTTCCGAAGACAAGTCTATAAGGGGACATCCCAATGGGAGTCTTAAATGCTGTGCGATATGCCCATAGAGCATCACTGAGCTTACGTGCCCAATCCTTACGGGTTATCCCGACTGTGGCTTCGAGTATATGTTTGATTTCGCGGTTGGATACTTCGACTTGACCACTAGTCTGGGGATGATAAGGCGTGCCTATCTTATGGAGGATCCCATTTTTACTCATTAAAGTTTCAAAAGCTTTATTAATAAAGTGTGTTCCTCCATCAGATATCACCACCCTAGGTACGCCAAATCGACTGAAAATGTTGTTCTTGAGGAACTTGATGACTTGGCTACCATCATTGGTCGGTAATGCGACAGCCTCGACCCATTTGGACACGTAATCGACAGCTACCAAGATATAGTAGTTTCCACCAGATGGCGGAAACGGTCCCATGAAGTCAATGCCCCATACATCGAAAATCTCAAGTGTGAGAATTCCCTTTTGAGGCATCTCATCCCTCTTGGAGAGGTTTCCTAATCTTTGGCATTTGTCGCAACCTTTCACAAATGTCCTGCAATCCTCATAGATGTGAGGCCAATAAAATCCATATTCGAGGACCTTGTGGGCCGTTCGAGCGGGACCATGGTGACCTCCGTATTCTGATTCATGGCATTTTCTGACAATTTGATAGGCTTCATGCTCGGTCACACATCGCCTGATTATAGAATCAACGCAGTGTTTGAAGAGATAAGGTTCTTCCCAGAAGTAACTTAATACATCTCGTTTGAACTTATTCTTCTGATGATAGTTCGAAAACTGTGGGGTTATTCCGCATGCCAAGAAGTTAGCGATGTCGGAAAACCATGGACAAGCTTGATTATGCAGATGCAATGCGAACAACTGTTCGTCCGGAAATTCTTCATTGACGGCTTTTCCCTTTTTATCATTATCTAATCGAGATAAATGGTCAGCAGCACCATTATCTCGACCTCGCCTATCTTTTATTATGATGTCGAATTCTTGCAACAGAAGTACCCACCTGATTAATCGAGGTTTTGCATCTTGCTTGCTAAACAAGTATCTCAATGTTGTATGATCGGTGTATACTATGGTCTTCGTACCTATCAGATACTGTCTGAACTTGTCAAACGCGAAGACTACAGCATACATCTCTTTCTCCGTTGTGGTGTAGTTAACTTGGGCCTCATTCAGGGCATGACTTGCGTAATGAATTACGCAATGTCTCCCATCCTTATGTTGTCCAAGAACTGCGCCCACGGCGAGACCACTAGCATCGTACATTACCTCGAAAGGTATTGACCAATCGGGTGGTTGCACTATCGGTGCAGAAACCAACATCTTCTTGAGCGTGTCAAAGGCTTGGACACACGCTTCATTTATTACGAAGGGATTTTCTTTACAAAGCAAGTTAGTGAGCGGCTTGGCAATTTTAGAGAAATCCTTAATGAATCTCCGGTAAAAACCGGCATGCCCTAAGAAGCTCCTAACTGATTTGATCGAGTTAGAAAGAGGGAGATTGGAAATGATGGACACTTTGGCTGGATCAACTTCAATGCCTGCACGAGAAATGCGATGACCTAACACTATGCCCTCAGTGACCATGAAATGGCACTTTTCCCAATTTAAAACCAAGTTAGTGTCCTCACACCTCTTTAAAATCTTAGCAAGATTAGTCAAACATTCATCAAACGTATCTCCATATACAGAGAAGTCATCCATGAAGACCTCGATGCATTTTTCGATAAATTCTGAGAATATAGACATCATGCATCTTTGAAAAGTAGCAGGTGCATTGCAAAGACCAAAAGGCATGCGCCTATAGGCAAAAGTGCCATAAGGGCAAGTAAAAGTAGTTTTTTCATGGTCTTCGCTTGAAATAACAATCTGATTATACCCAGAATAACCATCTAAAAAGCAATAAAATTCTCTCCCTGCCAACCTCTCAAGCATTTGATCAATAAAAGGCAAAGGAAAATGGTCCTTGCGGGTGGCCTCATTCAGCTTCCGGTAGTCGATGCAAACTCTCCATCCGGTCACTGGCCTGGCTGCAACCTCTTCTCCTTGCTCATTCTTGGTTATGCACATCCCTCCTCGTTTTGGCACGACCTGCACTGGGCTAACCCATTTGCTTTTAGAAATAGGATAGATTATACCAGCATCTAAGAGCTTGATAACCTCCTTTCTTACCACTTCTTGCATGAGGGGGTTCAAACGCCTCTGAGGCTGACGGGAGGGTTTATACTCTTCTTCCATTAAAATCCTGTGCATGCAAATAGAAGGGCTTATTCCTTTGATATCAGAAATGGTCCAACCGATTGCATGTACATGTTTCTTAAGAACGACCACCAGAGCATTTTCTTGCTCTTGGGAGAGCTTAGCCGAAACAATCACAGGTAATTTTTTATGTTCTGCGAGAAACGTGTACTTGAGATGATCGGGTAATGTTTTAAGTTCAAGCTCTGGTGGGCATTCAACGGAAGGGAGTAATTTGCGAGAATTGGGTAGTGGGAGATCAGATTTACCTTCGGGACCCTGCATCAGTACAGGATCCTCTTCTTCCTCTTCGGTGCCATCATTCCCCTGTGCAGTGAAATCAGCACCATCATATGCTTCAAGGCCCCCGGACGCAGGCTTCAGTACCTGCTTTAAAGGTTCATACAGCATCATTTCATCATTGTTTCCAGAGTCTAGCTCTTTCCTAACTATTACATCATCGAAAGAAAAACAAGAACTTTCGTTCGGGAATTTCCGCAGTTGCTCCATGTCGAAGATGACTTCGTCCCCATCAACGCGGAGTGTTACCCTTCCGGATTTAGCATCAATCAGTGCTCCGCCTGTGGCCAAGAATGGTCTGCCTAAGATGAGAGGCATGTCGGAGTCCTCCTCGATGTCCAGAATGATGAAATCCACTGGAAATGGAGTACTGCCTGCTTTAATTATCACATCTTTCAAGATCCCGATTGGCTTTGTAATTGATCTATCTGCGAGCTGGAGCCTCATCTTGACCGGTTCAACTACTCCATGCTTAAGACGTTTAACCATGGTTAATGGCATAACGTTAATGCTGGAACCGAGGTCACACAGTCCTTTTCCGGCGTTGTTCTGGCCAATCCAAATTGGCAATGTATAGCATTCGGGATCCTCTTTCTTCTCTGGCAGCTTCTTTTGAATGATAGCACTGCAAGTGCTATTGAGTACCACCAATTCGTCCTGCTCAACTTGTCTCTTTCCTGAAATCATTTCTTTCAAGAACTTAGCATAGACTGGCATTTCAGAGATCATTTCAATCAAAGGAATGGTAATCTCAACTTCCCGCAGTCTTTTCAGAAATTTTTCAAACTTCAGATCTTGTTGCTTATTTTTAAGTCTAGCCGGGTAAGGAACCCTAGGCATGAACTTGTTTTTGTTATCATGTTTTGGTGGCAGTTGGTTAGAGGTTGTACCTTCACCATTACCGTTTTCTGTTTCTGCCGTTCCTTTTGCAGCGTCAGTCTGCTGTTCGGCTTCCTTTTGTTCATCCATTGCTTCCTTTTCACTCTCCTCAATGTCGCTTTCCAGTTCATTTCCTTGTACCAGTTTCTCCTTGTCCTTGGGTCCTTCCAAAATTTTGCCAGATTTCAGTGTGATGGCCTTACACTGAGGATTTTTCTCAGCAGCGCTAGGTAGAGTTCCTTGGTCTCTTTTCTACATTTCCTTGGCCATTTGCGTAACCTGCGTCTCCACATTCCGGATAGAAGACTGCAACTGAGTGTTGATTTCCTTTTGACTGGTGATGAAGTCAGTCATGAGGGTCTCTAATCTGGAAGGGGGTTTCTGCTGGTTCTGGTTCCAATTCTGATTCTGACCTTGGTTTTGACCAAACTGATTCTGATTTGGGACAAACTGATTCTGTGGCTGCTGAAAGTTTTGGAAATTTTGGTTTTGAGGTGGCCTAGCTAGAATCTGAGGCTGAAAACCTGGGTTAAAATGTTGAGGCCTTGGTTGATTGAACTGTTGAGGCTGGGTCAACAGGTGGGAATTCAAAGCATTGTTGTTGGAATATGAAAGGTTCGGGTGCCGATTTTGGAATCCGCCTGCATAGTTACAGCTTTCATTTGCCACTTGCTGACAGGATTCAGTGGAATGCGGGCCTTGGCAAGTCCCGCAAACAGCTTCAGCATTTTGAGCCTGTGTAGAGCTCCCAGCTTCCTGATTCAAAGCCAAGACAGCCACTTGGTCTTTCAGTTTGTCCAGTTCGGATTTCCCTGCTGTACCTACAGCACATAAACCATGAGGGGGAGGGGAATTAACATCATCAGAAAGTACAGTTCTGTTTACACTCATTGCCTCAATCTTGGCCCAAACTTGGTCCATGGGAATGTATAGCAGGTGTTGACCGCCGGCAGCATCAAGCATGTTCTTCCATGCTGGGGTCAAACCGCTATAGAACTTTCTCAATTTCTCCCACTCATGGAAACCATGCTGGGGACATTTCCTGAGCAGGTTGAAGAACCGTTCCTTTGCATCATACAGGGATTCGTCTGGTTTCATCTTGAATTCCGCAATCTTAGAGCGGCATTCATCCACCTTGGATTCCGGGAAGTACTTTGTCAAGAAGTTTCTGATCACGTCTTCCCATGCAGAATTCTGATTCACGGGCAGTGATTTGTACCATGTTCTCGCCCCGCTAGTCAGAGAGAAAGGAAACAGCCTCAATCGAATGGTGTTAGCAGATACATTCTGGTTTTTAATGGTGTCACATAACTCCAAGAATGTTTGCAAATGATCATGCGGATCTTCATGATTTGCTCCTGCGAACTGGTTGCTCTGAACAAGATTGATGAGGGCCGGCTTCAATTCGAAATTCCTGGCCAGGAATGGAGCTTGTCCAGGAATGTTCAAATATGGTTCTAGAATGGGCTGCATATAGTCAGCTGCGGCTGCCTGTTGATTGTTCCCTGGCCCTCCTTGGTATTGCTGTGGGTAAAAATTCTGATTCGGATAGTAATTTCTGGGATCATTGAAATCGTTAGGGTTAGGATGATTCTGGTTTTGGTTGAACTGAGGGTCTGGAAATTGAGGATTCTGAAAATTTTGGTTATTAGGATTATTCTGGTTAAGTGGGTTGTTTTGGGGGTTTTGGTGGTTTGGGTTGGGTGGAGGTATCTCGAAGGGTTGCTGCTCGAGATTTGGGGGATTCTCACCTCCCTGAATGACTTGAGGGGGGAGATCCTCCAAGTTCTCAACGTCAACGTCTTCTGGGTCCTCTTGGATGTTTTGGAGTGGTGGGTTAAGTGGAATGTTTGGGGGATTGCCATGGTTATCCGCCATGTCTGAGATGTCACTGCTTGTGCTCGGAGAGAGGAGAGCTTGTCTTTCCCGTTCCTTTCTTTGTCTAGCTTCCGCCCTCAGACGACGAGCTGTTTTCTCAATCTCTGCGTTGAACGGAATCTCGGCTGGAGTCTCCTTCCTCTTTTGCATAGAACAGAGGTCTTAGCTATGACAGTACCTGCACATTCCCCAGGTTAGAATCGGTTTTGGGGTGAATATTTATAGTTGTATGTATAAGCTAACTAGGAGCAATGAGGAATGTAATTCTCTAATAAAACGGCGCTGCATCCTCCCCGGCAACGGCGCCATGAAACTTTTGACAATTTCCCACACGAGTATTTTCTAAAATATCCCAGATTAAAGTTATTAAATGAAAAGAGTTATGATTCATGGGAAAAAGGGTTTAAGGATATATTTCACTTTTTGTTACTCAAATGGGGTATTCTGATTTCAAATGGCGCTGTGGACCTCCCTGGCATGAAACTTTTGACAACTTTCACGGTGCAGCCGGGATAGATAGTTCAATCTTGACCTTCAGTCTGTCACACTGAAGGTCCCTGGCAATTTGCATCATGAAACTTATCATAATTTCACGTCATAAAAATCCGCGCCATGAAACCTTTGTCACATTCCCACTATATGAGCATTTTCTGAAAAATCATAATCCTGGTTTTCGATTTTTATTTAATGAAACCGATTTATGATGGCGGAGTTAGGATTAGGGATATATTTATAGGTTGTCACGTTTTTATTACTCGTGTTAAGAAACTGTGGCCCGAAAGCGCACGGTGTCAAAAATTGCAGTAATTTATAGTAAGACCGGATCGTTCACTGGAGGATGTGCGATAGAAGCAGGGCCCACGTCGTTTTACTAGATTTTCCATTCGTATTGCTCCAATGGTTTGAAAAGTGATTAACAACTACTGGCAAGAATTTAAACTGAACTATAAAAGCGCTTAAATCTATTCTACAAAGCCAATAAGTTCTATTCTAGAAAGCAAGTAAAGTTACTCTAAGAATGCGATAAATACTGTCTATGAAAGCAGTGAAAATTTACATCATGCTAGCTATGAAGCTGAATCACAATGTAGACAGAAGGGACAGGAAGAAAAGAAAAAAAATTGGACAAGATTTAGATAAGGCAGCATTAAACTTCCATTTCTATACACAGACCTTTGTTCGGGATAATCCTGTCAGATTGCTAATTCTCATGCTCTCAATACTGCTTTCCCTTTAACAGACAGGTACTTACAGTATAAGTTTACATGTTCTTAAGACCGCAAATTCTAAGATACCACAGATTCATAACTGCCCTGGCCTGGGTGTGTTACTTCATCTGTGGTGGCAAAGCAACACCCGACAAATCATTTATTGAAATGCCAAGTACTACTATCATTCCCCCATGTCACACCCAAAGATTCTAATCAAGCCCTGAACTATCCCTTAACTATCAATCCTAGTAACAGTTACGCAACTCTCAATACAACCGAGTGACCTCTAATGAAAGCATTTAAAAGAAAGCAGTTAGAAGAAAGCGGTAAAGAAAGCTTTTAAAACCTATCACTCGGGGGTTTTGAAGGTCTGACCCTGGTAGTAAAAGACAACTCCCCATCAGGATGAAGGGGTGTGGATCAAGAATTCCCGGCTCTTGGTGAACCACTCGTGTGTTCACGTCCTTCCGGGTGATTGTGAAATACAAACTAATGAAACGAACTAATAAATTAGTTTGTTCCGGATGCACTCACTCAGGACTCAAAAATAGGCTTTGGCAGGAGATGATAGCAGTTGAAAGAAAACTCAACCCTATCTTAGAAAATAACCAAGGCCTGGATGATGTTCCTCTAAAATTATTTATTACACTGTATTTGAGTCCAAGTGGACCCCATCTCGGTGTAATATTTAATCTTAGATTCCCAACAAACAGCAATTTTGGAAAATAATGGATTTGAAAATCATTCCCTAAACAGGTACTAGACTCTCAGTTAAAACACAGATCCTTTCAGTCTAGATGAGACCTATTCGCTGACTCTGCTTTTATTTTCCCAAAAAATCAACCCTTGATAGAATATGAATTAGTCACAACTGAAGAATTTATCCCTTACTCAGATCCGGATTTTACAAAGGATTTTTTGTCGGAAATTTAATACGCAATATCTGTTTAAGATCTAGACTTCTATTGTCCAAGGGAAGGATCCCAAAATAATTACAGACCACAACAGTACATAATATTATCATGCATAAGGATATAGGGAAGTGTAAAATTAATTGACCCAAAATATAGATGCGGGTCTAGACAGAAGATGATACACAAATATGAAGTGGTCAGAGGACCAAAGTAATGGCAGAATAATCGGGTGGACTGTAAACATCTACTGTCCAATTTCCCAATCACTCGGATGGAGCGAATTTAGACAGCTTAGGTGCTGTAATGGCAGTGTCAGTGCCAGTTGGGCCTTCACTGTCTGTGAATTCGGATAAAAACCTACATGCCTTCTCTCTGCAACACTTATCTGCTAATGTTGACAGACATTAACAGAGTTTTATTACAAATTGGAATTTGGGTTTGGAAATTAAGATAATTAAAATAAAACTGTATCCGGATAAGAATCAGCTGAGCAGCTATTATGGTCCCGGATGGACGAACCGCCAAGGCTTCCACTGACTGTCATCCAGGCCATGCAAAATAACACTTAGTAACTAATACCCAGAATACGAGCAAGTTATCCGTGAGGGAATACCCGCCAACATTAGTCTGATGTATTCTTTACTAATTGTTACACACACTACGCAAAAGACAAAATAAAATGAAATAAAGAGAAGAACTTGCATGAAAGACATTGGTTTCTCATGCAAGTTAATGGAGTCAATCCATAATTGATGGCTTAAATAATCCCTCCTACCATAATTAATTACAGTCCGGATTATCTGTTTAAGACATCATGATTTTGTTTATAGAAAAATGTTTTAATGACAATTGAACAAAGGTCCTCTAATTACAACAATTAGTGATTTAATTATTGCTAATTAGAATCATCCATTATTAATGACTAGAGGGTTCAATTAATTAATGAATGGGAAATGGAGAATCAAAATTTTGGCAGCATAATGCCTTATATTGCAATTCTAGGGTGTTACATCTTAATCCGTGGGATTCAGATGTGAGTTTTGCAATATAATGAAGGGTGGAAGATTAGAATTTTGGAATTTAAATAGGGAGGAGGATTCTGTCCAGATACCATAAATTGTGTCAGGGGCCTAGGTCCGCGACATGGGTACCTCGACAGATTTCCAGAAATTTTGGCAGAGTTTCATCCTGTGTCGCTAAGCGAAAGTTGTGTCGCGGACCGTGGGTCTGCGACAGGTGTTTAGCGACACAAGATTTCTCTGGAAATTTCTAAGTGTTTGGCTCCCAGTCGCTAGTCTGGAGTTGTGTCGCGGACCGTGGGTTCGCGACAGGATGTCTAGCGACTGGGTTTTCAAAATGAAAATGCGAGGCATAATTCCCGTCTCGGAGCAAAAATTGTGTCGCGGACCATGGGTCCGCGACAGGAGTGTTCCGCGACAGGAGCCATGCAAAAGAAAATAAAAGGGATTTGGGTCCCTGGTCGCTAAGCAGGGTTTGTGTCGCGTACCGTGGGTCCGCGACAGAAGTACCTCGCGACTAGGAATTTCAGAATATTAGGACAAGTGCCCCTGGACACCCATGTCGCGGGACAGCCTTCCTGTCGCTAGACGTGATCTCGCGACAGGAAGAGGTTAGCGAGATGGATGGTTCAGGACACGAGTCAGTAAAGGTAAAAGTGAACAGTGGCATGCAAACAGCGTGATCTCACCCTGTTTTAGATTAAAAAGCATTTCTAAGCTAAAAATAACCCAACAAAATTCAAAATCTACAAGAACATGCTTAAACAAAAATAAATCTACCTGAAACAATATTTAAAAATGGAGCATAATCCTAATCTAGGGTTTGATCGCACACGAAACATGCATGCTATCCTCAATAGAAGAAAACAGTAAGCACAATAACAAGGAAATGGGGGTCAAATGAACCCGAAAAGGAAAATGAAAGCAAAGAATCCATGGGGTGTGAGACCCATTTCATGATTTGGGACACATTTGGTGAATATTTTCCCATATTATTAAATGGGGTTTGTTAATACCCATCATTTGGGTGATACAAACCCTAAACCAAGCTTAATAACAAAAACGAAACTGTGAACAGTGGCTACTTAAGCTATTTAAATCAAAAACAGAAGTATGGAACTATTCTAAGCTAAGCTAATGCAAGAATTAAATAATACAAAAAAATAAAACTAAGCTAAGAACTACCTAGAGAGAAATCCTTCAATCTGTCTTCAAGAAAATGAAAGTCTAACCCTTAGCTCAAAGGAATCACCTCATATTTATAGAAGTGAAACCTTAGGCCCATGGGCCTTGATCTGAGGCCCGTGTCGCAAGTCATCACACACATCTCAGCCATGTCGCGGATCACGTGATGTGGCGCGAACTGAGGCATTATGCTGCAAAGCTTCTCGACTGGGTCTGGTCTTCAACTCTGTGTCGCTAGCCATGCTCCTGTCGCAAGGCCATGGATCGCGCCACGGAGTTAGCGACTGGGGTCTGGGGACAGTTTCTTCTTCATCATGCTGGTGTGGTGCGGAACCCTCCTGTGTCGCTAGACCATGGTTCGCGCCACGGGCCTAGCGACAGGATGTCCCAGGACTGGTTCCTTTGCGTTTCATCATTGTGGCGCTAGTCTGCCCCCTGTCGCGGGACCATGCTTAGCGCCAGGATGCCAGACTCGCGACTGGCTCGCCTTATTGGGCCTGATGGGCCGGAACATGTATTTTTGTGGGTTTTTCTCTCTTTTCCCATCTTTTTGTATTTTGTGGGCTTGTTTTATTCTTTTGCCCATCTCTTTCATTCCTTTTTCTTTTCTTTTATTTTTCTCATGTTTTTGGATTTTTCTAACATAAATGTGTAATAAAATTACATATTTATGCATTTTTCATACCAGCTCGATATTTTTACAATTATGCATAAATCAGTCCAATTCATCTGCTTTCTTATTTGATATAAGACCGGAATGCGATCAAATGCCCGTTTTAGACACGGAAATGGATTGAAAATAATAGTCATTTCTGGCCATTATCAATATCCATAGCCCATCCTCGAAATGGCCATGGCTTAATCATTATATGCAGTTCTTCTGCCGGTAACTTTTGAATCGGCCCATGCTTCTGACATTCGCGGCATCCTTTAGCATATTTCTCACAATCAATTCCCATATTCGGCCAATAATATCCCAGCCGAATAATACTCCATTTCATCGATTTTCCTGCACGGTGTGCGCCGCATATTCCTTCATGAACTTCTCCCATTACTCTTTTAGCATCTTCCTCTCCGACGCATCTGAGTAATACTCCATCAATGGCTCGCTTAAGAGTAACCCTCCTATCACTATGTAATCCATTACCTTCTGCTTTTCGACTGGACTAGCTTCGGATGGATTTTCCAACGTTTGTGCTATCTTCTTTATCCATTCGGCCTTTTCAGTTTCGGCCAAATATATTTCCAAATTTCCTGCTATCGGCATCAGCCGATACCTGGCTGCATGTTGAGCCAATTCGTTAGCTAATTCGTTCTTTTCCCTTGGGATATATTCGATGTAAACCTCGTCGAACTCTTCTAACAAACCGATTGCTTCTTCGTACAATCTGATTAGTTGAGAACTTTTGACCGAAAAATCTCCTAACAACTGCTGAATAACTACTTGCGAATCTCCTCTGATTACGATAGCTCTTACTCATTCTTCTATTAGACGTCGTAATCCCGAGATCAATGCTTTATATTCAGCTTGGTTATTCGTATACGAATTCGGTAACTGTACGAAATACTTGTATATCTTGCCCTCCAGTGTATGTAGAGTAAACCCTGCTCCAACTCCTGAAGCGGCTTTTGAACCATCGAACATCATTGTCCATGGTTGTAGATATACAATCCCTACCTCATTTATTTCTTTCGGCCGAACTTGATCCCCGATATCGTCGGACACTGGGAGCATCACATGATCGGACAAAAAATCGGCTACAATTTGACCTTTCATAGCCCTAAGTGGCTGATATTTCAAGTCATACACATTTAACTTCATGGCCCATTTGGCCATTCTTCGGCTACTGACTGGATCGTTCATCATAATTTTTACTATATCAACCAAAGCTACCACTATCACTTGCCGTGGTTGAATATAATATTCCAACTTTTGGCATGCATGATAAAAACTTAAACACAATTTATGAATCGGCGAGTACCTTAATTCGACAGCCCTAAGGATTCGGCTTAGATAGTAAATCGCCCGATCTCTTCCTTCGTCGTCTTCCTGAGCCAACAACGCTCCAATAGACTCTTCGGGCGCTGCTATGTACAATTGCAGCGGTCGGCCCAAAATTGGAGGGACCAACACTGGCGGATTCACCAAAGCTTGCTTCAATTGCTTAAAGGCTCTTTGTTGATCATCTCCCCATATGAATTCCTCCTCCTTCTTCAACCTTAGTAAATCGGTTAATGGTTTCGATTTCCCGGCCGCATTTGCCAGAAATCGCCTCAAGAAACTGATCTTCCCAAGGAATTTTTGCAGACTCTTCTTATCATGTGGAGGCCTGGCTTCTTGGATTGCTCTGGTTTTATTCGCATCAACTTCTATGCCCTTATTGTGTACCAGGAACCCAAGAAAATTCCCTGCTTGTACTTCGAAAGCGCACTTAGCTGGATTCATTTTCCCTCCATGTAATCTCATTCGTGTGAATACCCTTCGCAAATCGTCCAAGTGGCTTTCCATATCTTTGGATCTGACCATAACATCGTCGATATAGACTTCGACACATTCTCTTATTAGATCATGAAAAACATAATTCATGGCCCTTTGATAAATAGCTCCTGCAATCTTCAAGCCGAATGGCATTACTACCCATTCGTATATTCCTATGGCTCCAGGGCACCGAAATGCAGTTTTATGAACATCTTCTTCGGCCATAAAGATTTGGTTGTATCCTGAATATCCATCCATAAATGACAACATCCCCTGTTTTGCGGCAGAATCAATCAACAAATCAACAATAGGCATCATATACTCTTCTTTAGGAGTGGCTATATTAAGATTTCTGAAATCGATACAAACTCTCAATTTCCCATTCCTTTTTATTACAGGAACAATATTCAATAACCACTCTACATATTTAGTTGGCCTCACAAATCCGGCCGCTAACAATTTTTCTATTTCTTCTTTTATTCTTGGGACTATTTCGGGCGCTGCCCTTCTGGTCGGCTGTTTATGCGGCCTGAACCCTTCTTTGATTGGTAATCTATGCTCCAAAATCTATCGCTCCAATCATGGCATCTCTGTATAGTCCCATGCGAAACAATCCTTGAACTCGATTAACACCTCCTTAAATCGGCTTGTCATCTGCTGATCTAAATTTACACTCAATGGGATCTCCCTCGGGTGTTCATCTGTACCAACATTGACCATTTTCAAGGGGTCTTGAGCCTTGAAATCCGGTGTTCGCTTTGGAATAGCATCCATTAATTCGCTCCACCCTGCTTTATCATCTGAAACTCCGAGTTCGGCCGATTCGAACTCGATCGCTTGATTTGGTTGTGCATCCATCATTTAATTTTTCCTTCAACTGGCCGTTCGTCGGCCTGATATCTGACCTCGAACCCCAAATTTGTCCAATCACACTCGACAACCTGCGGGTACCGATCCCCTACCACTGCTAGGAATGGTTGTATGGGCTCTTCGTATAATACCGCATCAATTCGGCCGGCTGAGCTGACTGGAAACGGAGGTTGGTCTCCTTCCACTTCTTCAACTGTGCCATTCTTTTTCCAGAACCACACTTTTTGGTGCAGTGTTGATGGCAAACATCGAGATGTATGTATCCAGCATCGGCCTAGAAGGCCCGCATACGGGACTTCTGCATCTACAACAAAGAACATGGTCGGAATCGATATCGTTCCGACCGTTACATCCACCAAAATACACCCTTCGGCCGCGGTTTGGGCTCCCACAAAACTCAATACTTTCATCCTTGTAGGGAGTAAATCTTCCTTTGAACGGCCTATCTTCATCAGTGTAGCCAATGGCATGATATTGACGGTTGCTCCTCCGTCAATAAACATTCTTCTGAGCGGTCTCCCATTGACCCAACCCTTCACATACAAAGGTCTCACATGTTGAGACATCTTTGCAGTCGGAGGTAAGATCGTGCTTGGTTGAGCTTCTGGGACAAATGCCTCATAGCCTTCTTCGACTACTTTCTCAGTTTTGGCCTCAGGCCGAAATGCTTCAAGTTTGGCGAAACAGAAATCCACAATGGGCTCTTCATCACCGAAATATTCTCCCTCCTTCTGGCAGAAGACCACGGCTGGTTCAGAATCAGACCAGTATTCCTCCTCAGTTGTTGTGGTCGCTTCTACCATGTTCGCACTAGATCCGAAGTCGAACTTGAACTGCCCGATCGAAAATGTATCACCATTCGGGACAATATTCGTTTTCGGCTTCCATTCCCTAGTTCGGACTGGTCTAGGCTTCCACTCTTCTTTTAGTTTCGGCTGTTCATCTTCGATTTTCGGCTGCTTTACTTTCGGCCGAAATTAAGTTTTGTTTTTTAGCCGATCCTGCCCTTCTTTCGGCTTCCTTTCTTCTTTCCCTTCGGCTGACTTCAAACGAGCCAAAAACACTCTATTGAGAATTCTTCCTTTCGAGAACGAACAATCATCTGGAAAGTCTTCTTCCATATGCATCATTTCGTACTCTTCTTGCTCAAAAGCATCATTACGATATGATCCCTTTCCTTTCGGAACTTTTCTCTCTTCTGCCCTCCAGGCGGAATTGTCAAATCGGCGTTGGTCGAAATGCCTCTTTTCTGGGGAATTTTGAACCCATCGGCCTACCTGAGTATTTGCTGGTGGCCTTCTGAGTTTCTTCATTTCAGGACTGACAGCTTCTTCAGGAACTGTGATCTGAATCACAGTCTTTCCATTCTGCTTATCAGCTGTCAACTTCATCTCTGAATCCCATCCGTTAGTTATGATTTTCAGAGTTGGTTTCTCATTCTTATTCCCGATCTCAATCTCCTGATGTTTCTCCGGTTGCTTGATCCACTCCTTTACTTTATAATTCCCCAATCGGTCGAAAACATCCGCAACTTTCTCCTTCCCCTTCGGAGATCCTAATCGTTTCCACACTCCTGTCTTCTGAGCCGATGGCCGATCTCCAAGCCGATCGTGCATTGAACTTTTGCTTGTTGATGATTGATCCCCCAATCGGTCATGTACAGACCTATTCTGGTCGGGATGCACCATCACCATGTTAGCAACAGGGAATGGATTCTTATCGATCGCCATAAGCCTGTCCGGGAACTTTAGCTTCCCATCATCGACATGCTTCTGAATTAGCTTCCTGAAATGTCCACAAACCGCCGTGGAATGAGTAGCCGATCCATGGAATCTGCACCATCCGGCCTCCAATTGATCCTTGGTGGGCTGTGGGTGGTTTCCTTTAAATTCCAGCAATCCGTTCTTCTGGCAATAATCAAATATTTCGTCCATTTGTGATAAGTCGAAAGAATAAAATCTTTGAGATTCATCCCCTCCTTCTTTCTCCTTGCCTCTGGCTGGCCGAAGTGCTGGACAAGTCATAGGCTTCTTAATGATTAATTCTGCCCTTGCGACTTCGGCTAAGGCGGGAACGTCATCCGTGTTGTACTCTTCCTGGACTTCACATCTATCCAGAGATTCTGCAAATGAAGCAGCTGATTGGATAGGTTGCGATCTTCCACTTTGACTTTGGCTTGATTTGAAAGCCGCTTATTCTGCCAAATAAGTTTCCATCCTTATGGCTTCGGCCGTTAATTCGGCCACAGTCCTTGGTCTTGTAACCATCAATCTATCCTTGATGGCAAACTTCAAATTCTGCTTCAGGATTTGAATATATTCATGCTGAGGCAGCATTGTTTTCATCTGAGCCTTCACTGCATAAAATCTTTCAATGAATTCTGTAACTGATTCGGACGCCTTCTGCTTGGTTGACGTCAGATCAACTACTGAAACTTCAGGACTGGTATTATAAAATCGGTCATGGAATAACCGCTCCATCTCAGCCCATGTATTGACCGATCCTGCTGGTAAATTGATGTACCACTCAAATGCTGGGCCAGTTAACGATAAGCTAAACAATATCAGCTTGTGAAAATCGTTTTGCGCGATTCTGGTGCATTGAGCTGTAAATCGGCCAATATGCTCAATCGTAGAGTGGCCGACTTCTCCAGAGAAAGTGTTAAAATCTGGAACCTTTACTCCTCTAGGCAGTGGATACTGCTCCTCAATGTAGTCTGGGTAAGGTTTCCAATACATCGGCCTATTCTCCTGGCCAATGATATTTCCAAACTGAGTACGAATTATCTCAGCAATTAACTCCCTGTCAACCAGCTGTGGTGGATTCTGCTGCTGCGGTACGTATTGTTGTTGGACCACTGGAGCAGGCGGTTGAACGGCTGGTTGAGGCGGTTGATTCTGTTGCTGATCGTACCTTTGCTGCGGAGGGACGAAAGGCCGTGGTCCGTGCCCTCCTCGCGGCCGATAGGCCTGCTGCTGAAAATTATGAGGATTTTGCATCGCAGGTGGTGGATTTTGCGCCATTGGTGCTTGTTGCGTTCCCATCGGATACATATTCCTCGCTATTTCAGCTCTGAACATAGCTGGCATTGCTGCCAGGATATTGCCTTCTATATGGCGAACCGAATTAGTAAATGCCGCTTCAACCATAAATTGGACCTGATCTTGGAACTGCGGGGTTAAATCATCGTTTGAAAACTCCTGATTGTGGAAGTTTGATGGTTCGGGGAACCCTGGGGGGAATTCTCCGGCTTCTGCTGCGCGTTCTTCCTGGATCGGCGGCAAATCAGTCCTCGCCGCTGTGTTAACCGCTGGAGTTGCTTGTTCAAATGCCATTTCTTGTCCCACTGGGCGTGCCACTGTTTTGGCTTGCCACTGTTAGGCTGTGCCAAAGGACCTTTTTCTCCTCAAGGGAGGCTACCGGAGAAAGGATCAAACCGGTTACGGGTCCGGATTAATGATAATGCGCCCAAACTTGACAAATTATGCCCAAACTTGACTGAATATTCCTTGGTATTCGAATGGCAACAGAATACAATGGAGAATCTACCTATTGTTAAGAAACAACGGCGAATTCACCGGAAAAACTAGAACCAAACTACCGGTTGTTAAGAAACAACGGTGGACTTGGAAGTGACCGCTACAAGCTAAGCTAGAGTCTAGGAAAAACTTTAAAGCAAAGCAGTAAAGGAAAGCAGTAAAGATACAAAGAAGTAAATTTGATAAAGGAATTTGGGGGTTGGATTGATCTCTCCGATTTTGTGTGTGGCATCCCCTATTTATAGCCGGAGCTGGAATAACCGCTCTCCGGCCGATTCCCCTAAGCCGATTTCCACCTTCCTCAATCGGCTGATTTGACTTCATTTCGGCCGAAATCTTTTCCTTCCGAAATCTTCCTCCGTTCGAGTTTCTTCTTCTGTTTTGGATTGCTCCCTTTTTAATTTCTCGGCCCAATATATCTCAAGCCCAACTCTTCTTATAAATCCTTCTTCGGCCCATCTATTATGGCCCAATTCTTTCTCCTTGCGGCCCACTATCCTCTGTGGCCCCAACACCCCCCCCCCCCCTCAGCCAGGCATTTTATTATTTACAAATTAGTACAAGTATTAGTCGCATAGCAAAAATGTGTTCTTCCTCATTAATATGTTTGCTCGCGGCAATTGTGAACTCTCGGAAGAATCGATTTCAGACAAGTTTTCAGATAACAGTGACTAACGAAAAATCCATTTCAGACACCGGTATAGGCATATATATATGTACTCCATTTGTCTCTCTTTCATGCAATCCTACACATATTTTCAATGATTAATAATTTGAATAGTATATAACTAAATCAAAATATAAAAAATTCATATTCTGAAACTATATGTAATTAAACGAATCTAAGAACATCTCATTCACGAATAATTTATCTTATATAAGAGCGAGGAGTAAAAGTAGGTCAAAGTTCATAAATGAAGAGTAAACAAAGTCAATATGTTTCAATTTTGTTTTTCTGAAAAAAAAAAAAAACGAGGAAAGTGGTTTACTAGCTAGCTAGGGTAGTCCGACCATCATTTAAAGTTGTTCAAAGACACATCATGTGAAGGATATGCGTAATTGATCTGTTGTTGGGAGTGACGAACTGACGATATATATACTATATGGCGAAGTTTATTTATGGATTATTTATATTGACTTGAAGGAAAGAAAAATAATTGTGCAAGACTGAGAGAATAATAGAGTAACGCATGCAACTGCAAATCCATTGTTCTTTTTTTCTTTCTTTTTTATTTTTGTTATTGTTTTTCTTTCACGGATGGAAAAATATGGCTTTGATTTTGATAATTATTGTGGTTTTTAGCCGTGGTTAGAAAACATCTCAGACACCACACACGGACTAGGAAATTCTATGGTTTATCTTTTTGTACTTAATTCTATTGTTAAAAAAGTTGTGGCAAGGCCTTTTTGTACAAAATATAAACGATTAAATGAACTAACAAGAAATTTAATAAAAGCAACTTACGCATATAGTCCCTATGGTAGGGTTAGGGTCGTTGTAGTAATTGGTTTGCATGCCTAATTAGGTTTGGAATTGGGGATTTGAGATTAGAGTCTATGTTGAATATATGTGAAGCCGTGGTTGGCTGTTGATCGGGAGTCACTACACAGTACTAGTCTTGATGTGTACACGTCGCTGTCTGTACGTTGGCATTGTGTCGCTTGCAAATTCCCATCCAAACTTGTCTTCATGGACAATGGGCAGGGGACCCAATCTGTCGTGTATATCATGGGACGGGATTGATTATTCTTGTATACTAGCATATGCTTCTTTTTCAAAGAAAGAATAACCTTTGGGAGGATTTTCTTAAAACAACATTTTTATTTCTTTTGAGAAATTAAATATCATTCGGATGAAACGATGAAGGATCGGATCGGAAAGCATCATAATTCGAAGTTAACACCACCACTCAATACAATCTTTTCTAGAAATGCATGTACTTCCACTACAAGAAAAAGTCAATATAGCGACCGAAATTAGCGAGTGAATAAACGCAGTCGCTATTAGCGATCGAAAATGACGGTCGCTGATGTTAACGACCGATTTAGCGACCGAACTTTTTCTGTCGCAATTTCGCGATCGAAATTGCGACCGATGCGGTTTGGTGGCTAACTGGTGACCGAATTAACGACCAATATAAAAAATGGTCTCTGTTAGCGACCGAATTAGCGACCACAAATGTCGGTCGCTAATTTTTTTCAATTTTTTTGAATTTTTAAACTTTTTATTATGGTTAGCGACCGACATAGCGACCGGAAAATTCGGTCGCTAACCTATTTATAATTCTTTTATACTTAACTTATTTTAAATTAATTCAATAATATTCTCTTTAAATTTATTAATTTATTTTATTATTTATATATTTATTTTAAGTTTTACTTTGAATTTATTTTATATATAACTTATTATACAATAATGATATTATTAATATAAATATTTTTTATTTTTCTGTTATGTTTTAATTTGAATATTATTTTTATTTTTAAAGAATTTATTGAATTTATTATTTATCTACTTATTAATTTTACTTATTTCTTTAATTAAAAATAATATTTTATTACTTTATTCTATTTAAATTTTTTAATAATTTACCATTTTATTTAATTCCTTTATTTTTATTAATTAATTATATTATATATTTTATTCTATTTTTAAACTTAATTATTGAATTTAATAATTCTTTATTTAAATAATTATTTTAATTATTTTCATTATTCAAATAATTATTAATTAATTTAATTAATAAATAATTATTAAATTATTTTAAGAAATAATTTAATTATTTAATTATTTTATTCTATTTAAGAAGTTAATAAATAATTAATTTAATAATTTTACTATTTTATTTAATTCCTTTATTCTATATTTCAGTTATTTATTTTTGAATTTAATTAATAATTTTAGTTTTTATTTTAGTATTTTATTAAATAATTATAATTTTTATTTTATTTTACACAGAAAATTATTTAACACCAATATTATGGAACGGAGGAAGTATTTACTAACTAATCGGCAAGTCAGTTCCTTTCACTAAAGGGGAGAAGTTTAACCATTAGATCAAACACCAATACCCAATACTTTTTATTTACACCCTATACAAACTAGAAAATTGGAATATTTGATACTATTGTAAGAACAAGGGTAAACAAAGATTCAAAATTGCAGATACAAGACATGGCGATGAAGGCCGCGCAGTAGTGGGGCCAAAGGTGATGTGCGGTAGGTCATCTTGTGCTAATTGGACTTTTACGTATGTTAATAGGCGCAATAAGCCCGACCTTTACTTCTCTAACATAAACTCTAATGTGTTTCTTCTATGCTCTTGAAATGTGTTCAAAATTAACATACAAGGCCGAATCACACACAATAGATTTCATTCATGATTATAATCAAAATTTGAATTTATTTACACAATCAATACTTAGGGATTGCCTTGAGATTCTTGGCTCTACTCACTGCTAATCCAAAGTGTTCGGACTTGTCCAAATCACTTGGCGACATATCATTTGGAAGCTCCCAATCAAAGAAATGAACCGTGCCAAGACAAGCTTGACTATAGTGAGTCCTAGTTGCAATCCATGACAAATTCTTCTCCCAGCTCCGAATGGTATCAATTCAAAATCTTGACCCTTGAGATCTATATTGCTTCCGACAAACCTCTCCAGAGAAAGTATCTCCAGATTTGGCCATATGTCGGGATCTCTCCCTATCGCCCACACGTTCACTAGAACTCATGACTTTTTCGGAATGTGGAAGCCACCCACCGTACAATCTTCCATGGATTCATGGGGGACTAACAACGGACCGATAGGATGAAGCTGTAATTATAAGTTCGGCCAACGCCCAGTCCACCATCATTGCCGAGCTGTCCATTCCTACTAAACATATCCTGTAAGAGAAAGTATTTGTTTGGATGTGCTTTTTACAAAATCCGAAAAAAACTTTTTGTAAAAGTAAACGTTAAAAGAATTTTAAATATTGTTATTCCAAATAGCATCTGATTACTAAGTGTGAGGTAATTTACCAATAACACAGCATATACATGACGGCGATCAAACTCAAATCCAGCATCACCAGACTCCAATATCGACATGAGGGTACCAACGAAATCCTGTTCCTCTTCCTTCACTTCCTTACGACAAACATGATCATCGATAATTTTCTCTAGAAACCTGTTGAAAACCTCACTTAAATTTTTCATCCGACGAGTCAATCCCTGTAAATCAAGCAATCCAAGAACAGGAAAATAGTCCCCGAGATTAAATGTTCCCGCAAGCTTTGCAGTCTCCAACGCCACGGCTTTGAATCCTTTCTCGCCATCCATATCACTGTCATCAAATTTCCTCCCAAAAACCATCAATGAAATCATGTCCCGGGTTAGGTCCAGAACATGGGCACACAGATCAACAGGTTCAGCCTGTCCGCGCCCTGTTTGAACCCAGCAACCAACAGTCCTAACTCAACCCTCCTCATGTCCCGGAATTGGTTTATCCTTCAATTACTCATGAGCTCCAAAATGCAGAGCTTTCTCATGTTGCGCCACCGTATGGTGCAAAGGCGATGTTTCTATGATCGTAGACCATGTGTTTTGCGGTCTGGTTTCGAGGCCTGCTAGCAAAAATTAATTAGGTCGCGTGTCTTCAAGAAAAGCTCAGCTCCAGCAGGCGAAGACACGATGACAATTGGCACCATGCCAAATAGTAGGTACATGATTGGGCCATGTTTTCGGGCTAAGTTGCATAAGTCCTTGTGTGGTGTTTCCCCTAAAAGATGGAAATGGCCTATAATGGGAAGCCCTATAGTGCCTGTAGGCAAATTTTTCTTTTTGAGTAGCAGATTCTGAAGGAGATGGAGAAATGCAAACACTGATACAACTATCCATATCCAGACCATGGTTTATATTAGAGTGTCTTTTTGTTTCTTCAAGTGGCAGTTTACATCCTTTGTCTTTGTTGGCTCATATAGGGATGGGCAAGGCGGCCCTGTTTGTATTAATATAAAATATCTAGCTAATCTATTACAGTGCCCTCTAATCATATTTGATGGCCCTATTTCAATAAAAATTTTAGTCCCTCACATATCTAATAAATTAAGTACAAATGTTTTAAGTTATTTGTAAAATTGATGCTATAAAAAAATTGAACTTAAAAAAGTTAACTGCCTATCAACGGTCATAATTCTTTAGAAACGAGTAAAAGTAAAAGAAATACAAAAATAATATCAGAACAACTAGAGCTCAATATTAATTGATTAATAAGATTACTGGATTAATGGAATAAATTAAAAATAATTTATAATAGATTGATAGAATAAAGTTATTGAAAAAATAAAATTGGGGCCCCATTTCTTGGGGGCCCTGTGCAAAAGCACATGATGAAGGCCTTAGCCGTAGGGCCCTGTGGATGAATAAAATGGAACCTCCTATTTATGCCTAGGGCCCGTAGAATGTCAAGACTGACCCTAATTCATTTCAAACATTTTGTCTTTGTTAACTTTCGTTTGATTTCATCAACCTAAAACCTAATTATATACTTCTTGCATTTTTTTTAAATTTTTTTTCTACATTGCAAGAAATAGTACTGTTCATTGGACTATGTTTGGCCTGGGTCGAGCCAAGGACCTTTTTCTCCTCAAAGGAGGCTATCGGAAAAGGATCAAACCGATTACGGGTCTGGATTAACAATAATGCGCCCAAACTTGACTAATTACGCCCAAACTTGACTGAATATTCTATAGAATTGAAATGGCAACAAGATACAATGGGGAATCTACCTGTTGTTAAGAAACAACGGCGAATTCACCAAGAAAAAAGGAACCAAACTGCCAGTTGTTAAGGAACAACGGCGGACTTGAAAGTAAGTAACCGCTACAAGCTAAGCTAGAATCTAGGAAAACTGTAAAGGAAAGCTGTAAAGAAAGCAGTAAAGATACAAAGAAGTAAATTTGATAAAGGAATTTTGGGGGTTGGATTGATCTCTCGGATTCTGTACATGGCATCCCCTATTTATAGCCGGAGCTGAAGTAACCGCTCTCCGGCCGATTCCTTTAAGCCGAATTTCATCTTCCTTTCATCGGTTGTTTTTGGCTTCGGCTGTCCTGACTTTATTTCGGCCGAAATCTCATGCCTCTGAAATATTCTCTCGTTTGGTCTCTTCGTTTGTTATGGATCGTCGGCCCTATTGTTTCTAAGCCCACTTTCTCTTAAAACTTTTCCTTGGCCCATGTTTTATGGCCCAATTACTTCTCTCTAGGCCCACTATTTCATGTGGCCCCAACAGATGCCCTCCTTACTTGGGCGAGTTTTCGTTTCTGGAAAGAGCCCAAGTAAATTTTTTTTTTTTAAACCTCCTCAACTTCTCATTTTCATGCGCTAACTCATCCTTGGCATTCGGTCACGTCTTTTAGTATTCTTTATATTTTCTCATCTATTCGCCCTTGTCCTTCTCTTTTATTCGCTATGTTCTCTTCGTAACTTTTCCTTCTCTCTCTAATGGCGCAACCGACTCTTTCGCCTTCTTCCCTGAAGATTAAGAATATCGAGGATTCCTTTGCCAATAAATCTTCGTTTCGTCTTACTGATGACGGTCTTACTACTCTTGGTCCTCTTGCAACTTCCGTTGAGGCTGCCGCTTCCGCTCCTACTCTTTTTGGTGAATCGAAAACGATCCCTTTGTTTTCGGATCATTTTTTTGCTAAACTTTTTAGCACTCTCAGTACTTGGCCCATAGTGACTCCGGAACATGTTGCTTGGTATAATCGAGTTTGTCCTCATTGTGAATCGATTTGCATATCTACTGGTATCAATCATTTGATTAAGCTGAGTACGCAGCCCTTCCCTTCTGAGTATCGACACATCCAAGCCCTTCTCTGCTTTTGGAATTCTTCCATCAACTGTTTTCATTTTCCCTGGGGTATGATGACCCCGACTATTGAAGATATCAAACTGCTCCTAGATTTACCCTCTCTTGGAAGGCACTTCCTAGGTGTCACTGATTCTGAAAAACCCTCGACAAAATCTTCTGGCTATACTTCGGGGCTCACTTGTGCCTTGTGGATTAATAAGTATTGTGGCACCAAGCCTGAACTCCTCTCAGAACGGAACCTGTGGCTTTTATGATGCACTTCCTTAGCCAATTTTTCTGGTGCGCGCCCGCCAAGAATGTTGTTCTTGAAACTTTTCCTTTGGCTAAGTCCCTTATGGATGAAACCCATTTGCCTCTTACTGACTACTTCTTGGTCCATTTGTACTTTGTTATTTCGTCCCAGGTTCATGGGTGGGCTGATGGTTACCTCAATAGATCTCATGGCCCTCTTTGGTTTCTTCACCTTTGGCTTGCTTGGCATTTTAGAGATATTTCTGGTTTTAAGCCCCAGCCTTTCGATACTACCCATCCTTCGGCCAATGATCTTCTTGGGATCCGATTTCCCGAAATACGCACTGAACAATGGATTTATTATTTCATGAACGTATCCCTACTTGACTCCTCCTCTTGTCATCTTTACTCTGGTGCTCCGAACAGTTACTCTGGTGCTCCGGACAGTTGGGTTTCGGCTATTAGTGTACCCCCTTTTGGTAGACCCCTATTGGCGGGGTTCGCTCAGATCTGGAATGCTTGAATTATTCCTCGTCATGTTTTCAACTACTCGTTGTTCGTTCCTCCTGAACATCCTATCCTTTCCGAGGTCTATAACCTCACTTGGTCAGCCGACAATTCGACTTTGCTCAGGATGTGGTCCTTCCTCTTCGCGGAGATCCGCTTCGGTACAGTAAATGCTTCAAAGGATTCGGCCCGGAGGATAGCCAAAGTCTTTTTCGAACGTGGGCTCTCCGAATTTGCAACTTTGAAGTTCGTTCTTTCGATATTCGCCCTGGTTTTGTCGACCAAGCGTTTTGATGATTGGTGGGAGAAAGTTCTTTCTTATGCTAATTTCGGCACTGACTTGCAAAGCTTCCTTATTTCCCGTGGTTTCCCAGGTATTATGATGTTTTCGGTTATCAGTTCAGCCCCCGATTACTCCTGTTCTTCTCAAGAGGATGACCCTTTACTTCCTTAACTTAGTAAGTCTTTTCGATTTCTTGATTTATATGTCGTGTATCTTTCTCAAACTTTTTTTCCCCCATTCCTACTTTGCAGGAGCCTTGGACGATGTCTCGTCTCTCCCGCCTCGTTCGCGTATTTTGTCTGCTCCAATCACTTCCTCGAAGCGAAAACGTACTGCCCCGAATTCGGGGAAATCAAAAGGTGAACCCGCATCTAAGGCTCTACGACGCTCGACTCACTCGCCCCTCCCTGGGTCGGTTATGTCTACTGATCAGGTTCCCTGCGGTTCCCTTCCCTCGTTCTTCTGAATTATTCATTGTTGATCTACTGACATTTGTCCCTTTTAGGCTACTGCAGTTCTATCTAATCCTTCTGCATTGCCTAATCCTTCGTCTGGTCCGAATGATACGTCTCGTCTTTCCACCACTTTTCATTCGGCTCTTGATCCTATCAACGAGACTCCGGCCATTGTTTCTAATATGGTTTCTGCTCCGTCAGCTGGCCTCGTATTAGGCTCGACTTCTCACACTCTTGATGGCGGTGCCATTGATTCGATCATTCCTGGTTCGACTGCTTCTTTGGTGGCCATTCTGACTTCTTCTTCTACTGTTTCTATTCCTGATGCCTCCCTTGCTCGTGTTCGATTAGAAGGGACATCGATTAGTGATGTTAATCCCTCTTCTCCTTTTCCGGATAGAAGCGTTCTGGATGACTTCTTTTCCCCTTCTTTTTCTCCTCCTTCGTCAGAGTTTCCTAACTCTTTCAAGGCTTGTTTGGACAAGCTGGAACGTTTAATCTCTGGTCAATCTGACGCTCTTTCAGTTCAAACCAAGCACATTCTCCTACTCCTTTCACACATCAAGCAAGTATTCTCTGAAGAACTTCTAGCCTCTGGCCTGGCAGACACTCATCAGGCAATGTTCACTTCCCTTTTGCGGATGGACCTGGGGCTCCCCGCCATCTTGGCCATTCGTAAAAGGCTTGAGGATGAGCAAGCCTCTCTTGCTCTTCACAAGTTGGAATTCGATAAGCATACTTCTGATTATCACGCTTATATGGATAAGTTGTCAACTAATGAAAACCTTAGACTCAAATATTCGGATCGTCTCTCTACCATCGACTCGGAAATTAGCCGACTCCAACATGAGGCGCAAGGCGTGAAGAATGCCTTGGTTGAAATGGACAAGGAATCGGCTCATTTGCAAGGCCTTATCAAGCAGCTCCATAAATCTTCCCAAGCTCCGAAAGATAAGCTTGCTAGTCTCCACCAAGAGATGAGTTATCTTTCCTTGAGGACGTCCTTTAGTGATGAAATCATTGACATTTTCCGTGGCTTGTGGTCGGATACTCAAACCGTGGTTGATAGAATTCGCTCTATCGCGGCCCAACTCCCTTCTGCACTGGATGCTTCCACGGTCTCAGATAACCTTGTCATTGATCCTCCTGTAGGGGATAATCTGAAGGATTCTGGTAATATTTAGTTTGTTCTCTTGACCTTGATGATATATGATGATTATGCCCTTCTTCTTTTTTGATTTCTTTTCTTAGATGCTCAGTCTGAACTTCTTCAAGATGCTTCTGAACATCTGCTCCTGTCTCAACCTGATGACCCTCTGGTTTCGGCCGAAGCTGAAGCTCGATCGTTCCAAGAATTCCAATCGGTCTTGAACTCTGCTACTGCCCGTAATTCGGCCGTTGTTCTTCTTCATGGTTTTGATGATGATATTGCTTTCGACTTAAGCGGAGATTGATATTCGAACATGGTTGTTAGGGTTTCTCTTTTTTTTTTTCGGCTAGACTTTAATGTAACTTTTGATTTGATGTATTTCTGACTTTCCTTTTTGGCTGTCTTTTGCTAGTTATAATCGGACATTTCCCTTTTTATAGCTTGTATTTAGCCAAAAAAATGTACTTCCGGATTCGTATCTTTTCTTCTCTGCAATACGATTCGTATCTTTTTCAAATCTCGTAATTTTTGGTCTTCTTGATTGATTCCTTAATGTTAGCAGCTTTTATGGGGAATCAACTGTAACGTCTTCCCATAAATAACTTTTAATATTGACCGTTTCTTATGCCGAATAGTTATCTCTTTCCTATAAATACCCGGCTTTCACTGATGTTTATCCATCACTTCTTCACATTTTCCTTTTAGTAAAATGATTCCTCCTCTTGCTTGGCTCGACCCTCTGTCTCCGGTGCCCCCATGGTCTCTGGCTGATGTCTTCCTGCAAGGGTTTCCAAACGTGTTATGAAAACCTTCTTCCCATGCGGCACGAGCTCAGCTAACATCCTTTTCGCCATGTTCGTATGGGCAAGGATCTTTGACTGTTTTTCCAAATGAAGGTCTCGACGGCTATGCGGACAGGACTCTTTTCTACTTTGCGGTTGCATATCCTGTCGGACCTTGTCTAACGGGGAACCCACTTCTCTTAGTGGTTCCTTCATCTTCTTTTCCTTCCACCGCCTTGGCTGTTTGCCTCGGTTGCATCCATCCTCATTTTATCTATGATCGTGCGGATGTTGCACCCGAGTTCGACTTCTATCTCGGGGACGTTGTACTATTCGTTGTAGCGTTCCCAGAGTTTTAGGCTTGGTGGTTGGGGCAATCGGCGGTGCTACTTCGGAATGAGTGGTCTCGCCACTGCATTCGGCTCCACCGATGTATCCTGGTGGCTTTATACAAGGCTAGGTTGTTTAATACAATCCTACAGTTCCCATTCTTATGACCTTTCCCTTGTATATGCCAGCCTATGTTAGGATGTTTCCCTTGTATATTGTAATTTCAGGCTATCGACACCATTTTCGGCCGAAGTAGCTCCTCTTTGTAATCTTTCGTCCGTGCAATAAAATCTTTACTTTTCGCCTTATTTGATGTTTAATCCCAGACTGATGGATAATATTTCTTCATATACCTTGCATTTACTGGATTTGTCATTTGTTCACCATTTTCGTCCACTAAAATGTATGCTCCATTCGGTAACTTCGTCTGAACAATAAATGGCCCCTCCCAATTGGGGCTCCACTTACCTAATTGGCCATCCTTCTGTTTGGGTGGCCATATAACTTTCCACACTAAATCACCAACTTCAAATCGCTTAACACGAATTTGCTTATTATACCAATCGGCCACAATATCTTTATTTTTCTGCAAATTTTCCAATGCTTGCACCCGATCGGAATTCATGTCTAATAATTCATCTTTCATTGCGCGATTGTACTGTTCACCAGATGCCAAATCTGCTTGACTCGTTCTCAAAGTTGGTACTGTTATTTCGGCTGGGAGCACTGCATCCATGCCTAAGTCAGCCGAAATGGTGTGAATCCAGTGGTTGAAGTCTTCGCATTTCGATAAGCCCATAATGCTTCAGATAACTTTTCATGCCACTTCATCGGCTGATCTTCAATCATCTTCCTTATGATTCCTATCAGTTGCTTGTTTGTGGCCTCTGCCTGCCCATTTCCCTGTGGATAATATGGTGACGAATGCACAATTTTTATTCCGTACTCTTTTGCAAAGGCCTTGACTTTCTCTCCCACATATACAGTTCCTCTATCCATTAAAATCGTCTATGGAATTCCGAATATGTAGATCAACTGCCTCTTAATAAACTCGATTACCTCTTCTTGCGAAATACTAACATATGCTTGAGCTTCGGCCCATTTCGTGAAATAGTCCGTTGCCACTAGCACGAACTCATGTCTTTTCGACGAAGAGGGATGAATCTTTCCAATGATATCCATAGCCCAACCTCGAAATGGCCATGGCTTGATCATTATATGTAGTTCTTCGGCCGGTAACTTTTGAATCGGCCCATGCTTTTGACATTCGCGGCATCCTTTGGCATATTTCTCACAATCGACCCCCATATTCGGCCAATAATACCCCATCCGAATAATACTCCACTTCATCGATTTTCCTGCCCGATGTGCGCCTCATATTCCTTCATGAACTTCTCTCATTACTCTTTTGGCATCTTCTTCTCCAACACAACTGAGTAATACTCCATCAATGGCTCGCTTGAAGAGTAACCCTCCTATCACCACGTAATCCATCGCCTTCTGCTTTTCGGCTGGATTAGCTTTGGATGGATCCTCCAACGTTTATGCTATCCTCTTTATCCAATCGGCCTTTTCTGTTTCGGCCGAACGTATTTCCATATTTCCTGCTATCGGCATTAGCCGATATCTGGCTGCATGTTGAGCCAATTCGTTAGCTAATTCGTTCTTCTCCCTTGGGATGTATTCGATATACACCTCGTCGAATTCTTCCAGCAAACTAATTGCTTCTTCGTACAATCTGATTAATTGAGAACTTTTGACCGAAAAATCTTCTAATAACTGCTGAATAACTATTTGCGAATCTCCTCTGATTATGATAGCTTTTACTCCTCCTTCTATTAGTCGTTGTAACCCCGAAATCAATGCTTTGTATTCGGCTTGGTTATTCGTATAGGAATTTGGTAATTGGACGAAGTACTTGTATATCTTGCCCTCTGGCGTATGTAGAGTAAACCCTGCCCCAACTCCTGAGGCGGCTTTGGAACCATCAAACATCATTATCCAAGGATGCAGATATACAATTCCTATTTCGTCTATTTCTTTCGGCCGAACTTGATCTCCGATATCGTCGGATATTGGAAGTATCGCGTGATCGGCCAAAAAATCGGCTACAACTTGTCCTTTCATAGCCCTGAGTGGTTGATATTTCAAGTCGTACGCATTTAACTTCATGGCCCACTTGGCCATTCTTCGGCTACTGATCGGATCATTCATCATAATTTTGACTATGTCAACCTAAGTTACCACTATCACTTGCCGTGGTTGAATATAGTATTCTAATTTCTGACATGCATGATAAAGACTTAAACACAATTTATGAATCGGCGAGCACCTTAATTCGGCGTCCCTAAGGATTCGGCTTAGATAGTAAATCGCCCGATCTCTTCCTTCATCGTCTTCTTGGGCCAACAACGCTCCAATAGACTCTTCAGCCGCTGCTATATACAGCTTCAATGGTCGGCCTAAAATTGGAGGGACCAACACTGGTGGATTCATTAAAGCTTGCTTCAATTGCTCAAAGGCCCTTTGTTGATCGACTCCCCATTCGAATTCCTCCTCTTTCTTCAGCCTCAGTAAATCGGTTAGTGGTTTCGATTTCCCGGCTGCATTTGCCAAGAATCGTCTCAAGAAACCGATCTTCCCAATGAACTTTTGCAGACTCTTCTTATCATGTGGAGGCCTGGCTTCTTGGATAGCTCTGGTCTTGTTTGCATCAACTTCTATGCCTTTATTATGTACCAAGAACCCAAGAAAATTCCCTGCCTGCACTCCAAAAGCACACTTGGCTGGATTCATTTTGACACCATGTAGCCTCATTCTTGCGAATACCCTTCGCAAATCGTCCAAGTGGCTTTCCATATCTTTGGATCTTACCATGACATCATCGATGTAGACTTCGACGCATTCTCCTATTAGATTATGAAAGACATAGTTCATGGCCCTTTGATAGGTGGCTCCTGCATTCTTTAACTCGAATGGCATCACTACCCATTCATATATCCCTATAGCTCCAGGGCATCGAAATGCAGTTTTATGCACATCTTCTTCGGCCATAAAGATTTGGTTGTATCCAGAGTATCCATCCATAAAGGATAGCATCCCTTGTTTTGCGGCTGAATCAATTAACAAATCGACAATAGGCATCACATATTCATCTTTAGGAGTGGCTATATTAAGATTTCTGAAATCAATACAAACTCTTAATTTCCCATTCTTCTTTATTACAGGAACTATATTCGACAACCACTCTACATATTTAGCTGGCCTAACGAATCCGGCCGCTAACAACTTTTCTATTTCTTCATTTATTTTCGGGACTATTTCGGGCGCTGCCCTCCTGGCCGGCTGTTTGTGCGGCCTAAATCCTTCTTTGATTGGTAATCTGTGCTCCACAATCGATCGTTCCAATCCTGGCATCTCTGTGTAGTCCCATGCGAAACAATCTTTGAACTCTATTAACACCTCCCTGAATCGGTCCGTCGTCTGCTGATCTAAATTCGCACTCAATGGGATCTCCCTTGGGTGCTCATCTGTACCAACATTGACCATTTTCAAGGGATCTCGAGCTTTGAAATCTGGTGTTCGTTTTGGAATTGCGTCCATGAGTTCATTCCATCCTGCCTTCTCTTCCGAAGGTCCGAGTTCGGTCGATTGGGACTCGACCTTTTTCTGAATTTCTTCATTCATCATTTACTTTCTTTTTCGACTGGTCGTTCTTCGGCCTGATACTTGACCTCGAACCCCAAATCTGTCCAGTCGCATTCGACGACCTGCGGATATCGTTCCCCTACCACTGCTAAGAATGGTTGTATGGGCTCTTCATATAACACCGCATCAATTCGACCGGCTGAGCTGACTGGAGACGGAAGCTGATCACCATCTACTTCTTCAACTGTGTCATCCTTTTTCCAGAACCACACCTTTTGATATAGGGTTGATGGCAAACATCGGGCTGTATGAATCCAGCATCGGCCTAATAGGGCCGCATACGGGACTTCTGCATCCACTACAAAGAACATAGTCGGAATCGAAATCGTCCCGACTGTCACATCCACTAGAATACATCCTTCGGCCGCTGTTTGTGCTCCCACGAAACTCAAGACTTTCATCCTTGTGGGCAGCAGATCATCTTTTGAGCGGCCTATCTTCGTCAACGTAGAGAATGGCATGATGTTGACGGTTGCTCCACCATCAATAAACATTCTTCTGAGCGGTCTCCCATTAACCCAACCTTTGACATACAAAGGCGTCACGTGCTGAGACATTTTTGCAGTTGGAGGCAGAATCGTGCTTGGTTGAGCTTCGGGGACAAACGCTTCATACCCTTCTTCGACTACTTTTTCTACTTCGGCCTCAGGCCGAAATGCTTCAAGTTTGGTGAAACAGAAGTCCACAATGGGCTCTTCTTCGCCAAAGTATTCTCCTTCCTTTTGACAGAAGACCACTGCTGTTTCTGAATCGGACCAATATTCCTCATTTACCATCGTGGTCGTTGCTACCATGTTCACGATAGACCCGAAGTCAAACTTGAACTGCCCGATTGAAAGTGTGTCACTATTCGGGACGATGTTTGTTTTCGGCTTCCATTCCCTAGTTCAGACTGGTCTAGGCTTCCACTCTTCTTTTACTTTCGGCTGTTCGTTATCGGCCTTTAGTTGGGTTGCTTTCGGCCGGAATTCAGTCTTATTTTTCAGCCGATCTTGTTCTTCTTTCGGCTTCCTTTCTTCTTTCCCTTCGGCTGATTTCAAACGAGCCGAAAATACTCTATCAAGGATTCTCCCTTCAGATGAAGAACAATCATCTGGGAAATCCTCTTCCATATGCATCATTTCGTACTCTTCTTGCTCCAATGCGCTGGCTGCTTTAAGCCGCTGCATCCTTCGTTTATAAGTACGATACGATCCCTTTCTTTTCGGAGTCTTTATCTCCCCTGCCCTCCAGGCTGAGTTCTCAAATCGGCGTGGGCCGAAATGCCTTTTCTCTGGGGAATTCTGAACCCATCGGCCTACCTGAGTATTCGCTGGTGGCCTTCCGAGTTTCTTTATTTCTGGAGATACAGCATCTTCAGGAACTGTGATCTGAATCACAGTCTTTCCATTTTGCTTATCAGCTGTCAACTTCATTTCTGAATCCCAACCATTAGTTATAATCTTCAATGTTGGTTTTTCACTCACATCTCCGACTTCTCCCCTCTGAGATTTGTCCGATTGCTTGATCCACTCCTTAGTTTCATAATCTCCTAATCGGTTAAAAACGTTCGAAATCTTCTCTTTTCCTTTCGGCGGAGATCCTAAACGTCTCCACACTCCTGTCTTCTTCTGAGCCGATGGCTGACTTCCTAGCCGATCGTGCACAGAGCTTTTACTGGACGATGGTTGGTCCCCCAATCAATCATGTACAGACCTATTCTGATCGGGATGCACCATCACCATGTTCGCGACAGGGAACGGATTCTTATCGATTGCCATGAGCCTGTCCGGGAACTTCAATTTCCCATCATCGACATGCTTTTGGATTAGCTTCCTAAAATGTCCACAGACCGCTGTAGAATGAGTAGCCGATCCGTAGAATCTACACCATCCGGCTTCCAATTGTTCTTTGGTTGGCTGCGGATGATTCCCTTTGAACTCCAATAATCCATTCTTCTGGCAATAATCAAATATTTCATCCATCTGAGATAGATCGAAAGAATAAAACCTCTGAGACTCATCTCTGACTTCTCCCTCTTTTTCCTTGCCTCTGACTGGCCGAAGCGCAGGACAAGTCATGGGCTTCTTTATCACCAATTCGGCCCTTGCTACTTCGGCTAAAGCAGGAATATCGTCCGTGTTGTACTCTTCCTGAACTTCACACCTATCCAGAGATTCTGCAAACGATGCGGCCGACTGAATAGGTTGTGATCTGCCACTTTGACTTCGGCTTGATTTGAAAGCCGCCTGTTCCGCCAGATAAGTCTCCATTCTTATGGCTTCGGCCGTTAATTCGGCCACAGTCCTTGGTCTTGTGACCATCAATCTGTCCTTGATGGCGAACTTTAAATTCTGCTTCAAGATTTGGATATATTCATGCTCCGGCAGCATGGTCTTCTTTTAAACTTTTACCGCGTAAAATCTCTCTATGACTCAGTAACTGATTCTGCTGCCTTCTGTTTAGTTGATGTCAGATCAACCACCGATACTTCAGGACTGGTATTATAGAATCGGTCATGGAATAACCGCTCCATTTCGGCCCAAGTATTGACCGATCCCGCTGGTAAATTAATGTACCACTCAAACGCTGGACCTGTTAACGATAAACTGAACAATATCAGCTTATGAAAATCATTTTGGGCTATTCTGGTGCATTGCGCTGTAAATCGGCCAATATGTTCTATCGTAGATCGGCCGACTTCTCCTGAGAACGTATTGAAATCGGGAACCTTGACTCTTCTAGGCAGTGGATACTGCTCCTCGATATAGTCTGGATAAGGCTTCCTGTACATCGGCCTATTCTCCTGGCCGATAAGATTCCCAAATTGTGTGCGAATGATGTCAGCAATAAGTTCTCTATCAACCAGTTGTGGTGGATTCGGCTGCTGTGGAGCATATTGCTGTTGTACCACTGGAGCAGGCGGTTGCACCGCTGGTTGATGCGGTTGGTTCTGTTGCTGATCATACCTTTGTAGTGGAGGGACGAAAGGTCGTGGTCCCTGCCCTCCTAGCGGCCGATAGGCCTGCTGTTGAAAATTATGAGGATTTTGCATCGCAGGTGGCGGATTCTGCGCCATTGGTGCATGTTGCGTTTCCATCGGATACATATTCCTCGCCAATTCGGCTTTGAACATCGCTGGCATCGCTGCCACGATATTGCCTTCTATCTGCCGGACCGTATTGGTAACCGCCGCTTCAACCATAAATTGGACTGATCTCGGAACCGCGGGGTCAAATCATCATTCGAAAACTTTTGATTGTGGAAGTTCGACGGTCCGGGGAATCCTGGGGGAATTCTCCGGTTTCTGCTGTGCGTTCTTCCTGAATCGGCGGCAAATCAGTCCTTGTCGCCGTGTTGATTGCTGGAGTTGCTTGCGTCTCAAATGCCATTCTTAGTCCCACTAGGTGTGCCACTGTTTGGCCTGGGTCGAGCCAAGGACTTTTTTCTCCTCAAGGGAGGCTATCGGAAAAGGATCAAACCGATTACGGGTCCGGATTAACAATAATGCGCCCAAACTTGACTAATTACGCCCAAACTTGACTTAATATTCTTTAGAATTGAAATGGCAACAAGATACAATGGGGAATCTACCTGTTGTAAGAAACAACGGCGAATTCACCAAGAAAAAATGAACCAAACTGCCAGTTGTTAAGGAACAACGGCGGACTTGGAAGTAAGTAACTGCTACAAGCTAAGCTAGAATCTAGGAAAACTGTAAAGGAAAGCTGTAAAGAAAGCAGTAAAGATACAAAGAAGTAAATTTGATAAAGGAATTTTGGGGGTTGGATTGATCTCTCGGATTCTGTGCATGGCATCCCGTATTTATAGCCGGAGCTGAAGTAACCGCTCTCCGGCCGATTTCTTTGAGCTGAATTCCATCTTCCTTTCATCGGTTGTTTTTGGCTTCGGTTGTCCTGACTTTATTTCGGCCGAAATCTCCTGCCTCCGAAATATTCTCTCGTTTGGTCTCTTCATTTGTTATGGATCGTCGGCCCTATTGTTTCTAAGCCCACTTTCTCTTAAAACTCTTCCTTGGCCTATGTTTTATGGCCTAATTACTTCTCTCTAGGCCCACTATTCCATGTGGCCCCAACAGACTACTTTGACTTTAATTTTTATCATAGTTATACAAATTAAAATATAGTGAAGTGAAATCTTTTTAGATTCGTCTCATCTTATAGTTTTTAAATATTGAACTTTTAGAATTTTTACTTGTACGGAACTTGAGTTGTTAATGATTTAAATGTGTATTGGATTGTGCACACCGTGGGTCCGTAACAAAAATAAAAATAATAAATAAAAAAAACGGAAGAAGTATTATGTTTGTTTTATAAAATTAGGATTTAATAAGTTTTGATTTTTGCCGAAGCCCAGTGTTCAGGGATTAGTACCAGTGTTTAAATGGGAAAAATGATGAATATGTCATTTTTCTTTTCAAAAAATTCAAATCAGTCCTTTTTCTATTTTATTACCAAAACAGTCCTCTACAAATGCTAATTATGTTCAAATCAGTCCTTTTTTCACTAATTATATTCTAATTGCTGACGTGGCAAGGGTTTTAATTTAAACCTGACACGTGTGCATAATATTAGTCCTTTTTCTTTTATCTTTTGCCAATTCAGTCCTAAACTTTTATTTTGTTCTATTTAGTCCTCTACCCCAATCACTCATTTTTATATTAATTGGCCTCAAACCTTTCAAATTATTTCATTTTAGGCCCAGAACCTTAAATTTTTTATTATTACTAATACATTTATCAAATAAATGCACAACATTCTTCCGTAAATAAAATTAAATACCAAACCCCATACATTGGGTTTGACCGCCTTGTTACCGGGTCTTCGAAGTTCCGAATTTTACGGACTCTCTCTAACCACCCGACCGTAACGATGGTTCATTGGTTCTGGTTTCCTTCAGCAACAATCAGCACAATCATACTTTGTGGACAATAAAATTCAGGCTATTTTTTTAATATTTTTAATAATATTAATATTTTTCAATAAAACCAAGGTTTCCTGTATCCACAACCTTCCAAAAATTCAAGTTAAATCATTTACTCAAATATTGCTACATCCTAAGGTAGGACGCAAATTAAGATTCTGTTGATTGTTACTGAAGGAAACCAAAACCAATGAACAATCGGTTGCGGTCGAGTGGTTATTAGAGAGAGTCCGTAAAATTCTGGTACTTGAAAGACCCGATAACAAAACAGTCGAACCCAATATATGAGGTTTGGTGTTTAATTTTATTTATGGAAGTATGTTGTGCATTTATTTGATAAATGGATTACTAATAATAAAAAATTTAAGGTTCTGGGCCTAAAATGAAATAATTTGAAAGGTTTGAGGCCAATTAATATAAAAATGAGTGATTGGGGTAGAGGACTAAATAGAACAAAATAAAAGTTTAGGACTGAATTGACAAAAGATAAAAGAAAAAGGACTAATATTATTCACACGTGTCAGGTTTAAATTAAAACCTTTGCCACGTCAGCAATTAGAATATAATTAGTGAAAAAAGGACTGATTTGAACATAATTAACATTTGTAGAGGACTGTTTTGGTAATAAAATAGAAAAAGGACTGATTTGAATTTTTTGAAAAGAAAAAGGACCTATTTATCCTTTTTTCCGTGTTTAAATGGAAACTCAAAGAAAGTAATAAAGTAATTTTATTATTCCGCCCATTGGCCCAATAGGCCCAATTTGGTAGAGCAGTATGTGATTTGCAGTTTTGGTGACAGGAAAATAGGGCATTTGGAATTTGGATGATTGGATCCTTACTCCGTTCTTCACTTCTTCCGACACCTCCCGACCTTCTCTGCCGGCAAACTTCGCCGACGGCTGCTGCCCAGCAGCCGGAATGACACTCGCCGCCTCCTCTTGCCAGTCCCTTCTTTTTTATACTGGGGCAAGCGCGTCGCCGCGATTGTATCGCCTACGGTCGCTGTTCCTTCACCATCACCGGCGTCCAACATCGCCGCCGAAACTCGCCCCCAGCCGCACTATTTCCACGGCCGACACTTCTCCACCCTTTACCGCGAAATCTTCCAGTATGTATGTGTATATTTCTGTGTATCTTGTCAATCATTTCTCATGCAGTCCACCATATTAGCCTCTTCCTCCTCTGTTCTTCTTCTTCTTCTTCTTCTTCTTCTTCTTTCTCACGCAGTCCACCATATTAGCCTTCTTCTTCTTCTTCTTCTTCTTCTTCTTTTTGTTTTTTTTTTTTTTTTTTTTTTTTTTGTTTTCCTTCTTCCTCCTTCTCCCTCCTCCTTGAAGCCTCCTCTACCCTCCTCTAATATCATCCCTTCTCCTGCACACGATCTCAAATTGCCCAGGAGTTGTGTGGAGCTAAAAGTTGATCCATTGTCGTGTTCATGACATTGAACGACACTGCTAATACATCTTTCGCGAATCCATTTCCCATTCCTGAGCAATGTTGTTTGTTTCCTGAAAATATTCATATCAATTGATGAAATTATGTATCTTGCAACCCATCTATCTAACTTACATGTCCAATTCTCGTGCAGGTTCTCTTCCACATCGAGTCAAAACGCCAGTGTCGGAAATTGCACTGCATTGCTTCAATCATGTGCGCGGAAACAGGAACTTCCAAAGGGCAAAAAAATTCATGCGCGCATTATAGTTAACGGTTTTCTGGATTCTCCTCTTTCAGCGACTAGCCTCATCAATATGTACTCCAAGTGCAACTCCATTGCTGATGCTGTATTTGTTTTTAACGCGACAGAAGGTGCTCACAATGTGTTTGTTTATAATTCTATTATAGCTGGTTTGGCAAGTAATGGTTTTCTAGATGAAGCTCTTGAGTACTTTTATAGAATGAGGTTGATGGGTTTGGCTCCAGACAAATTTACTTTTCCTTGTGCTATTAAGGCTTGTTCGGGCATTGCGGATTTGCAAAACCTTCATGGATTGTTGTTTAAATTTGAGCTGAACTTTGATTTGTTTGTGGGAAGTGCATTGGTTCATAGTTATTTGAAGTTTGAACTGATGGATGATGCACTTCAATTGTTCGATGGTTTGTGTATGAAGGATGACATTGTGCTGTGGAATGCTATGATTAATGGGTATGTGAAAATTGGGGAGTTTGTAAAGGCCTTAAAGATTTTTAGGAGGATGGCGGGGATAGGGCTCATCCCTAACAGTTTCACAGTAACCGGGGTGTTGTCAGCTTTGGCATTGGCTGGAGAAGTTTCCAGTGGCAAATTAATTCATGCATTTGCAATGAAAATGGGGTATGACTCAGGGATTGCAGTTTTGAATGCACTAATTGATATGTATGGGAAATGCAATCAATTGTCGGATGCAATGATGGTTTTCGAGAACATGATTGATAAGGACATGTATTCATGGAACTCAATTATCAGTGTTCATGAACAATGCGGTGATCATGATGGAACTTTGTTGCTCCTAAAGCAAATGATAAAATCAGGAGTTTACCCAGATCTAGTGACTTTTACTGCTGCAATTCCTGCTTGCTCGCATCTGTCAGCATTGATGCATGGTAGAGAGATTCATTGCTATATGATTGTTAATGGTATGGACAATGCAGCCAGTACATTCATTAATAATGCTATTATGGATATGTATGTCAAATGTGGGAATCTAGGGGAGGCCTCTTTGGTTTTTGATCGGATGGTGTTTAGGGATTTGGCTTCATGGAATATTATGACAATGGGGTATGGTGTGCATGGGTTTGGGAAAGAAGCACTGGATATGTTCTCATGCATGTGTGCAGCTGGATTCAAACCCGATGAAGTTTCCTTTGTGGGTGTTCTAGCGGCATGCAGTCACGCAGGCTTTATAAGTCGAGGGCAAGAACTTCTTGCAGCAATGCAGCCACAGTATGGGGTCACTCCAACCATTGAGCATTATGCATGCGTGATTGATATGCTTGGCCGAGCCGGGAAACTTGATGAAGCCTTCTATTTGATTTCAAATATACCAATCAAACCTAATCAAGTTGTGTGGCGGTCATTCTTGGCTGCATGTTGTCTTCATGGGAATGCTGATCTGGCTGAGATTGCTGCCCAACAGGTGCTTGAGCTTGAACCAGAGCACTGTGGAAATTATGTTTTAATGTCAAATATCTATGGAGCAGCTAGAAAATACAAAGAGGTTGCAGCATTGAGGCACACCATGATCCAGCAAGATGTGAAGAAATCACCGGGTTGTAGCTGGATTGAACTTAGTGATGGAATACATGCATTTTATAAACCCAATCACTGCCATCCCAGTGAAAACTTAGTTTATGATGAATTAGTTTCACTAACAGCATGCTTACGTGAGAATTCGCATATGGTAGATGTCATGGAGAGTTGCCTCTGAAAGTTCATTCTGATTTATCTGATAGAAACAGAAAGTCAACATTTGAATACATCTTGTTTAGAGTTTCCCGCATAGCTTTGGCTGTTTCTAGAACATGACGTTTTTACTGATGGATTCTTCCATGCTATTGAGAAGCCAGGTCATAAGGGAACAATCATCAGCAACCCGAGCATCAAAGTTAGGATCAGGGCCACTGAAAAGGACATGTTGACGTTTGTTTTGAGATAGGAAGTGTACATCTGGATATTGCACTTATTTGGGAGGAAACTTAATAACTTGGCACAGTAAGAAACAACAAGTTGTTGCTCGATCTGCTGCTGAAGCTGAGTATAGAGTTATGGATGAGGGCAGTCAAAAATCTACTTGGAGAGTTGGGATTCACCTATCTGAACCTTTACCAACGCATTGTGATAACCAAGCAACTATCTACATTGCTAATAACCCTGTGTTTCAGGAAAGAACTAAACATATTGAGATTGACTGCCACTGCATCCACCAATGTGTTTACAATTAGACTATTGCTACTCCCTTCACTTCTTCATCCAATCAAGTTGCTGATATATTCACTAAGCCATTAAAAAGGATATCTTTCTCAGAACTTTGCGCCAAGTTGTACATGATCATCATATATGCTCTTGTTTGAGGGGAGTGTTATAGAATACTAATAATTGTGGCAGCATCCTGTAAGTATATATAAAAAGTCCTGTGCCACTTTCTTCTCCTTTTGTTGTGAAGGGAGCAACTGCTCATAAAACATTCCGATCAACCAACCTTTGTGTCATTGGTTTTGGTAAGCTTTCAGTTGAGCTTCTATTGATTGATGGTTAATGTTACTATATTAACAAAGCTTGCATAATTGTTTGTCGTTTTCTTTTCTCCTTCCTCTACAGGTGGTAGCATCAACCGATCAACCCATGGCATTAAGAATATTCATTTGGCTTAACAAATTGATTGGGATAGATGGAAATCCATTTGGATTGTGGTCAGCACCTCCCCATCTTGTTGAGGTATTTAATTGCATTTGTTTACTAAAAATAAGTCGCTTGATTTGACCTAATTATGGAAAGCTTCCAGCATCAATTACCAAGCCTTAAAAGATTTTACCTTTTGTTATTTTTTTCTTTGGTGAACATGACGCCAAGCGTCGGCAAAGAAGACAAAGCTAAAAAACACTACAGAAAGGAGGTTACAAGAGAGAAAAGCGTAAAATAAAAACTTCAAACCCGCGGAAACCAAGTTCCCGCCATGTCTGCAGCCACAGCTGGAGCCGCCTCATCCGGAGGAAACGCCCAAGTGGTGAAGAATTCTTCCATCCTGGCACCCCGTTTGGCCAACAAATCAGCGACCATGTTCCCCTCTCTCAAAATATGAAACCAATGAATCCCCAATACCTGGGAATTCAGATCTGCAATAAGGAGAGCCAAGGGCCTTAGCCAGTGCCTCTCACTCGTACCATGTCTCAGAATCCTCAAAGCTTCCATTGAATCAGAATAGCAGGTGACATCCTCAAGTCCCAGAGCTAAAAGAAGCCGTAAGCCATTCAAAATACCATGAAGCTCAGCAACAAGGTTAGAGGCGATACCAACTGAACCCGCAAATCCTTCAATCCACCTACCATCCGAGTCCCTAATCACCCCACCAAAGCCAGCAGGGCCCGGATTACCGTAGGAGCTACCATCCACATGAAGATAATGGCAGCGAGCACCCATGGGGTTCCACGAAACCCACTTAGGCATAACATGCTTGATTGGTCTTCCAAGGCCTCTATCAAAACAATCCCCCAAAAAGCTAGCCTCCCGAGCAACGGCTACCACGTCAATAGTATCTCCCCTCAAGGCCACCGAGTTTCTAGTCCTCCAAATTATCCACATAATTGCCCACTGTATGCCAGTCCAGCGGATGCAAAATTTGGACAAGTCATTGGAGATGTCTTCATCATTCCCTTGACTACAAATAGCAATGGATATACCAAATTTTTGCCAAACTCCCACAGTCCAAGAACACTGGAAAAATAAGTGGCGAATGGTCTCTTGATGCAGACCACACACGGCACATACAGGAGATTCAGCGAGGCCGCGACGATACCGAAGCGTATTTGTAGGCAGGGAGACATGAGCTATCAACCAAAGAAGAAAACGGACTTTTTCAGGCGCCCGAATTTGCCAAATCCAAGTCCAAGACCTATCCCGCCTCAACCCCCTTTGATCAAGAAGCCAAGAATAGCCATTCTTCACCTTGTAATTACCATCCAGAGCCCCATGCCAACTAACCGTATCAGGGATGGAGGAGTGCAACACTAGAGGTCCATAATCTCGCACTTCCGACTGAATGTCATCCGGCACATGCGTGGCGACGTGATCCCACTGCCATCTATTATTTTCAAATAGGTCTTTCACTCTCAGGTGAATATCCGCGGTGTGTATAGAGGGAATACGAGGGCCTATAGCTCCTTTCTTGAGCCAACCCGTGCTCCAAAAATTACACTCGCCATTACCAATTCTCATGCGCAGTCCTGAAGAGAGCAGCGGGCCACACTTCACCAATGCTCGATAGAAGGCCGATGCTACCGGACGCTGCTCCAAGACCGGTTGCGAAGGGCCATACTTCTTTGTGATTACACCTACCCAAGGCTTCACTGGAGAACTTAGGAATTCAATGTAGCTCTTCCCCAACAAGGACACATTCATATCCCTACTTGAGCGAATCCCTAATCCTCCCAAGTTCTTCGGCAACGCAATCTTGGACCAACCCACAAGAGGAATCCCACGACCATTAGCATCCTTCCATATGAAGTTCCGAATAAGAGCATCAATTTTGTCGCAAGTATCCGAAGGCAACCAGGCCAACTGCATCACATAAATTGGTATAGCAGCCAAGACCGAGCGAGCCAGAATTACTCGGCCTGCCTTGTTCAAGAGGGTCCGTTTCCATGAGCCTAGGCGAGATTGGAGAGCCTCATGAAGGAACTGAAAATGGTGACGTCTTGGAGCACCATGAAACATTGGAAAACCAAGGTATTTACCAAGCTCATTAGTGAACCCAACATTCAAAATATTGGCGATCCTTGAGCTCATGTCAGGCGGGACTGAAGCGGATGCCAGTGCTTGAGATTTCCTGGGATTAATTCTGAGGCCCGATTGGATGGCAAAATTATGAAGAATGTCATCCATGCACCGAGCACTATCGAGAGAGGCTTCTGAAAATAAGAGGAGATCGTCAGCGAACATGAGATGGGAGATAGGGGGTGACCCACGACCTAGGATGACCGGCCGCCAACTACCTTCATGCACCTTGGCCAGGATGGATTGAGAAAGTTTCTCCATGACAATAATAAATAGGTAAGGCGACAGAGGATCTCCCTGACGTAGGCCCTTAGCTGGGGTAATCGCAGGAAGAGCCTTCCCATTCCAAAGGATTGAATAAATCGGAGATCGAACACAGAACATAATAAGCCGGCACAGTGTAACCGGCAATCCCATCTCTGACAGACATTTCTCCAAAAAGTCCCAACAAACATTATCATAAGCTTTCTCGAGATCCACCTTCAAGAGAAATTCCTGTCTCCGACGATGCTTGATGTGGAAAGTATTAATGACCTCCTGTAAGATAATAGCATTTCCCGTGGTGCCACGGCCCGGGAGAAATGCTGATTGGAATATTTGCATATTAGGCTAGAAGTGGCTGGCCCTTAGCCTAGTATTATCCGCTACATATGATTCTTTGTGTTTGGTTGAATGAGTTGCACTAGAAAATACTCCCTCAATTTTCTAAAAATTGCAACGGACCCAACTCAGTCCAATGCATATTTTTTTTGGTGAATAACCGGGTATCCACAGACCACATTGGACCCAAGACTAATCCCTCGAGGATCTGCATGGGCAATCACAAGGATCGAACCCGAAACCTTTCTTAAGCAACTAGAGTCCCAATCCACTCAAGTCAACTGCGGTTGGTAGTCCAATGCATATTTTAAATCATTAATAACTCAATTTCGGCATAAGTAAAAATTCTAAAAGTTTGATATTTAAAAACTACTCGACGAGACCAATCTAACAAGATTTCACTTGGCTACATTTTAACTTATTTAAATATGATAAAACTTTAAGTCAAAGTGCGTGTGTGAATATTGTCAAATTTCCAAATGTTACAACAATTGGAAAGCGAAGGGAGTACTTTAGAAGTATACATTCAATACTATATACAACTAATAAAAAAAATACTTGTGGGAACACTTCTTTGAAGTTATTTAATACTCCCTCCGTCTTTTTGGGTTTGCACCATTAGTGTTTTGCCCACTATTCGCAATTTAACTGTCTCAATTTTTTTATCATAGTTATAGAAAAAAAATATAGTCAATTGAGATCGTATTAAATTCGTCTAAACTTGTAGTGTTAGAATATCAACTTTTTATAATTTTTTAATTGTACACAATTTAAGTTATTAATCGTTGAAGATGTGTATCGGCATGCGCGTCTGAAGCAAATGGTCAAACCCAAAAGACGGAGGGAGTAATTAATACTACCTCCGTTTTTTAATAACAGAGTCATTTTTACCTTTTAAGCAATTCAAGATACATTTTTATCACAAGTAATACATAATTATCTTGAATATTAACCATTTACACAACACATCAAACGGTACCTGGCAAAAAGTATGCGATTTATAAAATATTGATATTTTAAAATTATATGATTAAATTAATCAAACATCTCTCTTTACTATGTTTATATATATATATATATATATATATATATACATATATATATATATAACTGTGCTAAAAAGTTAAGTTAAACTCACTGAACGAACAATGTCAACTATGCAAATAGAGCAATTAGAGAAAAAAAAAAAAAAACAATGGAGCAATTAGAGAAAACAAAGGAAGTACTTTCGAGCAGAAATTAATGGGTTAACTTTGTGCAGCTCAACATACCCGGCCCAAAGTTTCCCAAGTAACGAGTTTTAGGATTCTTGCTTATTAAACATGAGTTGTTGGGGCTTGAAATTTCAAAGAAGGTTTATGCATTACTTGTATATTGTGGCATCATGTTATTTTCTTTGTTGTTTTTACTCCAGTATGTACGCAAATTTATACACCAGCACTATAGTCCATAATCTATGTGACTATGTCTGCTCCAGTAAGGTCTTTCTAGCCTAAGACGATAGAATTTGAATAAAATTTTTCGTTGGATTGCGCCTTCAAAAAAGTTTAAGAACAATGCACCAGAGTAGAATTTCTCGCTCACTGCTAATTACAAGAACTATAAGAATTACCAACTATGAAACTAGAGAACTAAAGCTAGGCTAAACTAAACTACGAACTAGGATAAAATAAAATTCATGAGTGTTGATGTGGTCTTGATTGTGTTATCAATAAACTTTGTCCCAATCGCAGCGGTCAAGGGTCAGGTAGTAGCTGAGTTCTTGGCCGACCATGCAGTGAACCTGGATGATAATTGGGATTTTGAGATTAAGAGTGTAGGGACAATGCTGTGGGTCTTGTATTTTGATGGATCATCTACTATCTCTAGAGCTGGAGCAGGAGTTAGTATTGACAGTCAAGAGGGCCAAAAGATTAAATTATACCTAGAGCTGGGACCAGTAACAAATAATTTTGCTGAGTACGAAGCATTATCTTAGGGCTTGAAACATTGGTCATGAGGGGAACATAAACAATGATAATCAAAGAAGATTCTCAACTAGTGATTAATCAAGTGTTAGGGAGGGTGTGGATGCAAAAACCTAACATTGATGACTTATCATAACTGAGTCTACGATTTACTAGCCAAGGTAGCTGATGTAGTGTTTGAGCAAGTTCCACGAGGCCAAAATGAAGAAGCCAATTGATTGACTCAATTGGCCTCAGACCATCGGTCCAAAGAGTTCGCCAACATAATTCCCTCTCCCGAGTTAAGAGATGAGGCATCATCTCAAAACGATTGAAGAACAGAGATAATTTGCTATTTTCTTAACCCAGCCGCGAAAGAGGACAAAAAGGTCAAGGCCAAAGCCTTGAGGTTCAACTTAGTTGGAAATGAATTATACAAAAGGACAGTCGACGTCGTTCTTTTACTATGCTTGGGACGTGAAGATGCCAAGAAAGTCATGGCTGAGGTACATGAAAGAATTTGTGGGGCACGTAGGGCAGGCCTTAACATGTGATGAACTATATATCGATACGGCTGTTACTATTACTGGCCTAACGCATGCCCACTGAAGGATATTCATGTGTCTGATTTAAATTACATGATCAAGCATGGCCTTTCATATCTGGGCCATCGATGTGATAGAGATGATATGCCCACCATCAAGCAAGGGTCACAAGTTCGTCATAGTGGCTGCCGATTACTTAAGTGGGAGGAAGCGATACTCCTAAAGTCAGGGGCCCAAAAAGACGTGATTGGTTTCATTGATTCCCACGTAATCCATCGGTATCGGATCCACATTCAATCAAGACACGGGACTGTGTTCTTCGGTGATCTATTCACTAATTATTTGGCTTCGTTTAATATCAAACTGAGCCATTCATCCCCTTACTATCCCCAAGCCAATGGCAAGCCGAAGCGGCCAATAAAATATTAATTAATATCATTAAGAAGATGATTATTGACAAACCAAGACACTGGGCTTGTAGAAATACTAAAAGCACTTCCACGGGTTTACTTCATATCAGCTAACATTTGGCCAGGATGCAGTACTACCCATGGAAATCATAGTACCTAGCACTCGAACCAAAGGCGTCGAAGAGGACGGCAAGGATACTCATGAGACCATGCTTATGAGGGAACTGTAGCAAGTTGATACTGATAGACTACAAGCAATTGATATAGTGCATAAATTGTGACATTTTCTAATGTTGAATTGATAAGCTAATGGTTTAATTGGTGGGAATTGTGGCATTATTTGCTAGAAACTATGATTTTGAGTATAAATGTTAATTTGTGACATCATTTCATGATTCTATGCGTTTTGATAAATTTTGTGTTGAGATTACATGATTTTAGGTGTTTTTCGCAAATAAGAGGCCAAAGGGACTCGGAAGAAGTCATTGGAGCTCCACAAATCCGAAAAAAATAAGAAAATGCTGAAGAAAGTCTGCACGGGGAGTCGAACGCGGGAACTGCGCAACGATGGAGAACCACCACGCGCAGCTCGCACGGTGCGAGGCGTATAGCGCGCCGCGAGCACGCAACACTAGGGCACGCAGCGAAAACAGATGGATTATTTCTTAAAAAATAGAACTAAAAAAATAAAAAAATCATTCTTTATTTACTGATGGATCTATCCGCATCTCAATAACTCTTTATACACCGAATCTTTTATTTATAATATGCTTTACGAAAATATTTAATTTACTCTAAACCAATTATCCAAAAGGGAATGGGACTTGGCCCAAGCGGTCATGTTCCCTGCCTTCCAACCATAGGTTGGAGGTTCGATTCCCACCCGGCCTCTATCTCTCCCCTTTATCCCCCTTTGTAATTTGTGTGGCTTGGGCTCCCACACACCTTTGTCGACACATAGGTGTCAATGTTTACCAAAAAAAAGTTTATCCAAAAATTTTCACAATTACATTAATAATTATAATTGTTTTGTATTATTATTAATATAATAAAACATACATAAGATTTATATTACTCTCTCCGTCCCATTGATATTGTCTTGTTACTGTTGGGCCCGTGAATTAAGGTAGAGTTGATTTGTGAGTATATGAGGGGGTCCATATAGTTCTTAAAGGGGAAAATTATTTCTATTTATAGAAAGAAGATATTTGTGATGGGACATCCAAAAATAATAAGTAAGACATTTGAGTGGGACAGAGGGAGTATTTAGTATATATTTGTATATAATTAGAATGATATAATTACAAAACATATTTTTTTAATGATTACCAACTATATATTGTATGTTACTCTTTGGATTAGTGACAATTTTTGTGAAAACATGGTCTATATATACATTATTAATTAATATATACAAATATTTTTCATATATTCATTAATATATCTTCTAATAATATAAATTGCATATATATACTAAAAATTCCAAATAAATTTGAACTTCAAATGTTTTTCTAAAAAAAACTGAAAATTGTGGCAACTCCACATAAATTGGAAATTAATGGGGGTGTATTCAATCCAGACTCTGTAGGATTTTTTTGGACTTTCATTAGGGTGTATTCAATTTAGATCATAAAAAGTCTTTAAAAATCTAATGTATTCAATACAGATTTAAAAAAGTTTTTAAAATCTTGGTATCTATATAATAAATCCTGAATACTTTTTGACCTATGCAGACTGTATTGTCCTTATTCAATATAACTAAAATTTTTTAATCTTTAGGGTTTTATCAATAATTATACCACCATTTTTTAATCAATGGCTATAATTAATCCACGTCAACGCTGATTAATCATATATGATACACGTCAGCGCTGATTAATCAGACTTGCCATATCATCAACTTTTAATACTATATTTAGATCATAAATCTATAATATATTACAAACAAATATTTAAAAAATCTTTCTATATATTTTCAAAAGATATAATTTCAAACAAATTATAATATATTTGATGGTTAATAAATATTTAATTAAACTTGTATATTATAAACTTTTAAATTGAATATATATATTCAATGTTATATTAGTTGTATTAAAATTTGAGCCTAAAATACTTTTTTGCTATGCACAACCTATACAGGCTAAAGAAAAACTAAAGTATTAATAAGTATTCATCTAAATCAATATGAAAATAAAAAATTTAGTTAATTCTAACTTTAGTTAATTTATTAAAATATATATTTAAAAGAAATTATTCTGCTATAGAAAATTTTAATCAAATTTTAATCCTAATTTTTAGTATTAGGTTTAATTTTAAATTTAATTCTTATCATAATAAAATAATTCTTGGAGAAACTGGGTATCCCCAAGCCACACGGGCAATTAAGGGCGTCTCTCTTAAAACAGTTTTTTGCATACACAAAGTCCACTCAAGCCAACTACTGTTTGTCATAAGAAAATAATTTTAATAAACCACATAATATAAAGGAAAAATAATTGTTCAAAAAATATTTTTGAACATATATATTTAATAATTAAATCTAAACTTTTAATTAATTTAGTAAAATTTAACCAAAAAATTATTTAAAGTTTTCATTTCACTTATTACTCAATATATATCGATATCATTATAAAAAATAGCATAATGTAAATACAAAATATAGCATTATATTATATTCAAATAAAAAATATAGTAATACTTATAATTCTATTAATCTTAAATTATTAACTAATTCATATCCATAACAAAACATAATAAAAAGGAACACATAATATTATATATTCAAATAAAAAATAATTTAGTTTTTTACTGAACATTCTATACAAGCTAGGAAAGGATCGTGGGAGCCCATGCTACACAAATTATAAAGGGATAAAGGGGAGTGAAATCTTGGCGGCCATGTAAATATATCACATAACTTTTCTGTTTTACTTAATTTCTTAGATTCTCAAATAGATAAAACAAACCATTGAATTGAATAGAAACAACATTTTAACTCTATCAATATAATAGGAATTCTGACACGGAAGTACATGATTTATTTTCCTTAAAATAAAGAAGTAAAGAGGGAACATGGCAGATAATTCAATCGATCAATCCTAGAAGGAATAGAAATAAATGAGAATGTTAAGGCGTTTACTGCATTTATATATGCAGAATAAATCTAAATTCTAATGGTGGAAGTTTTTGTAACATCCCGAGTAATTAAATTATAAATTAATTTAATTAAATTACAATTAAAGTTTCCTAACTTTAATTTATTGTTGGACTAGGCTTGACAAATGCCATCAAGAGGCCCAAGACAAATGGAAGCAAGAAAACAAGTTGGGCCTAGGAATAATAATAGTAGGATAGTGTAGTTTAATAAATGATCTAGCCCATTGGGCCAAACCTGGCCGGCCCAACCACCCCAATTCGGCCCAGCAGCTCTTATTTGATGTGGGAGTCAAACTAATCAGCTCATTTGCCTCATCACCACCGATTCATTCTAGAGAGAAGGAGGAGGAAAGTGTGGTCTTGTAGAAGAAGAAATTTGGGGGTGTTCTTTGAAGTTTGGGAGATCTTGTCAATTACTCAAGGTAAATAAAGCTCTTCAATTCTAGCGTGTAGTTAGGATTTAATTTAAGATTGGAGCTTGAATTGAAGTGGTAACCAATTTGGGAGGTGATTGTGTTCAAGGTAGAAGAAGAGGAGCAAGAGGGAGCTTCAAGGGAAAAGATAGATGGCTTGACTTGCACATGCATGGAGGTGAGTATGTGTAGTTGTGAATTTCAAGTGGTTAAAGAATGTTTAATTGAGATATGGAAGAGGAGATAGGAATTGGGAGTGAAGAGAATCCTTATGTTAAATTCTTGCTTGCATTTTTGAATTCTAGGTAGTGATGATGGAATTGGAACTTGAAGAGGATACAAATTGAAGTTTGGAAGCTATCAAAATAAGGCAAGGGGTAGAATAATGCTTGATTTGAATAATGGTAGCAAGATGGGAAAATGAATTTTGTTTTGGACAGTCAGCCTTGGCGTATTTTAACGCCATGGAGCCATTTTTGGCGTCAACAAGCCTAGTTGACGCCAGGCAGGGAAGCATTTTTTTTCCACCATTCAGTCCTAGCGTATTTTGACGCCAGAATGTCATTTTTGGCGTCAACAAGCCTAGTTGACGCCAAGCAGGGGAGAAATTTTCTCCACCTTCAGGTCTGGCGTTTTTTTGACGCCAGAAGGTCATTTTTGGCGTCGGTAGCCTTGCCGACGCCAGCTGCTGAAAATTCCCATTTTTCAGGGTTGGCGTTTATCTACGCCAGATTTCCTATTTTGGCGTAGTTAGCCTTGTCTACGCCAGAAATTCAAATTTCATGTTTTTGTGACTTCTTACTATTATATCCTCCTTGATATATGGTTATTGATGTTGGAGTATGTTGGAACTTACGAGATACGAATCTAGACAAATTTATAAGTTCATCTTATGTGTTTACGCGTTAAAGTTGGGATTATATTGTGATTGCCGTTATGCGAGGCTTGGCAAACCTCAGTCGTATACATATAGATATGTTGATTTATTCTATGTGCTTGATTGGGATTTACTCCCTTGACTGGAATTGACCCATAGGGATATTCAGCTGATATCCCGGGTCTGTGTGCTGTGCGTGTGGCACGATGCGGCAATTGGGGAGTGAACCCTTTGCCATGACCCGCTAGACGCTGCTCTGGTCAGTGACGACTATCCAGCTCCTTCACCTATGTTATTGGCCCTGCGTAGGCTGTTCGTCCGCGGCGGGGGCGACGTTGACGGGCAGTTCATTGTGATGGGAGAGGGTGGTGTCCTCTCGCCAATGATGACTGTCGAGTGTCGACCATGGTTATTAGGAAACGCGTTAGACATGATTATCTGCTGCATTTAGGATAGATAGACACCTAGGTCATATCATCCATTTCATCATGTCATAACATATGTTTGATTGCAGTGGTTGAAGCACCGGTATGGGACGGTGTGATGGTTTGCATTCTCTTACTCATTTATTTAATTATTTTGTTAGTGTTCATGTTATTATGTGATTGATGCACCCCCATCCCCCATTATTCTTCCCTTGCTCAGTAACCGTACTGACCCCCTGCTTATTTATTTATTTTATAGATTCTCCTGAGGCAGAGGCTGGGCACGGTGGGACATTTGGGGATGAGTGATCTATGACTTGTCTTGTGTCAGACTTATGTATTATCTTCGTTGTGCTTGGAGTCGCAGTATATTAGGACGACTTATTATTATGTTAAGGAGTTATGAATCTAGATATTTAAATGTGTGGATTCAGGGAGTGCCTCCCGGATATGTCTAATATGTTGTTTATGTTATGGGCATGGTTGAGATTAGAGTTATTTTACAGGTATCCAGCTTCGTATTACTTCGCCTAAGTTGATTGGCCAACAATTTAGGTGGGGTGATACGGCAGTGACGTCGCGAAAATTTGGTTTAAATTTTTGGGACGTTACAGAATGGTATCAGAACTATTTTTACGTTGATAGGTATTGCGAACTAGGTTAGAGAACTGGGTGTGAGGGAAGTGGGGATTGCGGATAGTTATTATTATTTAATTTTATTGCTCAAATGATGTTGTTATGAATTGAGTTATAGTTGCAATTTGGAACTATGCTAAATTCATTAAATTGCCCAGGAAATCTATACTTGTTTTTCATTTGTTCGGTAAAAGGTTTTCATTATACCGAATGTTAACGAATATTGTTATGTGTTGTGAGTATAGGATGCCGCCTAGGAGAGGAGGAGAACCACGCCGTAGGGGTCGGCCACGTCGAAACCCCGGACCGAATATCGGAGACAGGGAAACTTATGTTGGAGATGGAAATGAGTCAACTGATGAGGAGGAAATACCCGGGGATAATTTCTCAGATTTGGGCGGGGAGCCAATGTATGAGAACTATATTCCACCGCCGCCACCTCGTGATGCACCTTTTGATGCGGCGCAGTTTGTGGAACAGATGTTTAACTATATGAGTAATGCACAACATAATTATCACCCTCGTCCGCCTGTTGATTATGTGAGTTTGGCTCGACAGCATCTGCCACCTATCTTTCAGGGAGGTTCGGATCCGATCGCATTGGATGACTGGTCCTATCGGATGAACCGTATATTTGTGAGTATTGGGTGTCCTGCAGATCAGCAAGTTATGGTTGGAAGCCACTATTTGTCAGGGCCAGCTTTATATTGGTGGAGGGGACGTGAGGCCGAAATAGTGGCTCAACAGGGTTATTCGTGGACTGATTTTTGCAGAGCTTTGCAGGCGCACTTTTACACCCCGCAGTTACTGTATGCGAAAAAGAGGGAATTCTTAACTCTAGAACAGGGAGAGAGGAGGACAGTGACGGAGTATTATCAGAAATATGTGGAGTTAATGAGTTATGCACCAGAGCTTGTTCCTGACGAGCATGCCAAAGTCGCGAGGTTTGTTGATGGCCTTAGGGCAAATATCCGTACTGGATGTGCAGTACAACATAGCTCATTATCGACAGCATATGATCAGGCACTGTTTGCAGAGCGCGCGAGAGCTGATTCTCTACGCAGTTGGACAGATCGTCGTAAGGATAAGGGTAAAGGTGTAGCAGGGTCCAGTAGACGTCCACAGGGTAGAGGCGAGACTTCTCGGTCTCAGGGTACTAGACCATTTTATCCAGGAGTCGTATGTTGGCAGTGTAACCAGGAAGGCCATTACCGAGATCAGTGTCCACAGTTGGCCCCATCTGCGGGCAAGCCATCCTTGGCTAATCCCCGTGGGGGAACTCAGACTGGGAGAGCACCGGACAGAGGCAGAGGGATTGCGAGGGGCCGTGGAGGTCGCCTCAATGTGATTGAGAGAGCTGAAGTTCAGGGACGTGATGATGTGCTTACAGGTATGAAATGAAATATTTATACTGATATATAGTTTCTTTTGCGTTTATTTCAGCTTGTCTTCAATGTTACTCTACATGTCATGAATCTAGGTATCATTTTAGTCGATAACGTACCGGCTTTCGCGTTATATGATACGGGAGCATCTTGTTCTTTTATCTCTGCAAACTTTACTTTTGGAAATGAGTTGGGGCCACTAGAACCGTATCATCTTCCGGTATCTTTACCGTCGGGAGACATCATCGAGAGCAAGTGGATTAGACGGGATGCAGAGATACAGATTAAAGGACATGAAAATCATCAGTTTAAAGCAGATTTGGTGGTTATCGAGTTAGCAGAGTTTGATGTGATTTTGGGAATGGACTGGTTATCAAGGTATAATGCTCGATTGGAGTGTGGAGTGCCACGAATTTCATTCTGTGATGAGCAGGGTAATTCCCTTATTTATCGTCCTCCCAACATTAAAGTTATACCTTTTGTTTCATTTGTTTCTCTCATACGTAAGGGATATCAAGCATATCTTTGTCATGCAATTGAGCTGGGAGATGCGAAAACAGATTCTAAGGTGCAAAACATTCTCGTAGTATCTGAATTTCCAGATGTATTCCCAGATGAGATTCCTGGATTACCGCCATCTAGAGAGATCGATTTCACTATTGATCTAATTCCGGGGGCAGCACCGATTGCCAAAGTGCCTTATAGAATGGCTCCAGCAGAACTCAGGGAATTGAAGGAGCAGCTGAAGGATTTGTTGGACAAGGGGTATATTCAGCCAAGTAGTTCACCATGGGGAGCACCAGTGATCTTTGTAAAGAAAAAGGACGGCAGTCTTCGTATGTGCATTGACTACAGGGGCTTGAATCAAGTAACCATCAAAAATCGGTATCCATTACCTCGAATTGAAGACTTGTTTGATCAATTGAGAGGGGCCACCACATTCTCCAAAACTGATCTTCGATCTGGGTATCATCAGATTCGGGTTGCAGAGAAGGACAGACCCAAGACGACATTTCGCACACGGTACGGTCATTTTGAATTTACTGTGATGCCGTTTGGATTAACAAATGCCCCAGCAGTATTCATGGATTTGATGCATCGAGTTTTCCGTCCATGGTTAGATGTCTGTGTTGTCATCTTCATTGATGATATTCTGGTGTACTCCCCGAATCCTCAAATGCATAAACGACATTACGGACAGTACTCAAGACACTTCGGGATAATCAGCTTTATGCAAAACTGTCCAAATGTGAGTTTTGGTTGGACAAGGTGGCCTTTTTAGGACATATTGTGTCCGGGGAAGGAATTTCTGTAGATCCAGCCAAGGTTGATGCAGTTCTGGAATGGAAATCTCCTACAAGTGTAAGTGAAATCCGAAGTTTTCTGGGTTTAGTAGGCTATTATCGCCGGTTCATTGAGGGATTCTCGAGCATAGCCAGACCACTTACTCAACTTCTTAAGAAAGGAGTGGAATTCCGTTGGGATGAAGGTTGTCAGGCTGCATTTGAGCTGCTAAAAGAAAAAGTTACAGAAGCACCAGTGCTTGTTTTGCCCGATGAGTCAGGAGAGTTGAGGTATATACAGATGCATCACATCGAGGTTTGGGATGTGTATTGATGCAACATGACCGAGTCATAGCTTATGCATCCCGACAGTTAAAACCTCATGAGCTGAACTATCCTACGCACGATTTGGAAATGGCAGCGGTAGTCCACGCTTTGAAAATTTGGAGACATTATCTGTACGGAGCTAAGTGTCATATCTACTCAGATCACAAAAATCTCAAATGTCTCTATACTTCTGATAAGATGAGTGGGCGTCAGAGGAGATGGTTAGAATTTTTACAAGACTATGACACAGATATTCAGTATATTGAGGGAAAGGCAAATTGTGTAGCAGATGCATTGAGTCGCAAAGTGCACTTCACCAATGCTATAACCATACCTTGGAAGCTTAAGCAAGAGTTGGAAAGAGCGGACATCACAGTCATACCACGTGGAGTTAAACAGAGTATATATGCTATGACTGTAGTGCCATCCTTATTAGAAGAACTTCGGTTAAGCCAAGTGGTAAGTGATGAAATGAGAGAACTCAAACAGAAAATTTATCATGGAGAGGCATCCAAATTTCGTGTGGATGATCGAGGAATGGTTCGACATGGGGATCGTTGGTGTGTGCCATCAAGCGATATATCCATCAAAAATAAAATTTTGGCAGAAGCTCATAACACACCGTATTCCATACACCCCGGGGCAACAAAGATGTATCGTGACTTGAGAGAGTCTTTTTGGTGGAAAAATATGAAAAGAGAAGTAGCAGCGTTTGTAACTAAATGCCCGACCTGTCAGAAAATTCGGGTAGAGCATATGAGACCCTCAGGATTATTACAACCATTAGAAATTCCGAGTTGGAAATGGGAATCCATCGCTATGGATTTTGTTACCGGTCTACCGAGAACAAGGCGCAAGGTGGATACGATTTGGGTAGTGATAGACCGATTGACCAAAAGTGTTGTGTTCATCCCGATGAGATTAAAGTGGAGTATGCAAGAGTTGGTCAGTGCTTACATTGGACATGTGGTACGACGTTTCGGAGTACCCAAAGAAATTATATCTGATCGTGATTCTAGATTTTTATCTAGATTCTGGAAAGAAGTGCAGTCAGCATTTGGAACACATATTAGCATGAGTACTGCGTGGCATCCACAGACAGATGGTCAAACCGAGCGTACAATCAGAACCTTGGAAGACATGCTGAGAGCATGTATTATGGATTTCCAGGGTACTTGGGATAGTTATTTACCACTGGTGGAGTTTTCATATAACAATAGTTACCACGCAAGCATTGGTATGGCTCCTTTTGAGGCATTATATGGTAGACGTTGTAGGACTCCCCTCTGTTGGAATGATCCTTCCGAACGCATTCTTTTGGGGCCAGAATTGATTGAACAGACCACCGAAACCGTGCGTATCATTAAAGATCGGATGAAAGAAGCCCAAGATCGTCAGAAGAGTTATGCTGATCTTCATCGCCGAGATATAGAATTTGCAGTGGGAGATTGGGTATTATTGCGAGTATCACCAGTGAGAGGAGTTGGGCGATTTGGGAAAAAGGGAAAATTAAGCCCTCGCTACATTGGGCCATATGAGGTAGTCAAACGAATCGGAAAGGTAGCATATCAGCTAGATTTGCCTCCGGAGGTAGGAAACGTTCACAACGTATTCCATGTATCTCAGTTAAGGAAGTTTATGTCGGATCCTGACAAGATAATTCAGCCAGATGAAATCGAATTAAACGAAAGCTTAGAATATGAAGAATACCCAGTGGCAATTTTAGATGTCAAGGAGAAAGTGTTAAGAAACAAAGTGATTCCGATGGTAAAAGTCTTATGGTCGAGACATGGAGTCGAAGATGCTACATGGGAGACAGTGGAGTTTATGACAGAGCGCTACCCTGAATTGGACTTAACTCCAATTCAATGAAGAGGTAAAAGTTACTTCCTTTTCTATTTCATTCGAGGACGAATGATCCTAAGGGGGAGGGAATGTAACATCCCGAGTAATTAAATTATAAATTAATTTAATTAAATTACAATTAAAGTTTCCTAACTTTAATTTATTGTTGGACTAGGCTTGACAAATGCCATCAAGAGGCCCAAGACAAATGGAAGCAAGAAAACAAGTTGGGCCTAGGAATAATAATAGTAGGATAGTGTAGTTTAATAAATGATCTAGCCCATTGGGCCAAACCTGGCCGGCCCAACCACCCCAATTCGGCCCAGCAGCTCTTATTTGATGTGGGAGTCAAACTAGTCAGCTTATTTGCCTCATCACCACCGATTCATTCTAGAGAGAAGGAGGAGGAAAGTGTGGTCTTGTAGAAGAAGAAATTTGGGGGCGTTCTTTGAAGTTTGGGAGATCTTGTCAATTACTCAAGGTAAATAAAGCTCTTCAATTCTAGCGTGTAGTTAGGATTTAATTTAAGATTGGAGCTTGAATTGAAGTGGTAACCAATTTGGGAGGTGATTGTGTTCAAGGTAGAAGAAGAGGAGCAAGAGGGAGCTTCAAGGGAAAAGATAGATGGCTTGACTTGCACATGCATGGAGGTGAGTATGTGTAGTTGTGAATTTCAAGTGGTTAAAGAATGTTTAATTGAGATTAGGAAGAGGAGATAGGAATTGGGAGTGAAGAGAATCCTTATGTTAAATTCTTGCTTGCATTTTTGAATTCTAGGTAGTGATGATGGAATTGGAACTTGAAGAGGATACAAATTAAAGTTTGGAAGCTATCAAACTAAGGCAAGGGGTAGAATAATGCTTGATTTGAATAATGGTAGCAAGATGGGAAAATGAATTTTGTTTTGGACAGTCAGCCTTGGCGTATTTTGACGCCAGGGAGCCATTTTTGGCGTCAACAAGCCTAGTTGACGCCAGGCAGGGAAGCATTTTTTTTCCACCATTCAGTCCTAGCGTATTTTGACGCCAGAATGTCATTTTTAGCGTCAACAAGCCTAGTTGACGCCAAGCAGGGGAGAAATTTTCTCCACCTTCAGGTCTGGCGTTTTTTTGACGCCAGAAGGTCATTTTTGGCGTCGGTAGCCTTGCCGACGCCAGCTGCTGAAAATTCCCATTTTTCAGGGTTGGCGTTTATCTACGCCAGATTTCCTATTTTGGCGTAGTTAGCCTTGTCTACGCCAGAAATTCAAATTTCATGTTTTTGTGACTTCTTACTATTATATCCTCCTTGATATATGGTTATTGATGTTGGAGTATGTTGGAACTTACGAGATACGAATCTAGACAAATTTATAAGTTCATCTTATGTGTTTACGCGTTAAAGTTGGGATTATATTGTGATTGCCGTTATGCGAGGCTTGGCAAACCTCAGTCGTATATATATGGATATGTTGATTTATTCTATGTGCTTGATTGGGATTTACTCCCTTGACTGGAATTGACCCATAGGGATATTCAGCTGATATCCCGGGTCTATGTGCTGTGCGTGTGGCACGATGCGGCAATTGGGGAGCGAACCCTTTGCCATGACCCGCTAGACGCTGCTCTGGTCAGTGACGACTATCCGGCTCCTTCACCTATGTTATTGGCCCTGCGTAGGCTGTTCGTCCGCGGCGGGGGCGACATTGACGGGCAGTTCATTGTGATGGGAGAGGGTGGTGTCCTCTCGCCAATGATGACTGTCGACCATGGTTATTAGGAAACGCGTTAGACATGATTATCTGCTGCATTTAGGATAGATAGACACCTAGGTCATATCATCCATTTCATCATGTCATAACATATGTTTGATTGCAGTGGTTGAAGCACCGGTATGGGATGGTGTGATGGTTTGCATTCTCTTACTCATTTATTTAATTATTTTGTTAGCGTTCATGTTATTATGTGATTGATGCACCCCCATCCCCCATTATTCTTCCCTTGCTCAGTAACCGTACTGACCCCCTGCTTATTTATTTATTTTATAGATTCTCCTGAGGCAGATGCTGGGCACGGTGGGACATTTGGGGATGAGTGATCTATGACTTGTCTTGTGTCAGACTTATGTATTATCTTCGTTGTGCTTGGAGTCGCAGTATATTAGGACGACTTATTATTATGTTAAGGAGTTATGAATCTAGATATTTAAATGTGTGGATTCAGGGAGTGCCTCCCGGATATGTCTAATATGTTGTTTATGTTATGGGCATGGTTGAGATTAGAGTTATTTTACAGGTATCCAGCTTCGTATTACTTCGCCTAAGTTGATTGGCCAACAATTTAGGTGGGGTGATACGGCAGTGACGTCGCGAAAATTTGGTTTAAATTTTTGGGACGTTACAGTTTTATGGTGGATTAGATATGCAAATGGCTGATCATAGATCATAGATGTGTAAAGAGAAGAGGGGGAAGCAAAATTACCATATTATTCTCAATTATTTTTTCATGATGTATATGTTTCTAATTTGTTATTCATCTAACCTCAGCTCCGTTGCAGCTTCATTCAAAATAAAAATCAAATTCCTTTGATGTTGTCCGTTCTTCCATAGTTGGATCATCTTCCTATTCCACCAACCAATGTTGCTTGATGTTCACCTACCCCATAAGGTATAACACCCTAAACCTCTTTTGTAAAACAACTTTTAATAGATCACTCACCTGTGATCTTATTTGCAAGATCCCCTGTGAATAAGCGTGCAAATATAAGTAGTGTTGTCTAATGAATTAAGAAATATTGATTTATGACTTCTATTGTGTCATTTGTTTGTACTTTTATGATTTCCCTAAGTAAGGGATGTCGATATCTAATTATTTTTATCCAATTACAGTTGAGACATGAATGAGTTTAGTCTCCCTCCCCATAAAATTGAACGATTCAAAAGGGTAATTTAGTGTGTTTTATTGTAAAATTTTTGTTTGGCCAGAAAGCCGGATGGGACTCTCACATGTGAAACTTATTCAAACCTGCAAATGTGAAAATTTGAGTAGAATTTCTCTGAATAAAGTACAAACAGTTTGGTCTGGTTTCTTGACCTTTTTTATTTATTAATGTTATATTTGTGTTAGACTTTGTTATTGCCCCAGACTGAGTTTAAGAACAAAATATTTGAAAGTAGGAAAAATCGTGGTCAATATTCTTTCAGTGGTTTAGTTGTTGTATGGGTAAAATGGTGTGTATTGGGTACGTTAAAGATGGCGAAAGGTATATTAATTCATGCACATGCTGTTGAAGAACCATTAGAACAAGCATTTGTATATTTCTCAATGATCCTGGAGAAAGGTATTTCCCCGAATGTGATCACATATAATGTTATATTGTATGGCCTTTGCAAAATTAGAAAATTAGATGATGTTTATAAGCTGCTTTGTGAAATGCAAATAAAAGAGTATCTCCTAATAAGTACATACACCATTTTAATGAATGTGTACTATTACTATGAGGTTTTCAAGTTGTACAAGGAATTGTTCTATAATACCCGAGAATTTTCCAACATAAAATAAAACAATAATTAAATAAGTAAATAATAAATAAAATAAATACCAAAAATAAATAAATAAATCCAGCCAATAAATAAATAAAGATAAGGAAATGAGAAATGAGATTTTACTTAAAAAGGAATTAAAGGAATTTAATTAAATAAAGAGATGGATTAAAGGTAAATAAATTATACACCGGAACACGACACCAATGAACTCGAGAATTCGAGTCCAAACATCCAATTAGACCCGAGTAAGAATTTAGAGAGAAAGTAGGAACCCGAGGATACCCCGGAAATCGGAATTCGGGAGCATAGAGGGATAGAAATCCGAAAGAGAGGAGGAAAAGCACGATGGATTGCACGACCCGCCCGGACCGAAGTCCAGGCGAAGTCGGCGCGGTGGCCGCGCGGTCCATAGGCATTGGGCGCGCCACGACCGCGCCACGCGACAGATTCACCCGTTGCGTGAATCTCTCGCCCGAACGCGGATTTTTCGACTTTCGGTTGAACATCTTTCGACTCAAGACCCTTAGGGTCAGATTTTGGACGCCCTAGGTCTTAGCTATATATAAATAAACCCCCTTGGAAGCCCCGAACACTTTTACAACACCCTACAACTCTCTACACATTCGAAACCCTAAATCCGGAGTCGTCGGAGGCACGAAACCAAAGCTTGGACTGTTGGACGAAAATTTCATGATCTCCAATGTTGTGGTAAGTCCCGATCCAATCCATGTTCAATAAATGATTCGAAAACGAATCCTAATCTTCTCCTTTTCCCTTCTACACCTCGTATTGGATCTAGATCGTAGAACCCGACGAACGGAGAGGAGAAACGGTGGACTGGAAGCCACGCCTTCGAAATAGACGATCCCGGACGTTCACAACTCTGTAAGTTAACTCTTACATGGTTTTGGGAGGAATTAAAACGTTCGAAACTAAAAGATTTAACAAGAAATCGTAAATCTGTCAACTTATGTTTTCTACCGACGCAACAGTTTTGACGAATTTTTCCGAACCTTAAAACGACTTCAAACGGAAAAACTTAAAACACGAAAAACGTTCCTAAGGCTTAGATCTATCTACTGTAAAATTTTCAGAATTTTTAGAGACGATTTGATATGTGAAAACCAACCGAAACCGAGCTGCTTGAATCTAGATCTTGAAATTCTTGACAGAACTTAGGTCTGATCTTGATCACGTTTTTGACATAGGTTCCAGACCGATTTAGATCTTTGGCCGAACATGAAAGTTGTAGATAATTGTCTTAAGATGGTCTCTGTAAAATTTCATCAAATTTGGAGTTGAATTGCTATGGTAGAATTCGAAATCTTTAAACTGTGACATATGAAATTCGGACAGAATTGTGTTTCTGTGAAAATTGGTGTTTTTGAACTATTTAGGTATCTCGGATTGAAAAAGTTAAAACACGAAAGTTGTAGATCTCGACGTTTCTGAGTCAGTCGTGAAATTTTGGAATTTTTGGAATTAAATCTGATTTTAGACGAATTTTAGAGTAAACCGTGGTTTACCGAAAATCAAATCTTGAAATCTTGTTGAAACATGAAATTAACCTTTAGGGTTGAAATGAGTTAAGATATTATTTTTAAATAAATATAATTGAGATCAGATTTTGAAACTAAATCCCCTTACAAACTTGATAAATTAAAATTAGGGGTGAGTGCTCTGCAGGGTGCCCCCTAACGATTCACTTCGTGCCTTAATGGACGATGGTGACCCCGCGCGCTAAACTTGAGATATGATATTGCCAAAACGGCATGAGATATAAAGCCTACACTCTCGAGAATATCCACATGGGTTTCCCGAGGCTCCGGAGTGGTACTGGGTATGGCTGATACGGTTGCGGCCGCCGGGCTACCGGCTAGACTTGTTGAGATTGCGATGCAATCGTGAAATACTTGAAATACTAAATCTGGGATGTAATGGGGATATTAAATTAAATTAAATTAGATTAAATTATTTTCGTTGCCCAATTAAATTATTTAAATGCTTTATTTAAATTATGGCTATTATTTTAAATCATGCGAAATGTGCTGTTAAATAAAGCCCTGAAATAAATTATGCTATTGGATAGTTGATTAGATTAAATTGAATATTATGTTATTATCATGCTTTTAGTTAATTATTAAATTAATGGCTTTTAAACCCTACGATCATGCATGTGTTAGCTTACTCAGCAAGTTGTGCTGACCAAACCATTTTTATTCCTTTTTCTTACAGATTATGTGGAATGAGCATGTATGAGCACGATTCATGCATGGGATTTTGGGGAAAACATTATTTTGTTTTTAAATTCGTACTTTAGACTATATTACGAACGGGCCTGTTTAACCCGTGTTTTGGCCATGTTGGCCCTATTTATATTTTCCGCTGCAATACTATACTTAAATATTATTTTCGCTGCGCTATGATATTATTATTTTCGAACTATATTGTATGGGTTGTTTGAATGCTTTAAATGTTTTAAATACTGCAATACCTAGCCTTGCATCTCTTTAGTAAGCCGGAGAAACCGTGTCTTACTAGGGAGGTGTGGCGGTGACACCCCGACCTGGGTTATCAAAAACCGGGGTGTTACAAGTTGGTATCAGAGCCCGGCTATTTTTAAACTATTATTTTTAAACCCTTATTATTTTTTTTAGTACTATTAATATTTTGACTATTATTTTAAATTTTAAAGTATTATTCCATGGAGAAAAATTTTATTTTTTTTAAACCCATGGGAAAAAAAAAAAATATATATATATATATATATATATATGGTGCATTAAATTATTTTTGGGGGGATCATCATTTGCATTTGCATATTGCATCTCTTCTATGAACTTAGGATCTTGGCGAACTTGAACTTAGAATCTTGGCGAATTTGAACCTAGAATCTTGGCAAATTTGAACTTAGAATCTTGGCGAATTTGAACCTAGAATCTTGGCAAATTTGAACTTAGAATCTGGGCGAAATTGAACTTAGAATCTTGGCAAATATTAACTTAGATCTCTTGCTTGCGCTAGATGGCTAGTCAAGACGTGATGCAGTTGATGATCAGGATGATGAGCGTTCATCTTGATTCCCACCAAACCCTAGAGCAAATGAAGTACCGAATGACTCAATTGGAGGCCAATTTGCACCACATGGGCAACTTGAGAGAGGCTGATCATCACCGCATAAACCAACTCGAACGCCAAGTCCAAACCCTCACTACACAAAACTTAATACTGAAGGAACATATCGATGCCCACGGGCAAGACTTGAACACTATCTTCGACGATCTACTGCCGCCGAGTTCGGAGGAGGAAGATCCGGAGGAGGATCCTGTTACCCCACCGGAGGACGTCTTGAGACGCTAGAGATTTTATTTGTAGATACCATTTTGCTAGGAAAATATTTCTACTTTTGTACTAAAATTTCTTTTGAGATAATAAAATGCCCGATTTATTTATAATAAATTGAAAAAAAAAATCGGACAGACCTGTCCGTACACAAAAAAAAAATTAAAATAAAATAAAATAAAACAAACTAAAATAAAACCCCGAAGCGTACGGCGCTTCTTAGTTCGATCGAGCACCACGTGCTAAATTACAAAACACATATACATTTATAGCAATTGCTTAGACTATATGTTAAATTCACAAGTCCTAATCCACCCTATTTGTACTAGAATGGCACCCAGAGGAAGAGGAAGGGGAAGAACTCAACCCGCTCCCCAAACCACTACTGAAACACCTACCGAAATACCTCCAAATGTCACGGAACCGGCCCCACCTGTAGAGGAACAACCCCAAGGTGCGCAGGACGCCCCCGCACCGAACAATGTGGGCGATCGTCTTAGGGCGATAGAGGAGGTGTTGATTGCGCTCGGAAACGCGCAAGTCAACCAGGGTCAAGCTGCGGCGGTACCTCCGCCCCAAGCTCGCCTTAACTACCTGGCGATGGTGAATCCTTACCAGCCGCCCCACTATGCTGGTGAGGAGGATCCAGCCAAACTGGAGGAATGGATCCGGACCTTCGACAAACTTCTGGGAGCAGTCAAATGTCCGGAAGGAGAAAGGGTGCATGTCGCTTCATACTACTTGGGAGGCGAAGCTGACGATTGGTGGCAGGCGACGCAAGCCAAACTGACTGAAGATGACGAGCCCTACTCGTGGATGGAGATGATGGAACTACTCAGGGATTGATTCTATCCCTTGAGTACTAAAGCTGCCATGTATGAAGAGTTCCTGTCGCTGAAGCAAGGAGGCCAAACGGTGCAAGAATATTACACACGTTTTAAGGAGCTGGTGAGGTTCGCACCAAGGCTAGTGCCCACTGATGCAGAAAAGGCACAAAAGTTCGAGATGGGGCTGAACCTGTCTGTTCGCGAGGTGATCGCGGGGGTACACTACCCCGATTTGCAAGCAGTGTATGACCGCGCTGTGGCGGTACCGCGTTTGCAACAAATGAAGAGAAGAGTGAGTGGGGAGTCCAGCAGGGGTCCCCAAGATAAGAGAAACTGGGACTCGAGAAGCGAGAACAACACTGGAAGGAACGAACAGCGGAGAGGGCCGAATAGGCCCCAACAAAACAACAATGGGAGGAGGTTCAACCAGGAAGATCCGGTACTACCCTGCCCAAGATGTGGACGACCCCATCTGGCGAGGGGATGCCCGCAACAGGGTGCATGCTACCTATGTGGTCGAATGGGTCACGTTCGACGAGATTGCCGAACCAGGGTCGAGAACATAACGAGAAGGGACGATTTGGTCGCGGGGCAAGAACAGCCTCAAAATCAAAACGGGCGGAACGGAAATAACCAGGGGTACAGACCCCCTCAAAATAAGCCACAGAACCAGAATCAGAACCAACGACCTCCGCCCCCTCAGAACCAAAACCAACAGAAAAATCAGCAGCCGAATGCGAATCAGCAGGGCAATCAGGGACGCCCTATGGGGAGGCTTAACGTGGTTAATCAAGCAGTCGTGCCTGCTCAAGGAGAAGTGATGGCAGGTACATTTCATGTTTTGAATACGCCCCTTAGAATTCTATTTGATTCTGGAGCTAGTTGCTCAATTATAGCATCAAGAATAGTGCCTGAGTTAGATCTACCTAAGTGCGAGAGAATTAGCTTAGGAATTCAATTGCCTTCTGGAGAATTAGTATCTTGCTCTAAACGATATAACGGAATTCCGATAGTGATAAAGAACGTAGAATTCTTCGCGAACTTAGTAGAATTTAACTTAAGAGACTTTGACATCATACTGGGGATGGATTGGTTATCCCAGTATAAGGCGGTGATCGAATGCCAAAAGCAAAAGATCACCTTGTCAAAAAGTAGGGGAAAGAGGGTTATCTTTTACTCAGCCCCCTAAGAAGAGTAACAAAATCGTTAGTGCACTTAAACTAGGTAACTTGATGCGTAAGGGGTATGAACTATATGCGTGCTATGTGCACAACCTTGAGGCGGAAGAGAACAAGGTTGATAGCATACCAGTGGTAAGAGAATACCCGGATGTGTTTCCTGAAGACATCCCGGGCATGCCACCTGAGAGAGATCTTGAGTTTACTATAGATCTCATTCCGGGCACAGAGCCTGTCTCCAAAGCTCCGTACCGGATGGCACCACTGGAAATGAAGGAGTTAAAAGACCAAGTCGAGGAGCAGTTAGGAAAAGGATATATAAGGCCGAGTACTTCCCCCTGGGGAGCACCGGTTTTATTTGTTAAGAAGAAAGACGGAGGACTACGTCTTTGCATAGATTATCGAGGATTAAACCAAGTAACCATTAAGAATAAATACCCTCTGCCGAGAATAGAGGATCTATTTGATCAACTGAAGGGAGCTTCAGTATTCTCGAAGATTGACTTACGATCTGGGTATCACCAGTTGAGAATTGCCGAGAAAGACATTCCGAAGACGGCGTTTCGAACTCGATATGGTCACTACGAGTTCACAGTGTTATTCTTTGGGCTAACAAATGCTCCGGCAATGTTCATGAACCTCATGAACAATGTATTTCGAGAGCTGTTAGATCAGTGCATAGTGGTGTTCATTGATGACATCCTGATCTACTCGAAAAACGAGGAGGAGCATGCCCAACACTTGCACCAAGTGTTGGGGACCTTGCGAAGGAATCAGCTATACGGCAAATTGTCCAAATGCGATTTTTGGTTGAAGGAGGTAGCATTTCTTGGACATATAGTATCCGCTGATGGAATTTCAGTGGATCCGGCATAAGTTTCTGCCGTGACTGAATGGGCAACTCCCAAGAGCCAAACCGAGATAAGGAGTTTCCTTGGCTTAGCCGGGTACTATAGACGGTTCGTGAAGGATTTTTCTAAAATCGCACGACCTTTGACCCAGCTACTTAAAAAGGGAGTAAATACGTGTGGACAGAGGCTTGTGAGACTGTGTTTCAAGAGCTGAAGAAACGACTCACAACCACACCCGTATTAACACTACCATCAGAGAATGGTGACTTCGAAGTTTACAGTGATGCTTCGAAGGAAGGTTTAGGTTGCGTTTTGATGCAAGACTCGAGAGTCGTAGCGTATGCATCACGCCAATTAAAACCTCACGAGGAAAACTATCCGACACATGACCTGGAGTTGGCAGCGGTCGTTTTCGCTCTAAAGATATGGAGACATTATCTTTATGGGCGAAGGTGTCGAATGTTCACCGACCACAAGAGCTTGAAATATATATTCACTCAGAAGGAGTTGAATTTGAGACAGCGAAGGTGGTTGGAACTCATTAAAGACTACGATTTAGAGATAGCATACCACGAGGGGAAGGCGAATGTGGTAGCCGATGCCCTAAGTCGGAAAACCCAACATGTGACAAACTTGTTGGTAATTCCGCCGGCATTGTACACGGAGTTAGCAAGATTGGAGTTAGAACTTGTGCATCCTGGCACAGTGAGTGAAACGATCAATGCCATGGTCGTAGAAACTCCAATATTGGACGAGATTCGACTCGCTCAACCGGGCGACGCAAAATTGGAGAAGATAAGGGGGTATATTGCCGAAGGAAAGGCAATAGGATTTGCTGTCCACGAGGATGGAAGCATTCGTTTCAAAGGGAGATGGTGCGTGCCCCTTAAATGTGCCGAGTTGAAGCAAAGGTTGATGGAGGAAGGGCACAACACGCCATATTCCGTACATCCCGGAGGAGACAAGCTATACAAAGATCTGAAGAAGATCTATTGGTGGCCGGGAATGAAGAAGGAAGTGGCAAATTTAGTGGCGAAATGTGTCACCTGCCAAAAGGTTAAGGCAGTGCGACATAAACCCTTAGGATTGATGCAACCACTAGAGATTCCAAGTTGGAAGTGGGATAGCATCTCGATGGACTTTGTCTCGGGATTACCCCGATCACCTAAAGGCATGAACAAGATTTGGGTGATTGTGGATAGGCTAACAAAGACAGCCATATTTATCCCGATGAAGGACACGTGGACTATGGACCAATTGGCCCGAGCCTACATTGATAATGTGGTACGACGACATGGAGTACCACATGACATCATCTCCGATAGAGACAATAGATTTGTCTCTCACTTTTGGACGGAGTTACAAAAGGCTCTCGGTACTCAAATCAAAATGAGCACCGCATTCCACCCGATGACGGATAGTCAAACCGAGAGAACAATCCAAACCCTAGAAGACATGCTGAGAGCATGCGTGTTGGAATTTAAGGGAAATTGGGAATCTCATTTACCCTTAATCGAATTCTCTTATAATAATAGCTATCATGCTAGCATTGGCATGGCACCTTTCGAGGCGTTGTATGGACGAAAGTGCCGAAGCCCGTTGAGCTGGGAAGAAAACGACAAGTCAGTGGTAGTGGGACCACAACTTATCGAAGACATGGCTCAACAAATCAAAGTGATTCAAGGAAAAATGAAAGCCGCACAAGACCGTCAAAAGAGTTATGCCGACGTGAGATGACGAGACCCATAATTTCAAGTGGGAGATAGGGTCATGCTAAAGATATCACCCATGAAGGGGGTGATGCGCTTTGGCAAACGAGGAAAGTTAAGTCCTCGATATATAGGACCTTACGAAATTCTAGAACGAGTCGGAACTCTAGCCTACCGACTGGCTTTACCACCGCAATTAGATCGAGTTCATAATGTCTTCCATGTCTCACAACTAAAGAAGTATGTGCCGGACCCGACACATGTACTTCAAACGGGGATAATTGAGCTCGATGAGGATTTGACTTATGAAGAAGTCCAGTGCGTATTCTAGACACTAAGGAGCGAGTAACGAGGAATAAAACCGTCAAAATGGTCAAAGTCCTTTGGTCGAACCACGAAAGTGAGACGGCAACTTGGGAAGTAGAATCCGACATGAGAGAACGATACCCGACATTGTTCCAAACCGATACCGACACAGTTATGGGGACATAACTGCAATCTTAAGAGGGAGATGATGTCATACCACCTATTTTCCGTGCATCTTTGTAAACTTTTGAACTATGTTATGGCTTGATCCCTTCACAGGGTACGTAGGCAGCTTAGAAGTTTTAATTCTAAGTTCAGTCACAAAATAACAAAACAAACAAAAGACCTTAGCACGAGAAAGGCCGTAACACAACTTCGAGGACGAAGTTGATTCTTAAGGAGGGTAGACTGTAATACCCGAGAGTTTTCCAACATAAAATAAAACAATAATTAAATAAGTAAATAATAAATAAAATAAATACCATAAATAAATAAATAAATCCAGCCAATAAATAAATAAAGATAAGGAAATGAGAAATGAGATTTTACTTAAAAAGGAATTAAAAGAATTTAATTAAATAAAGAGATGGATTAAAGGTAAATAAATTATACACCGGAACAAGACACCAATGAACTCGAGAATTCGAGTCCAAACATCCAATTAGACCCGAGTAAGAATTTAGAGAGAAAGTAGGAACCCGAGGATACCCCGGAAATCGGAATTCGGGAGCATAGAGGGATAGAAATCCGAAAGAGAGGAGGAAAAGCACGACGGATCGCACGACCCGCCCGGACCGAAGTCCAGGCGAAGTCGGCGCGGTGGCCGCGCGGTCCATAGGCATTGGGCGCGCCACGACCGCGCCACGCGACAGATTCGCCCGTTGCGTGAATCTCTCGCCCGAACGCGAATTTTTCGACTTTCGGTTGAACATCTTTCGACTCAAGACCCTTAGGGTCAGATTTTGGACGCCCTAGGTCTTAGCTATCTATAAATAAACCCCCTTGGAAGCCCCGAACACTTTTACAACACCCTACAACTCTCTACACATTCGAAACCCTAAATCCGGAGTCGTCGGAGGCACGAAACCAAAGCTTGGACTGTTGGACGAAAATTTCAAGATCTCCAACGTTGTGGTAAGTCCCGATCCAATCCATGTTCAATATATGATTCAAAAACGAATCCTAATCTTCTCCTTTTCCCTTCTACACCTCGTATTGGATCTAGATCGTAGAACCCGACGAACGGAGAGGAGAAACGGTGGACTGGAAGCCACGCCTTCGAAATAGACGATCCCGGACGTTCACAACTCTGTAAGTTAACTCTTACATTGTTTTGGGAGGAATTAAAACGTTCGAAACTAAAAGATTTAACAAGAAATCGTAAATCTGTCAACTTATGTTTTCTACCGACGAAACAGTTTTGACGAATTTTTCCGAACCTTAAAACGACTTCAAATGAAAAAACTTAAAACACGAAAAACGTTCCTAAGGCTTAGATCTATCTACTGTAAAAGTTTCAGAATTTTTAGAGACGATTTGATATGTAAAAACCAACCAAAACCGAGCTGCTTGAATCTAGATCTTGAAATTCTTGACAGAACTTAGGTCTGATCTTGATCACGTTTTAGACATAGGTTCCAGACCGATTTAGATCTTTGGCCGAACATGAAAGTTGTAGATAATTGTCTTAAGATGGTCTCTATAAAATTTCATCAAATTTGGAGTTGAATTGCTATGGTAGAATTCGAAATCGTTAAACTGTGACATATGAAATTCGGACAGAATTGTGTTTCTGTGAAAATTGGTGTTTTTGAACTATTTAGGTATCTCGGATTGAAAAAGTTAAAACACGAAAGTTGTAGATCTCGACGTTTCTGAGTCAGTCGTGAAATTTTGGAATTTTTGGAATTAAATCTGATTTTAAACGAATTTTAGAGTAAACTGTGGTTTACCGGAAATCAAATCTTAAAATCTTGTTGAAACATGAAATTAACCTTTTAGGGTTGAAATGAGTTGAGATATTATTTTTAAATAAATATAATTGAGATCAGATTTTGAAACTAAATCCCCTTACAAACTTGATAAATTAAAATTAGGGGTGAGTGCTCTGCAGGGTGCCCCCTAACGATTCACTTCGTGCCTTAATGGACGATGGTGACCCCGCGCGCTAAACTTGAGATATGATATTGCCAAAACGGCATGAGATATAGAGCCTACACTCTCGAGAATATCCACATGGGTTTCTCGAGGCTCCGGAGTGGTACTGGGTATGACTGATACGGTTGCGGCCGCCGGGCTACCGGCTAGACTTGTTAAGATTGCGATGCAATCGTGAAATACTTGAAATACTAAATATGGGATGTAATGGGTATATTAAATTAAATTAAATTAGATTAAATTATTTTCGTTGCCCAATTAAATTATTTAAATTCTTTATTTAAATTATGGCTATTATTTTAAATCATGCGAAATGTGCTGTTAAATAAAGTCCTGAAATAAATTATGCTATTGGATAGTTGATTAGATTAAATTGAATATTATGTTATTATCATGCTTTTAGTTAATTATTAAATTAATGGCTTTCAAACCCTACGATCATGCATTTGTTAACTTACTCAGCAAGTTGTGCTGACCAAACCATTTTTATTCCTTTTTCTTACAGAGTATGTGGAATGAGCATGTATGAGCACGATTCATGCATGGGATTTTGGGGAAAACATTATTTTGTTTTTAAATTCGTACTTTAGACTATATTACGAACGGGCCTGTTTAACCCGTGTTTTGGCCATGTTGGCCCTACTTACATTTTCCGCTGCAATACTATACTTAAATATTATTTCCGCTGCGCTATGATATTATTATTTTCGAACTATATTGTATGGGCTGTTTGAATGCTTTAAATGTTTTAAATACTGCAATACCTAGCCTTGCATCTCTTTAGTAAGCCGGAGAAACCTTGTCTTACTAGGGAGGTGTGGCGGTGACACCCCGACCTGGGTTATCAAAAACCGGGGTGTTACATGTTCGATCGAGGAATTCAACTTGATTCCTTCACATATACTACATTGTTTAAATATTTGAGAAAAGACTATCCACAATTGGCAGATGAAGTGCTTGAATTTATAATTCTAGAAGATGGAAAGCCCAGCTGAATTAAATATATAGTTGACATGCTATTAACTTGATAAATAATAAATGTTTTCTATTTTAACAATGAAATTCAAACTCGATTGTTAAACTTTGAACTCTATTCGCCCTCAAGTTTTACGAACTCTAAACTTTAAACCATTACTCAAAACTATCACAATTTAAAACTATCATTCATTATAAATTCTAAATTCTAAACTCTAAACTTCTACGTATTTATTTTGTTCATCCAATTAAAAAATCATTAGTTCTATTAATAATTAGAAAGAAAGCAACACACCCGTGCGCAACGCGCGGGTCAAAAAAGCTAGTTCATTTTAAATTTTTTAAAAATCTATAAAAAAAATTTGAGGTATTCAACAGTTCATGGATTTTAAATCTTTACAGATTTTAATGGATTCTCTTAAAAAATATAACTAAACAAATTCTCTCCAAGCGACCTTTTCTTAAATCCAAGCGATCTCTAAACAATCCTAGATTTCTAAAAGTCAACCAAACTCTACATGGAGTCTACACAAAATCAATCAACTCTACAAGGAGTCTATTGACTTTCTAAATCCAAAAATTTTTTAAAATCCATACAATTCTTTAAAATCTAAAATCTGAGATTGTCATATACACATTAATAATCTTTAACATGATAAATAAATATGATATATAATATACATTTTGATTACATCATTTACCATACCCAAAAAATATAACCAAAATTGAGACCAATACTATACAAAATTACCGACATTACAATATGATCACCATATTGAAATATAAGCGCAACATAATTCTTAATTGACAATGTAGAACCTCATTATAATAATAATATGGTGTAAAAACTAAAAATGCCTATTCATGTCATAATAATCCTATGGTCTAAAAACTGAAAATCTATAAACAAATAATAACAAGTAAAATAAACTAACATTTATTACGTGAGTAACAATTATTTATGTACTCCCAAAAATTCACATACCTTCGGATAATTAGCTGTGTATTCATATCATAATAATCACTATCATTAGTTTTTAAAAATTAAAATGTCTATTCATGTCATAATAATCACTATTAATGTAGGGGAGTAGGTTCTAGTACTGAATCAGGTCCCTTCTGAACTTGCTGTATTTTGTAGATTTCATGCTAGTGACTTATTTATCGGATTAAATGAAATTTCATTGATACACATTCCATGAATAAGTTGATTGTAATTATCCAATTAGTTGTTAACCTACAATTAATAGATTCCGATAGTTTTGTGATAAACAATTATTTCAATAAGTGTCCCAAATTATATGGGTGTTATTTTAAGAAATTATTATTGCCAAAACCGTAATTGTTCTATATTCTTCTTCTTCTTTTTTCTTTTTTTTTTTGTCAAATATAATGCGGAAAAGGATTAATTTTCAACTCAAAAGGCAAAACTCATTTTCCTCCAAAATAAGGATTTTTACTCTTACAGCATTTTAAGACTTTACAAATTATTTATTTTGAAATTAGTATTTGATATGCACAGGTTGTTTTCAATTTCCAAGTACGTTTGATATTTGTTTTGTGGATTCTTATTGTAATGATTTTCGTTCTGTATTTAATTATTCTCATGCTTTGTGGAAACTATATCATGCTAGGTGAAAGTAAAATCATGCTTTGTGGAATAAATAAAATACTTTGTCTTGATTTTCAAAATTTGGGTTCTTTTTATTGGCCCGGTTTGTATGTTGATTCTGAATATACGGATGTGTTGAATTGTCAATCATAAGTGTTGAATTGTTACTAAAAAATACTGAATGAATAATTCTCACATTAACTAACTAATATTTGAATATAGATTCATCACTTTTGAACGTAAATTCAATATTTTTGAAGAGCATTTTAACACGTTTGTATATGAAGAATTTCTTAAACTCAACACCATAATCGGATTGCTTTTGAAGCGGGATTGTATGTTGATTCAGCATATGCAAATGTGTTGAATTGCCACTCATTATTGTTGAATTGTTAATAAAAAATGCTGAATAAATATTTCTCACATTAACTAACTGCTATTGGAAATATAGATTCATCATTTTTTTAGTGTTAATTCAGTAGTTTTATTCATATGACTTAAGATTTATCTATTGTGTTTAATAATTTTTATGCTCTTTGGAGTTTGGAACTAATATCATGGAGATGTTACCATGGGTTTTGGGAGATAGGTAAGAGTAATTGGTGGTAGTGAAGAAGACGAGATTGTGGCTGTGGAGAAGACAATTGAAATAGAGAAAAGGAAAATCTAATTTGGGCAACCTTTAGAAGAAAGCATAAAAGAGGCAAACAATTAATGTAGGCAATAATTATTCCATTAGTGAATTTTGGCATGTAATTATTTATAATTAAGGCAATAATTAATCAGTTAATGAATTTTAATTCCAAAATGGTTTGTGCCAGATTTTATGGTATGATATTTCAGTAAATTTTAAAAAGCATGTTTTATCCAATTGCCAGCAGTTCAGTTCCGGCATGAATGTGCCAATTCAGGACTGTAACCTTATTGTAATGTAGGTATGTGAATAGGCATTTTTAGTTTCACATTTATTATTTGTTATTATGTAATAAAATACCTATTCACATACCTACATTAATGTGATGTTTAGTTTATCTTTTTAATCACTAATGTTTAGTTTTTAACCTGCTTCGTATCCGAAGGTATGTGAATTTTAATCCAAACTGCTGTAGGCCCTGTTTGGAAATTAGTTGTTAGTTCTTAACTGATTATGTGAGTAATAATTAGTTAAAACTAGTTGTTTGACAATTTAGGGACTAAATTTTTGCCTAGAATAAGCTAAAATTGTAATACCCGTGAAATCAGTCACCCATAAATAAATAAATAAACACATAAATAAATAAATAAATAAAATAAAAATAAAAAGAGAAATGGAATCTAATTCCAAAGATTAAAAAGGAATTTAAATACCACGAACCGTGAAGTCGAAAATTGTAATACCGTATATTATTCTAGATATATTTTAAATTAATTTATTTATAAGTATTAAAACTATTTCAGTACTTGTGTAATTATTAGATGCATAGTAATTAATTAACATTTTATTTTTATGAATATATATACATGATGATGATAATAATAATAATAATAATAATAATAATAATAATAATAGTTAGCATAATAAGAAAAATGAATATATATATATATATATGCATGATAGTTATAACAATATTTAGTCTATTTTTACAATATTGTTGAACACAATAAGTAGGAAAATATTTCACATAAATCTTAGATCCTAAATCTCTAAAAGTCGTTCTTTTACTTTCTTTATAAAAAAAAATTAAATCTTCTTCATCTTCCTATTTTGCTATTCAAATCAATTCTATGTACAATATATAAAATAAGATAAAACAAAATAAAATAAATAACTATATCATAAATATAGAGATATTTGCTTAGTAGTTAAAACAAAATCTGGTCTATCTTTAGTATATAAAAGTTAAAATACATAGTATATTATTGTATCTTTCAAATAGCAAATATTGGTGACAAACCTTAAATCCTAACAACCCCTAAGTGCCGCCCCTTTACCCCTTTTTAAGCTAAATCTTTCTCATTTTCCTATTTTGTTACTCCAACAATTTCTACATACAAAAAAATAAAAAAAATAAAACAAAAAGAGAAAAAAAAAGAGAACGAAGAGGAAAAAAAAAACAAACCTAATTCGTGGGTGTTGAGGACGATCTCGACGGAGAAGAAGGCACCTCGGGTGGATTTTGACACACCAAAGCGTAGATCGGGTGGTAAGGAAGAAGAGACGACGGAATTTGGACGCGTGCGAGGATCTAGGAGTCAAACGGTAAACGTGGAAGCCACGCCTACGAATCGACGAGCCGGATAATCCAAATTTATGTAAGTTAACCTTACTATGGTTTTGGGAGGATTTAAAATACACCTAACGGAACGATCTAATCAAGAACGTAAAATCTGACAACACGAAAACCCTACGGCGCAACGTTTGTGCACGAATTTTTAGAACCTTTAAAGTGTTCAAACGAGAAAACTTAAAACACGAAAAACATTTCTAAGACATAGATCTATCTTCTGTAAAAATTTCATAATTTTTCATCGTGTTTTTGATATCCGAAAACGACAGCAAACAGACCTGCCTTCGATTTAGATCTTGAAACGGTGATAGATTCTTTATCCGAACTTGAGGTTGATTTTTACCTTAGATCTAGACCGATTTAGGATTGGTGTTGAACATAAGAATTGTACATCTATACGTTAAGAACACCTCCGTAAATTTTTGGAATTTTTCGTTGAGGTTTGATATTGGAATTCGGCTCCAAACCAAACTGTTCTAAATTTAGATCTTGAAATCTTGACAGATTCTTGGTCCGATCTTGTAGGCGTTTCTGACAATAGATATAGGATGATTTAGATCTTTTGTGGAAAATTAAACTTGTAGATATATGTCTTAAGAATTCCCCTGTAAAATTTCATCAATTTTGGAGTTGGTTTGCTATGGTAGATCTCGAAATTTAGGAACTATTGTCGTAAAGGGTTTCCTTAACCCGGATCGAAAAAGTTAAAACACAAAACTTGTTTGTCTCTGTTTTTTCAAGTCATCGTCCAAATTTTAGAATATTTCGACTTAAAACTAATTTTAAATTAATTTTGGAGTAAACAGTGGTTTTGACCAAGTCAAATCTTGAAAATCTTGTTGAAAAGGATTTTAAATGAGATCGGAGCGGATAGCGTCCTGAAATAGTATATTTTGAGAAACTTACTAAATTTGGGAAATTGGTCTTTCTAAACAAAGAGAAGATTAAAACATTCGGGTTTATGACTAAGCTGGATACTGTCAATTTTGTCTACGGCTTGGGACATATGAGCCCAAGTGTATGGCTAGTGGACATAAGAGCCCTAGCGACATATCGATTGTATGGTCAGTAGACGTAATGAACCTATTAAAAGATTGACCATGATACTCGTGGACATAAGAGCCCGAGCGTAAAGCTGGCGGACATAAGAGCCCTAGCGGTGGTGATCTGTGAAAGAAACGAAGCGAGATATTTGTTTAAATTAAATCCGGTTAAATTGTGCTTTTAAATTTATGTCGATTACTTGCGAGCTATATTTACGATCTTATGAAATCCCTGTCTTTTAAATTATGTAATTAAATTATTATTAGATAAATAAATTAAATTATGGGGTGTTATGCACATGTTTTCTTTAAATTTAATTAAAGGCTTTGAAACCCCATAATCATGTCTGTGTTAACTTACTCAGCAAGTTTTGCTGACCAAACCATATTGTTTCCCTTTTTCTTTCAGAGCTGAAAAATATGCATCATCATATGCATTCAAGGGAATTTTGGGGAAATACTTTATTTTTAAACTTTGCGTTAGACTAGAAATTGCATGAATGGGCCTGTTTAACCCGTATTTTGGCCGTGTTGGCCCAGTTTTAAATTCCGCTGCATTATACATATGTAATTATTACTTTTCGCTGCAACTTTGATATATTATTTTTACACTATATTACAATGGGTTGTTTGAATGTTTAAATTCTGAAAAAACCATAGCCTTGCATCTCTTTAACAAGCTCGGAGAAACCGTGTCTTGCTAGGGAGGTGTGGCGGTGACACCCCGACCTGGGTGACCCAAAACCGGGTGTTACAAAGTGGTATCAGAGCCTGGATATTTTTAAACCATTATTATTTTTAAAATATTATTTTTAAATTATTATTATTTTAAAACTACTCTTTTTAAACCGTTAGTATTTATATTATTATTGTAGAAGCCCAAATTTATTATTTTAAAATTTCCTAGCCCAAAATTATTTTTGAGCCCAAGTTATAATTATTTTTGACCCAATATAGAGGTACAAGGATTTTAAATATTATTTTAAAGCATTAATTCCATGGATTAAATTTTTTGTTCTTTTTTTTAAACCCATGGAAAAAGATAAATATAGTGCATGAAATTACTATTGGGGGGGGGGGGGGTTGCATTTCATTTGTATTACATGCTTATCTAACTTGTATATCGCTAAGTGAATTGCCCTTGCTAAATAATCTCCGGCTGGACATCGAACTAGGAATACTAACTAGAGACTGATCTTGCCTTAGTCTAAGATCTCGATCACTTACAATTAGCGTGCCCACATATATTATCTCCCTTTACCGATCTCTCTTTCAAAATTTTCCGACTTCTAACGTGCCCTAGATTAGAAACTCATTTTCGCGTGCTTAAGTATAGGCAATTATGGGGACATAACTGAAGTCCTAAGGGGGAGAGGATGTGATACCCCGTAATAATTTATTTTTGGAGTTCGACTCAATAAGATGTATCCTGAATAAAAAAAATAAACAAATTAAAATTATTTTGAACTACGTTATGGCTTGATCCCTTCACAGGGTACGTAGGCAGCTTCGAAATTTTAATTCTGAGTTCAGTCACAAAATAAAAAAATAAAGAAAAAAAACCAATATAAATGAAGGACCATAGTTCTTAGCTCGAGAGAAGCTAAAAACGCAACTTCGAGGGCGAAGTGAATTCTTAAGGAGGGTAGACTGTAATACCCGTGAAATCAGTCAGGCAACTTCGAGGACGAAAATGATTCTTAAGGAGGGTAGACTGTAATACCCGTGAAATCAGTCACCCATAAATAAATAAATAAACACATAAATAAATAAATAAATAAAATAAAAATAAAAAGAGAAATGGAATCTAATTCCAAAGATTAAAAAGGAATTTAAATACCACGAACCCGTGAAGTCGAAAATTGTAATACCGTATATTATTCTAGATATAATTTAAATTAATTTATTTATAAGTATTAAAACTATTTCAGTACTTGTGTAATTATTAGATGCATAGTAATTAATTAACACTTTATTTTTATAAATATATACATGATGATGATGATGATGATAATAATAATAATAATAATAATAGTAATAATAATAATAATAATAACAACAATAACAATAATAATAATAATTAGCATAATAAGAAAAACGTATAGATATATGCATGATAGTTATAACAATATTTAGTCTATTTTTAGTATATTGTTGCACACAATAAGTAGGAAAAGATTTCACATAAATCTTAGATCTTAAATCTCTAAAAGTCGTTCTTTTACTTTCTTTATAAAAAAAAATTAAATCTTCTTCATCTTCCTATTTTGCTGTTCAAATCAATTCTATGTACAATATATAAAATAAGATAAAACAAAATAAAATAAATAACTATATCAACAATATAGAGATATTTGCTTAGTAGTTAAAACAAAAACTAGTCTATCTTTAGTATATAAAAGTTAGAATACATAGTATATTATTGTATCTTTCAAATAGCAAATATTGGTGACAAACCTTAAATCCTAACAACCCCTAAGTGCCGCCCCTTTACCCCTTTTTAAGCTAAATCTTTCTCATCTTCCTATTTTGTTACTCCAACAATTTCTACATACAAAAAAATAAAAAAGTAAAATAAAAAGAGAAAAAAAAAAGAGAACGAAGAGGAAAAAAACACAAACCTAATTCGTGGGTGTTGAGGACGATCTCGACGGAGAAGAAGGCACCTCGGGTGGATTTTGACACACCAAAGCGTAGATCGGGTGGTAAGGAAGAAGAGACGACGGAATTTGGATGCGTGCGAGGATCTAGGAGTCAAACGGTGAACGTGGAAGCCACGCCTACGAATCGACGAGCCTGATAATCCAAATTTATGTAAGTTAACCTTACTATGGTTTTGGGAGGATTTAAAGTACACCTAACGGAACGATCTAATCAAGAACGTAAAATCTGTCAACACGAAAACCCTACGGCGCAACGTTTGTGCACGAATATTTAACCTTTAAAAATGTTCAAACGAGAAAACTTAAAACACGAAAAACGTTTCTAAGACATTGATCTATCTTCTGTAAAAATTTCATAATTTTTCATCGTGGTTTGATATCCGAAAACGACCGCAAACAGACCTGCCTTCGATTTAGATCTTGAAACGGTGATAGATTCTTTATCCGAACTTGAGGTTGACTTTCACCTTAGATCTAGACCGATTTAAGATTGGTGTTGAACATAAGAATTGTAGATCTATACGTTAAGAACACCTCCGTAAATTTTTGGAATTTTTCGTTGAGGTTTGATATCAGAATTCGACTCCAAACCAAACTGTTCTAAATTTAGATCTTGAAATCTTGACAAATTCTTGGTCCGATCTTGTAGGCGTTTTTGACAATAGATATAGGATGATTTAGATCTTTTGTTGAACATGAAACTTGTAGATATATGTCTTAAGAATTCCCCTGTAAAATTTCATCAATTTTGGAGTTGGTTTGGTATGGTAGATCTCGAAATTTAGGAACTGTTGTCGTAAAGATTCGGACAGATTTGTAACCTGATAGAAATCTACGTTTTTGGCTTATTTCCTTAACCCGGATCGAAAAGTTAAAACACAACTTGTTTGTCTCTGTTTTTCAAGTCAGCGTTCAAATTTTAGAATATTTCGACTTAAAACCGATTTTAAATTAATTTTGGAGTAAACAGTGGTTTTGACCAAGTCAAATCTTGAAAATCTTGTTGAAAAGGATTTTAAATGAGATCGGAGCGGATAGCGTCTTGAAATAGTATATTTTGAGAAACTTACTAAATTTGGGAAATTGGTCTTTCTAAACAAAGAAAAGATTAAAACATTGGGGTTTATGACTAAGTTGGATACTGTCAATTTTGTCTACGGCTTGGGACATAAGAGACCAAGTGTATGGCTAGTGGACATAAGAGCTCTAGCGACATATTGATTGTATGGTCAGTAGACGTAATGAACCTATTAAAAGATTGACCATGATACTCGTGGACATAAGAGCCCGAGCGTAAGGCGGGCGGACATAAGAGCCCTAACGATGGTGATCTGTGAAAGAAACGAAGCGAGATATTTGTTTAAATTAAATCCGGTTAAATTGTGCATTTAAATTTATGTCGATTACTTGCGAGCTATATTTACGATCTTATGAAATCCCTGTCTTTTAAATTATGCAATTAAATTATTATTAGATAAATAAATTAAATTATGGGGTGTTATGCACATGTTTTCTTTAAATTTAATTAAAGGCTTTGAAACCCCATAATCATGTCTGTGTTAACTTACTCAGCAAGTTTTGCTGACCAAACCATATTGTTTCCCTTTTTCTTTCAGAGCTGAAGAATATGCATCATCATATGCATTCATGGGAATTTTGGGGAAATACTTTATTTTTAAATTTTGCGTTAGACTAGAAATTGCATGAACGGGCTTGTTTAACCCGTATTTTGGCCGTGTTGGCCCAGTTTTAAATTCCGCTGCATTATACATATGTAATTATTACTTTCCGCTGCAACTTTGATATATTATTTTTACACTATATTACAATGGGCTGTTTGAATGTTTAAATTGTGAAAAAACCATAGCCTTGCATCTCTTTAGCAAGCTCGGAGAAACCTGTCTTGCTAGGGAGGTGTGGCGGTGACACCCCGACCTGGGTGACCAAAAATCGGGGTGTTACAAAAATCCAAAATGCTGCTGCTGTTTGGAAATTGGATGTTAGTTGTTAACTGATTATGTGAGTAATAATTAGTTAAAATTAGTTGTTTGACAATTTAGAGACTAACTTTTTGCTAGAATAAGCTAAAATCCAAAATGTTGCTGGCCCTGTTTGGTAATTAGTTGTTAACTGTTAACTGATTATGTGAGTAATAATTAGTTAAAATTAACTGAGTTGGTAATATGCTGATTAATTAGCAGGGAGATAAATTAGCAGAGTTGGTAATATGGTGATTAATTTGCTTCAAATGGAGCAATATTAGATGGTCAAATATATTAAAACACCATCGACTCTTCTTCAAAATGGAGCATATTAGATGGTCAGCACCATCCACTTTTCTATCTGCTCACGTCCAAATACATCCTTTAATGAATAGTCTAATGCACTCTTTATGTTTCATCATATGACATACATAAGATTAGTAGATTACCATGTGAGTTATAATATTTTCTTAATAAACGGATAGAAAAATATAGCTTTATTTTTTATGATTAAAAGAGGAAAACAATACCAAGAAAAGTATATCTAATAATTTTTAAAAAATTCAAAAAAAAATGTTTCCACTTAAACAAGTGGTTGCAAGTTAGTCCATATTCTCTCATAGGGAAAAAGCGCAATGTTTGCCCTGTTGGCTCTCCCCCTGAAGCTTCTTCCGGTGAACCATCCTCGCTGACTTCCTCCCCCTCGTTTATCCCTCCATCTCCTTATGTCTTTCCAGATTTCCGGAACCCCTCCGTAGTCAAGAAACCTGTTGGGTCCTCCCAACTATTGCCCAAAGTCAACAAAATAATTTAAATTGGGCACCCCATGTGTATTATTAAATGAGGCAGACACGGCATTTACATTTGTGTGAAAGGCTGTCAATTATTCCACTTTGCACTGATTCCACACACAACATAGCAGCCATAGAAAGAAAACAGGAAGAAAAATGCAGGAACCAGGGGACTGCGTCCAGGTTCTGAATTCAGAGCAATCGGCACACCAAATCTTGTCCGATCGGGCTGAAATTTTTACAGCTGGTGCGGGACATCTTGTTCTTGATTTTGTACGGTGGAGATCTGTAACACCCCGGATTTGATAACCCAGGCCGGGATGTCACTGCTACACCTCCCTAGCAAGACACGGATTCTCCGAGCTTGCTAAAGAGATGCAAGGCTATAGGTATTGCAAAGAGTTTTAAAACAAGTCCGGAATTTATTTAAAAATAATAATGTCTCATCTACACATAATAGTGATAATAATAAGTCGCAGCGGAAATAATAAAACGGGCCGACATGGCCAAAACTCGGGTTTTACATGCCCGATATGCAAGTATCATAAAAACGACAAATCAATGTTTATAAGAAATATCCCCCGAATGCACATGCTCATGCATTTTCTCCATACTATGAAAAAAAGGAAAACAACAATTTTATCAGTATTATAAAATACTGAGTAAGTCGATCCTAACATAGCAATAAAGGGGTTTAATTAAATAATTAAATTTTTACTCCTAGGCATGCATACAAAACATTCCATTTACCAATTTAAAAATTTATCATTTAATTGAATGCTTGAACATGCCTTTAAATTCATGAATAATAATTTAACAGGTTATAAAATTTAAGACATAATATTAAAATGCATAATTTTAAGAAATGAATAAATAAATAAATACATAAAAGAATTAAGTCTTTTATTTTTCCCCCGTTACGTCACCAACTCAATATTTTAGTGTAGCCGGTCGTCCGGCGGCCGCAGCCGTTTCGTAAGTTTCTTGTATAGCCGGTCGTCCGGCGGCCGCAACCGTGTCTACCATACCCAGTAATACTCCGGAGCCTCAGGAAATCCATACGGATTTTCCCGAGAGTGTAGGCCTTGTATCTCATGCCGTTTTGGCGTAGTTTTTCAATCAAGTATCTTGCGTCCATTATAGGCACGCCGAAAAAGGCTAGAGGGGCACCCTGCAGAGCACTCACCCTCCATCAAAGTATCTCATATCATTTCGATTTAGTGTAACGGGATTTTTCAAAAGTATAGATTTATCGTATTTCAAGGCTTCGACCGTTTGTTTCGGAATTTCAAAATCTCTTCGATTTAAAATCGTTTGGCGTCACAGTTTACGCCTTTTCAATTTAAAAATTCATTTCAAGTCCGAAAAATCTGAAATTTGTACAGTATATCAAAAACACCCTAATGAACAACGTTCATGTTTTAACGATTTCGAAATAAGGTGAGGAAACATGTCAAAAATCGAGTTCATTACACAGGTAGTGTTCTGTCCGGATTCAGTTTTGACACAGTTCAGAAAATCGACTTTTTGACATATCGAATGGACTCCAAAAATTCTGAAATTTTATATGCGCATACTAGACATGATTATCTACAACTTTTATTTAGATTGCCAAGACTAGATCGGACTAGAAATTATAGAAACATGCTCACCAAGTTCGGACATATGCACTGTCAGTTTTTCGAAAGGAGTTTGGAGAACTGTTTATGTTCGGACATATGCACTGTCACCAAGAAACCAGACCAAACTGTTTGTACTTTATTCAGAGAAATTATACTCAAATTTTCACATTTGCAGGTTTGAATAAGTTTCACATGTGAGAGTCCCATCCGGCTTTCTGGCCAAACAAAAATTTTACAATAAAACACACTAAATTACCCTTTTGAATCGTTCAATTTTATGGGGAGGGAGACTAAACTCATTCATGTCTCAACTGTAATTGGATAAAAATAATTAGATATCGACATCCCTTACTTAGGGAAATCATAAAAGTACAAACAAATGACACAATAGAAGTCATAAATCAATATTTCTTAATTCATTAGACAACACTACTTATATTTGCACGCTTATTCACAGGGGATCTTGCAAATAAGATCACAGGTGAGTGATCTATTAAAAGTTGTTTTACAAAAGAGGTTTAGGGTGTTATACCTTATGGGGTAGGTGAACATCAAGCAACATTTGTTGGTGGAATAGGAAGATGATCCAACTATGGAAGAACGGACAACATCAAAGGAATTTGATTTTTATTTTGAATGAAGCTGCAACGGAGCTGAGGTTAGATGAATAACAAATTAGAAACATATACATCATGAAAAAATAATTGAGAATAATATGGTAATTTTGCTTCCCCCTCTTCTCTTTACACATCTATGATCTATGATCAGCCATTTGCATATCTAATCCACCATAAAACTTCCACCATTAGAATTTAGATTTATTCTGCATATATAAATGCAGTAAACGCCTTAACATTCTCATTTATTTCTATTCCTTCTAGGATTGATCGATTGAATAGGGTTTGGTATTCCTGATACCACATCGAGTGTTATGGATGATAATGAGCCTAGAGCGGCTGATGAGCCTAATCCGCAGGAGAAACTGTTTTATCGTATGTTGGAAGCAGCTGACAAGGATTTGTGGCCTGACTGTGAGAAAATGACATTATTGTGAACAGTTGCCAAGTTATTAAATATTAAATCCGAACATAACCTATCGGAGAGATGTTTTGATATGTTATGCCAACTTATAATTGATGCACTCCCAGAACAAAACTTTATGGTTAAAAATTTCTACGAGACAAAGAAACTCCTAGAGGGGTTGGGATTACCCGTAGAGAAAATTGATTGTTGTGACAGGGGATGTATGTTGTATTGGCGTGATGATGCGACACTGGAGAACTGTAAGATTTGTGCCAGGCCTCGATTTAAAGAATCCAACAACAATTCACGTGTGGCACATAAGTATATGTTCTATTTTCCACTGAAAAATCAATTGAAATGGTTGTACGCATCAGAAGTGACTGCAAAACACATGACATGGCATGTAGGACATGACCACGGGGTGTCCGGCGAGATGTGTCATCCGTGCGACTCCAAGGCATGGAAGCACTTTGACACAATTCATCCAGACTTTGGAGCAGAGGGACGAAATGTTCGTTTGGGGTTATGTACTGATGGTTTCCAACCATTCGGCCAATCGGGCTCTCAATACTCATGTTGGCCAGTGATATTGACACCTTATAACCTACCTCCTGGAATGTGTATGAAGGATGAGTACATGTTCTTGACTTGCATAATCCCAGGGAAATCCAGCCCAAAACAGAGGAGAGATGTGTATTTACTACCCCTGATTGATGGGCTTCTGGAGCTATGGGATGTGGGTATCACGACCTGGGACACATTTACGAGACAGAACTTCCAGATGAAAGCGGCATTGATGTGGACCATAGGAGATTTCCCAGCTTATACAATGATGTCTGGTTGGAGTACATATGGGAAGACTGCATGTCCGGTCTGTATGGAAGGTGCAGAATCTATGAGGTTAAAAGAGGGTGGGAAACAATCATAGTTTGACTGTCATCGTAGGTTCCTTGAGTCGGATCACCCGTTTAGGCTTGATAAGTCAAAATTCTCAAAGGACCGCGAAGAGCATGGTAATCCACCTTTATATAAAAGCGGGGAAGAGGTCTTAGCTGAACTAGAATTCCTTGGTCTCCGTCGTGTAATTGATGTGGGTGGTGAGGAGGCAAATACAACAATCAGTAAGACTTGTGGATGGAAAAGAAAAGCATCTTTTGGGACTTACCGTATTGGAAGACACATTTGGTTCGCCACAATCTAGACGTCATGCACATTGAGAAGAATATATTTGAAAATTTGTTCAATACTGTAATGGATGTACAAGGGAAGACAAAGGACAATGCTAAAGCCCACGAGGACATCCGCGTCTTATGTAACAGACTAGAATTGCATAAAGATCCTCGAACGGGCAAATACCCGAAGGCGATGTACACAATGGATAAGGACAAGAGGGATGTGTTCTTGAATTGGGTTGCAAGTTTAAAGTTTCCAGACGGTTGTGTGTCGAACCTTGGCAGATGCATTGATATGAACAAACACAGAATTTTTGGGATGAAAAGTCACGATTGTCATGTTTTCATGCAACGTCTTCTGCCCATTAGATGGAGGGAACTGCTTCCGAAGCATGTTTGGGAGACCGTAACAGAATTGAGCAATGTATTCCGTGCATTAACCGCGATGACAATTACTTTGCAGGATATGAAGAGATTGGAAAAAGATGTTCCAATCGTGCTATGTAAACTTGAAATAATATTTCCACCTGCTTTCTTCGACTGTATGGAACATCTACCTGTCCACCTACCTCGAGAAGCTAGTGTGGCTGGTCCTGTACAATTTAGGTGGATGTACCCATTCGAGAGGTAAGTTTAACAATGCTTTTGTGTTAGACATACTAAAAATTTTGTTGGTGACTATGTGAAATATTATTTGTGTTGCATTTCAGGTATCTGAATCGCTTGAAACGTACGGTGCGAAACAAGGCACACGTTGAGGGTTCCATATGCAATGCATACATGGTCCGTGATGCATCGATATTTTGCTCTCACTATTTTGAGAAGCATGTATTCACACGCGAGAGGAATGTGCCGAGAAACGATGACGGGGGTCTACCAGAAATGGACGATGGCCTTATTAGTGTTTTCAGATATGTAGGCCGTGGTCAAGGTAGAACTAAAAAATGGCGGTTGTCCCAAGAAGAATTTGAAGCCATCCACAAGTACCTACTATTAAATTGCACAGAGTTTGAGGAGTATATTGAGTTAGTATCATAATTCATTATCTTAATAATTTTCGAATGCAAAAAATTCATATTATTTTATATGTTCGTGACCGGTTTACATTTGACAGGTTGTTCCAAGAACAACTGCACAAAGACAATCCTCGAATAATCGAAAAAGAATGTGATGAAGCGATAGAGAATGTATTTCTGAAATGGTTGGAGTCGTATTTGACTGATAATCCACCCGAAATCCCATGTCTCTTTCATGTCGCACAAGGGCCTCTTCCAATTGCAACCTCATATTCCATGTACTTTGTGAATGAAATGAAATTTCACACAGAGAGTCATGGTAATCATCGATCCACATACAATAGTGGAGTTTGCATTACTAGTCTGTCAGGAGATTACTACGGAATACTAGAGGAGGTTATTGTCGTAGAATATCCTGCATTGCCAATCAAACAGGTTACTTTCTTCAAATGTAAATGGTTTGATCCTCGTGAGGGGATTGGGTCCCGAACCCACAAGAACTACAAAATAGTTGAAGTGAACAAAACAAAGTCATTACCCGTTTACGAACCCTTCATCTTTGCGAATCAAGCAGAGCAAGTGTGTTATGTCCCATTCCCGACAACGAGGTCCACCTCTAGAGGGAGTGATTGGGTGGTTGTATGCAAAGTGAAACCTAGGGGTGTGATTACTGTGAAAACGGGGGAACAGACCGAAGCATTCCAGGTTGATGTGGCAGATCAACTTAGACTTGAGACTTCCATGATTACATCAAGTCGAGTAACAGACGATGTGGTGCAATATGTAGACTTACAGCAAGATGAGGACAACGAGTGTTCATCATCATTGGATATGAGTGTTAGTGATGCGTTGGAGGATGATGATCTGGATGATCCTTCACAGGAGACTTCAGATGAAGATTTCCAAGTTTAAAATGTGAATCTATATAATCAATCATATGTATTTCCCATAACAATTTAATTCTAGCACTGATTTCATATTATTATAACAATTTACGAGTCAGTTGTATCATAATTTGCCTTCATATTTGCAGATGGATGCTCAGGGGGTGGCTCGTCTTCTAGCACTCCACATGGTAGCTCTTCCCAGACGGGGATGCCACGAAGACGACTTACTCGTGCTGAAACTCTAGCACTCGTGCGAGAAAGGCGGGAGCGGAGCCGTCGACAGGGAGCATGTATGTTTTTACTTGGTTTTGTACAACATAATATCATATTAATCTTGGTGTGTTTTAAACTTTTGCATGTAGTTGCTGCTTCAGGCTCGGAAGAGCCACCACATGATGCCCCCGACCAGGACGAGCCTATACCAGAGACACCGCCACCACATGTACCAGGTATGCATGTTATTAATTTATGTTTTAGCTATATAATGTAATGTCATAAATCTTCTTTGTTAGGGGCTGGAAATATTGCCATCAACGCGCCAGCGCAACAGGGGCCAGCTAACAGGATAGAGATTGGACTGAACAAGAAGGGAGTGTAAGTTAATTATTGCAATGTTTAACCATATCTTCACTAATTTTTTTCTAAACTGGAATTACTACTTGCTGCAGAATTGACTTCCCCAACAAAGTGGTTAAGAAAATTACGGATTGTTACAATTTGAAGACTGACAAGGAAGGGATAAGTTGGGGGAAGGTCTCACAAGGAACGAAGGATTTCTATTGGGGTGAATTTCAGGTTCGTTGAAATCGTCCAATTAAATTAGCTTATTCAATGTATGACAACTGACAATAAAATTGTGTATGCATTGCAGAAGTTTGCTCGTTGGGATCCCAGCTTGAATTAACGGTCAAGAAAGAGTGAGAGAAGAAAAACATAGCACGGTATGTCTTTCTATTCGGAGTTTTCGTAATGGTTTGTGACTAATTTTACATCTTGTTTAGGAAAAAATATTAATATGTTAGTCATTCATGAACTTGTAGGTACAAAGACTACACTCTGGATATTAGGAAGCACAAAAGGCCAATGCCATCGGATGCTGCAGTTGCTACCAGATGGCAGGAAATTTGGTATTCAGAGGATTTCAAGAAGAAACAAGCCAGAAGAAAATTGAACCGGCGACGGGGTGATGAAAATGCGCCAGCCCTCCCCACTCACACAACCGGTTCCAGAACACATCTTGCTACACACGAGGCACTGGTATAAACTTTCTATATTTTTAAAAAAACATAAGGCACTTATATAAATAATTTATTACTACTTTTTAACAACAACAAAAAAATATTTACTGTATAAGAAACTAAACATGCCCGGCCCGTGTACTATCCGGAACTACACGAGCACACCCATACAAGGAAGCGCGAAAAGGAGCAGTGGATTACTCCACGGGATCAGGAGGTCCAGGTACAATAATAGAAACTCACATTCCTGTCAAATATTGATTGTATTTGAAAGTTTTGACTGCATGATTATATTGCTTATGAATTAGTTTTCAAATGCATTAAAAACTTGCTACAAGTTTCATATAAATTGTTTGTTAACTTCAAAACCAGGAGGATTACTATTGTGGAGACATTAACCCAAGATTCGGATACTCAGGTGGAATTTGATCCAAATCAGCTTTTCGTCGATGTAGCAGGTGGGCGTGATAGGCGCAAGTCGATTTATGGTTTAGGCAAGGGTGCATTTCTTTTTTTTAGATATCGCTCAAACGACCTTACTTAAATCGTTCACCCTCATCATGTTTGAAATTTACATATATTCACACCTTATACATGTAGGTTCACTTGCCAAGGCTATTCCGACCACGTACGGGGATGACACCACTGACGAGTTGAGCATGTACAATGTCAGAAGGGACGAATTTGATGCTTTAAAGACAACAATGGAGGAATGGTCCCAGAGGCAGCAGACGATTCAGGAGGACGTGGAGAGATTGAAAGGATGCAGACCTCGCTCCCCCGACGATGGTGATGATGATGATATTGGTGGTGGCTTTGGTATGTCAGGTGATATTACTGCACATTGAGGGCGTTTACATGTTTGGAGTTGTTGGATATTGGATTGAGTGATGATGATTTGTAGATGGATATTGAGTGATGTGTATTTTGGATTGACTTCTGGAGTTTGTGTTATAGTTTCATTGACTTATATTGTCATATGTAAGTTGACTTTTTTGGATGGATAATTGTTAGGTTATGTTGTGGTTCGGAGTATGAGGACATGTAGCTTGTTATTTGTGTTGTTTTGAGGTTATGTTTAGATTACATGTTCTTTTTAGATTACTTGTTCTTTATGTTGTTTTGAGGGATATTTCTAGTGTTATGGTATTGTGGATTTGGTTGGATGGTGATGTTTTCTAGTGTTAGTGTCAGGGTATAATTTTTATGTTGTTTACAGGTTGGTTTAGAGAAAAACAGACAGGCCTGTTGGCCTATTACAGGGTTCCCGACCGCATACGCGGTCGGTAGTGCGGTCGGGAGCAGCAAATTTAAATTTTTTTTTACCCGATCTTGCCGACCGCGGATCGGGTCGGTGATGCAGTCGGCGGTATCTACCGACCGCACCTGCGGTCAGCAGGTGGGTCGGTAACGTTGCCGACGACAAAACTCGCGGTCGAGACTAAGTTATCGACGATTTCATTCCCGACCGACCGGCGCGGTCGGGAGTCACTCCAGCCGACCCGTGTCATCGGGTTACCGAATGCGGTCGGGAACTAAGTTTTTCTTGTAATGAATCATGTCTTGAAAAAGGTATGTGCGAGCTCAAGCCACACAAATTATAAAATCGATAAAGGGGAGGGGATAGGGTCCGGATGAGAATCGAATCCCCAATCATTAAGTTGGAAGCCTGTGTACATCATCACTAGTCCAAGTTTTCAATCGATATATTGTATATATTTAATATTTAAATATCTATATATCTATATATATAGTCTAATTTCCCCCCACTTTCCCACCCCCTGTTTTCAACATCTCATCCGACTTTTTCATTAAATTTCAACAATCATATATACTCACTAAATCTAATATATATATATATATATAATAATCTAATTCAACTACATCAATCATATATACTCCCTAAATCTATAATATATAATACTCTTAAAATTTTAAATTATTTTCAACAACCTCACTCCTATAATTGAAATAAAAAATCTAGAAAAAACATATAATATATATATTTGAATTACATATAATACTATTAATTAATATATACAATTACCAATTTTCCCTTATTTCCCATTGAGATCACATATAATTATTTTCAATATTTATATTTAAAATCGTGGAATTTGGATTTAAATCTAATATTCAATTTCTTAGTGTAAAATATTTGAATTTGGAATTTATCATATTTATTGGATATCCTAATAATATTATTTTGTATGTAGAATATATATTCATATAAAAATCAAATAGTATTACTGTAGAGAATTTTAAAAAATAAAAGTATTATCTATATATATATTAAAGCATTAGTGAACAACCTATCCTAAATTTAATGTGGTGTCTCCATTTCCAATTTCTAATTTTTATAAATTTTTGCATTTTTAATTTATTAATTTTGATTTTCGCATTTATTTATTTATTCGTTAAAGATTTTCAGTTTTTGAAATATATGGAATTTCCAATTTATATGGAATTCTCACAATCTTCACTTTTAAATATATTTGAAAGATTTGAAATTTAAAATTTGAAACTTTTATTTAATCTATTTATTTTTCATTTTTAAATTTACTAATGCTAGATTTTTGCGTTTATTTATGTATTTATTCATTAGAGATTTATTCATTTTTAAAAAGATTTGAAAGATAAAATTTGAAATTTTGTATTTTTTTATTTTATCTATTTTATATTTTATTAATCAGCATTTTATTTATTTTAGATTTTATTGCTGCATTTATTATTTATTTATAGATTTTGAGTTTTTACACCATATGATTATTATGACATGAATATGCATTTTCAGTTTTTGTACCATAGGATTATTAAGACGAGGTTCTATACTGGCAACTAAGAATTATATTTCGTTTATGTTTCAAAATGATGATCATATTGTAATGCCGATAATTTTGTGTAGGTTTAGTCATAATTTTGGTTATATATTTTTTTGGTGTGGTAAATGATGTAATCAAAATGTGCATTGCAAATCATATTTATTTATTCATATTAAAGATATATTAATGTGTATATAAAATCCCAATTTTTAGTTTTTAAAAGATATTTAATTTGCAATTTTTATGGAATTCGCAGTGTATATATGAAATTTATATTATTAAAAGATACATTAATGAATATATAGAAAAGATTTGTACATATTAACTAATGTATATATAGGCCATGTTTTTACAAAAATTTGTCACTTCTCCTAAAATTAATATACAATTATATAATTGCTAATCGTTAAAAAATATATTTTAAAATTATATCATTCTAATTGTATATAAAAATATACTAAATAGTATAAATCTTATTTATATTTTATTACATTAAAAATAATACAAAAAATTATACTCCCTCCGTCCCGTTAAAAGCGTCTCAAAATTTTTTGGGCACGGTATTTTATGCGGGATACTTAGCATTTAATGTAAGGGTGGATTAGTGTTAAAGTATGGGTAAATTAGGAATTTACGTGATGTGATCGTGATGAATTTTGAATTGTTAATTGATTTATTTATGTGTGATATGATAGTTGTGTGTTTGAAATTTTAATATATTTATTTATTACCGTGATGTGATGGGAGTAGTTTTGTAGTTAATTATTTTAAAAATGAAAAATGAGACAATTAGAATGGGACGGACCAAAGACGAAAGTGAGACAAATTAATGGGACGTAAGGAGTAATTTTTAAGAGAATTTTAAAAATTCATATTCTATATATAATTCGTTTAGAGTAAATTAGTTATTTTTGTAAAGCATATTATAAATAAAAGAATCGGGTGTATAAAGAGTTAGTGGGATACGAATAGATCCATCAATAAATAAAGAATGAAAAGTTAACTTTTTTTTAATCTATTTTGTAAGAAATACTTCATTAATCTATATTTCAATAAATTTGGCAGTTAATGGAAGAACAAATATAAATCTAGCTTTGTTAGAAATTGAAAGGCTAAATGCTGCAAATTCTATAAATTTAACAAGTTTCTCTGGAATGATGGTACTGAAGGAAGTTTTAACGTCTTAAACAAATAATCTATTGATACTAGAAGAGACATATTATAATAAGGAATAAATGAAGATGGATCATGCTAAGCTATTACCTTTGTTGGTCAATGAGTAGAGGAATGTTTATAATAAAATAATGTATGTAGTTGATAGTAATGAAGGTTAATTCTTTTTCTTTACGTGGTGGAACTGACAAGACATTTATCAATAATTTATCTAGAAAATATTATGTTTAGCCCTTCGTGGGAGAAACGATATTGTGTTGCATGGAGCATCCAGTGGAATAGCATCCTTACTCCTTACAGGAGGTATGACTGCATATTCTGGATTTTGTATTCCACTAGAGTGTGACGAGACTTCTACCTGCAAAAAAATTATCCTAGAAAATTATTTGACCTCTCTTCTCATTAAAACAAAGCTCATTATTTGGATAAAATTTTTTGATTGGTGGAATGATTATTAGCCCGTCTGAATTAACCAAAATCCTCATTCGATTTCATTGGAAAAAAGTCACACTCGCATTTTGTTTAATTATGACTATAGAAAAAAAAGTCAATGTCTTCAATCTTTAAAGGATGTTGGACTCTATCTTAAAAAGTCGGTTTTTACCCATGTTAGTGATACGTTGCAATATATCGTGTTACTAGAAAGAAGAGACTCCAAGTATTAATATGTAATTAAGATAAATTAACCCAACATACTATAAGAAATTTTGTTTACAATGAAAATTATATATGACATAAATTTGCACAATGAATTATTCATGTAGGTGATGGTAATTTGTAAATCTGGTATTGATCTTGTAGATGTACAATTAGATGGATGTGACATTTACAGATGACAATTTTATAAACTGTACGGGATATCCTATAGCAATAATTGTTGAGAGTATTTATACAAATATAAACTGCACCACTTCAAATCAAGATATTTTTAAAGATATTGCTATACTAATTAATCCCTATTAATGAGATTGTCAATACAATTAACGATTAGATTATGGAATGTATGTCTGCAAATGAGAATGTATATATATCAGTTCCTAACAATATTTGTCAAGAGGATGAAAGCATAGATAATGCCAATGAATTATTTTCACTGAAATATCTAAACACGATCAATTATTCTGGATTACCGAATCATGAAATATAGTTGAATTAGGGTTATATAGTCATGCTTATTAGGAATATAGATCAATCAAATAAAGTATGCAATGTAAATAGGTTGATAGTAACCAAGATGCGGAACCATATTATTGAGGTTAAACTAATTTTTAGGAAACTATGAAAGTAAGAAAATTCTTGATTGGTAGAAAAATTTTTATGAGCCTGATTTAACCAAATTCCTCATCGAGTTTAGATGAGAAAATTTCAACTTGTAGTTTGTTTTGCTATGATTATAAACAAAATTCGATGCTAATCTTTAAAGAATGTTTGACTTTATATTCCAAAACCAGTTTTTAGTTATGAACAGTTATGTTGCAATATTTCGTGTCACTAGCAAGATGTGGCTTAAAGTATTAATATGCAATTAAGAATGATTAACTTAAGATATCATAAGAAATGTTGTTTACAATAAAATTTATATATGACAGAAAATTTGCAAAATGGATACTCGATGTATGGCCGGTATTGATTTTGAAGATCTGCAATCAGATATGACATTTCCGTATGATATTCTTATAAATTATACGGGTGATCCTATAGCGACAATTTTTAAGAGTACATATATAAATATAAACTGCACCACTTCAAATTCAGACATTTTTAAAAATAGTACTATATTAGCCGATACCAATGAGATTTTCATGAATGAAATTTTTGTGAGGGAATTTTTCATATTCTACTTAATACTTATATTTAAATTTTGTTTATTTTAATTTAAATTTAAAATTAAATAAAAATATTATTTTAATAATTATTTTTATTGATCTGTTAGGTTTGTACTGGATAAGCCACAGAAGTAGTAATTTCTTAGAGGGTGTTTGTTTGTATGTTTTGGGATAGATTATCTGATTATTGCGTTTGCAAAATGCAAATAATCAGTTAATTCTGTTTGTATACTAACTTCTAATAATTTATTCTTTGCGTTATGAGGGAATGAAAAACTATTTTCTTGCAGCTACATTTTGGTGCTGCTAAAAAATCACGTTTAGCCAAAAATAGATTTTACTATATTGTTGCCTTTTGAGGTAATGAAAAACACAAATCTAACACTTTTATTGCGATTTGGAACAGCATAAGCTCATTCAGACACTTAATTTTTCACAACACGTTTTGTTAATTACCCGACTATCCATTTTCTAAACGCATATCCAAACACCATCTTAGTTAGTTTTAAAAATAGTTAAATTATATTATTATATACATCATCTTTCAAATAGATATAAAATCACTTATTTTTCATTACTCAAAATGTAATTTTTTATTATTTTATACAATATAAGTATATATATTAAGTATATAGTTATGCCCGTCGAGTCTCGACGGGTTACTAACTAGTATATTAATATTTGAATAAGTTAAAGATATGATTGTTTAGGTTTGTTCATTAAGTTTGTTAAGATTTATTTGATTAAGTTCGTAGTAAGATTTTTTTTGTGTACCTATAAAATAGGGCATTTTCTAACTAATTAGTAGAAGATTAGATTTTATCCTACAATCCTACCAGTTTCATCTTCCTACAAATTCCAAATTTAATCTCCGCCTGTCAAAATTGAATTTTTCTTTTTAAGCAGTGCAAGGGATTTGAATTGAGTGTATTAATGGATGAAATTGGGATGATAATTTTATTTGTTGTTCTGATTCTTTAAATATTTATTTGTTATTGTTTTTTTTTATGTTTGTGTAATATGCATGGAATTTTTAATGTATTCGATTAAATGTTGTTTCTTGACATATGGAAACCTGGTGAAAGTACATGAAAAGTTAGTGGATTCATAAAATATATATGGAGTTTTAGCAGAAAAAACTGTGGTTGCAGTTTTCGTTTTGATCTTTTGTCGCTGAATATCTTTCATAGTATTTAGCTTAAGGTGAAACCTTTCTATCTTCTTAACCACGCTGATCATGTTATGTGTTTAGCAAATTTTTGTTCTTTATAATTTAATATTATGTTCTTTTATTATATTGCTATCTATTTGATTTGTGAGATGTTTTTTCGCACTAGCTTTTTCCGTTCCTTTTATTGTTTAACTGCTATCGGGTATCGTTGAAAACACAATCTACTTCAATCTAACTTATTCTTCTTCTATCTCTGCTTTTGCATAACATACATATATATATATTGTTTTCTTCATTTTTGATTATTGTGTATTCATGTATGTATCTGAAAAAGGGTCATTGAACTCTTTGGTGGTGAAGCAATTCTAAAGTGCAAGTTGAAAATCAATCGGAGTAACAAAATAGTAGAGACTTATGAGATGGAAGATTAAATTGTGGATATTTTTCAAGTTTAGCTTCCTTTATGATGATTGAGAGCTCCAATTGTGTTTATTTGAATTGATTTGTTCATCAGCGTTAGTGAATGCAAAAATTAAATTAATGCACTAGCTTAATTCATTCATGTCTTGAATGAACAATTGTATCTTTTCATGAATTGGATTTTATTCTGTAACACCCCGGATTTGGTAACCCAGGCCAAGGTGTCACCGCCGCATCACCCTAACAAGACACGGATTCCCGGGCTCGCTAAGGAGGTGCAAGGCTTATGGGTATGCAAAGTTTTAAAACATTCAACAATGAATCCGGAATCCAATAATACTTTAATCAAGTACGGTAGTAAAAATCATCATGCATGGAAAAGGTAAATGCAGCGGAAATGTAATCACGGCCAACACGGCCAAAACCTCGGGTTAAACAGACCCGGTAAATAGTAATACGATGCAGAAAGCGAAAATGTTCATAAACAATTCCCCCCAAGTGTATGCGTATGCGTCACTCGACATACTCTGTAAACGAAAAATGACAACGGTTGTCAGTATAAAAATATACTGAGTAAGTTAATTCCTAACTAACAAATAAAAGGGGTTACATGTGTTTAAACTAAAGATTTCGCTTACCACACGTAGTGTTAAAATACATAGTTTATTAGCAGCGGAAAACATGATTAAAGGACTAAATTTTAAAAGCGTAATTTAAGCATGATTTAAGAGGCATGAATTTTAAATACATAATTAAAGACATGATAGATACGATATAAGCCTAAAGAAACACTCACACAAGTCTTTTACATTTCATCCCGTAGACTAAGAAGAGGACACCATACCGGGAGATCACTAACGAGGCAATCTCAACATAGGACCACTAACGAGGCAGTCCAAACAATGGGAGACCACTAACGAGGCAGTCTCAAAAGATAGTAGGACCACTAACGAGGCGATCCAAAAAGATAGTAGGACCACTAACGAGGCAGTCCACAAATACAGCGCGCGAGATCACTAACGAGGCAATCTCAGATAGTAAGGAGACCACTAACAAGGCAGTCTCAAAGATATTGATAGCATGACGATCGGCTCAGCCTAGTGAATGGGATTTTTCGAAAGTTCTTATTTCAAAGTTATCAAATGATCGATATCGCGTTTTCATAGTTCGAGTTTTCTCAAGTTCGAAAAATCCTATTCGAGGCAGTTTACGCCTTTCTTAATTAAAAATTCGTCTTTACACCAAAAATTCTGAAATTTTTACAGTAATTCAAAAACACACACACGAACAACTTTCATGTTTTAAGTTTTTGGAAATAAGGTTCCAAAGTGAGTCGAAATTCGAGTTCATTGCAAGGAATAATTTCTGTCTTAAAAACTGTTTTCGTCACAGGTTCGTGCAACGCCGATTAAAAATTCATTTCAAAACCGATCGATGCGAAATTTTTACAGTAACTACAAAACATGTTAAGGAACAACTTTCAAGTTTTAAGAATTTGGAAATAATGAATTCTTGGTACTCAAAAATCGACCACAACTCACTGCATACTCGCGGGTTCCGAATAGGGTTTAAAACAGTTCAGAAAATTCGACCGATTGACATATCAAATGAACACCAAAATCCGTGAAATTTTACATGCATAATCTAGACTCAATTATCTACAACTTTTGTTTAGAAAAGCAAAGTTAAATCATTCGAAAAAGGGGTGAAAAACACGCATCAATTTGAATCTAGAAATCTGTCACAGTTTTAAAACGTTCGGTTCGACACAGAAAGTTTACGGCGTGATTTGGGATAGCAAAACTTAATGTCAACGGCTGAAATGTTGACACAAGATAGATAAAGGTGTTAGGAACAACTTTTATGTTGAAACGTTTTCGGTTTGAATTCCCGAAGGTCGAGTTTTAGGCGAGTCTTTGAAATTGGACGAAAATAGGGTTTTTGAAAACCGATTTTTGTTACAAGCCTATATCTCGAGTTTTAAACAACAAACAACCACGAAAATTTGTGAGTAAGGTTTTAACTTACTTAGAATGATGATAGGGTCACTGGATTGGGTTTCCGGATGTCCTAGGGTCACGACGAACGGCCAACTTCTCCGATCGCTTTTTGTTCGTTTTCCGACGGAAAATCGTAGTAAGGGAAAAGGGTTAGAATATGAGTTTCTGAGGTATATGGACGAATTATAACTTTGTACAATAGCTTACCAAGAGTCTAGAAGTCAGGGGCTTGTCCCGGTCGTCCCGTTGTCGCCGGAATACTCACCGGAAAGTGGTGTCGAAGGAGTTTTGAACTTGGAGAGGGAATTGGGGGAGGGTAGGAAGTGTTTTTCTGAAACTCTAGGGTTTGGGGCGCCCCTAGGGTATTCTTAAGCCTTTCCCCAAGGCTGAGATCCGATTACCATCGAAGGGGGTGTTAATTTTGGCAAGAAAATCGCCATGGAAGGAAAGTTTACACCTCCTGCACCTCTGGCGCGCTGGTGACGCGCACATAGGCTTTTGTCCGCGCGGAGCACGCGTGGTCTGCCCTGGAGTCGCGACTCCTCCGTCCGCGCGGTGGCCGCGCGGCGGCGCGAGGAGAGCGCGGGCCGGCCGGACAGGCCGGTTCGGCGGTCCGCGTGTTCCGTCGGGTCTTCCCTTGCTTTCCCCTATCGGTTTTCTACGTGTTAGCTCGATTCCTTGGGTCGTCTCCGGTTCGGAATCTTTTCCTTAAACTTGTTACGAGTCCGGCTTATCGCTCGCAACATTTCCGTGTCCTAATTAGCCTAGTCTAAATTGGTTCCAACTCCTCCTATCGTCCTTGTGATCTATTTCGTGATTTATTTTGTGATTTATTTCGTGACTGAACTTAGAAATTAGTTCCAAGCTGCCTACGTACCCTGTGAAGGGATCAAGTCATGACGTAGTTCAAAACAATTTGAATTTGTTTTTCCTCGGGTGTTACATCCTCCCCCCCTTAAGAATACAGTTATGTCCCCATAACTGTGGTCGGGTCATCTTGGAAGAGGGTAGGGTAACGTTGCCTCATGTCGGCTTCCAATTCCCAGGTCGCCGTTTCTGTCTCGTGGTTGGACCACAGGACCTTGACCTTCTTTACAGTTTTATTCCTTGTCACCCTTTCCTTGTAGTCGAGTATTTGCACCGGGGTTTCTTCATAGGTCAAGTCATCGTCCAATTCGATTACGTCCGGTTGGAGTACATGCGACGTGTCGGGCACATACTTCTTCAGCTGGGGGTCGTGGAGCTCGTTATGGATACGAGCGAACTGTGGTGGGGACGTTGGTTAATAAGCGGTTTTCTATTCCCTACGGAATTTCTTATGGTCCCTATGTATTTACGTCCCGGGGGTTTCCTGTAGTCCTGCGAAAGGAGGACGTGAGGCAATTCTGCTGTCCTTGCCCAGAATAATGCCAGGTGATGCTCCATGTCGTCGCATTTCACTGTCAATGTATGCCCGGGTTCAGTGAGGAGCGTATAGCAAAAGAGATTGAGCAGAACAGGAAAAATAAAACTCCTTCCGGGTCCCGCGCGGTGGCCGCGCGGTAATGCGCCCCAGCACGCGGAGAGCGTGCGGCTCCCTCTGTTCGAGAAAATAGGGCTCGCGCTCCGTGCGAGCCACTTCCCCCATTTTCCATTCGAGAACACACCCCCAATTCTCTCTAAATCCGGCGAGTTACCTTCCTGTCGGCTTGATTTCGACTTCAATTTCACTCATCGAGGTACGATTCTACTAAACCCACTTACTAATTTCAACTTTTATGTTTTGTATGACTCGACTTGTGAGGAGATTTAGGAAATTAGGGTTTGTGTACAAAAATTGGGGGTTTGTGACCTTTAGGCTTGATTTGTGCAAATTAGCAAGTGTACGTGGTAATTGTTGTTACTCTTGTTGCCTTGCCTATGTTTATGTTATAATGTGTTTATGTTTTTGGCAAATTCTTGTTGAATTCGAATCCTTAGAAAGGCTATGAAGTTTTTTTTTTTGATGTTTGGTTGTTATTGGGGTGTGGTTATTAGTTCGTTCCCCTGTTGTTTGGTGCTGTAGGATATGCTGTGTTGTTATTAGAATGATTGTTTCATTCTGTGGGCAATTTCCGTGTGTTGTTAGTAACTTAGGTTTTGGTTTATTGCGCACATAACGTGTTCGACGAAATGCCACAAAGGGTTTGGGCACTAGTTTGAGCATATCCTTTGTCTAGATTACCTCCTGGTTGGTATTAGCAAACGGTAGGATTTGTTGTTCTTACGGTATATTCGCGTTGGAAGTGTATATTAATGCCCTTTTTCGTATTTCGCTTGACTTCTGTGTGGGACTTAGCCTTATAATCGGTATTTGGTAACTTGCAGGATGTTGCTCTTTTTGTGGGTCGTTTTGGCGTCTCTCATGTGTCCTCCGAGGACTAGGAGACGAGTTGCTGATGAGGCTGGCCCCAGTCATGCCGCTCCGGCGATGCCTGATTTTGACGAGAGCGAGTCAGAGGAGGACGAGGAGCAGCGGGGCCCGCGACTCAGGGGTCTCCCGGACGAGGTGCGTCCTCACCGGCACGACAGGTTCCGGTTTAGGACGAGGGCTGCCCAGGACTTTTATTTCGACGAGCTTCGTCGAAACGGGGCCTACGTCCCTGAGAGAGGCATATATCCCCTTCATATGGGCGATGACAGGGTCAGTGCAGTCTTGGAGTATCTGCAGTGGACCGGACTGGCACGTCACCCCGAGGGCGTCGCCTCCGGTTATTTGGCTATGGAGGTTATTGCCAACATTGGCGGTCTCGGGGAGGGTGACGATCTATCCCGGGTATGGGTCCGTGGTCGCTATCTCGACTTCAGTGCTCGGGCGATCAATGTCTATTTTGGCTTGCCCGACGATGGCGTATTCCGGCCACAGCCTGAGGGACGTGTTCTTGCTCCTGCGTGGAACACCTTATGCACCATAGTGCCTCCTCAGCTCGAGCACAGTCATGAGCTTCGTTTGACGACGATGGACTCCCCTTGGCGGGAGCTTGCTCAGCTGTGGTTAGGGCGCGTCCAGCCGATCACTCGGAGCCACATTGTCCTGGATCACGTCTACGAGACCATTTGCTTCATCGCGCGAGACGGTAGGGTGAATGTAGGAGCTTGCATCGAGGACAACTTGCGGGGTATGCGGAGAGGACGAGGGAGTAGGGTGATTACCCATGTTCACCTCATCTGTGGGTTGTGCGCGGCGCAGGGGATTCGCAGTACACTGGAGACAGACCCGTACGACCTAGCACCGGGCCGTTGCTACCGTATCCCGACTTATGCTGACCGACGTAGCGCCTTACGTCGTGGGGCTCCCCGTGCTGTACTTCGCCCGCAGCCTGATGACGGCGGCCTGATCCTTGTTGTACCACCGGAGCAGCCACCCCCTCCTCCAGTAGTTCCACCTCCTGTTGTGGCACCTCAGGGGCAGGAGATGACTCAGATGCTGCAGATGATGCAGGAGATGCGGGTCAGTATGGACGCCGGGTTTGCAGCTGGGCAGGCTCGTTATGACACCCTCGACGCTAGGTTGGACTTCTATCAGACCCGTATGGACTCGTTTGCTACGAGGCAGGCTCAGCAGCAGGCCACCATGTCCGACATGTACGCCTATGTGCGGCAGATGGACGACTACATGCGCCGGCAGTTCCCGCCTCCCGATTAGTGATGTCTCCTTTTGGTTTCGTGTTTTTGTTCAGGTTTTGCATTAGACGTACTTTGTTTAGTTTCCTCCTTATGAGGTCGTTGCTGTTGTCTGGGATTTGTGACTTATATTTTCGTCATGTTATTGCTTAGTTAGGTGTTTGACATGTGTTAGTGGTTTACTGTTGTTTTAGAAGTATGGTTGAACTGTCCCGCTTTAGTTATGATTTATGGTACTACGGTTTCGTCGTTACCTCTTCACTGCATTTACATGAGTGGAGGCTGCCCACTAGTTATGGCGCATTTACGTGGTTGAGTTTCTCCCGGGTATGTGGATATGATACACGAATAAGTATAAAGGATAATTGAAATAACTGCTGGAAATTCTTTTATTGCTCCAAAAGAAACTTTTTGGGTTATACGCGGTAGGATGAACGTAGTGGTGCTGACAATAGTCAAAGAAGGTACAAGTAGTAATGCATCGATAACTATATCCCTAATCTAGAGGGGACAGGTAGGGGCATCCTCGATGGGGTCGTCCTCATCGCTGGATACGTCAATGGGAACATCGACGTCGGGGCCAGGGCCCAGGTTCTGGAGGATCGCCTCACCAACGTCTTGGGTTAGGTTGGTCAGGTCCCAGCCCAGGTTCTCCACTTGCTCTTCCAAGCCATCACTCTGGTCCTGAAGCTGGGCCACTTGAGCCTGAACCTGCGCGACTTGCTCCTGCAGCTGGGTTATGTGGTGATGGTCTGCCTCCCTAAGATGACCCAGATGGGCCACGTTACCCTCCAACTGTCCTACCCGCGTTTTGAAGTAATTGATGTGTTGTTGGCCCTCAAGGTATGCGTTCATTAATTTCACCATCAAATTGACCATGTTCGCGTTGGGCTCGGCCATCTAATGTCAACAAGGGAGGTTAGAGTTAGACATTTTTCAGGCAAGGTTAGGATATGCACGAATTTAAATCTATATGCAGCATGCAAGTGCAAGTCCCTTCCCCATTAAAAATTTAAATCTATTTGTATGTTTAAAATAAATTGCTAAAGGTTGGGCCTCTATAGTGGGCCAAAATTTAATTTTTCTTTGGCCAAGATTTTGGGCTTATGAAAAAGAGAAATAAACTTTCGGCTAAAAACAACACTAATAGTCAAAATAATAATTTAAAAATAATACTTGGGTTTTAAAAATAGTGGTTTAAAAATAATAGTAATAGCTTTTAAAAATTTTCCGGGCTCTGATACCAACTTGTAACACCCCGGATTTGGTAACCCAGGCCGAGGTGTCACCGCCGCATCACCCTAGCAAGACACGGATTCCCGGGCTCGCTAAGGAGGTGCAAGGCTTATGGGTATGCAAAGTTTTAAAACATTCAACAATGAATCCGGAATCCAATAATACTTTAATCAAGTACGGTAGTAAAAATCATCATGCATGGAAAAGGTAAATGCAGCGGAAATGTAATCACGGCCAACACGGCCAAAACCTCGGGTTAAACAGACCCGGTAAATAGTAATACGATGCAGAAAGCGAAAATGTTCATAAACAATTCCCCCCAAGTGTATGCGTATGCGTCACTCGACATACTCTGTAAAAGAAAAATGACAACGGTTGTCAGTATAAAAATATACTGAGTAAGTTAATTCCTAACTAACAAATAAAAGGGGTTACATGTGTTTAAACTAAAGATTTCGCTTACCACACGCAGTGTTAAAATACATAGTTTATTAGCAGCGGAAAACATGATTAAAGGACTAAATTTTAAAAGCATGATTTAAGAGGCATGAATTTTAAATACATAATTAAAGACATGATAGATACGATATAAGCATAAAGAAACACTCACATAAGTTTTTTACATTTCATCCCGTAGACTAAGAAGAGGACACCATACCGGGAGATCACTAACGAGGCAATCTCAACATAGGACCACTAACGAGGCAGTCCAAACAATGGGAGACCACTAACGAGGCAGTCTCAAAAGATAGTAGGACCACTAACGAGGCGATCCAAAAAGATAGTAGGACCACTAACGAGGCAGTCCACAAATACAGCGCGCGAGATCACTAACGAGACAATCTCAGATAGTAAGGAGACCACTAACGAGGCAGTCTCAAAGATATTGATAGCATGACGATCGGCTCAGCCTAGTGAACGGGATTTTTCGAAAGTTCGTATTTCAAAGTTATCAAATGATCGATATCGCGTTTTCATAGTTCGAGTTTTCTCAAGTTCGAAAAATCCTATTCGAGGCAGTTTACGCCTTTCTTAATTAAAAATTCGTCTTTACACCAAAAATTCTGAAATTTTTACAGTAATTCAAAAACACACACACGAACAACTTTCATGTTTTAAGTTTTGGGAAATAAGTTCCGAAGTGAGTCAAAATTCGAGTTCATTGCAAGGAATAATTTCTGTCTTAAAAACTGTTTTCGTCACAGGTTCGTGCAACGCCGATTAAAAATTCATTTCAAAACCAATCGATGCGAAATTTTTACAGTAACTACAAAACACGTTAAGGAACAACTTTCATGTTTTAAGAATTTGGAAATAATGAATTCTTGGTACTCAAAAATCGACCACAACTCACTGCATACTCGCGGGTTCCGAATAGGGTTTAAAACAGTTCAGAAAATTCGACCGATTGACATAACAAATGAACACCAAAATCCGTGAAATTTTACATGCATAATTTAGACTCAATTATCTACAACTTTTGTTTAGGAATGCAAAGTTAAGTCATTCGAAAAAGGGGTGAAAAACACGCATCAAGTTGAATCTAGAAATCTGTCACAGTTTTAAAACGTTCGGTTCGACACAGAAAGTTTACGGCGTGATTTGGGATAGCAAAACTTAATGTCAACGGCTGAAAGTTTGACACAAGATAGATAAAGGTGTTAGGAACAACGTTTATGTTGAAAAGTTTTCGGTTTGAATTCCCGAAGGTCGAGTTTTAGGCGAGTCTTTGAAATTGGACGAAAATAGGGTTTTTGAAAACCGATTTTTGTTACAAGCCTATATATCGAGTTTTAAACAACAAACAACCACAAAAATTTGTGAGTAAGGTTTTAAATTACTTAGAATGATGATAGGGTCGCTGGATTGGGTTTCCGGACGTCCTAGGGTCACGACGAACGGCCAACTTCTCCGATCGCTTTTTGTTCGTTTTCCGACGGAAAATCGTAGTAAGGGAAAAGGGTTAGAATATGAGTTTCTGAGGTATATGGACGAATTATAACTTTGTACAATAGCTTACCAAGAGTCTAGAAGTCAGGGGCTTGTCCCGGTCATCCCGTCGTCGCCGGAATACTCGCCGGAAAGTGGTGTCGAAGGAGTTTTGAACTTGGAGAGGGAATTGGGGGAGGGTAGGAAGTGTTTTTCTGAAACTCTAGGGTTTGGGGCGGCCCTAGGGTATTCTTAAGCCTTTCCCCAAGGCTGAGATCCGATTACCATCGAAGGGGGTGTTAATTTTGGCAAGAAAATCGCCATGGAAGGAAAGTTTACACCTCCTGCACCTCTGGCGCGCTGGTGACGCGCACATAGGCTTTTGTCCGCGCGGAGCACGCGTGGTCTGCCCTGGAGTCGCGACTCCTCCGTCCGTGTGGTGGCCGCGCGGCGGCGCGCGGAGAGCGCAGGCCGGCCGGACCGGCCGGTTCGGCGGTCCGCGTGTTCCGTCGGGTCTTCCCTTGCTTTCCCCTATCGGTTTTCTACGTGTTAGCTCGATTCCTTGGGTCGTCTCCGGTTCGGAATCTTTTCCTTAAACTTGTTACGAGTCCGGCTTATCGCTCGCAACATTTCCGTGTCCTAATTAGCCTAGTCTAAATTGGTTCCAACTCCTTCTATCGTCCTTGTGATCTATTTCGTGATTTATTTTGTGATTTATTTCGTGACTGAACTTAGAAATTAGTTCCAAGCTGCCTATGTACCCTGTGAAGGGATCAAGTAATGACGTAGTTCAAAACAATTTGAATTTATTTTTCCTCGGGTGTTACATATTCATTTGCTCCAATATAATGATTGAACTCAGGTTCCAATCCTAATCTATCAATAGGTGAACTACTGTATATTTTAACTAAAGTAATTGTCAATGCTTAATCTATTATTTAAAGATTTTTAGATCATATAATTGTATCTTTTCATGTTCAAATGAACTATTGTATATTTATTAAAAATTAATTTTATAATGAATCAAAATGTATCTTTCAATTTGATTTCTAAAGATTTATTTGGATCCTATAGTGTTATTTTAATTTTAATGTTTATACATAAAAATAATATGGATGGCATGTTTTGTCTTTATCTTTCCTCTATATTTTTTGTTGTACTTTAATTTATTTTATAAGCTTGTTAGAAAAAAAAAATTCATTATCATATAGTTATCTCTTTAGACCAAAATCATATTTCTAATCAATTTTATATACAACCATATTTTTTTTGAACTTCGAAAAGATTTAACTTGGTCTAACTTAATTTTTAATTTTAAGCTTTTAATCAACCTCATATTCTCTATATTCAATTAAAGTTTTAACAAATAATAAAATATTTAAAGAAATTATTTAATATAATTGCAAATGTTAAAATAGAATTAATTATTGGCCATGTTTTACGTGTGTAATCAATTGTTCAAAATTAGTTGTTTGACAATTTTCGAGACCTGTTTTTGCTTATAATAAGCTGAAATCCAAAATAATACTCATTACAGCGGATTCAAAAAGAGTTGTTTGACCTAAGTTATTTTGTGTCTTTAAGAAAGTTGTTTTGTCACACAAATCAGCTGACTTAAATATTTGTTTTGCCAAACACCCCCGTTATGTTCTAAGATAGATTTGTTTTATCTAAATTATCAATATTTTTTTCTGGAATTAGTAATATGATTATTGTTTGTTGCATCTATAAAATGATTAGTTATTCAAACAAATAAATTTGAATAACTAATCATATAATAAATTATTTAAAAGACTCAATATATAATCAATTTGTATGTAATTGATTTACATATATAATTGTAGATTATTTATTGGAGATGGATATGACTATAACAGTGCATTATATATCAACAGTTTTGATAGTAGCAAATGTTTTTATTAAAGGCATAAAAAATAGTAATCAATTAACAAAACAAGCTCAGTAATTTGGATTATTGAAAAAATCACTTCAAATAATTTCTTTTCTCTTTCATGTTTCTTTTTTTTTTAAACATGAAAAATAATCTCCATTATCTTTGATGTTTCTATTCTAAATTTGGATCAATTGCTTTTAATTCTTGTTTGAGAAAAATAATATGAAAGCTCTTAAATAAATGTTGGAAACTTAATAAATTAGTTTATCCAAAAATAATATAGAAAGCTCATAAGTCAATCTTGAACATATTCATAAATTAATAATCCTTGTGCTATGGACGTTTTTTGTAGGGAGATTACTTTTACACATTCATCGGACGGTCTTTATTTTATTATTGTGTTTTGTCACATTTTTCTTCAATAATATATGGTCGGGAAATGAGCATGACCTAATTAAGTTTATGCAATATATTTGAACTTTTAAAGTATTATGTTATATTTATAAAACAAAAAATGTAAAGTTTACTTCCCGCGTATTCCGCGGGCAGGTATGCTAGTATATTATTATATTTAAATTTTATAATTAAAATTTTATGAAAATTTATATTTTTTTATGTTTAATTTTTAATTATTTAAGTTATTTAAAAATTCAAAATTAAACAAGAAAAAAAGTGAGCTATTCATTTAAACGAGAAAACAACAAAAAAATGAAAATAGCGAGAGCTACAGTTGCCCATGGAAAATAGCGACAGTACTGTTCACTTAGTAATAAAATACCGTTCCGTCTGCCGTTCGGTTGATGCCGCTGGAGAAGACTTGGACTCTGTTTTGCCGTCTACCCCTAATTCCCAGGAGCCATTGGAGGTGCTCTAAGAGAGTAATTTGCACGCGGCCCTAACAGCTGTTGAGTTGGTTAATTTGGTCTTGACCCAAAAATGATTTAAGTGCCTATTAATGCCTTAAAAAAAATATTTACCTCTTCGAAGAAATGATTTTTTTACACCCGTTAGTTTCCAGTAGTTTATTTGTACCTCTATTTAGCAGGAGTTGGTGCTTCATTTCAAATAAAAACTAGTATTAGTGGGGGTCCAAGTTCTTATACGGTCGTATCCTTATAAATTCAATTGTCCATAAATATGGCGTATTGCTCTATAAATAATTGCTGAAGTTAAATAAACGTGTGCTAGGGAATTTGTTTTCATTGGAGAGGATCCCGAGCAAAATAGTTCAAGACATGCCTTCATTTAAGGGGAATGTAATATGGATTTTAGCTTTTGTTAAGTTATTTAATAAAAATGCTGAAATTGAAAAAAAAAAAAGAAAAAAAAAAGGTGCACAGCACAGCAAAGAGTAGTACAAGAGTAATTTCCTTTTGTTACAAAAAAAAAAAGAGTAATTTCTTTTTTAGACAAATCTCTCGACCAGCATGTAAAAATCGAAAACTAAAATACCAATCTTATTTATGAGTTATGACAAGATATGACCACTTGCAAGATCACGTGGTTCCATAAAAGCACAGTCAGTACGGCCCAGCAGATAGCTCAACGACAAATGCATTCAATTCTACTTCCATAACTCCTCAAGTCCATATAGAATAACAACAATAGCATAATTATTAGAACGACCTTTGACACAAGTTATTTACTAAATCGGTAACTAGGAATAGCCTTCAGATGCTGGGCTCTTGCAGTCGTTAGACCAAAGTGCTCGGACATGTCCAGATCGGCTGGTTTCATGCCATTGGGAAGTTCCCAGTCAAAGCAATGCACCAATTGTGCCACCATAAGCCGAACAATTGTGAGCCCCAGTTGTAACCCGGGGCAACTTCTTCTGCCGGCGCCAAACGGTATGAGTTCGAAATTGCGGCCTCTGAGGTCGATATTGCTTCCAATGAATCTCTCTGGATAAAATGTTTCAGGGTCGTGCCACACGTTGGGATCTCGCCCTATCGCCCATACATTCACTAGGATTCGCGATTTCTTAGGGATATGGAAACCATTGTCTATGATGCAATCCTCTATGGACTCATGGGGGATTAACAATGGCGCCACCGGATGCAGTCGCTGAGTTTCCTTCAATACACAATCCAAATATTCGAGTTTCTCAAGATGTGATTCCTCCACCTGATGACCCTTTCCTACCACAAGTTCCAATTCGTTTTGGAGCTTCTTCATCACTTTTGGGTGTCGTATAAGTTCGGACAATGTCCATTCCACCGCGGTTGAGGAAGTGTCCATTCCTGCTACCAATAAATCCTAAAACAATCATCGAACAACAGTTAAAACTCAGCAAAACAAGGATCTAGAGCGTTCTTTGAACAAAATGGTTCGGTTCAGTTCAGTTCAATGGCTAACAAACAGTAGCTAAGATTATTATAAATGAACAATATATGCAATGATAAAATTACCAACAAAACGGCCTTAATATGGCGACGATCAAATTCAAAGGAAGTTTCTCCTGATTCCAAAATACGCAACATTATATCGACAAAATCCTCGTCCTGCTTCCTCCCTGTTTTGTTTCGATCATGATCATCAATAATTTTCTCAAGAAACCCATCGAAAATCTTGGCCAACCTCCTCATCTTACGATTCAATCCCTGTAGATCGAGAACCCCAATATATGGAAAATAATCTGCGAGATTAAACTTGGCCGCCATCACCGACGACTCCATAAACACAGCTTTAAACACTTTCTCATCCAAATCCTTATCTGCAAACTTCCTCCCGAATATCATCAAGCAATTCATGTCCCCGATTATCCCCGAAACTGTCTCACTCAGATCCACAGGTTGTTGCCCTCGAGCAGCCCGTCTCAATGATTCCAACATCAATTCAATCTCACGTTTCCGCAGGGCCTGGAATTGATTAATCCTGAGGTTAGTCAACAGTTCCATAGTGCAGAGCTTCCGCATTTCGCGCCAGTATGGACCGTAAGGGCCAAAAGCGATGTTTCTCTGCTCGTAGCTCATGTACTCGGCGGCACCCTGTCGGGGCCTGCTGGCGAAAACAGCATCGTGGGTCTTGAGAATAAGTGCGGCTGCGGCGGGGGAGGACACGACGACGACAGGGACGAATCCCAAGTGCAAACCCATGATGGGGCCGTGTTTACGGGCCAGATTGTGCAAGTCGTGGTGGGGATTGTCGCCGATCAAGTGGAAATGCCCCAAGATTGGAAGCGCCGCTGGGCCTGGAGGGAAATTCTTCTTCTTCTTCTTCTTTTTCAGCAGGAATTGGAGAAGACTGAGGAGTAGCATCGTTGCCAGCACTGTCCAAATCCAGGCCATTTCTGTGATTTAGGGTTTTGGAAAAGACTTACCTGAATTGCTGGAGGTTAACAATTATATTGGGGTATGATGATTTCAGTGACGCACATCAGTATGTGGGACTCTTGGGTTTATATGGACAAGACCTACCTTCATTCATTGCAGCAGAGGAAAGATTGATTGTGAGATAATCATCCCAATTATATACTACCTTCATCTCATTATAATTATTACAGAACCACTTAACACGTATGTCGATATACATTTTTAACGGTTAATAACTTAAATTGTATATAATAAAAAATTATAAAAATTTGATATTCTTAAATTACAAGATTAGACGAATCTAACAAAATCTTACTTGACTATGTTTTTCTTACATAATTATGATAAAAATTCGAATCGAACTTAAACAGTTAATATTAAGTCAAGCGTAACAATCTTCGTGAGATGGGGCAAATAATTGATTTTGGTCATTTGTCTCCATCGCTCCATGATGATGGTGAAAGGGACTCTGGTGGCTAGAACGTAGTAGAGTACTTCTCTGTTCTCAAATATTTGCTACGGACCCACTTCACACGCAGTCCAATGCACATTTTGAATCATTAATAACTCAAGTTCGGTATATGTAAAAATTCTAAAAGTTCGATACTTAAAAACTACACGACGAGACGAATTTAACAAGATCCATCTTGACTATATTTTAACTTATATAACTATGATAAAATTTTAAATTAAATTGTATGGGTGAATAGTGCCCCAAAACCCAATCGGGCAAACATTTGAGGACGGAGAAAGTAGTATACAAGTACGGCGGAGGCAGGTGGTGCAGGCCAGGTAGGGCCACATTAAAATTTTTTTTAAAAAATTATTACTTTTGGAAAACACATGCGTGAATTGGGATTATATGAAAATGCCGGAGCTTAACAATTGTGGATAGAAATTGTTGGATACGACCTACCTTAATTCCTATTACTATTATCGAATTGATTATGGATAGAAATTGTTGTAACTATTTAGTTCCATATGTGATGATTGTGAAAGGGACTCGGGCGGCCAGAACATATACAAGTATTATACTACCACAGTACCACTACTCCATTATTATAGGTTAAGGCTTGGGTGCTGGCAACATCATCTGCTATTATGATGCCAGAGCCTCTGTTGGGAACCAATTTTGAGTAAATGTATTCACAACCGATGTCTGAACTACTTTTGTTGGACTAACCACACATCTATCCGAAAAACTATTTAAGGAAAGATCAGTTGGCGAATCTGCATGGGATTGCCTTCAACGGCTAGCCGATTCCTTACCCGGAGAATGTTCGATGAGAATGGCAACAATATCTTCTATTCCGGGTCACTCTATTCTAAGGAAGGTGTATTATGGCAAGATCCTATTTCCTTAGAATGGAGATTTGAATCACTTCAAAAAGGAGCGGCCGAGCTTGTGACCGGTACGACTTTTGAATCCATTGTTCATGTGTGCCGAAATCATTCTGGAAAAGTGATTCATCTATTCCTTCACCGTGTTCTTGTTTACATCCATCTTGAAGGAAGTCCTTCGACCAACACTGTCTTGGGTGATTGATTCGACGAGGTGCTATTGTTACATTGATTGAACTTGACGAATTCAATCAAAGCATCAAGGAATCGTCTACACACGTGTTTAACCGAAAAAACTCTACAATGAAAATCTGCACACAGGTTTCGGCCAAGGGTAACTTGAAGGAGGAGCCTTCGAGGAATTGAACTAAGGTCAAGAAGATCTTCACCAAAATAGGGGAGTGTTTTGGTCCGACAATTCAACTGCTTGGAGATCGGAGTTTGGTGGATTAATCACTATTGTTTTGATCGTGGATCATTGAGAAACAATTAGTGAAATCTCCTGGATTGGTATCCTCCAGACGTGGGCTTAGGCCGAACTGGGTCAACAAATCTCTGAGTTTGTTTACTGCATTTTCAGTTTATTTTTATTCCACTGCTTATCTACATTAAACTGAATAACGTGTCCACGAAAGGTGTTTGAACAAGTTTACAGGACAAGTTTATAGGTTATCCCACTAAATGGACCTAACAATTGGTATCAGAGCCACACGCTCTTGAGCGAGATCCAGTTAAAAAGAATGGATAACCAAGGTGGTTCAGTATCCACACCCCCGTTGTTGGATGGATCAAACTATGCCTATTGGAAAGATCAAATGGATGCATTTCTCATTCCACTGGATAAAGGAGCATGGGATGCAGTTGAAACTCAATATCATCCTCCAGTTGTTGAAAAAGACGGTGTGAAAACCTTGAAGCCAAGGAGTGACTGGACTGCAACTAAGAGGCTTGTTGCATCAAAGAACTCCAAAGCACTGAATGCTATTCACAATGCTATCACGAAGGATCAATATCGCCTTATTGCAGGTTGTAAGATTGTCTATGATGTCTGGACTACTTTAGCCAATACCTACGAGAGTATGGCACCGATAAAGAAATCTAGAATCATAACTCTTGATGCTCAATTTCATATAATTACCATGGATGATAATGAATCTGTTGGCCAATATATTGGTCGTATTCGTGATCTAACCAACCAAGCCCTTCAGCTTGGTAAAGAATATTCTGAGCAGAATATTGTAGGCAAAATCATTAGGACGATTCCGGAAAGGTTCAATGCAAAGGTGGCTGCACTGGAATTATATAAAGACTTTGATAATTTACAGGCTGATGAGTTATTGGGAATCCTACAATCCTGGGAAATGGATCACTGTCCTAGGGGCAAAAACAAAATAGTTGCTTTCAAAACTGAGACCAAAGGAATTGATGAAAAATCCTCCGAAGACCCTGGAGACTACAGTGACGAGGAAGAACTCGCAATATTGTCCAAGAGGCTAAACCAGATTCTAAAAACCCGGAGGACCAGATTCAATCCATCCAAGAAGAAGGATGCCGGGACGTCAAACACCAAGCCCGCTTCAAAGAACTCTAAGTCATTCGGCTTAAAATAGATCTAAACAATCTAGATCTAAAGATGACAAGGAAATCATTTGCTTTTAATGTGGCGGAAGAGGTCATGTAAGAGCAGACGGTGCTAACCTTAGACCAAAGGAAACCAAGAAATCTTATCAAGTAACATTCAGTGCCTCTGAAGATGAAAAGGAAACAAGTGACAATGAACCAGACCATGGAGTAGAACTTGTCGGTACATGGGATTCAGACAGTGAAGATAAACACGAATCAAGTATATATACCAACTCTAACAATACAATTTCCTCTAATATGGTGCATTCTTTCACCAATAGGGAACATGAAGAAAGCATTAGCAAGCTCAATAACCTCTATGAAGAAACATTTGAGAAGTTGGAGATATCCATGGCCGAGGTGGTGGAACTTCAAGTCGAAAATGAAAAATTGAAGAAACACAACAACACTCTTGAAGTCAAAAATCAAGAGCTTGAAGGTCAATTAAAGGCACTGTCTGAACAGGTTGCTGAACTACATGAGAAAAATGCAGAACTTCAGAAAGATAATGATGATCTTGAAGAAGAAGAAAATAATGACTACAGACTATGGTATGCCAATATGCATGGTCAAAGAGATGCACTTCGAACTGAGTTAACATAATTCAAGAAAAACTGACCAAAGCCGAAGGAACTCTCACGACACTGAACAGAGGGAAAGCCAAATTGGATGATGTCATTGCCATGGGAAGATCTAGTGGCAACAAACAAGGTTTAGGATATCAAGCATCTACCTCAAAAAGGGAGAATAACAATAATTTGTATCCGGAGGAATGTTGAATAACTATAAGGTTACTGAGAAGCCTTGTCGTCAAACAAGAATAAACAAATGGACAAGAAGGCCACCTCCTCTCATTCCTCTCAGATGTGATTACAGCAAACTTGAAGGTCACAAAACCAAGAATTTTGGAATTATAATCAAGGATCTACAAGAAGGGAAGCCCATTGTCTGGCCAAATGACAAAATGAAGATGAAGCTGATCTCTATCAAGCACGAATGGGTTCCCAAAGTCCAAAATCGATGTCATGTTGCCTTTCTGTCCCGCAAGAAGAAAAGTAAAGACACTATATGGTACTTTGACAGTGGGTGCTTAAAACACATGACAGGAGAAAAGAAAAAAAAACTTCTCAAACATTACAAAGAAATCGATGGTGGAGTTGTAGTATTTGGAGATGGAAATAAAGCTGCATTGGTTGGCCAAGGGTCCATGGAAAATAAGGGTGAACTAGAGCTAACTCCAGTATTTCTTGTTGATGGACTTCAGCCAACTTGATCAGTATCAGTCAACTATGTGATGAAGATTTCATGGTTCAGTTCACCACACCAGGTGAATATCACATCATGCTATGGCATGAAAAGCTTGGGCATCTAAACTTCAAGGATCTGATTAGACAAAGCAGAACGGATGCAGTCAGAGGTCTTCCTCATTTCAAAAAATCCAACACCGACTTTTGTGATGAATGTGCCAAAAACAAGCTTCACAGGAGTTCACACAAGTTGTCTGAACACCTCGAATCAGCAAAATGTCTTGACCTGTTACACATCGATCTTGTTGGTCCCACTGAGGTTGAAAGCTGGGAGGTAAAAAGTATATTTTTGAGTGTATTGATGATTTTTCTAGATATACTTGGGTGGATTTTCTCAGGGAAAAGAGTGATGTATTCAAAGCTTTTGAAAAATTGAGTAATTGACTCATGACTGAAAAAGACACAAAGGTGAAACGTATTCGAAGTGATCATGGATGGGAATTCGAAAATCAATACTTTGAGGAATACTGCACCAACCATGGAATCAAGTATGAATTTTCCGCACCAAAGACCCCTCAACAAAATGGATTAGTGGAAAGAAGGAACAGAACTTTACAAGAGATGTCAAGAGTGATGCTCAATGCCAAACTTGTTGCTGAGTACTTATGGGCTGAAGCTGTCAACACTGCTTGCTACAGCATAAATCGTGTCTACCTGAGATCTAATTCTCTAATGACACCATATGAGATATGGAACAGTAAAAAGACCTCCATCACTTATTTTCATATTTTTGGCAGCAAATGTTTTGTTCTAAATGATAGGGAACACGTGGGAAAATTCCAAGAAAAGAGCAATGAAGGGATATTTGTGGGATACTCCAACACAAGCAGGGCCTACAGGATATACAATCCCAAAACAAAGAAGGTGCTTGAATCCACAAATGTCATCATAAAAGATATTCCATGTAAAGAAGTTCCAAAAAACAAGGAGGACGAAGATCAAACTGCCTCCCCAAGTTGTCAAAGCGACAATCAGACCAGTGTTGAACAGATTCCTGCTGCACAGGAGTCCATGGAAGTTGTCCAAACACCATAACCGAACACCTTTCCAGATGATGCTGAACAACATAAGGATCTTAACAGACATATCCACAAGCATCATGATGCTGAAGATATAATTGGTGATGTCAACGAGAAGAGAAAAACCAGGGCAAGAAGAATTGGCCAGTTTACACTGCTTCACATCCAAGATTGAGCCATCTAAAGTGGAAGAAGCTCTTCAAGATGAACTCTGGATAAATGCCATGCAGGATGAGCTACTTCAGTTCAAAAGGAATGAAGTATGGACACTTGTCGAAAGACCAGAAGACACAAATGTAATCGGTACCAAGAGGATCTTTCGCAACAAAAGTGATGAAAAAGGGAATATCACAAGGAATAAGGCTCGTCTAGTTGCTCAAGGGTAAACTCAGGTCGAATGAGTGGATTTCAGTGAAACATTTGCTCTTGTGGCTAGACTTGAAGCAGTTCGACTTTTGCTATCCATTGCCTGTTATTTGGGGTTCAAACAATATCAAATGGATGTCAAAAGCGCATTCCTCAATGGATGGCTCAAGGAGGTGGTATATGTAGAGCAACCAAACTATACTATGTGATAACATGAAATCCTAACTATACTATGTGATAACATGAGCGCAATCAACATCTCGAAGAATCCAGTTCATCATGGAAAAATAAAGCATATTGAAATCCAACATAATTTATTAGAGAATTGGTTGAAGATGGAATAGTGTCCATAGAACATGTCGGGACTATTGAGCAACACGCGGATATTTTTACAAAGGCACTTGATCGGGAAAGATTTGGGAAACTGAGAAGGGATCTTGGTCTTTGCACCATCATCTAAATCAACCTAAATATGGAATAAGTTTTAATTTCCTTGTTTTAAATTTCATATAGTTCAATGCATATATTCGTTTTCCTTTTATATATTATTGTTTATAATATTCCTAATATTTTTGTCAAGTAAAATAATGCAGGATCAACCATTTTAAGGAAGTTTCCATGAGTCCTTCAAAAGGAAAATTTTGAATTTGATTTGACCCCCATCATGTCAATAGGGACGGATTCAGTCGGCAGGAACGGTTATTTGTTTCCAAATTCAAAAATCGTGATCATGACCAACTCTGGTAACTGTGATCCTTCTTCCTTATCTCGATCAAGGGAAGTTTTTCTATAACCACCTTCATATCTTCTCTAATTCCTCTATATCTCCTCTCAGGCTCTCATATCCTCTCGTCTAAAATTCTTCTAAAGCTCTCAAACAAACACCTTGTGCGCATTCACTCCCGTTTCAAAGTATGTGTTTTTCAGATCAATTATGGTGAAAACTCGAGGAAGCCAAGTCTCCAAGTCGAGGGATCCAGCCCTACTCCTGCAAAAGAAAAAGGGACCGAAATCTCACCAGGGGAGTCCACCGCTAGAGGACGAGCAAAGTCGGTTAAAAAAGCAATTGAGAAACAGGCGGTTTCACAGACACCAAGCATTGTACCAGTGTTGTTTCCGTCTTCATCACCGTCCACTGCCGGAGACAAGGGCGACAAAGGGAAGTCCATAGTGGAAACACAAACTGTTGTCCACGACCCCCTGGACATTCGGACCGAAGTTGCCTCGGCCGCCGCCACAAAAGGAAAGGTGTCGTCAGCATCAAAACCTAGGGAGAAGGCAACCGCACGAAAGAAGACTATCATTGCTCAACAATTTGAGAGGGAAATCAATGAGGCCATTCAGCCACTGGAAATAATTTTGGAAGCTCTTCCATCCTTCGCGGTCAGGTAAACCTGTTCCAATCCCTTCTGGTACTGATGTTTTCACTAAACTTGTGTCAGAAAAATCCTCAAAGGTGACGGAACCATCAAGGAAGATCATAAAGAAGGAAACCCCTGCAAAGAAAGTATCATCTGCAAACGCGACCCCTTCAAAGGTGACACCACCAGTCGAAACTTCCAAAACTCAACCATCTACCACTCCTTCTAAGACTGCTGCCGTTCCCCAAATGAGTCCAAAAAAGGCGTCCGAATAACCTACCACTGAATAGGTTGATGAAGAAGAACTAGATTCAGACTATGTTGAAGAATCAGATGATGGGAGTTGAGAAGACGAGTCGATGATTGACATCAGTGATGATGAATGGAAGGATTCTGAGACCGCCATCACCGAAGAGATTGCTTGGAATGCTATGTTAAAAGAAAACTCACCTCTACGGAAGCAATCTGAGCCAACAACTGTTCATACTGAAAATGAAACAGAGAAATCTGGTGATGACAATCCTGAGTCGGAGAATGAGACCGAACCTATTGGTGAACAGTCCAAAGTGCAAGCAGAAAGTTCCAAGGCTCCAAGCGAGGGGGAGCAGACTATTGAACTAATGGAGGATAAGTCCGAGGATCTAGGGTCTCAAGATACTGAAAGTGATCAGGAGACCGAACAAGAAGAACATAGTGAACCAGATGAGGAGACCGAAGAAGAAGAAGAGGAAGAAGGTGAACCTGAACACGTGGAAGTGGACGAGACACATGATGAAATTCGTGAACCAACTCCACCACCACCTTCTAGGAGCTCTAAAAAGGAGTTCGAGAAAAGAAAACTGATCATTTCCTCATCTAAGGAAGAGGAGCCCGAGATCATTGAAGCTGAAAATGCCATAAACACCGAGTTTTATTATAAGGCGTCCGAACAGTACTACACAACTGTTCTCGAGAACATGCAAGTACACCCTGAATTCAAGTTTGAAGCTGAAAGATATGTGGAAATGGGCTGGCAAAAGTACCTAGAGGACAGATCCTTGTTGTATTGGGCCACTGAGATGAAGGAGTACAAAAGACAGCTAGTTAGGCATTTTTATGCAAAATTGAGCGATGAAGTCCTGAACAAGAAAGCTCCCTGGTTCGCACAGAACTATGTCCATGGAGCACTGTTCGAACTAAAAGCAAGGACACTTCGCAAATTCCTCCAGGTACCTCGTGTCGACTTCAAAACTGTCTATCATTCATCTGCAAAGTTTAACATGATCAAAGTCGCAAAGATGCTCACTGATGAGCAGGGTAAATTTCTCAAGGGAAAAGGTTTGAGTCCGGGTTCCTTAACCCAGAAGTTCTCACTTGTTTATAAACTCTGTGCACACAACATCATGCCAACTACTAACCATTCAATCGTGTCGAAAAATATGTGCAAGTTGATGTATGCTATAGATCAGGGCTATGAGATCAATTATGGAAAATTGGTAATTGATCCAATGTTGGCATTTTCTGGAAAGATAAAGAGGAAGTACAACAACAAGTTGCCTTTCCATGCCCTCATCACTGAGTACTTGAAGAAACTGAAGATCGTTGCTAGCAACATGATCGCCCTGAACAGATCCCTGATTTCAAACTGTCTGCCTCCCTTCCCAAGAAAAGACCCAACCTCCCTGGACCAGAAGGCGCTATCCCACCTAAGGATACATCTCAATGGTACGTGATGAACTAACGGACTATATTAATCATTTGAAAGTATTGGAAGCGCAGGTGCACACTCGAGTCCAGGCAGCAGAAAAATTGTTCAGACTACTACCTGATACATGGCCCGATGAAGAAAAGGGAGAGGATACCAATCTTGTGGAGGAACACGAAGATGCTTCTGATGATGATGATGATGATGATTCCTCCGAGGAATCAGAATTAAAGGCTCTTTTTGAGCACAATGTGTGCGCTAGAGGGGAAGTACAGTTGATATAATCGTTGGTCTTGATGGATATTCTTAAGTAGTTCCTCTGGCAAAGCACACATAAAAAGGGAAGAAAGGGAGATCAATTACTGCTTCTGCCTCCTGTCTTGACTCGATAACTCTGTTTCAATTTCTGTTTTACGTTTTTGTTTGGACTGTGAACTATTTTTAGCAATGGCCTGTAATAATTTAACTCTGATCTGTTATGATATATTTTGTGCCATATGCTGTTTTGATGTACATGCTCCTAGATTGATAGGCTATTTGTACGGAGCATTAGTTCAGTTTGTCTTTGAATGGGAATTTTCTGTAAGTGGTGGATGGGATCAAATGGGAAGTACTTTTCTTTGTTTTACATGTGTTATTGTTTAGAGATCGGTTTGATCAACTCATATACTGGCCCACATTCTGCCAAAAAGTCGGAGATTGTTGGGAACCAGTTTTGAGCAAATGTGTTCACAACCGATATCTGAACTACTTTTGTTAGACCAACCACAAATCTATCCGACAAACTATTTAAGAAAAGATCAGTTGGCGAATCTGCTTGGGATTACCTTCAACGGCTAGCTGATTCCTTACCCCGAGAGTGTTCGAGGAGAATGGCAACAATATCTTCTATTCCGGGAAACTCCATTCTAAGGAAGGTGTATTATGGCAAGATCATATTTCCTTAGAATGGAGACTTGAATCACTTCAAAAAAGAGCGGCCGAGCTTGTGACCAGTACGACTTTTGAATCCATTGTTTGTGTGTGCTGAAATCCTTCTGGAAAAGTGATTCATCTATTCCTTCACTGTGTTCTTGATTACATCCATCTTGAAGGAAGTCCTTCGACCAACACTGCCTTGTGTGATTGGTTCGACGAGGTTCTATTGTTACATTGATTGAACTTGACGAATTCAATCAACGCATCCAAGGAATCGTCTACACACATGCTTAACCGAAACAACTCTATAAGGAGAATCCACAAACAGGTTTCGGCCAATGGTAACTTGAAGGAGGAGCCTTCGAGGAATTGGAGTAAGGTCAATGAGATCTTCACTAAAACAAGGAAGTGTTTTGATCAGACAATTCAATTGCTTGGAGATCGGAGTTTGGTGGATTATTCACTATTGTTTTGATCATGGATCATTGAGAAACAATTAGTGAAATTTCCTGGATTGGTATCCCCCAGACGTAGGCCTAGGCCGAACTGGGTCAACAAATCCCTGAGTTTGTTTACTGCCTTTTCAGTTTATTTTTATTCCGCTGTTTATCTACATTAAACTGAATAACGTGTCCACAAAAGGTGTTTGAACAAGTTTACAGGACAAGTTTAAAGGGTTATCCCACTAAACGGACCTAACAACCCCTAAAAATATACTTCCTCTGTTTTTTAATTGCTATGGACCCACTTAGCGCGCAGTCCAATGCACATTTTAAATTATTAATAACTCAAGTTCGGTACAAGTCAAAATTCTAAAAGTTCGATATTTAAAAACTACACGACGAGACGAATCTAAGAAAATCTCACTTTACTATATTTTAACTTGTATAACTATGATAAAAATTGAAATCAAACCAATCAAATGAATAGTGGCAACATTTGCAATGTTGCAAATAATTGAAAACGGAGGAAGTATGTTAAGATGGGAAATGATGAGCACGTAAGAAAAAATGATGGATAGCGAGGGTTGCGGAAATGATGGATGGCACGTAAGAAAAAATGATGGATTTGCAATGTTACATTATAAATGTTATCGTGAATATCACTTCAAGGCATATAGACATCACTTTTTAATAGTCATATATAACCCAAAAAATACAATCTATCTTGTAAATGTGACCGAGGGTTGCGGGCATTATTTTTTTTGAAGAGCCATCATTTAGTACATACAGCTAAATAGATTGTCCGTAGAGTAACTCTATTGATTATTAAATGAGTATGTAATGGAGTAATATGTTACTTCACTCCTACAAATAAGGCGCTCCCTGGACTTGAACGCCCGATTGATAACATCATCGAATCTATTTGCTAATTCCGGCCTTTCGGGAGTTTTTAAGCTAATGTATTAGGTGTACTATGAAATAATAATAGGATTTGCGCCAAATCTTTGCTTGGCGTGCAATAGAAATAAACAAATAGGTACTATATTAAATTTGGATGATACAGAATAATATACTTCTGTTATCACTGAAATTTCGGAGGAGCGGAACCTCTCTTTGATTGATGAATGTTGAAGGAATTACAAAAATTGCAGAAGGGAAAATACAAGAAATTAACGAAAACTGTAAATGAATTGAAGACAGAAAGCAGTAAATAAAGTAAAATTGAAGAAAGCTGTAAAGAAAGTAAAATAAGCAAAACGCGGCTTCTTGAGAAGTGTTGGAGATGTCTTTGCATGTGGTGCCACATTAAACTTATATAGGGGTGGGGAACCTAGGGTTCCCTCAGGCCCATGAACGCTCCACCATGATTTTCTTCCTTTGGTGGTGCCTCGTCCTGATTTGTTTCCTTTTGATGGTTCCTCGTCCTGATCTGTTTCCTTTGATGACACCCAATGATGATACCTTTTTTGCATGGTGCCTCTCACGGCGTTCTTCTTTCCTTGCAAGGTGTCTCACCCTACTGACTTGGGTTTAGGGTTCCTCATCATCAGTCTCTTCTACCGGATATATCTTTATGGACTGGGCCGAGCAATTTAGCAATTTGGGTCGGAAAGTGATGGGCCTCAACATTTATTTTATTGGGTTAACAGATGCTCCCCTCGCACAATTTGTCTGATTATAATTCATAAAGACAGATTGGCGCGTTTGATCTAGACCTGGACCATTTTAGGCCCATTTGTAAATCCACCAAGGGCAAAAAAAAATTTCTCTTCTTCTACACACTCCTTGCTCGTCTGCCGGCCGCCGTCGAGACCACCGCCGGGCACCGTTTTTCCGGCTACTTGTGTCATCGTGCCTTGCTTGCAGATCGCGATCGTCCGGGCCTCCAACTTCAGCCTGTAGTTGCCCATGAGCCGCCACCATTGAAGTCTTCTTGCCGCCAGCCGTCGCTGTCCCCTTCCTCCAGGGCCACCGCCACCCCCTTTTTTAGGGCCGCCGCCATCATCCTTGCTAGGGGTCGCCGCCATCAACTTCTGTCTGAGGGCCGCCACTCCTGGTGTGAGAGCCGCCATCCGGATCTCCTCCTCCACACTTCTTCGAGGACGCCGCCAGCCTTTTGCACGAGGGCCGCCGCCACTCCTTGCATGAGGCCGCCATCCAAGTCTCTTCCCCATCCGAGGGCCGCCATCTCTACCTTGTGAGGCGCCGCTATCCGTGGATCGGGGACAGCCGCCATCTCCATCAAGCCGGCCGCCATCCAATTCTCCCGGGGCGCCATCATCTCTGTCGACCGGGGGAAGGGCCGCCATCCTCAGTTGAGCTGAGCCGCCACCAACCTTGTTCCGAGGACTCGAGTGCCAGGCCGCCACCGTGAGCCGGGCCGCCATCCAGATCAACCATCCTCAGTCTGCCACTCGAAGGGATTCGGCCGCCACAAGCTTTGTCGCCACCTTGAGCTGGCGCCATTCGTCCCATGAAGCAGCCGCCATGCATACCCAACAGCTCAGCCGCCATGCATACCCTAAACCCTTGAGCTATGTCCGGCCTCCCTTCACTCAACTTCCGGAGCTCAACTTTGCAGGCGCTCGGAATTCTTGCCGCCGTTGTCAGCATCTCTCTCTGGCATCTCCGCTTGCCGCCATTGAATGTTGAATTAGAATTGAAAACACAGAAAACTTAGAGGACGTTATTATTATTATTATTATTATTATTATTATTATTATTATTATTATTATTATTATTATTAATTTTTTTATTTATTATATTTTTTATTTTCATTGTTTAAATTAATTTTTTTTATCATTATTATTTATTATTATAATTATTTTCTGGTCGCCATTAATTTGCCACCAACTATCCGGCCTCCAAGGCCGCCGTTGATCGCGTTCCAGGGTTGTTTCTACCAAAAGTCACTACAGCAATCACCGCCCTTGGTTCGTCTTCCTCTGTATTGGGTTTCATTTTCTTGAAATAAGTCTCATATGTAGGTCGACGCTTCTCATCGCGTTCCTCAAGGAACTTTTCCAAGCGGGCCGCTTTCTAGGCCAGCTGGGCAAGATCAGTGGAATCCTGCACAATTAAACGTTCTTTCAATTTTGGCAACATATTCGCCACTGCAACATTGGCTATCTCCCTATCGGGGACTGCCATTGTGCATCGGCCCTTAAGTCGTTGTAATCTATTAATGATTGTTTCTTGCCACCTCATCGGAAAATTGCTTTGCATTAGTCAGGTCTGCAAGACTCACCTGTATTAATGGCGTGTAAAATCTGTCATGAAACGCTCGCTCGAGGTCGGCCCAATTTTGGATTGAGTTAGGCGGGAGGGGTGCATACCATGCAAAGGTGGGTCCAGTGAGAGATGAACTAAACAACCTCAATTTGAGCCAGTCATTGGCCGCCGCTTCACCACATTGAGCAGTGAATTTGCCAATATGTTCCACAGTGGACTTGCCATCGTCCCCTGAGAAGATGATGAATTCGGGTATCTTGAAGCCCCTTGGATACGGTTGCATAGTATCTACTCAATCAGGGTAAGGTTTCATGTATGTAGGCCGCTCCATCGGCCTTAGTTGAATCCCAAAATGTTGCTGCATCACGTCTGCCAGCAATGCGGGTGAGACCGTCGGTGTCTGTGTAGGAGGCATGGCGATTGTGGGAGGTGTGGCAGGTGTCGAAGCCCCTTCATTTGGCTGTGGCGCCTGCCCCCCTTGCGTTGGCGACATCCAAATAGGCTTCGGTACGGACGCCAGTACTGGCATGGCGGCTGTGGAAGATGTGGCCGGTGTTGAAGCCACTCCATATGGTTGTGGTGCCGCATGCCCCCTTGCATTGGCAACATCCAACTAGGGTTCGATAGTGCTGGTACTGGTGAGTAGTTAGCCACATAAGGTGTGATGAGAACGTTCGACACAGAGGGTGCCGCTTGACATGGTGGCATGCCAGATCCACCAGAGGCCGTTAGACAGCCGAGTGAAACACCAGAGGCCATCAAATATCCTGGTGATGCATAGATCGGCACTGGAGGTGCCGCATAACCAAAGTTCGGCATGCTAGGTGCCGCTTGCGTGAAGGAATAAGCTGTCTGATGTGAAAATGGGAACAGGCTGGCCAGGCTGCTTCCGGACTCCGGAAGTGGCGGCTGGCCATATGCGGCTCCACAAGCCCTCTGTTGGCTGCCTGCCAGCCCTGGGCATAGGAGACTGGGCGGCACATTCATGTCATTTGTAGGAACAGTTCTATCTTGCTGAGTACGTAAGGAACTGCAAATTCTATCTGCTTGGTCGGCCATCGCAGACCGCAACACATCCACTAAGTGCTTTGTGAATAAGATCATGAACTCGGCCACCGATTCTGTAATCGATAGCCGCACTTGCTCGGAAAATGTAGGGGTTGAGAGGTGCTTTCTACCGCTTCATCGGCAGGAGCTCAGTGGCATCTTTTCATGTAGAGACATTTCTTCAAATTTCTGAATAAGATTACTTTTTAACCTTTCAGATCTGGGACGTATAAACCCTAAGCGGATATGGTTTTCCACTCGTGTCCCACTGGGCGTGCCAATTTGTTATTAATGAAATTTCAGAGGAGCGGAACCTCTCTTTGATTGATGAATGTTGAAGGAATTACAAAAATTGCAGAAGTGAAAATACAGGAAATTAACAAAAGCTGTAAAGGAATTGAAGACAGAAAGCAATAAATAAAGTAAAATTGAAGAAAGCTGTATAGAAAGTAAAATAAGTAAAATGCGGCTTCTTGAGAAGTGTTGGAGATGTCTTTGCATGTGGTGCCACATTAAACTTATATAGGGGTGGGGAACCTAGGGTTCCCTCAGGCCCATGAACGCTCCACCATGATTTTCTTCCTTTGCTGGTGCCTCGTCCAGATTTGTTTCCTTTTGGTGGTGCCTCGTCCTGATCTGTTTCCTTTGATGACACCCCATGATGATACCTTTTTTGCATGGTGCCTCTCACCGCGATCTTCTTTCCTTGCAAGGTGTCTCACCCTACTGACTTGGGTTTAGGGTTCCTCTTCATCAGTCCCTTCTATCGGATATATCTTTATGGACTGGGCCGAGCAATTTAGCAATTTGGGTCGGAAAGTGATTGGCCTCAACATTTATTTTATTGGGTTAACTTCTATAATGGTTTGCTTGAGAAGCCAAAACTCTCTTATTCACATTGCATTGGAGATAACACATCAGGTATTTGTCATATTTATTTGTCATATCTAAATTATGATATTTATGTTATTTATTTAGGAGCAGAAGCAGAGAAGAAAACATGAGAAAGCAAAAAAGAAAGAAACGTCAAGGAAAAGAGACAAAGAAACTAAAGTTTGGGAACCATATGTCGGAAGTATCCATCGCTAAATTCCCAATCACGAAAGGAACGTCCATGTAATGAAAAAAAATCTCAATCAAAACGTCATGCTTGGCTAGGCTATCAACTCTCCGATTTCCTTCCCTGGGCATATGTAGGACTGGACAAATTCGCTCAAAACTCGGTATACCGTTCATACCATACCGAAAAATATCAAAAATGCCGAATTTTATGGTATACCGAAATTTTTGGTACGGTATATCGCCGTGCCGAATTTTTTGGTATAGTATCAGTATCAAAATATAAGAGATTCAGTATACCGAAAATACCGATATAATATATATAAATATGTTATAAAATATATATTTATATATAATTACATTTTTTAAAATAAAATATATTATATGTTTTCTATCCTTTCGACAAGGAATTAGCTTAATATAAGGCAGTAAGCATCTAATTGAATTTTTTCGTCTCCTATTACATTTCATATTTACTACTAAATTCAAAAAAAAAAAAAAAAATCTAGTTAAGCCCAAGCCTAATTTCAAATAACCTCAAACTAAGTTTGTATTTTTTACTAAGGAAACCCTAATTCAAAATTCAACTCAAGGTCTCACGGTCACGGCCAAACTGCCAAAGTTTCTACTCTAGTTCCAGTACTCCTCAATTGTCAAGGTCACACGAGATCAGGTTTGGAAACCGTATGAAGATGCGTTGGTTATTTCTGCGCTAGGGAAAAAGGTTGGTTTTTTTAGCTTTAAAGGACCGCCTCTTCCGCATTTGGAAAATTCGTGGACACTTTGAACACAGGATTTGGGCGAAGGATTTTTCTTGTTAAGTTCGATCAGACGTTAGATCACACACGGGTTCTAAATTACGGGCCCTGGATGGCCTTTGACAGTTATCTGACTATTACCCTATGGAAGCCAAATTTTTTGGTCGATCAAGGTGCACCCTAAAAAACTATTGTTTGGGCTCGCTTTCCAGGTTTAGGGATGGAGTATTATGATGAATATCTTCTCACTAGATTGGCGTCTGCAGTGGCTGATCCAGTCCATGTTGATGACATGTCTAAAAATGTTCAGCATGGGCGCTACGCCAGGATTTGTGTGGAAATTGATCTTTGTCTTCCCCTGGTTTCGAGTGCCCTTGTTGGAGATGTGTGGCAACCTATCGCCTATGAAGGATTACATCTTCGGTGTGTTTACTGAATTTTGAAAGGAGAAAAGGTAGGCAAGAAATATTGGACACTGAAATGGTTTTACTACTCACACATTAAACTGAAATATGCTACAATCATATTTAAAGACAAATGACAGTAAATTGCAATAAAGACTACCACTAATGATAAGAAAATGGGTAGACACAAAATGCTATTCATTTGCACACAATAAAGAAAAATTAAAGACTAATTAAAATGATGAAACTCCTGCACGTCTCCGCTTGTAACAGCTGCACATTCTCCTCTTGTAACAGCCATGAAGATTAACTCCAACAAGCTCCCCCTTAATATTGACACGGCCCAAGATCATGTACGCCCAATAGGGCAAACTTCATTCCAGGTAATGCTTTTGTCAGGGCATCAGCACGTTGTTCTTCAGTACGAAAACACTCCACCACAATTTTCCTTGCTTCAATGCACTCATGAATGAAATGAAATCTTGTATCAATATGCTTACTTCATGCATGAAATACGAGATTCTTCATCAAAGCGATGGCTAACTTATTATCAACAAACATTTGACCGCTGTTAACTCTTGTTTTGCTAACTCTCCCATCAAACTCCTCAATCACAGTGCTTGGGTTGCTGCTATGACACAGCCATAAACTAGGCTTCGCAAGATGACAAAGCTACAGTCTTCTGTTTATGAGAATTCCAGGAAACAAGACATTTGTTTACATAAAATGCTATGCCTCCTGTTCTCTTTCGATCAGTTAAATCTCCAACAAAGTCACTATCTGAATAGCCATAAATTTCCTCTTCAAGTCCATCTTTCCCATAAACTAGTCCAAAATTAACCGTCCCTTTCACATACCTTAAGATTTGCTTTACTTCTTTGTAGTGCATAACAGTTGGCCTTTCCATAAACCTGCTTGCCATGCGAAAAGAGAATGCTAAATCTGGTCAGGTATGAAGCAAGTACCTTAGGCAGCCAATCATTCGACGGTATTCAGTTGCATCCACAAGTTCTCCTTAATCATCTTTGTAAAGTCGAGCCTTTTGTTCCATTGGTATTTTTGTGGAATTACGCTCCGCCATACCGAATTGAGCTATCATCTCCTTGGCATAAGAGGTTGTTTGAGTATGATCCTATCTTCTTCTTGCGCCACCTCAATTCCAAGGTAAAAAAAGTGAGTAATCCAAGATCACACATCTCGAACTCAGACATCATTTGCTTCTTGACAGATTGATTTCATCAGGACTTTCTCGTGCAATAATTAGATCATCAACATAAACACCCACTATTATAATTTTGTGTCCTTGTCCTCAGGTGTAAACAACCGATTCTTGTGCACATTTGGTGAACCCAAGTTGTTTCAAACTTTTATCCAACTGAATATTCCAAGCTCGTGGAGCCTGACGAAGGCCATACAGTGCCTTGTTTAACCTGGACACAAGATGCTCTTTATTTTTAACAACAAAACCATCGGGCTGAGTTACATATACATCTTCCTCCAGTTCACTATTCAAGAAAGCCAACTACACATCAAGATGGTGTACTTGCCATCCACGGCAAGCTGAAATTGCAAGAATAATCCGAACAAGGTCAAGCCTAGCCACCGGTGCAAACACCTCTTCATAGTCCACGCCATCATGTTGGATATATCCTTTGGCGACAAGTCTTGCTTTGTGTTTAATCACCTCACCATCAGAATTCATTTTTATTCTATAGACGCATTTCACTCTAATACGTTTGTGCCCAGGCGTCAATGATGAAAGTGTCCCGGTTTCATTCGTTTCAATTGCTTCAATTTCCTTAACCATTGCTTCTTCCCAAACGGATTGCCCAACACCGTCTTGATAATTAGATGGCTCCTCTAATTCAAGAAATAATAGCTGCCCATTCACCTCATTTCCTTCATTAAAGATAATTCTTTCTGCATCTCTCATTACAGAACTAACACGTCTTAAACGAATGGGCGTGTCACTGATGCTGCTTGTGCTTCCTAATGATGGAGTCTGGATATGCGCAGGTGGTGTGGTGGGATCTTCTGATTGCATAGTTGGACTAGATGTATATGTTAGCTCTAGCTCAGGCTCATAACACACCATATTTCCACTGACAATGGATTGAGGATTATAAAAAACACCTGAACCTGCATTCCAATCCCACTTAGAATTTTCTTCAAATTTAACATCTCGGCTTACAATGATTTTTCCATTTCGGGGATCATAAAGCCGATATGCTTGCTTCCTTCCTCGGCTCCAAAGTAAACCATCGCCACACTCATATCATCAAATTTTTTTTTGGTGTAGGATTGTCACCTTGGCATGAGCGATACACCCAAACACCTTTAGATGAGAAAGATTTGGCTTCCTACCGAACAAAGATTGAAATAGTGTGCACTCCTCTAAAGCCTTCGTTGGTATATGGTTGAAGATATAAACAGCATGCCTCACTGCCTCCCCCCAAAACTCTCCAGGAACATCCATGCTTTTCAGGAGGGATCTCATCGTTGCCATCACCGTTCAGTTCTTGCGTTCTACGACGCCATTTTGTTGTGGAGTGTATGGTGTCGTTAGGTGCCTTTGGACATGCATTCTCACAGAATTTGATGAATCCAGTAGACAAGAATTCATCACCTCGATCGATTCTCAACGTCTTTATTCTGTGGCCACTGATATTCTCCACATGTTGCTTGAAATTTTTGAACAGACCGAATGCCTGATCCTTCGATCTAATCACAAAAGCCCGCATCCATCTCAAAAAGTCATCAACAATTAGTATAAAATAATTATTACCATATGGAGTTGCTGATGTAATAGGGCCACAAAAATCGGCATGTAATAATTTAAGTGGCTTTTCTGTTCGAAAACTTGCTCGTTGTAGAATGGGCTCTCTCATTTGCTTTGCCACCAGATACCCTTGGCATAATTTGTTTGGATAAGATATAAGGGGCACTTCTTTTACGATCTCCTTCTAAGGTAGCATCTTTAAGGTATCAAAATTAACATGTCCAAGTCGGGCATGCCACAACCAAGCCACATCTTTGAGATTTGCCAGTAAACAAAGCGGAGCACATGAAATTATCAAAGCCTTGTACAACCGATTGAGAGTCCTTTTGGTTTTAATGAGTAAGGTTCCAATTGAGTCATAAAACCATAGGAAACTTTCATGGATAACGATTTTGCTCCCACCTTCAGATAATTGGCCACAACTTATGATATTATTGCGTATGTCCGGAATGAAATATACCTCAGTGAGAAGTCGTTGCTCGTCTCCCTTCAATTGGAAAAGTATGGAACCTTTCCCTTCTTAAATGCAGAAGTTGAAACTATCCATTTTGAAATCATTATTGGAATAGAAATCGATTTTCAATTAAGACATGTACAGTTGATCCATCACCAAATTTAACAAGGCCCTTGACTGATTCATCTAATTCACGGAAGTGTTTTCTTTCCCCGGTCATATGATTGCTAGCTCCATTATCAAAATACCACATGTCGGCATCAGAATTGACAGGATTGCCTGCCTCACTTTGGGAAATTAGCTTTTCTGGTTTTGTAGTTTTTGTTGTGAATTTATGGGATTTTCTTCTTCAGTACACATCAGGTTGGCCTCCACTTCCCGAGGATTGCTCCAACATTCCGAAGCAAAATGGCCCAGTTTTTCGCAATTGAAGCACTTGATGTGGCCTTTGTCACGACCACGCCTTTTAGCCTCATCATTATATGGTGTGTCGGTATATCCACCTCTTCCATGACCTCTACAGCGACCACATCCACCCCAACCATAGCCTCTTTCGTTGTTGCTGTGGAAAGACTTCCCTTTGGATAGTTCGCCATTTCCTTTACTCTTTTGGCTCGCCTTCCATTCAGTTTGTGTGAGTAGGAGTTTTCCATCTCCATTATGAATAGAAGGTATACGCAAACATGTGCGTTCGTCGAATGCCTTGGGCCGGCCTACTGCCTTCTCAAATGGCATGGTGGAGAGATCACAAAATTGCTCTATGCCGGCAATAATTGGATAATAATGATCCAGCACAGTGTGAAATAATTTTTTCACCATCTCCGAATCGCCAAGCGTTGCTCTTATATTGGAGCACTTTGCAGACATTCCATTTAGCCGCCCAGCATACTTGTCTAGTGTCTCTCCCTCTTTCATTCACAATACATCAAACTCGCTTTTGAGCGTTTGCAGGCGAGTTGTTTTGACGCGATCGACCCCTACAAATTTGGTTTTTAAGCATTCCCAGACTTTCTTAGCTGTTTTTTCTTTTGCAACTTGCAAAAGAAGATCTTCCAAGAGCGTTTGGAGAAGAACAACCCTTGCCGACTTGTCCTTCTTAGCATCCACGTCTACTCCTTCCGGGAGCACTTGGAGAAGAACCGCCCTTGCCGACAAAATTGCTCTATGGCTCTCCCAGATATAATGAGAGGCATTTTCTCTGGGTTATATCAAATCCTTATCGAACCGGATTGACGGTGCTTGGGGCTTATTGAGGGATTGGAACCAAATTCTTCATCAAGATGAGGTCCGCGGGGGGGGGGGGGGGGGGTGTTTCTGTTTAATATTTCTCATGTTTGAGGAATTTGACGAATTGATTCATCACTGTAGGTGGTCGACAATTAATACTGAATCAGGGCTTTTTACTTGGTCTCGTCCCATTGGCAATGGGAATAGGATTTATAAGAGATTGGATCGTGGCTTTGTGAATTTGCTTTGGTTGGATCTCTCTCCCCGTTGGGGTTCGTGTTAACTCTGCCCCGAATTGCCTCCGATCACTCACCTCTTTTACTCCATTGTGGTAAAGCTCCTCCTAGAGTTCACTCGCGTCCTTTTCGCTGGGAGGCTTCGTGGGCTTCGGTTTCGAATTATTCCACTTTGACAGATGCATGGATTAAACCGGCAACTTTCATCACTGATTGACTTAAGCATGTTGGAGAAGAGTCTCTTATTTTTAAACAAAGATGGGTGGGTAACCTTAAGTGGCGTAAGTTTAAGATTCTTAAACGACTTAAAGGTATTGCTCGTACTCTTGAAAATATTGACTATGTTTGATTGGAATTGTTGGAGACTGAGTTAAAAAAGGAATTGGATGCTATCCTCGCCCAAGAGGAACTATTTTGGTTCCAACGATCGAGAAAGAACTGGGTTAAATTGGGAGACTGAAACACGGCCTACTTTCATGCTCGGGCTAAAATGAATCGCCATAGAGACCGAATTCATGGACTACTTTTGTCGGATGGGGAGTGGTGTAATGACGAGAGCTCGCTGCCATTACATGCTAGAAATTACTTCTCAACATTGTTTGCAGAAGGCCCTAACAATCAAAATCCTAGTCCAGAGAGTTTAGAAAACATGGTGTTTCCCCAGCTGCCGCATCTTTCTAGTTCTCAAGAGTCGTATCTTTCGGCAGAGGTTTCATCTGAGAAAGTTTTTACTTTGATCAAAGATATTAATGCCTATTCGGTCCCGAGACCAGATGGGTTTCCAGGACTATTTTATAAGACGTATTGGTCGATGATAGGTCCCTCGGTGATAGCTTTTATTCGCAAGGCTTCTGAGGATAAATCTCTTCCTCCCGGGCTCACAAAAGCCTATCTTTGCCTTATTCCCAAGGAGTCTCCACGTTCAAACATTTTCGACCAATAACTCTTTGTAATGTCCTTTATAAAGTACTTACGAAAGTCTGAGTCTCTCGACTCATGCCTATTCTCCAATCTACAATCTCATGGCATCAATCTGTTTTTCTACCTGGTCGTGAGCCTGTAGATAATGCAATAACGCTTTAGGAAATTTTTGGATTCCTATCAATTCGGTCCTCGAGGAGCCATGCCATTGTTCTTAAAATTAATGTTGAGAAAGCTTACGACAATGTTAGCTGGTCTTTTCTTGAAGGTTGTCTACGTAAGATCGGCTGTCTAGAGGGCATTACTGATCTCATTATGAAGTGTGTATCAACTCCTTCTTATTCTATTCTTTTGAATGGCTCTGCTATGGAAGAATACTATCCAGGGAAGGGATTGCGACAAGCGGATCCGCTCTCCCCCTATCTTTTTCTTTTGGTTGTGGAGAAACTTTCTTTAAGTATTTTATATCATGTCAATTCTGGATCATGGTGGTCGGTGCATCTTTCTTCGGGAGTCTTGGAATATCTCGTTTATTGTTTGCGGATGACCTCATATTGTGTTCATAATTGACCGTGGGAGTATTGAGACTGTTGCCAGCATATTATCAGCCTTTGGAAGAATTTCTGGGTTGCGTCTTAACCTGGCCAAATCTTCCGTTTTCATTCCCAAACATGTTTCGAATTCCGACAGAGAATGGATTGACTCGGTTCTTGTTATGCCAACTTTTGACACTTTTGGGAGCTACTTAGGGTTTCCTATGTTACTTGGTTGTAAACGTTGCTCGGATTTTTCCTTTATATTGGAAAAAATGGACGAACAAGCTTCTGAACAAGGCGGGCCCTCACTCTTTGTAAATCCATTCTTGAAACCATCCCCATGTATTTCATGCAATTTCATTGGCTTCCGGAAGCAACTTACATGGCATTCGACAGAAAAATCAATCGGTGCATTTGGAAGGATAGGAAGGTAAAGGTCTCCATCTTGAGAGTTGGGACGTTATGGTGTCGCCTATAAAGGTTTGTGGTCTGGGTTATGTTGCGCTCGACTTATGAATATCGCTTTGCTTGGTAAACTTATCTGGAGCTTATTATATTCTTGGGATAAGCCTTGGGTTCGTACGCTAGGAGAGGCTTTTTCTACCCGTCACCTCCGTATGCAGGCTGCAACTCACAGAACCTCTTAGCTTGCCACTGAAACTTTTGACAATTTCCCACTATATGAGTATTTTCGAAATAAAAGAATCCCGGTTTAACTTTACTTAATGAAACCAATTATGAAGATGGAGTTGGAATTAGGGATATATTTATAGGTTATCACGTTTTTATATACTCATGTAGGAAACTGTGGCCCGAAAGCGCACGGTGTCAAAAATTGCAGTAATTTATAGTAAGACCGGATCGTTCACCGGAGGATGTGCGATAGAAGCAGGTCCCACGTCGTTTTACTAGATTTTCCACTCGTATTGCTCAAATCAGTTTTGAAGTTGGACTAACAACTACGTGACTGAATTTAAACTAAGTTATAAATGCAGTTAAACTAAATCTATATAGCACACATAAATTAAATCTAAGAGGGCAGACGAACTCATCTGATGAAAGCGGTAAAGATTACGCTATGAAAGCAGTAAATCTATGTTATACTGACTAAGGGTGGGCGTCGGGTCGGGTTTGGTGGGTTCGGGTTAGTCGGGTTCGGGTAGAAAAATAAATTACCCGACCACTACCCGACATTGGTGGGTACCCGACATGTCGGGATCGGGTCGGGTACCCACTCTTTTTTCTAAAAAAAATTAAAAAAATCTTTTTTTTAAATAAAAAATAAATTATTAAAGAAAGTTTGATAAATTCAATAATCACCATCATGATTTACAATTTACAAATAAGAATGAGAACGATACTCATTCATTAACGAATAACATAGAAGAATTGACTAATAATATTTCGAAAAGTATGGATTGAGGTTTTACACTTTTGGTTTGCATAAAATTATGTAATTAGAAATACTAAAAAAAAATACTCTATATTGTGGGGAAAAATAAAAAAAAATAAGATAGACATTTCTTAAAAAATAAAATAAAATAATTTTTTTAAAAAAAAGATCGGGTGATCGGGTTTTTAAAAAAAAGATCGGGTAATTCGGGTACCCGATCGGGGAATTCGGGTTCATTTGTAAAACCCGATACCCGACAGATCTAGTAATTTCGGGTTCGGGTACCCAACTTCGGGTTTTTTCGGGTTCGGGTACCCAACCCGATCTCACTATTTTTCGGGTTCGGGTTGGGTACCCGATTAACCCGCCCCATTTGCCCACCCCTAATACTGACTATGAAGCTGAATCATAAAGATGACAGAAAGGGCAGAGAGAAAAGAATAGACTTTGGATAAGACGTGGATAAAGCATATTTAAACTTCCATTTTTAAACACAGATCTTTGTTCGGGATAATCTTGTCAGATAGCTAGTTCTCATGCTCTCAATACTATGTTCCCTTTAACAGACAGGTACTTACAGTATGAGTTTACATGTTTTTAAGACCGCAAATTTTAAGATACCACAGATTCATAACTGCCTGGCCAGGGTATGTTATTTCATCTGTAGTGGATAAGCAACACCCGACAAATCATTCATTGAGATGCCAAGTACTGCTATCATTCCCCCATGTCACACCCAAAGTCTATAATTAAACCTGAACTATCCCTTAACTCTCAATCCTAGTAGCAGTTAGAAGATCTAACGACACCTCCGAGTGACCTCTATAAAAGCATTTAAAAAAAAGCGATAAAGAAAGCATTTAAAATCCTATCACTCGGAGGTTTCAAAAGCTTCGTACTAGTAGTAAAAGAAAGCCTCCAGTCAGAATGACCGGATGTGGATCAAGAATTCCCGACTCTCAGTGAACCGCTCGCAGTGTTCCTTCCTTCCGGGTGATTATGAGATACAAACTAATGAAACGAACTAATGGGTTAGTTCGTTCCGGATGCACTCACTCAAGACTCAAGAATAGGCTTTGGCAGAAGAGGATAGCAGTTGAAAGAAACTCAACCCTATCTTAGAAAGTAACCAAGGCCTATGTATTGTTCCTCTAGAATTATCCAACACACCATATTTGAATCCAAGTAGATCCCATCTCGGTGTGATAGTTAAGACTAAGTTCCCAATACACAACAATTTCGGAAGATAATAAATATGAAAACCATTCCCTAAACAGGTACTAGACTCTCAATAAGAACACAGACCCTTTCAGTCTAGAAGAGACCTAATCGCTGACTCTGTTTCTAATTCCCCAAAATCAATCCCTGATCGAATATGAAGTAGTCATAACTGAGGAATTTATCCCTTACTTAGATCTGGATTTTATAAATGAATCTTTGTTGGAAATTTAATATGCAGTATCTGTTTGAATCCAGACTTCTACTGTCCAAGGGAAGGATCCCAAAATATTATAGACCACATTAATTACATAATAATATCATGCATAAAATTATATGGAAGTGTAAAATAAATTAACCCAAAATATAATGGCGGGTTTAGACAGAATTTGGAACATATAATGAGTTAGCCGGAGGCTAAAGAATGGTGGCAGAATAATTGGGTGGATTGCAAACATCTGCTATCCAGTTTCCCAACTACTCGGATGGAATGAATTTAGACAGCAGAAATCCTATAATGGCAGTGTCGCTACCAGTTGGGCCTCTACTGTCTGCGAATTCAGATAAAAACCTATATGTTTCCTCTTTGCAATGCTCATCAGCTAATATTGAAAGATATTGACTGACTCAAATTACAGATCAGAATTTGGGTTTAGAAAATAAGATAGAGAAAATGAAACTGTATTTTGGACAATAACCAACTGAGTGGCTACTTCATTTCCCGGTGAAGGGACTGTTCGCCTGATCTCGTTAATTGTTATCCAAACCATGCAAAATAACAAGTAGTAATTAACATACAGATTACGGGCTACTTCATTTCCCGATAAAGGGACCGTTCACCGACATAATTCAGTGATGTCTTTTACTGCTCATTCATACATCACGAAAAAGACAAAATAAAATAAGATAAAAATAAATAAAAGAGAGAGTGCCTTGTATGAGAGACATTGGTTTCTCATGCAAGGTTATGGAATTAATCCATAATTAATGACTTAAATAATCCTTCATACCATAATTAATTACAATCCGGATTATCTGCTTAAGGCATTAAGGTTTTGTTTATAGAAAAACGTTTTAGTGAAAATTGAACAAATGTCCTTTAATCATAGTAATTATTGATTTTAATTATTGCTAATCATAATCAGTAATTATTGACTCAAGGGTTCAATTAATTAGTGAAGGAGGTGGAGAATTGGAAAATAGACACAAGTTGCCAATTACGACGCTATGCAGATGTTACGACGCTATCCTATGATAGAGTCGTGAGGACGGCGTCGTCATGGGTTGGTAAAAGAGATGAAAGTCTTGGAGTTAAAGGGTTATGTACGACGCTATACATAATTACGACGCTATACAATGTATTACGTCGTGCATGGCAGTTTAGAAAATGGGAGACTACGACGCTGAGCGTGTCCTACGACGTTAACATGATCTACGTCGTAGGGCACAGCGTCGTAGTAAGAAAAGATGGTTTGAAAAAAAGTAAGGGACTACGACGCTATACACTAAATTACGATGCTATCCTAGGACAGCATCGTGGGCATAGCGTCGTAGGTGGGTTTTTGTGAAAATGGGGGTGTTTTGGAATCCTACGACTCTAGACAAAATTTACGACACTATCCTAGAATAGCGTCGTAGGTCCAGCGTCGTAGGAAAAATTTTTGCTTAAGTCTAGGGCAGCTACGACGTAAAACCTCACCTACGGCGCTAACCTTGGTTAGCGTCGTAGGGCGGTTAGCGTCGTAGCTAGCCCAGAACAGAAGTGTTGTGCGGATAATGCAATCTATGCGATTGCAAACCCTATTTTCAGATTCATGGTTCAAGAATGCAATAACAGTAATAAAATGAGGCAAGAACAGCGAGCCAAATGCATAAAAAAAAATGAAGGAGAAAATAAGCTAAAACTAGCACACATGAACCACAAACCCAAATGAGGGTTTTCAACCATAAGAACATGCATGGAAACCCAAAAACAAAAGGGAGAACAGAAAACCCACAGTAAACAAAGAATAAAATGACCAAATGGTCACCAAAACAAAAATAAAGCAAGAAATCCATGGAATCATTTCCATTTCATGGTTTGGGACTCTTTGTGTGATTAACTTCCCATTTTATAAGAAATGGTTTGATAACACCCATCATTTGGGTATTTCAAACCTAAATAAAAGCTTAACAAAACTGAAATGAGGAAAAATAGTGGCTATCCTAAATTGGAAACACCAAAGTAGCACTATTCTAAGCAAGAAATTAAACTAAGCTAGGTGCATAAATTAAATAATACATAAAAATAAAACTAACTACTCTAACTAACCTACACTATTCTCAAGAACAGCTTCTTGTCTTCAAGGTAGGGAATGTGGTGAAGTGACAAGACCTGGGTGTCAACACCTCTATATATAGGTGATAAACCCTAGGCCCATGGGCCCCCAGGCCCTTGAATTTGAATTTTGCGGCTGAGTACGAAGCTATGCTTGACTTCGTCGCTATCCTCACTACGACGCTATAGGCATTGCGTCGTAGGCTTCCATCTCAAAACACTCTTTGTCTCTAAATGGACAGCTTACGACTATATCCTCTGCTACATCGCTATACTTGACTACGACGCTATGCTGGCTCAGCGTCGTAGTTCTTCCTTCAAAATTTTGTCTCCATTTCTGCCTACGACGCTATGCTAGGCTATGACGCTATACATGCTCAGCGTCGTAGTTGAGTGTAGCGTCGTAATTTCTTGAAAAATTCGACTTTTTGTGGGTTTTTATTTCTTTTCCCATCTTTTTGTTTCCTTTTTCTTTTCTTTTCTTTTTCCCATGTGTTTTGGATTTTTCTAACATAAATGTGTAATAAAATTACATATTTATACATTTTTCATACCAGCTCAGTGTTTTTACAATTATGCACAAATCAATCCAATTCGACTGCTTTCTTATTTAATATAAGACCGGAATGCGATCAAATGCCCATTTTAGACACGGAAATGGATTGAAATAATGGACATTTCTGGCCATTATCAACATCCTCACATTTAATACTGATCGTCCCCGAGCAGTTAGAGTCAATGTTCCTTGGAACACGGACTCTGCATATTCAATTCATTTTCGTGGCTTCATAAATTACATCCTTTATGGATTGGGATAAGACAATAAAAAACTACAAGTGTTAAATTCCCTTGATTGCAGTGTTTAATGAAATGATACTTGCTCACTAAATCGGGCCTACAAATCGAGCATTGTTGTCAACCCCTCATGAATATTGTGCTTTGAAAGATGCAAAGATTAAAAATTAGAATTAAGGCATGACATGAACATAATTACTAGAACAGAGCCTCGCATATAAGAGAATCGGAAAATTCACTCACTCTCAAGTAGGATTTAATCATTGAACACTCAAAATCAAATTCATTTAAATTATCCCATAAGCTTGCAATTAGACCAACTCACCACCGACTCATTTCCTCAAATCGAGATCCCGAGGTCTTATTCAACGGTTGTAACGGGGCATACGGTTGTAACATTCGATAGGAAAGGGAAATATTGGGTTAGGAAATGACAAGAATTTATTCTATCATGATTTGGCATTTTTATTTTAAAATTCATGATCATCAATTATTTCTTTCTTTTGCTTTTGTTTTTCTATTGCATGACATTAGACTATGTCTACTTTGCTTTGTCATTTGCAATTTTTTTTTTAATTTGGATCGGTTTATTGAATACCGATTTGTACGTCTTTGATGACCACAAATTTAATGCCTTTAATAGAGTTTATCCTTGTCCACTTGGGTTGAATATTTTGATCTTTTTGTAAAGCTAGGAAAATATAGTGGTTTCAAAGAAAAATTAGGCTTAAAGGCTCAAATTGGTTAATCCTAAAGGGAAAATATTTTTGGGTTTGGATTTCAAACGAAGGCCAAAAAATGGTTTTTCTAAGTGCCTTGATCATATGCTCGATTTCGGGAATATGGCATGGTCTTGAATCGGTCCCAATTGCAAGTTTTAGTTTTCCTTTAATCAAAATGATTCACACATCAAAGAAATAAGTGAGTAAAAATGACTCATGGCTCAAATCTCGCAAGGTTGGATTGATTCATGGCATACAATATTCTCAAGTTTAATCAGAACTTAATTCTAGCAATCTATTCAATCAAAATTTTCAACATGGAGATTTTTTACCCAAAAAGATGATCGCATCATTAATTTTTATAGCTCAAAACCTTAGGAATTCATTTCATGCATGTTTTCAATTATATTATCCCAATTTAAAAGTTTGAAAATTTAATCATAAGCCTAAATTCAACATATGAATTTAGAGCAGGTTTATGCATGCTTTTTGCTAGTTATTTAATTTAAAGCAGTAAAGAGGCACTGTTGACATACAAGGTATGTCATCAGCATATTTTTGGCCTGACAGTTACTTATTCATCTCGGACTGTCAGACATCTTTTCAAGAATAAAATTGTTTGGACCTCAAAGATGAAGTACTGTTATGGAAAGCAATTAAATACATCACTTATAAGATATTCTTATGCGGTTGAGATAAACATGCACAAAAGATATAAAATTCCCTTATATGACGTTTACAGTCCAACTTAAGCAAAATAAAGCATTAAAGGCCCATGCTTCCTTCATTCCTCCTCTTCTAGGGAAAGAAGATTCTGCTCCAGTAGACGAAGTTCGTCAAGTCACAGCGTAGGCACCAGCCTTCCTGTTCTTCTAGGTTTGCTTGCCTCCTTGGGCAGTAAACTCGCTCTGCCTGACCTGCAAACAAACCATGGGCTTCTTGGCGATCTACCAGCCATGAGAAGATGTTGGTGACCGTATAGACCAGGACTGATCGATCGGTCGCCATTTCTTCTATCATCTTGATCCCCAGAAGAACTTGGCTCTCATCCAGCTTGCTCAACAACATCAGTCCCCGCGTGAAGATTGACGCTTTGTGATTGTCTTCTATCCCTAACCTCAGCAGCTCGCAAGCTCTCTCTTCATCCCCTGCTGCGTATGCTTGCATTGCTGGTATGATTTGGAGGTTGAAGTTTCCCGCTTCCACGCATCTCTGCATGAATTCCCCCTTCTCTCTCTGGACGTGTTGTTGCCACATCTTCACAGTGGAGGTCTCCAGCTCGCATCGCTTGTAGACGATGGTGAGATTGCCTGTGTCTCTTAGCTTTTTACATGTCTCCCTGGCCGTGAATGCCTCATTGATGTCGTCCTCTCCTCTTCGGGAGAGGATTTCTCCTAAAAGCTCCACTGGCAGATCCAGCAGTTGGGTCCCTTCATGTACCTGATTTGGAATTTGGAAGATGTTGCCCCTGAAAAGATAGGAAGTAGTAAATCCAGTTTATAATTTTCAGAAGGATTATTCAAAGTGAAAACCAACATCCTCACATTTAGAGCTTTGCTCTAGATGTGGGTTATTAATTTCTCAACTTGAATTTTATTATAAAGCAAAGATAAAATTTTCTTTTTACACATTTGAGAGATTTATTAAAATCAAGAGTTAATAGGAAGAGACAGGGGTCATTGGGCCCCTATATATTTTTAATGAGCCATTGGACTCAAAAATTTTGATATTCTCAATTTTTTAAACAATCCTGAGGTGATTGTTGAATGTGCAATGGAATAGAGTAGGATGGAATGCGAATCGAGGAATGTGCAAATGGAGACGCGGTGACTCGGAACTGCTCAACTTGGACTATTTGGAATGGACAGTCAAAGTTAAATAAATAGAAACCAATTTTTTATTTTTGAAATAAGTTGACTATTTTTATTTAACAAAAGGGTGGGATTTTGTGGTCCCAATTTTGGATTTTTGTAAGTAGTAGCAGTCCATATGAGAAGAAGAAACTGCTATTTTATTATACTAGATTTGTGTTCCTTTGGGAACAAAACCAAGTTGGTCAACTACCAACTATTTTGTCTTTTATAAAATGCCTTTTGAAAAGTGGTGTGCACCAATTGGTTGCCTGTGCTAGGTTTCCAAAAATGGACAAGCACAACCTCTTCCAAATTAAACAGGCCGAGACAAACATGCCTTTTTAAACCCTCCAATTTAATGTCCCTTGCACCTACTGCTACAAGCTCCAGGCAGCAAAATAACACCATGCTCAATAGGATTAATTACTAAAAGAAAGAGAAACTGATAACATACAAGCATTCAATAATACTCATGAGTTCATCAGTTCATGTTTCAAATTTCAAGAACTTGGAATCTTAAGAAAAGATTTTTAAGCACTCTAAACTTTTGTAGATTAAAACCAAAAGAAAATGCTGAAAATCTTAGAGGCCTACCACAATTTAACAAAAGGGGTCTCAACAACATCAACAGTGGTGGTTCCAAATCCCTCTCAAACCCTAACTGCTCTTCCCCAAGGTTCTCTCAGGTTTCAAAAAAAAATAAAAAAAATCAAATGCTTAGCAAGATCTAGACATTCCTACCCCGAGACAGTAGCAGAAATCCAAACACCTACTTCCTAGTCATGCTCGGCTAGCTCAAGGATCTCTAAAAAACAGAAAAAATGAAAGCACTCCCTCCCCAAAACTGAAATCGTCCAAGACCAAAATGAGGAGACAGTAGGCAACACAAAGCAACATTTAAACTATTCACAAGTTATTTACAAGCACAAAACACAAAATGTCCAACAACGATTTCGAGCGGGGGGGGGGGGGGGGGGGGGGGCGTAGTTAAAGAATGTAAGGGAAAGGAAAACTCCTACTTTGGTCTTCTCCTTCTGGGTGACGATGGCGATGGTTCCAGATTCGGGAAGATTCGGAAAAATCTGGCCATAGTTTCCCCTTGGATTTGGGTGGAAAATGTTGGAAAGAACTGTGCGTTCTTTTGTAAGAAACTGGGTTTTGAGCTGGGAATGTGGAGAGTGAAAATGGGGAGGAAGAAGACCGAAGGGTATTTATAGGCGGGAAGAATCGTTACTACGACGCTATACTTGTCCTACGACGCTACACTAGCATCGTAGGGTGAGTTCAGTGTCGTAGATAAAGTAGGATGAAAAAAGATCGACTACGACGTTACACTATTGGGACGACGCTAACATAGCGTCGTAAGTCAAGTTCAGCGTCGTAGGTTGGGAGTGAGATGGGGGGCGTTACGACGCTATTCTTTCACTACGACGCTATACTAGCGTCGTAGTTGAGGACTGCGTCGTAATTGAGGGCGGAAATCAGTCAACTCTCAGATTTTTAGAATTTTCAAGTTCAGCGTCGTAGGTTGGGAGTGAGATGGGGGGCGTTACGACGCTATTCTTTCACTACGACGCCATACTAGCGTCGTAGTTGAGGACTGCGTCGTAATTGAGGGCGGAAATCCGTCAACTCTCAGATTTTTAGAATTTTCAAAATTTGAGGCGGACTGGGCCCGAGCAGATGGAATTGGGCCTCAGTTACTTTTATTAGTTTTGGACTTGAGAAATTTTTAGTCCAAAACATTTCTGGTGAACGGGCTGGATGATTAAAGATATTGATTGCATAAAATAGGTTGAATCAATTCCATTCGTTTGCAAAAAAAATTTCCCGAATTTAAATTGCTTTAATTTCCATAATTATTTCTTAAACTCATGGAATTAATCTAACCGGGAACTTGGTTTTCCAATTCGTTTTCTGCTTCTTCTTTTTGGTGGTTCCAATGTTTCTGCAAGACAGATAAATTAACATATTAGATTTTTCTTCAAATATCAACATCCTCAAATTTAGAGTCTTAGTACTCTAAATGTTTAATTGATCTTTGGGTACTTTATGTTTCTAATTGAGGCAATACATGTATACATAAATTGAAATTTTTATATTTTTGAAGCTGTTTTTATTGAGTATAAGCCGGGTCTGCCACTGTTTGGCTCTCTTTCTCCGGATCGTAGTGTCCTATGTATTCCTTCAAACGTTGTCCATTTATCATCTGTTTCCCTTTTTCAGTTCGGATCCTGACTGCACCGTTCTCGAATACCTCTAATACTTCATATGGCCCTTCCCATCTGGATTTCAACTTCCCGGGAAACAACTTCAACTTAGAGTTGAACAGTAAAACGCTTTGGCCAATATAGAAGTTTTTAGGTTTAATCCGGCGGTCGTGCAACTTTTAGGTCCGCTCTTTATAGATTCGAGAGCTTTCATAAGTCTGCGCTCGTACTTTCTCAATTTCGTTGAGGTTCAACTTACGCTTTCCCTGAGCAACTTTTGGATCGAAATTAAGCGTTTTGACGGCCCAGTAAGCCTTATGCTCTAACTCTACGGGCAAATGACAAGCTTTTCCGAAGATCAGCATGTAAGGAGACATCCCAATGGGAGTCTTATATGCAGTGCGATATGCCCATAGCGCATCATTGAGCTTACGTGCCCAATCTTTACGAGTTATCCCAACTGTGGCTTCGAGTATATGTTTGATCTCTCGATTTGATACCTCGACTTGTCCACTAGTATGAGGATGATAGGGCATGCCTATCTTATGGAGGATTCCATTTTTACTCATTAAAGTTTCAAAAGCTTTATTAACAAAGTGTGTTCCTCCATCAGATATTACCACCCTAGGTATGCCAAATCTGCTAAAAATGTTGTTTTTGAGGAACTTGATGACTTGGTTACCATCATTGGTAGGTAATGCGACAGCCTCTACCCATTTGGACACGTAATCGACAGCTACCAAGATATAGTAGTTCCCACCTGATGGCAGGAACGGTCCCATGAAGTCAATGCCCCACACATCTGTAACACCCCGGTTTTTGGTCACCCAGGTCGGGATGTCACCGCCACACCTCCCTAGTAAGACACGGTTTCTCCGGCTTACTAAAGAGATGCAAGGCTAGGTATTTCAGTATTTAAACGCATTGAAAACATTTGCAAATAGCCCATACAAAATAATCTCGAAAATAATAATATCATAGCGCAGCGGAAATAGTATTTAAGTATAATATTGCAGCGGAAATGTAAATACAACCAACATGGTCAAAACACGGGTTAAACAAGCCCGTTTATTCTAATGTCTAATGCAGAATTTAAATAATAAAGTTTGCAAAAATATGGTTCCCCCATGCATGAATATGCTCATGATCATTCCACATACTCTGTAAGGAAAAATGAAAATAAAATGGTTTGGTCAGCACAACTTACTGAGTAAGTTAACACATGCATGATCGTAGGGTTTAAAAGCCATTAATTTAATATTTACATAAAAGCATGATAATATTCATAAATAATTTAAATGAAGCCATAATTCATTTACATAAAGCATTTAATAATTTAAAGAACAACAATTAAAATATTTAACTATCCCCATTACTCCCAAGATTTAGTATTTCAAGTATTTCACGATTGCATCGCAATCTCGTCAATGTAGCCGGAAACCGGCGGCCGCAGCCGTATCTGCCATACCCAGTACCACTCCGGAGCCTCGAGAAACCCATAAGGATATTCACGAGAGTGTAGGCCATATATCTCATGCCGTTTTGGAAACATATCTCAAATATTTCGCGCGGGGTCACCATCGTCCATATAGGCACGAAGTGAATCGTTAGGAGGGCACCCTGCAGAGCACTCACCCCCTAATTTTAAAGATCAAGTTTGTAAAGGGGATTTCCTAATTTCCAGATTTCATATAATTATTTCAAAGAGTCTTCTACTCGTTTAAACCTTAAAGGCTAGTTTCACTTTTTCAACAAGATTTCAAGATTTGACTCGGTCAACCACAGTTTACTCTAAAATTCAGTAAAAATCGAATTTAATTCCAAAAATTCTGAAATTTCACCACTGAATCGAGACATCGAGATGAACAACTTTCGTGTTTTAACTTTTTCAGTCCGAGTTACCGAAATAGGTCAATTACATCAATTTTCGCCATAACATTAATCTGTCTGAGTTTCGTATACAGCATTTCAAGATTATCAAGATCTAACATAGCAAATCAACTCCAAATTTAATGAAATTTTACAGAGACCTTCTTAAGACATTTATCTACAACTTTCATGTTCGGCCAAAGATCTAAATAGGTCCGGAACTAATGTAAAAAACGTGATCAATATCGGACCTAAGTTCTGTCAAGAATTTCAAGATCCAATTTCAAGCAGTTCGGTTTCGGTTGGTTTTCATATATCAAATCGTCTCTAAAAATTCTGAAAATTTTACAGTAGATAGATCTAAGCCTTAGAAACGTTTGTGTTTTAAGTTTTTCCGTTTGAAGTCGTTTTAAGGTTTGGAAAAATTCGACAAAACTGTTGCGCCGGTAGAAAACATACGTCGACAGATTTATGAAAATTTGTTTAAACTTTTAGGTTTGAATGTTTTAGTTACTCCCAAAACCATGTAAGTATTAACTTACAGATTTGTAGATATCCGGGATCGTCTATTTTGAAGGCGTGGCTTCCCGTCCTCCGTCTATCCTCTCCGTTCATCGGGTTCTACGTTCTAGATCCAATTCGGGGCGTAGAAAGAAAAATAAGAAGGTTAGGATTCGTTTTCGAATAAAAACGTAAGAGACGAATGGATCGGAACTTACCACGACGTCTAGCAGACTCTGATTTCGTCCAAATCAGTCCCTCGCTTGGTTTCGTGCCTCCGACGACTCCGGAATTAGGGTTTTCGACGTATAAAGAGTTGTACGGTTTTGGAAAAGTGTTCGGAGCCTTCAAGAGGGCTTATTTAGTTAAACAAGACCTAGGGACGCCCAAGGTCTGCCCCTAAGAGTCTTGAGCCGAATGGTGTTCAACCGAAGTCGGAAAATCCGGATTCGGGCGAGAAAATCTCGCACGGGCGAATCTGTCCAACGGCGCGGTCTTGGCGCGCTCGTTCCCTCTTGACCGCGCGGCCACCGCGCGGCACTCGCCTGGACTTCAGTCTGGGCGGGTCATGCGATCCGTCGTGCCTTTCCTCCTCTCTTTCGGACTTCTATCCCTCTATGCTCCCGTATTCCGATTTCCGGGGTATCTTCGGGTTTCTACTTTCTCTCTAAATTTTTACTCGGGTCTAATTGCATGTTTGGACTCAAATCCTCGAGTTCATTGGTGTCGGGTTTCGGTGTACAATTTATTTACCTTTAATAATTCTTTTTATTTAATTAAATTCCTTTAGTTCCTTTTTAAGTTAAATCTCATTTCTCATTTCCTTATCTTTATTTATTTATTTGCTGAATTTATTTATTTATTGTATTTATTTTATTATTGTTTTATTTATTTAGTTATTGGTTTTATGTTGCAAAATTCTCGGGTATTACAGTCTACCCTCCTTAAGAATCAACTTCGTCCTCGAAGTTGCGTTTCGGCTTTTCTCGTGCTAAGGTCTTTTGTTTGTTTTATTATGTTGTGACTGAACTTAGAATTAAACTTCTAAGCTGCCTACGTACCTGTGAAGGGATCAAGCCATAACGTAGTTCAACAGTTTACAAAAATGCACGAAAAATAGGTGGTATGACATCCTCTCCCCCTTAAGATTGCAGTTATGTCCCCATAACTGTGTCGGTATCGGTTTGGAACAGTGTCTGGTATCGTTCTCTCATGTCGGACTCTACCTCCCAAGTTGCCGTCTCACTTTCGTGGTTCGACCAAAGAACCTTGATCATTTTGACGGTTTGTTCCTAGTTACTCGCTCCTTAGTGTCTAGAATTCGTACTGGGACTTCTTCGTAAGTCAAATCCTCATCGAGTTCAATTATCTCCGGTTGAAGTACATGTGTCGGGTCCGGCACATACTTCTTTAGTTGTGACACATGGAAAACATTATGAATTCGATCTAATTGTGGCGGTAAAGCCAGTCGGTAGGCTAAATTTCCGACTCGTTCTAGAATCTCGTAAGGTCCTATGTATCGAGGACTCAACTTTCCTCGCTTGCCAAAGCGCATCACCCCCTTCATGGGTGATATCTTTAGCATGACCCTATTTCCCACTTGAAATTCTAGGTCTCGTCGTCTCACGTCAGCGTAACTCTTCTGACGGTCTTGAGCGGCTTTCATTTTTCCTTGAATCACTTTGATTTGTTGAGCCATGTCTTCGATAAGTTGTGGTCCCACTATGACTTATCGTTTTCTTCCCAGCTCAACGGGCTTCGGCACTTTCGTCCATACAACGCCTCGAAAGGTGCCATGCCAATGCTAGCATGGTAGCTATTATTATAGGAGAATTCGATTAAGGGTAAATGGGATTCCCAATTTCCCTTAAATTCCAACACGCATGCTCTCAGCATGTCTTCTAGTATTTGGATTGTTCTCTCGGTTTGACCATCCGTCATCGGGTGGAATGCGGTGCTCATTTTGATTTGAGTACCGAGAGCTTTTTGTAACTCCGTCCAAAAGTGAGAGACAAATCTACTGTCTCTATCGGAAATGATGTCATGTGGTACTCCATGTCGTCGTACCACATTATCAATGTAGGCTCGGGCCAATTGGTCCATAGTCCACGTGTCCTTCATCGGGATAAATATGGCTGTCTTCGTTAGCTTATCCACAATCACCCAAATCTTGTTCATACCTTTAGGTGATCGGGGTAATCCCGAGACAAAATCCATTGAGATGCTATCCCACTTCCAACTTGGAATCTCTAGTGGTTGCATCAGTCCTAGGGGTTTATGTCGCACTGCCTTAACCTTTTGGCAGGTGAGACATTTCGCCACGAAGTCTGCCACTTCCTTCTTCATTCCTGGCCACCAATAGATCTTCTTCAGATCTTTGTAAAGTTTGTCGCCTCCGGGATGCACTGAATATGGGGTGTTGTGCCCTTCCTCCATCAACCTTCGCTTCAACTCGGCACATTTAAGGGGCACGCACCATCTCCCTTTGAAACGAATGCTTCCATCCTCATGGACAGCAAATCCTATTGCCTTTCCTTCGGCAATATACCCCCTTATCTTCTCGAGTTTCGCATCGCCCGGTTGGGCGAGCTTAATCTCGTCCAATATTGGAGTTTCTACGACCATGGCGTTGATCGTTTCACTCACTGTGCCAGGATGCACAAGTTCCAACTCCAATCTTGCTAACTCCATGTACGATTCCGGCGGAATTACCAACGAGTTTGTCACGTGTTGGGTTTTCCGACTTAGGGCATCGGCTACCACATTCACCTTCCCCTCGTGGTAGGCTATCTCTAAATCGTAGTCTTTAATAAGTTCCAACCACCTTCGCTGTCTCAAATTCAACTCCTTCTGAGTGAATATATATTTCAAGCTCTTGTGGTCGGTGAACATTCGACACTTCCGCCCATAAAGATAATGCCTCCATATCTTTAGAGCAAAAACGACCGCTGCCAACTCCAGGTCAGGTGTCGGATAATTCTCCTCGTGAGGTTTCAGTTGGCGTGATGCATACGCTACGACTCTCGAGTCTTGCATCAAGACACAACCTAAACCTTCATTCGAAGCATCGCTGTAAACTTCGAAGTCACCATTCTCTGATGGTAGTGTTAATACGGGTGTGGTTGTGAGTCGTTTCTTCAGCTCTTGAAACGCTGTCTCGCAAGCCTCTGTCCACACGTATTTTACTCCCTTCTTAAGTAGCTGGGTCAAAGGTCGTGCGATTTTCGAAAAATCCTTCACGAACCGTCTATAGTACCCGGCTAACCCAAGGAAACTCCTTATCTCAGTTTGGCTCTTGGGAGTTGCCCATTCAGTTACGGCAGAAACTTTTGCCGGATCCACTGAAACTCCATCAGCGGATACTATATGTCCTAGAAATGCTACCTCCTTCAACCAAAAATCGCATTTGGACAATTTGTCGTATAGCTGATTCTTTCGCAAGGTCCCTAACACTTGGTGCAAGTGCTGGGCATGCTCCTCCTCGTTTTTCGAGTAGATCAGGATGTCATCAATGAACACCACTACGCACTGATCTAACAGCTCTCGAAATACATTGTTCATGAGGTTCATGAACATTGCCGGAGCATTTGTTAACCCAAAGGATAACACTTCGAACTCGTAGTGACCATATCGAGTTCGAAACGCCGTCTTCGGAATGTCTTTCTCGGCAATTCTTAACTGGTGATACCCAGATCGTAAATCGATCTTCGAGAATACTGAAGCTCCCTTCAGTTGATCAAATAGATCCTCAATTCTCGGCAAAGGGTATTTATTCTTGATGGTCACTTGGTTTAATCCTCGGTAATCTATGCAAAGACGTAATCCTCCGTCTTTCTTCTTAACAAATAAAACCGGTGCTCCCCAGGGGGAAGTACTCGGCCTTATATACCCCTTTCCTAACAGCTCCTCGAATTGGTCTTTTAACTCCTTCATTTCCAGTGGTGCCATCCGGTACGGAGCTTTTGAGACAGGCTCTGTGCCCGGAATGAGATCTGTAGTAAACTCAAGATCTCTCTCAGGTGGCATTCCAGGGATGTCTTCAGGAAACACATCCGGGTACTCTCTTACCACTGGTATGCTATCAACCTTGTTCTCTTCCGCCTCAAGGTTGTGCACATAGCACGCATATAGTTCATACCCTACGCATCAAGTTACTTAGTTTAAGTGCACTAACGATTTTGTTACTCTTCTTAGGGGGCTGAGAGTAAAAGATAACTCTCTTTCCCCTACTTTTTGACAAGGTGATCTTTTGTTTTTGGCATTCGATCACCGCTTTATACTGGGATAACCAATCCATCCCCAGTATGATGTCAAAGTCTCTTAAGTTAAATTCTACTAAGTTCGCGAAGAATTCTACGTTCTTTATCACTATAGGAATTCCGTTATATCGTTTAGTGTAATACCCGGGATTTTTATCGGCGTCCAAAGGAATAAAACTTAGTTCTTAATCAAATCAAGGTTGAAATATCTCCGAGAAGAAGAAAATAATTTACCACAATAAATTATGCTCGGAAATGAAACGCCGATAGATTCAAAAATTCAAAATGGAATGAAGGAGGGGAAGGAAGCCCGGAGATATTCCATGAATCGAGTCAGAAGAATTGGAACTAAATTCAAGAAAGAAAAGAATTTTAATTCCGGGAACCGGTGAAGTCGGAAATAATTTAATTAGATAAATTGTTACACGGGAGTCAAAAGACGACGAATTAGAAGCCGGACTCGTAACGAGATTAAGGAGAAGATTCCGCAACGAAGACGCCCCAGGGAATCGAGCTAACACGTAGAAAATCGATAGGGGAAAGCGAGGGAAGACCCGACGGAACACGCGGAGCCGAACCGGCCGGTCCGGCCGGCCCGCGCTGTCCGCGCGCCGCCGCGCGGCCACCGCGCGGCCAAGGGCGTCGCGACGCCAGGCCTGGCACGCGTGCTCCGCGCGGCCATAAGGGTGGGTGCGCGCCACCTCCGCGCCAGAGGGGCTGAAGGTGTAATCTTTCCATTCGGGGGTGATTTTCTTGCCGAAATTACAACTCCCTTCGAGGGAAACCAAATCCCAGACGTGAGGGAGACTTAAGGGCGGCTGGGGGTGCCTCCAAACCCTAGACTTACAGAAACTACTCCCACATTACTCCCAAACTTCCTCCCCAAGCCGAAACTCTTCCGGCGACACTTTCCGGCAAGCATTCCGGCGACGACGAGGCGAGAGGAACCAAGCCCTGCCCTCTAGACTCTTGGTAAGCCATGGTTAAACATTTTAATTCGTCCATAACACTTAGAAACTCGAAATCTAACCCGTTTCCTTTACTACGATTTCACGCCGGAAAACGAACGAAAAGCGATCGGAAGGATTGGCCGTTCGTCGCGACCCTAGAGCATCCGGATACCCATCCCAGTAATCCTAATCTTCAAATCAGTAAGTTAAAACCTTACTCACAAATTTTCGTGGTTGTTTGTTGTTTAAATCTCGAGATATAGGCTTGTAACAAAAATCGGTTTTCAAAAACCCTATTTTCGTCCAATTTTAAAGACTCGCCAAAAACTCGACCTTCGGGAATTCAAACCAAAAACTTTTCAACATAAAAGTTGTTCCTAACACCTTTATCTGTCTTGTGGCCAAATTTCAGCCATTGACATTAAGTTTTGCTATCCCAATTTTCGCCATGAACTTGCTGTATCAAACCGAACGATTCAAATCTGTGACAGATTCCTTCATTCAACTTGATGCATGTTTTTCACCCATTTTTCGAATGATTTAACTTTGCATTTCTAAACAAAAGTTGTAGATAATTGTGTCTAGATTATGCCTACAAAAGTTCACGAATTTTGGTGTTCATTTGATATGTCAAACGGCCAAGTTTTTAGAACTGTTTTGAATTCGTTTTAAAGGCCATGAGTATGCAGTGAGTTGCACTCGATTTTTGAGTACCAAGAATTCATTATTTCCAAAAACTTAAAACATGAAAGTTGTTCCTTAATGTGTCGTGTAGTTACTGTAAAAATTTCACATCGATTGGTTTGGAAATGAATTTTTAATCGGCGTTACACGAACCTGTGACGAAAACAGTTTTTAAGACGTAAATTATTCTTTGCAATAAACTCAAATTTCAACTCACTTCGGAACCTTATTTCCAAAAACTTAAAACATGAAAGTTGTTCGTGTGTGTGTTTTTGAATTACTGGCCAAGTTTCAGAATTTTTGGAGGAAAAACGAATTTTAAATTAAGAAAGGCGTGAACTGCCTCGAATAGGATTTTTCGAACTTGAGAAAACTCGAACTATGAAAACGCGATATCGATCCTTTGATAACTTTGAAATACGAACTTTCGAAAAATCCCGTTCACTAGGCTGAGCCGATCTTCATACTATCATTATCTTTGAGACTGCCTCGTTAGTGGTCTCCTTACTATCTGAGATTGCCTCGTTAGTGATCTCGCGCGCTGTATTTGTGGATCGCCTCGTTAGTGGTCCTACTATCTTTTTGGATCGCCTCGTTAGTGGTCCTATTATCTTTGAGACTGCCTCGTTAGTGGTCTCCCATTATTTGGACTGCCTCGTTAGTGGTCCTACGATTGAGATTGCCTCGTTAGTGGTCTCCTTTATATGCCAAAACGGCAGTTGTGCACATGGCCTGCCAAATCGGCAGTGGGAAATACACGGCCTGCCCGAGTGGTAGTGAAACCGTTTGAAAAGCCTGTCAAACGACAGTTGATATACATGCCTGTCAAATTGACGGTAGATACACATGGCTTGCCAAAACGGCAGTCAATACTGATATGGCTGCGGCCGCCGGTCCACCGGCTAACTGATTATGATTTTTGGGATTGCCTCGTTAGTGATCTCCCTTGTGTGGTGTCCTCTTCTTAGTCTACGGGATGAAATGTAAAAGACTTGTGTGAGTGTTTCATTATGCTTAAATCGTATTTATCATGTCTTTAATTATGTATTCAAAATTCATGCATCTTTATTCATGCTTTAAATTACGCTTTTAAAATTTAGTCCTTTAATCATGTTTCTCCGCTGCAAATAAATTATGTATTTTAACTTTACGTATGGTAAGCGAAATCTTTAGTTTAAACACTTGTAACCCCTTTTATTTGTAGTTAGGGATTAACTTACTCAGTATTTTATATACTGATAAAACCCGTTGTTCATTTTTCCATTACAGAGTACGGAGCATGATCATGCATCGGGGGATTACTTTGGGCATTTAATTATTTGTTTTGCATGACGTGCATACGGGCTTGTTAACCCGAGTCTTGGCCATGTCGGCCCTGTATTTTAATTTCCGCTGCAACTTATTATTTTTATCATGTATGGATGATGTTACATTATTATTTTTAAGTAATTCCGGACTTGCTTTTAAAACATTTTCCAACGCTCATAGCCTTGCATCTCTTTAGCAAGCTCGGGGAAACCGTGTCTTGCTAGGGAGGTGCGGCGGTGACACCTCGGCCTGGGTTATCAAATCCGGGGTGTTACATTTAGAGCAAGATACTACTTCTCCAGAAAGCAATTGAATTCATAAGCTAATTCTCTCGCACTTAGGTAGATCTAACTCAGGCACTATCCTTGATGCTATGATCGAACAACTAGCTCCAGAGTCAAATAGAACTCTAAGGGGTGTATTCAAAACATGAAATGTACCTGCCATCACTTCTCCTTGCGCAGGCACGTCCGCTTGGTTAACCACGTTGAGCCTCCCCACAGGGCGTCCTTGATTGCCCTTCTGATTCGCATTCTGCTGCTGATTTTGCTGTTGGTTTTGATTCTGCGGTGGCGGAGGTCGTTGGTTCTGGTTCTGATTCGGCGGCCTAAATTGGTTTTGAGGGGGTCTATACCCCTGGTTATTTCCATTCCGCCCATTTTGGTTCTGAGGCTGTTCCTGCCCCGTGACCAGGTCTTCCCTTTTCGTTATGTTTTCAAGCCTAGTTCGGCACTCCCGACGCATGTGACCCATTCGACCACATCGCAAGCAGGCGCCCTGTTGAGGGCATCCCCTCGTCAGATGGGGTCGTCCACACCTTGGGCAGGGTGGTACGGGTTCTTCTTGGTTAAACCTTCTCCCATTGTTGGCTTGTTGAGGCCTATTCGACCCTCTCCGATGTTCGTTCCTTCCAGTGTTGTTCTCGCTTCTCGAGTCCCGGTTTCTCTTGTCTTGGGGACCCCTGCTGGACTCCCCACTCACCCTTCTCTTCAGTTGCTGCACACGCGCTACTGCCACAGCGCGGTCATACACAGCTTGCAAATCGGGGTAGTGTACCCCCGCGATCACCTCGCGAACAGACAGGCTCAGTCCCATCTCGAACTTCTGTGCTTTCTCTGTATCCGTGGGTATGAGTCTTGGTGCGAACCTCACCAGCTCCTTAAATCGAGTGTAGTACTCTTATACGGTTTGGCCTCCTTGCTTCAGTGACAGAAATTCTTCGTACATGGCAGCTTTCGTACTCAAGGGATAGAATCGATCCCTGAGTAGTTCCATCATCTCCGTCCACGAGTAGGGCTCGTCATCTTCAGTTAGCTTGGCTTGAGTTGCCTGCCACCAGTCGTCCGCTTCGCCTCCCAAGTAGTACGAAGCGACGTGCACTCTTTCTCCTTCCGGACATCTGACTGCTCCCAGCAGTTTGTCGAAGGTTCGGATCCATTCCTCTAGTTTGGTTGGATCCTCCTCACCATCATAGTGGGGTGGCTGGTAGGGATTCACCATAGCCAGGTAGTTAGGGCGAGCCTGGGGCAGAGGTACCGCCGCAGCCTGGCCCTGGTTGACTTGCGCGTTCCCTAGCGCAATCAAGACCTCCTCTATCGTCCGAAGACGATCGCCCACATTGTTCGGTGCGGGGGCGTCCTGCGCACCTTGGGGTTGTTCCTCTACAGTTGGGGCCGGTTCCGTGACATTAGGAGGTGTTTCAGTAGGTGTTTCAGTAGTGGTTTGGGGAGCGGGTTGGGTTCTTCCTCTTTCTCTGGGTGCCATTCTGGTACAAATAGGGTGGATTAGGACTTGTGAATTTAACATATAGTCTAAGCAATTTCTATAAATGTATATGTGTTTTGTAATTTAGCACGTGGTGCTCAATCGAACTAAGAAGCGTCGTACGCTTCTGGGTTTTATTTTAATTTGTTTTATTTTATTTTGATTTTTTTTTTGTACGGACAGGTCTGTTCGGTTTTTTTTTTTCGATTTATTATAAATAAATCGGCATTTTATTTCCTCAAAAGAAATTTTAGTACAAAAGTAGAAATATTTTCCTAGCAAAATAGTATCTACTATAAATGGAATTCCTAGCGTCTCAAGACATCCTCCGGTGGGGTAGCGGGATCCTCTTCCGGGTCTTCCTCCTCCGAACTTGGCGGCAGTAGATCGTCAAAGATAGTGTTCAAGTCTTGCCCATGGGCATCGATGTGTTCCTTCAGTATTAGGTTTTGTGTAGTGAGGGTTTGGACTTGGCGTTCGAGTTGGTTTATGCGGTGGAGATCCGCCTCTCTCAAGTTGCCCATGTGGTGCAAATTGGCCTCCAAGTGAGCTATACGGTATTTCATTTGTTCTATGGTTTGTTGGGAATCAAGGTGAACGTTCATCATTTTGATCATCAACTGCATCATATCTTGACTAGCCATCTAGCGCAAGCAAGAGATCTAAGTTAATATTCGCCAAGATTCTAAGTTAAACTTCGCCAAGATTCTAAGTTGAAATTCGCCAAGATTCTAAGTTCATAAAAGAGATCCAATATGCAAATGCAAATGATTTCCCCCCAAAAATAATTTAATGCACTATATATATATTTTTTTTCCATGGGTTTTAAAATAAAAATTTCTCCATGGAAATAATACTTTAAAATTTAAAATAATAGTCAAAATATTAATAGTAGTTTAAAAATAATAAAGGTTTAAAAATAATAGTTTAAAAATAGCCGGGATCTGATACCAACTTGTAACACCCCGGTTTTTGGTCACCCAGGTCGGGATGTCACCGCCACCCCTCCCTAGTAAGACACGGTTTCTCCGGCTTACTAAAGAGATGCAAGGTTAGGTATTTCAGTATTTAAACGCATTGAAAACATTTGCATACAGCCCATATAAAATAATCTCGAAAATAATAATATCATAGCGCAACGGAAATAGTATTTAAGTATAATATTGCAGCGGAAATGTAAATACGACCAACATGGTCAAAACACGGGTTAAACAGGCCCGTTTATTCTAATGTCTAATGCAGAATTTAAATAATAAAGTTTGCAAAAATATGGTTCCCCCATGCATGAATGTGCTCATGATCATTCCACATACTCTGTAAGGAAAAAGGAAAATAAAATGGTTTGGTCAGCACAACTTGCTGAGTAAGTTAACACATGCATGATCGTAGGGTTTAAAAGCCATTAATTTAATATTTACATAAAAGCATGATAATATTCATAAATAATTTAAATGAAGCCATAATTCATTTAAATAAAGCATTTAATAATTTAAAGAACAACAATTAAAATATTTAACTATCCCCATTACTCCCAAGATTTAGTATTTCAAGTATTTCACGATTGCATCGCAATCTCGTCAATTTAGCCGGAAACCGGCGGCCGCAGCCGTATCTGCCATATCCAGTACCACTCCGGAGCCTCGAGAAACCCATAAGGATATTCACGAGAGTGTAGGCCATATATCTCATGCCGTTTTGGCAACATATCTCAAATATTTCGCGCGGGGTCACCATCGTCCATATAGGCACGAAGTGAATCGTTAGGAGGGCACCCTGCAGAGCACTCACCCCCTAATTTTAAAGATCAAGTTTGTAAAGGGGAATTCCTAATTTCCAGTTTTCATATAATTATTTCAAAGAGTCTTCTACTCGTTTAAACCTTAAAGGCTAGTTTCACCGTTTCAACAAGATTTCAAGATTTGACTCGGTCAACCACAGTTTACTCTAAAATTCAGTAAAAATCGAATTTAATTCCAAAAATTCTGAAATTTCACCACTGAATCGAGACATCGAGATGAACAACTTTCGTGTTTTAACTTTTTCAGTCCGTGTTACCGAAATAGGTCAATTACATCAATTTTCGCCATAACATTAATCTGTCCGAGTTTCGTATACAGCATTTCAAGATTATCAAGATCTAACATAGCAAATCAACTCCAAATTTAATGAAATTTTACAGAGACCTTCTTAAGACATTTATCTACAACTTTCATGTTCGGCTAAAGATCTAAATCGGTCCGAAATTAATGTAAAAAACGTGATCAAGATCGGACCTAAGTTCTGTCAAGAATTTCAAGATCCAATTTCAAGCAGTTCGGTTTCGGTTGGTTTTCACATATCAAATCGTCTCTAAAAATTCTGAAAATTTTACAGTAGATAGATCTAAGCCTTAGAAACGTTTTTCATGTTTTAAGTTTTTCCGTTTGAAGTCGTTTTATGGTTCGGAAAAATTCGACAAAACTGTTGCGGCGGTAGAAAACATACGTCGACAGATTTACGAAAGATTTGTTTAAACTTTTAGGTTTGAATGTTTTAGTTACTCCCAAAACCATGTAAGTATTAACTTAAAGATTTGTAGATATCCGGGATCGTCTATTTCGAAGGCGTGGCTTCCCGTCCTCTGTCTATCCTCTCCGTTCGTCGGGTTCTACGTTCTAGATCCAATTTGGGGCGTAGAAAGAAAAATAAGAAGGTTAGGATTCGTTTTCGAATCAAAACGTAAGAGACGAATGGATCGGAACTTACCACGACATCTAGGAGACTCTGATTTCATCCAAATCAGTCCCTCGCTTGGTTTCGTGCCTCCGACGACTCCAGAATTAGGGTTTTCGATGTATAGAGAGTTATAGGGTTTTGGAAAAGTGTTCGGAGCCTTCAAGAGGGCTTATTTATAGTTAAACAAGACCTAGGCACGCCCAAGGTCTGCCCCTAAGAGTCTTGAGCCGAATGGTGTTCAACCGAAGTCGGAAAATCCGGATTCGGGCGAGAAAATCTCGCAGGGGCGAATCTGTCCAACGGCGCGATTGTGGCGCGCTCTTTCCCTCTTGACCGCGCGGCCACCGCGCGGCACTCGCCTGGACTTCGGTCCGGGCGGGTCGTGCGATCCGTCGTGTCTTTCCTCCTCTCTTTCGGACTTCTATCCCTCTATGCTCTCGTATTCCGATTTCCGGGGTATCTTCGGGTTTCTACTTTCTCTCTAAATTTCTACTCGGGTCTAATTGCATGTTTGGACTCGAACCCTCGAGTTCATTGGTGTCGGGTTTCGGTGTACAATTTATTTACCTTTAATAATTATTTTTATTTAATTAAATTCCTTTAATTCCTTTTTAAGTTAAATCTCATTTCTCATTTCCTTATCTTTATTTATTTATTTGCTGAATTTATTTATTTATTGTATTTATTTTATTATTGTTTTATTTATTTAGTTATTGGTTTTATGTTGCAAAATTCTCGGGTATTACAACATCAAAGATCTCGAGTGCGAGAATCCCTTTTTGAGGCATCTCATCCCTCTTGGAGATGTTTCCTAATCTTTGGCATATGTCGCAGGCTTTTACATACACCTTGCAGTCCTCATAAATAGTAGGCCAGAAAAAGCCACACTCGAGTGGGACCGTGATGACCTCCATATTCAGATTCATGGCATTTTTTGGTGATCTGGTAAGCCTCAGACTCAGTCACACACTGTCTGATTATTGAATCAGCACAATGTTTGAACAAGAAGGGATCTTCCCAGAAGTAATTTACGACATCTTTGAAGAATTTTGCCCTTCTTTATTTCTGTTGGAATGGTGGAACTATCCCACATGCTAAAAAGTTAGCAATGTCGGAGAACCATGGACACGCTTGGTCATGCAAATGCAGTGCGAACAACTGCTCATCCGGGAACTCTTCATTAACGGCTTTATCATTTTTATCATTTTCTAATCGAGATAAGTGGTCAGCAGCACCATTATCTCGACCTCGCCTATCTTTTATTACGATGTCAAACTCTTGCAGCAACAGCACCCACCTGATTAAACGAGGCTTTGCGTCTTGCTTGCTGAACAAGTATTTGAGTGCACTGTGGTCAGTGTATACTACAGTCTTTGTACCAATGAGATATTGTCTGAACTTGTCAAACGCAAAGACTACAGCATACATTTCTTTTTCTGTAGTGGTGTAGTTTATTTGGGCTTCATTCAAGGCATGACTTGCGTAATGAATTGCACAATGTCTCCCATCCTTATGTTGCCCTAGAACTGCTCCCACTGCAAGACCACTTGCATCACACATCACCTCGAATGGCAGTGACCAATCGGGTGGTTGGACAATTGTAGCAGAAGCTAACATCGTTTTAAGCATGTCAAAGGCTTGAACACACGCTTCACTTATTACAAAAGGGTTTTCTTTACAAAGAAGGTTAGTGAGCGGCTTGGCAATTTTAGAGAAATCCTTAATGAACCTCCGGTAAAAACCGGCATGCCCTAAGAAGCTTCTAACCGACTTAATAGAGTTGGGGAGAGGGAGATTGGAAATGATGGAGACTTTGGCTGGATCGACCTCGATGCCTGCACGTGAAATGCGATGACCTAACACTATGCCCTCAGTGACCATAAAATGGCACTTTTCCCAGTTTAAAACCAAGTTAGTGTCCTCACATCTCTTTAGAATCTTAGCAAGATTGGTCAAACAATCCTCAAAATTATCTCCATACACAGAGAAATCATCCATGAAAACTTCAATGCATTTTTCAATAAATTCAGAAAATATTGACATCATGCATCGTTGAAAAGTGGCAGGTGCATTGCATAATCCAAAAGGCATGCGCCTATCGGCAAAAGTGCCATAGGGGTATGTGAAAGTTATTTTTTCGTGATCCTCACTTGCGATCACTATTTGGTTGTAACCTGAATAACCATCCAAAAAACAATAAAACTCCCTTCCCGCCAACCGTTCCAACATTTGATCGATAAAAGGTAAAGGGAAATGGTCTTTGCGAGTGGCCTCGTTCAACTTCCGGTAGTCTATGCAGACTCTCCATCCGGTGATCGGCCGTGTGGCAATTTCCTCCCCTTGTTCATTCTTAGTTATGCACATCCCACCCCGCTTGGGAACAACCTGCACAGGACTGACCCATTTGCTGTCAGAAATTGGGTATATAATACCGGCATCTAACAGCTTGATCACTTCCTTTCGTACCACTTCTTGCATGGGTAGGTTCAATCTTCGTTGGGGCTGGCATGAAGGCTTGAAATTCTCCTCCATTAGAATCCTGTGCATACAAACAGAAGGGCTTATTCCTTTGATATCAGTAATGGTCCAACCGATTGCACGCACATGTTTTTTAAGCACTCCCACCAAAGCATTTTCTTGATCTTGTGTTAGCTTAGCTGACACAATTACCGGTAGTTTTTTACGTTCTGGGAGAAACGCATACTTAAGATGGTCCGGTAGTACTTTTAGTTCAAGCTCTAGTGGGCATTCCACCGAAGGAAGTAATTTGCGAGAATTAGATGGGGGAAATTCAGATTTACCTTTCGGATTCTGCATCAGTACAGGACCGCTCCTCTTGGTTGGCGTCTTTATGGAAATCGGCGCCGTCGAACTCCTCCAAATCCCCTAGTTTCGGGATTGGCGAAATGGACGGCGCTGCATCCTTGGTGCTCCGCGCCAGCAGGCTTCAGTACCTGCTTTGAAGGTCCATCATCCATCATCTTTACATCATCAAATTCAGAGTCTAGCTCTCTCTCCTCACTCCTAACTATTACATTATCAAAGGAAAAACAAGAATTGTCATTCGGGAATTTCTGAAGTTGAGCCATGTCGAAAACGACCTCCTCTCCGTCCACTCGGAGCGTCACCTTTCCAGATTTGACGTCGATCAAGGCTCCGCCTGTGGCCAAGAATGGCCTGCCTAAGATGAGAGGCATGTCGGAATCCTCTTCGATGTCCAAAATGATAATATCCACCGGAAATGGCGTGCTGCCTGCTTTGATGATCACATCTTTCAGGATCCCAACTGGCTTTGTAATGACCTATCTGCCAGTTGGAGCCTCATTTTGATGGGTTCCACCACTCCAAGTTTGAGACATTTCACCATGGTTAATGGCATGACGTTTATGCTGGAGCCGAGGTCGCATAATCCTTGTCCAGCGCTGATTTGACCAATCCTGATCGGCAGAGTATAGCATCCGTGGTCTTCTTTCTTCTCTGGCAGCTTCTTTTAAATGATAGCACTGCAAGTGCTATTGAGTACCACTAGTTCATCCTGCTCAACCTTTCTTTTTCCTGAAACCATTTCTTTTAAGAACTTAGCCTAGGTCGGTATTTCAGAGATCATTTCAATCAAAGGAATGGTAATCTCAACTTCTTGTAGTCTTTTCAGAAATTTTTCAAACTTCAAATCTTGTTGTTTATCTTTCAGCCTTGCTGGGTATGGGACCCTTGGCATGAATTTGTTATTATCAAAAGCTTTTTGTGGTGAAGGGTCAGAATTTGTACCTTCACCTTTACCGTTTTCAGCCTGGTCTGCTGCAGCTTCAGTCTGCAAATTGGCTGCCTCTCTCTCAGCATCGTTTTCATTCTCCTCAATATCATCTCCCAGTTCCTGTTCTCTTCCCAGTCTCTCCTTGCTTTTTGGTCCGTCCAGAATTTTACCAGATTTCAGTGTGATGGCTTTACACTGAGGTTTTTTCTCAGCAGTGCTGGGCAGTGCTCCTTGGTCCTGCTTTTGCATCTCCTTAGCCATCTGTGTGATCTGAGTCTCTACGTTTCGAATGGATGCCTGTAACTGAGTGTTGATTTCCTTTTGATTGGTAATGAAATCAGTCATGAGGGTCTCCAATCTGGAAGGTGGCTTTTGCTGGTTTTGATTCCAATTCTGGTTCTGGTTCTGGTTCTGGTTGGGATTGGGGTTAAATTGCTGCTGGCCCTGAAAATTTTGTTGGTTCTGAAAGTTCTGGTTCTGATTAGGTCTCTGCTGTATTTGGGGCTGAAAGTTGGGATTCTGGAAGTTTTCAGGCCTGGGTCGGAATTGTTGGTTTTGTTGGAAATTTTGTGGCTGATTGAACTGGTGGGTTGGGTTAACATGTGCGCATTCAGAGCGTTGTTGTTTGAGTAGGACAGGTTAGGGTGATGGTTAGGAAACCCTCCAGCATAGTTGCAGTTCTCAGTTGTGACTTGTTGGCAGGTATCAGTATGATGTGGTCCCTGACAAAGGCCACAAATTGCATCCGAGGACTGTACTTGTGTGGAACTACCTGCTTCCTGATTCAATGCGAGCACTGCAACATGGTCCTTCAGCTTTTCGAGATCCGTCTTCCCTGGAGTACCTACAGCACACAAACCACGGGGAGGGGTTTCTGCATTATCATCATTCAATAATGTTCTGTTTACAGACATTGTTTCAATCTTAGCCCATGCTTGATCCATGGGCATATGCAGTAAATGTTGTCCCCCTGCAGCGTCGAGCATGTGTTTCCAGGCTGGCGTCAGCCCACTGTAAAACTTTCTCAGCTGCTCCCAAGGTTGGAATCCATGCTGTGGGCATTTCCTTAGCAGGTTCATGAATCTCTCTTTTGCATCATACAGCGATTCCTCTGGTCTCATTTTGAACTCAGCAATTTTTTATCTCCCTTCATCAACTTTCCACTCCGGAAAATACTTTACCAAGAAGTTTCGCACTATGTCCTCCCACGTGCTTCTTTGGTTGACTGGCAATGATTTGTACCATGTCTTTGCCCCCTTGCAAGTGAAAATGGAAACAACATCATTCGGATAGTGTTCGGAGAGACTCCTTGATTCTTTATGGTGTTGCATAGCTCCAAGAACGTTGCCAAGTGGTCATGCGGATCTTCATGGTTGGCTCCAGCAAACTGACTATTCTGCACCAGATTAATCAGTGCTGGTTTAAGCTCGAAATTCCTTGCAATAATAGGTGCCCTCCCTGGAATGTTTAGGTAGGGTTCTATGATTGGTTGCATGTAATCCGCAGCGGCAGGTTGCTGATTGTTGTCCATTCCCCCTTGATACTGAGGCTGCTGGTTGTAGTTCTGAAAGTAGTTATTGGGATCATATGGATTGGGAGGAAACTAGTTCTGGTTAAATTGGGGGTTTTGATACTGAGGGTTCTGAAAATTTGGGTTATTGGGGATGTTTTGGTTATGAATGTGTTGGTCATTTTGGTTATTGTGAGGAATCTCGAAGGGTTGCTCGCCGAGATTTTGTGCGTTCCCGCCTCCCTGAATGACCTGGGGAGGGGGATCGTCCAAGTTCTCGTCATTCACGTCTTCGGGATCCTCTTGGATATGCTGGAGTGATGGGTTTGGTGGTATGATCGGGGGAATGCCTTGGTTATCCATCATGTCTGAGATGTCGCTACTTGTGCTTGGAGAGAGAGGTGCCTGCCTTTCCCGTTCTTTTCTTTGTCTAGCTTTTGCCCTTAGACGACGAGCTATTTTTTTTTTTCTACGTTGAACGGGATCTCGGCTGGTGTCTGCTTTCTCTTTTGCATAGAACAATGGACTCAGCGATGAGAGTACCTGCACATTCCCCAGGTTAGAACTGGTTCGGTGGTGTATACATATTTATAGATATAAGATAAATATGAGCAATCAGGAATGTAGTTCTCTAATAAAACGGCGCTGCATCCTCCCCGGCAACGGCGCCATGAAACTTTTGACAATTTCCCACTATATGAGTATTTTCGAAATAAAAGAATCCCGGTTTAACTTTACTTAATGAAACAAATTATGAAGATGGAGTTGGGATTAGGGATATGTTTATAGGTTATCACGTTTTTATATACTCATGTAGGAAACTGTGGCCCAAAAGCGCACGGTGTCAAAAATTGCAGTAATTTATAGTAAGACCGGATCGTTCACTGGAGGATGTGCGATAGAAGCAGGTCCCACGTCGTTTTACTAGATTTTCCACTCGTATTGCTCAAATCAGTTTTGAAGTTGGACTAACAACTACGTGACTGAATTTAAACTAAGCTATAAAAGCAGTTAAACTAAATCTACAAAGCACACATAAATTAAATCTAAGAGGGCAGACGAACTCATCTGATGAAAGCGGTAAAGATTACGCTATGAAAGCAGTAAATCTATGTTATACTGACTATGAAGCTGAATCATAAAGATGACAGAAAGGACAGAGAGAAAAGAATAGACTTTGGACAAGACGTGGATAAAGCATGTTTAAACTTCCATTTTTATACACAGATCTTTGTTCGGGATAATCTTGTCAGATAGCTAGTTCTCATGCTCTCAATACTATGTTCCCTTTAACAGACAGGTACTTACAATATGAGTTTACATGTTCTTAAGACCGCAAATTCTAAGATACCACAGATTCATAACTGCCCCGGCCAGGGTATGTTATTTCATCTGTGGTGGATAAGCAACACCCGACAAATCATTTATTGAGATGCCAAGTACTGCTATCATTCCCCCATGTCACACCCAAAGTCTATAATTAAACCTCAACTATCCCTTAACTCTCAATCCTAGTAGCAGTTAGAAGATCTAACGACATCTCCGAGTGACCTCTATAAAAGCGTTTAAAAGAAAGCGATAAAGAAAGCATTTAAAATCCTATCACTCGGAGGTTTCAAAAGCTTCGAACTGGTAGTAAAAGAAAGCCTCCAGTCAGAATGATCGGATATGGATCAAGAATTCCCGACTCTCAATGAACCGCTCGCAGTGTTCACTTCCTTCCTGGTGATTATGAGATACAAACTAATGAAACGAACTAATGGGTTAGTTCGTTCCGGATGCACTCACTCAAGACTCAAGAATAGGCTTTGGCAGAAGAGGATAGCAGTTGAAAGAAACTCAACCCTATCTTAGAAAGTAACCAAGGCCTATGTATTGTTCCTCTAGAATTATCCAACACACCGTATTTGAATCCAAGTAGATCCCATCTCGGTGTGATAGTTAAGACTAAGTTCCCAATACACAGCAATTTCGGAAGATAATAAATATGAAAACCATTCCCTAAACAGGTACTAGACTCTCAATAAGAACACAGACCCTTTCAGTCTAGAAGAGACCTAATCGCTGACTCTGTTTCTAATTCCCCAAAATCAATCCCTGATCGAATATGAAGTAGTCATAACTGAGGAATTTATCCCTTACTTAGATCTGGATTTTATAAATGAATCTTTGTTGGAAATTTAATATGCAGTATCTGTTTGAATCTAGACTTCTACTGTCCAAGGGAAGGATCCCAAAATATTATAGACCACATTAATTACATAATAATATCATGCATAAAGTTATATGGAAGTGTAAAATAAATTAACCCAAAATATAATGGTGGGTTTAGACAGAATTTGGAACACAGAATGAGTTAGCCGGAGGCTAAAGAATGGTGGCAGGATAATTGGGTGGACTGCAAACATCTGCTATTCAGTTTCCCAACTACTCGGATGGAATGAATTTAGACAGCAGAAATCATATAATGGCAGTGTCGCTACCAGTTCGGCCTCTACTGTCTGCGAATTCAGATAAAAACCTACATGTTTCCTCTTTGCAATGCTCATCAGCTAATATTGACAGATATTGACTGACTCACATTACAGATCAGAATTTGGGTTTAGAAAATAAGATAGAGAAAATGAAACTGTATTTTGGACAATAACCAACTGAGTGGCTACTTCATTTCCCGGTGAAGGGACCGTTCGCCTGATCTTGTTAAATATGTTATCCAAACCATGCAAAATAACAAGCAGTAATTAACATACAGATTACGGGCTACTTCATTTCCCGATAAAGGGACCGTTCACCGACATTATTCTGTGATGTCTTTTACTGCTCATTCATACATCACGAAAAAGACAAAATAAAATAAGATAAAAATAAATAAAAGAGAGAGTGCCTTGTATGAGAGACATTGGTTTCTCATGCAAGGTTATGGAATTAATACATAATTAATGACTTAAATAATCCTTCATACAATAATTAATTACAGTCCGGATTATCTGCTTAAGGCATTAAGGTTTTGTTTATAGAAAAACGTTTTAGTGAAAATTGAACAAAGGTCCTTTAATCATAGTAATTATTGATTCTAATTATTGCTAATCATAATCAGTAATTATTGACTCAAGGGTTCACTTAATTAGTGAAGGAGGTGGAGAATTGGAAAATAGACACAAGTTGCCAATTATGACGCTATGCAGATGTTACGACGCTATCCTAGGATAGCGTCGTGAGGACGGCGTCGTCATGGGTTGGTAAAAGAGATGAAAGTCTTGGAGTTAAAGGGTTATGTACGACGCTATACATAATTACGACGCTATTCAATGTATTACGTCGTAGTATTAGCGTCGTGCATGGCAGTTTAGAAAAAGGGAGACTACGACGCTGAGCGTGTCCTACGATGTTAACATGATCTACGTCGTAGGTGGGTTTTTGTGAAAATGGGGGTGTTTTGGAATCCTACAACTCTAGAGACAATTTACGACACTATCCTAGAATAGCATCGTAGGACAAATTTTTGCTTAAGTCTGGGCAGCTACGACGTAAAACCTCACCTACGGCTGCGTTAACCTTGGTTAGCGTCGTAGGGCGGTTAGCGTCGTAGCTAGCCCAGAACAGAAGTGTTGTGCGGGTAATGCAATCTATGCGATTGCAAACCCTATTTTCAGATTCATGGTTCAAGAATGCAATAACAGTAATAAAATGAGGAAAGAACAGCGAGCCAAATGCATAAAAAAATGAAGGAGAAAATAAGCTAAAACTAGCACACATGAACCACAAACCCAACTGAGGGTTTTCAACCATAAGAACATGCATGGAAACCCAAAAACAAAAGGGAGAACAGAAAACCCACAGTAAACAAAGAATAAAATGACCAAATGGTCACCAAAACAAAAATAAAGCAAGAAATCCATGGAATCATTTCCATTTCATGGTTTGGAACTCTTTGTGTGATTAACTTCCCATTTTATAAGAAATAGTTTGATAATACCCATCATTTGGGTATTTCAAATCTAAATAAACGCTTAACAAAACTGAAATGAGGAAAAACAGTGGCTATCCTAAATTGGAAACACCAAAGTAGCACTATTCTAAGCAAGAAATTAAACTAAGTTAGTGCATAAATTAAATAATACATAAAACTAAAACTAACTACTCTAACTAACCTACACTATTCTCAAGAACAGCTTCTTGTCTTCAAGGTAGGGAATGTGGTGAAGTGACAAGACCTGGGAGTCAACACCTCTATATATAGGTGAGAAACCCTAGGCCCATGGGCCCCCAGGCCCTTGAATTTGAATTTTGCGGCTGAGTACGACGCTATGCTTGACTTCGTCGCTATCCTCACTACGACGCTATAGGCATTGTGTCGTAGGCTTCCATCTCAAAACACTCTTTGTCTCTAAATGGACAGCTTACGACGCTATCCTCTGCTACGCCGCTATACTTGAGTACGACGCTATGCTGGCTCAGCGTCATAGTTCTTCCTTCAAAATTATGTCTCCATTTCTGCCTACGACGCTATGCTCGGCTACGACGCTATACATGCTCAGTGTCGTAGTCGAGTGTAGCGTCGTAATTTCTTGAAAATTTTGACTTTTTGTGGGTTTTTATTTCTTTTCCCATATTTTTATTTCCTTTTTCTTTTCTTTTCTTTTTACCATGTTTTTGGATTTTTCTAACATAAATGTGTAATAAAATTACATATTTATGCATTTTTCATACCACCTTAGTATTTTTACAATTATGCACAAATCATTCCAATTCGACTGCTTTCTTATTTAATATAAGACCGGAATGCGATCAAATGCCCGTTTTAGACACGGAAATGGATTGAAATAATGGACATTTCTGGCCATTATCAGCCACTCTTATCTCTAAAATCATTTCCTTACTTCGATAAGGGTTTGAGCTTTGGTTAGGATCTGGTAGTTCTTCTCTCTGGTTTTCAGAGTGGTGACAACACTCTCAGTTGGCCCCCGCTTACCATATATTGCGGTTCAAGAGTTGGACTTGAAAATTTGGGACGTTATTAGTGGTGATAATTGGGATTGGTCGAGGCTTTACTCCCCCTTTCCAACAGACCTGCTCGAGGAGATATATGCAAGATGTTTGGTTATGGAACGGGGCTCAAAATGGGTATTATTCTGTGAAAGCCGCTTATAACTTCCTGGAGTCAAATCCAGATCGTGAGTCAGGATGGAATTGGATGTGGCAGCAGTGCATTCCAAAGAAATTTGGCTTTCTTCTTTGGTTGATTAGTCATGAAGCTCTCCCGGTGAATTCACTTCGGCATAGGCGTTATTTGGCTTTGTAAGTCCCAACACGCGAGATCTGCACTAAATTCTGTAATGTGTTAGTCCTGCTCAGGTGTTCAAACTAAGAAAATGAACCTCATTAGACTTATCATATTTTAATCATGCACAACGGAAAATGTGAACGATAAGTAAAATAATGAACACGCAGAATTGTTAACCCAGTTCGGCCGCAGCCTATATCTGGGGAATACCAATCCAGGAGTAATTCACTAAATGTTTAACCATGGGATCCCATCCCAAACATTTATGAATTCTTTGATCCGCTGCACTCCAATCACCGAGCAGAAGATTGTATTAACCAAAACCCCGTTTTGGTGAAGATCCATCCAAGTTCTTGCTCCAATCCCTTGAGAGCACCTCTCCCAAGTTTCTCCCAGTCGAAGCCTGTGCATGAACCCTCCTCAACAATGTTTTCGTGTTTGCGCAGGTATCTGACGAACGCCTTGGATAGTCCCCTTGGTTGTTATCGTCAACTCCAAACAAAGGGCCAATCAAATCTTCTCCACACGTTTATCCAAGGCTCAATACCATAAAGATGGATAAACCATCAGTAGGGTATTGTGGAGTTTGAATTATTCACAAAGAACTTTGTCGATGCACACTGGATGAATAATTCTCTCAAGCACTCAACTAGGGTTTGAAAGAGGCGGCTGAATAATCTCTGTGTCGTTCCCTTTCCGGCCAACCTTTCAATGTCTATAAGAAGTGCATCAAATCTGCAACCTAAGGAAAGTGTAATAACTGCCAAATCAAATGACTTTCCTTAGTTGCTTGTTTCCAAGTGGTGTTGATCTTCTTTCCATAAGTCCATACTTCTTACTTGGAAACAAGATTCGGGAGCTGTTGGGATAAGCCTCCAGATATATGCAGCTGGCCTTTCCAATTGGTGTTGATCTTCTTTCCGCAAAACAAGATATGCAGCTGGCCTTCCATAAATAAGATCTTCTGGATGAACTTTCACCATGCGTCCAAGGATGGGGTTCAAACATCGGTTGTGAACACATACCACAAAACCCGGTTCCAACAATCTCCTCCTTTTTGGCAGGATGTGGACCAGTTTACAACTTAATTGCAACCGATGTTGAACTCTAGAAAATAAAAGCATGAAATACTCCCATATAAACCCAACCCCCAAAATACATCAAAGTCCCAACAGAACAAACCTATACTAATGCTCCGTACAAAAAAATGGTCTATCACAATCTAGGAGCATTTACAACGATAACAGCACTTGGCAACAAAAATAAATAATGATATGTATCATCACACATGACAGGCCCAATCTAATATATCAAACCCTGCAAGGGTTGTTTCAACGATGTCTCAACAACCTGCAAACCACAACCAAAGGTAAACACAGAAACAGAGTGCGGAAAACATAAACAAGAACACAAGAGTTTGATCACCCAGTTCGATCCACCGATCTACATCTGGGGGCTGCAAGCCAGGATTCACTAAATCTCCACCAAACTGATCGAACAAGAGTCAACCACACCTTACATACCCTTACATTCCAATGAACTCTCCTATCTACCCAAATAGACTAGAAGAACACAAGGGAGCATCAACTATCTACCCAAATGCACAAAATTCACCGGCAGGTATCAAGGTGGTGTTTGTGGAATCTAGCTAATCAACAAATTAAGCTCAATGGTGCTAAGAACACCTACAATACACCTAGATTGTGTTTACAAACAATAAACCCAGAAATGCATAAACACAATCCCAATTACCCCATGAATAATTGAAGACACAGCAACTAAATATATACCAGTAGCAGGACGGTTGTTGGTGCCTTCTGCAAACAACGAAGACCAGGGGTTTCTTCTTCAGCTCTCAATCCGCCATAATCACAGCTTAGGAATCTGTTAATGCTCTGTAAAATGAGCTGTGATTGCGGCTAGACTCTCTCACAATCCCTCAAGGACGAAGGTAGGTATTTATATGGGTTTTAAGGCCCATCTAAACCCTTCTAAGGCCTGCTAGGGGAAATGCCACGTCACTGTACTATTCTGTGCTTTTTCCAGTGAAGAGAATAAAGCGTTGTTGGTAAGATGTTGCAACAACGGTAAATATCACGAACATCTTCACAATAAAATATCCCTAACAATCTCCCCCTTTGTGGAGATGATCGGGCCAAGTAGTCAAAACAGTGGAGGAAGCACAGAAAGACAATATCATATCAGAGAGCATCAAACACTCAACATACATACATGCCAATAAGTATAGAAGCAGATGTAGAGTAGGCATAATCAAAAGCATCCATCCATAAGAGATAATCTCACAAACAATATTCAGAGAATATCCAAGATAATATCCATCAATAAGCCAGAATTCTATTACAGACCAGAAAACCAGAATCCATCATCAAAAACCAGAAAAACCAAAAACCAGATTGTTGTTCCAACATCGTCAGAATTACAGAATGTCCAGCAAAAATAATCAGCACCCTTGCAATCCTTTCCACTGTATCTCCCCCTTACTTGGCATATCAGGGAGTACCCTCAGAGTCATTCTCCCCCTCAGCTGGAGCATCAAAAGAATGGGGAAGTAGGGCCACCAGCTTTCGAACCTTCCTCTTTAATCCCATCTGCTTATCGTTCAGAATGCCCAACTCCTTCTCCACTTGTTGCAGCTCACTTCTGATATGATCAACAAGAGCAGAGCCAAGCTTTTGGGGTCCAAGTTTGAAGTCATTATGGAACCCTTTAAGCTTATCAGAGGGAAGGTGTTTCTTGACCTTAATGAAGGTTTCATTAGGGGCAAGGAGATGGCAAGACTGGGCAAACAAAGTGATGAGAGCAGGGTAGGGCAGTTGGGTATTCTTTTCAATTGTGACATGAGAGAATTTCAACATATGCTTAATGATCAGGTAACCATAGTTGAGAATCTCATGACATTCATCAATGGAATACAGAAATTTACCCATATGAGAACTGAGCTGGCTAGCATTAGAAGTGGGCAAGAAATTCGAAGCACCAATTCTAAAAAGGCAATTAAACTTCATAGAAAGATCTGATGGACTCATAGCCTTTCTACCAAAAGCAAATTTCTTAGAAGCAGAAATAGTAGAGGCAATGGTGGCTAGCTCAGCATTAAGCAGATCAAAGGGATTGTTCATGTCAGTGTTGGAGGGAAGTTCCAACAACTCATTCAAGACAGAGGGGGTAAAATCAAGCAGTTCTCCACGAAGATAAATTTTGCAGTACCAAGGGGACACAGGATCAAGGATATCAGGGTGCAAATTTGCATAAAACTCTCTAACAACAGTAGGGGAATAGCGTTTCAGAGTAGTAGCACAAACAGACAAATGTTTCTTCTCTAAATACTCAGAAAAACCAATTTGATCATAGTATGGATGCACATAACACTCTTCAGAAATGAAACCTCTAGAGTGAAGGGTTTCCAAGGCATACCTTTCTCCAGCAGCAGAGAAATACAGAGGAGAATGGGCATCCGATTCCTTAAAAACAGGGATAGACTTCTTCTTAGGAGCAGCCTTCCGTGATTTCTTCTTCGAAGGTTGTTTGGGCGGTGTTGGAACAGCCTTGCGCTTTCCTTTCTCACGGACTAGCCTTCTGAGTTCATCCAGAGGGGTGTCATCAGGATCAACCTGGGATGGTTGTCCTTCAGTGGTCGGAACATCCTCAGACGGGGACCCTCCAAAAGGAACTTGTTGAGAAGCCCCAGAATGGGGTGGAGCATTCGACTCAGGATCAAGCATAAGTAAACCATCCCCAGAAGCAATAGCAGACGGCGACAAAGGGGAACTGGAACCAGGAGGGATAGGAGCGGACGGAGCCACATCGGGGGCAGGGACCGAAGGGGATGTCGGACTTGCAGCACCCGCGCTAGGGTTTGCTGGTGTCGGAACATCCGCTTTTGGATCTGCACCATCCGAAGGTGTCTCAACATTGTCCGTAGCAGGTTGAGGGATAGAGCCCTTCTCTGGAGTAGGATCGACCTCCATATTTGCGTCAGAGGGGTCAGCAACAAAATAGTTGTCTATAACATCATCAACATCTTCCTGCGCATCCTCAAAATGCTCATCGTTAGGAGATTGTTCGGCGGCAAGACGAGCGCGATAGAGAGAATCATCGACCGTAAGTGGTTGAGCATCCACTACTTCATCACGATTGTTATGGGAGCTTGAAGGAGACGCCATTTCAAGAGAATTTCAAATTTCGCAGAGAAGAGGGGAAAACGGGGAAAGCTGGAGAAAACTGCAGAGTCTCACTGGGGAGAGAGAGAAAGAAGACGTGCGTGGGTTGTGAGAACCGGCAACCGTCTTGAACGGTTAAAAGCAACTCCCCCTGGGCTAGGGCTTGGGCCAAGAATATTAATTCATGAAATGCAGTGGCCCACCCGAGACATAGCCCATTAGTGAGAAAAGCAGAGGCTCAAACTGCGCCTCAATGATTCAAACCGAGAAGTCTCCAAGTTCTTCGTAAGGATGTCTGCGAGTTGTTCCAACGACGAGATATGTTGAATCTTGCATAAACCATCCTCCACCAAATTTCGAATAAAATGAAATCGAATGTCAATGTGTTTACTCCGATTGTGTTGTACGGGATTCCTGGAGATGTTAATGGCACTGGTGTTATCACAGTGTATAAGGAAATCATCCAAGGAAATTCCATAATCCAAAAGCATTTGACGCATCCAAATCAATTGGGTACAACAGTGAGCAGCAGCAATATACTCAGCCTCCGCAGTAGATAAAGCAACAACATTTTGCTTTCGAGAATACCAGCTGACTAAATTTTGGCCAAGATAAAAACAGCCACCAGTGGTTGATTTGCGGTCGTCAGAACAACCAGCCCAGTCAGAGTCTGTATAACCAATGAGCTCAAGAGAAGAGCGTTTAGAATTCCAGAGACCAAGGCCAGGAGTACCTTTGAGATATCGAAGAATCCTTTTCACAGCACGAAGGTGAGATTCTTTGGGATCTGACTGATATCGAGTGCACACACCAACACTGAAAGAGATATCCGGACGGCTAGCAGTGAGATACAAGAGACTACCAATAATACTTCGATACATCTTCTGATTAACGGAAATTCTAGATTCATCTTTGGTAATCTTGTCATGCTGTCCAAGGGGTGATCTAGCAATCTTGCAATCCTCCATTTTAAATTTCTGAAGCATGGTGCCAACATACTTCTCTTGATTAAGGAAAATCCCATCAGAGGTTTGCTTGATTTGAAGCCCTAAGAAAAAAGTGAGTTCACCCATCATGCTCATCTCGAATTCAGTCTGCATAGAGTACAAATGCATCGCGAAGAACATCTGAGGTCGAGCCAAAAACAATGTCATCCACATAAATCTGTGCTACTAAAAGATGGTTGTTTGTACGTTGTACGAACAACGTCTTATCAACATTACCGCGCACATAGCCTTTATCCAAGAGATAAGTAGATAAGCGTTCATACCAGGCACGAGGAGCCTGTTTTAGACCATAAAGTGCACGCTTGACCTTATAAACATAATCAGGATGATCAGGACACTCAAAACCGATAGGTTGAGATACATAAATATCTTCCTTGATATAGCCATTTAAGAACGCAGTTTTTATGTCCATTTGATAAAGTTTGAAACCAAGAGAGCAAGAAATAGCAAGCAATAACCTAACAGCTTCAATGCGAGCAACAGGAGCGAAGGTCTCATCATAATCCAAACCTTCGATCTGAGTAAAGCCTTGTGCGACCAAGCGAGCTTTATTGCGAATGATCTTCCCATGCTCATCAGTTTTGTTCCGAAAAACCCATTTAGTGCCAATAACATTCACTCCAGTTGGTTGTTCTATCAACTCCCAAACATCATTGCGCTTGAATTGCAGTAACTCATCCTGCATTGCAGCTATCCAAAACTCATCTTGTAAAGCTTCATGTGCATTCTTAGGTTCAATAGATGAAACAAAGCAATTCATAACATGAAAGCACATATTAGCTAATTCAGAGATGTTGAGTTGATGACCTCGAGTTTGCCTAGGACCAGAGGGATCACCAATAATATCATCCGTAGAGTGATACTTAGGTGCTCGTGGACCACGTTTTGGACCTCTCCGTTTGGGAGAATCTGGAGCTGATGGTTGTTCACCAGTTGTATCAACAACCGGATTAACATCTTCAGTATCAGAAACTTCAATAGGAGTTGAGGTAGGAGCAGCTTCAGGAGGTGTGCTAGAGGAAATATGAGGGATAATCCTAATAGGATCATCATCTTCATCACGAGAAGAGACAGAACCTGCAGAGATGTTAGCATCATCAAAAACAACATTAACAGTCTCAATAACCTTGGAAGTCCTCTTCAAGTAAACACGATATGCCCTTGAATCCACTGAATATCCCAAGAAAATAGCTTCATCGGATTTGGAATCAAATTTTTGAACTGTAGTACGATCCTTTAAAGCATAGCACACGCTTCCAAAGACATGAAGATGAGAAATATTTGGAGTCTTTCCTCTCCAAATTTCATACGGAGTAGTAGTGGTCTGAGGTCGCATGTACACACGATTAATAATATAGCATGAGATATTCACAGCTTCAGCCCAAAGACGTTTCCCAAGTTTGCTGGCATGAAGAAGAGAACGAGCCATCTCCTGAACAGTACGACTCTTCCTCTCTACCACACCATTCTGTTGTGGAGTATGTGGGGCTGAATATTCGTGAGCAATACCAAGGTTGTTGCAGAGTTGTGCGAACAACTGATTCTCAAACCCTTTTCCATGATCAGATCGGATACGCCCTATCTTGAGATCCTTTTCAGCCATAATCTTTAAGGATAGCTTAGAAAACACTGAGATAGCCTCATCTTTGGATTTTAAAAAATCAACCCAAGTGTAACGAGAAAAATCATCAACGCATACAAAGATGTACCTCTTACCACCAAGACTAGGAACTTCAGTGGGTCCCATCAAGTCCATGTGCAATAACTCAAGACACCTTGAAGTCTGAATGGTATCCACAACCTTGTGAGAGGAGTGAACTTGTTTACCCTTAGCACAAGCACCACAGACTGTCTTATCTTTGATCCGTAGTTTGGGCAATCCTCGAACAACGCCAGACTTGCTAAGTTGAATAAGCGATTTGTAGTTCATGTGACCACATCTTTGATGCCACAACTTTGCAGTTTCAACCTGAGACAGAAAAGCTGTTTCCATGGCAGGCTTCAAGACATAGCAATTGTTAGAAGATCGGACCCCTTTTGTAACACAATTATAGGCAGGATCAATGACCATACAATCTTCATCAGTGAAACCAACAAAGAATTTCTCATCACAAAGTTGACTTATGGAAATAAGGTTATTAGACAGATCAGCAACATAGTAGACAGTGGTTAAGAAACCCATGTTTGCACCTTTAGCTTTTCCATAACCACAAATCTTACTACGAGCTCCATTTCCATAAAGTACTTCTCCACAATCAGATTCCACATAATCAATGAGAAAATCTTTCTTACCAGTCATGTGACGAGAGCAACCACTGTCGAAATACCACCTACCATCATTAGGACCTTTCTGAGCAGAAAGAACCACTAGGCACATCTTGGGAATAATCTTGGACTTGGGCATCCACATCATAGTGAGTTTGACCTTTTTCTGTAGTTCCTAGGATGGCCAGACAACCGGTCGACCACCAAGAAGATCTTGGGTAAGTCTTTCACAGAGGTGAATAGGGTGACCTTGGAATTTACAGTAAGGGCAATCTTTGTTCTTCTTAGGAGACTCTGGATTATCAGATATCACAGGGGCTTTGGATGCACTGGTTTCAGTGGTACCTGCACGCACAAAGTAGGTGCAGATTTCTTGTTAGGCTTAGAATTATGCTTGTAACCAATACCTTCTCTATTAGATGGTGATTTCCCTTGACTGATAATCTCATCCAGCTTGTTTTTCCCTTTAACCATGTTGTCTATCTTTTGGGTCTTGGCAAGCAAAGCAGCATTTTCCTCCAACAGGGTATCCCTCTCAGTAGACACAGTAGCCAAAGATTGTTTGAGACTAGTAATTTCAGTATCCTTCTCATCAATAAGCACCAATAGATCTCCTTTCTGATCGAGCAACTTCTTATTCTCAGCAACAGCAACTGCATGATCCTCTTTTACCAATTCATATCCTGCAAGAAGTTCATCATAATCATACCGACTAGCTTCACCATCAGATTCATGAGACTCTGTATCAGACAAATGTTCGGACAGAGTATCATCGGTTGTTAGAACAACGTCCTTCACAATGAAAGCTATCATCTCTCCATCTTCACTGTCATCTTCCTCCTCCTTGGAAGTAGAGCTGGCCTCATCATCACTCAAGGTAGCTTAAAGAGCTTTTCCAACCCTTCTCTTAGCAGTAGGACACTCAGAAGCTTTATGGCCAACACCTTCACAATCATAGCACTTCAAATTCTTAAATGTGTCAGGTAACTCCATCTTCTTGTACCCTTTCCTCTTATCATAGGATTTGTCTGACTTGTGCTTGGAAGGTTGTTCACGGGATGATGAAACACCTCGCTGATAACGTCCTTTATCATCTTTCTTGTAATTCAGCTTCTTGGCTCTCTTGTCCTGTAGAATCCTTGCCAATTTTTTGGTTAGATAAGCTTTCTCTTCTTGGTCAACACACTGAATTTCATCCTCAACTGTGAAGGCCAGATTACGAGTAGGCTCTTCCTCCAAGTAGTTTATCTCAAAAGTCTGTAGTGAGCCAACCAAGGCTTCAAGAGTGAAGGTCTTGGTCTTCTCAAGTTCTTCAAGAGTAGAGACTTTTGGTTGATATCTACGAGTGACTGTCCTCAGCATCTTCCGAACCAACTTTGCATTATCATACTTCAAGCCAAAGGACTGAGCCTCATTGACCAACTTCTTAAACCGAGCATGATAGGCAGCAATATTCTCATCCTCATGCATCCGAATGCTATCAAAGGCAGACTCAATTCTTTGAAGCTTCAAGGCTTGAACATCAGAAGATCCTTCATAGGTTGCTTCCAAAGCAGTCCAGGCTTCATGAGCTGTCTCACAATTTGAGATAATGTGATATTGTGACTCCTCAACAGCATTAAACAAGCAATTCAAAGCAGTGTTGTTCCCTTGTTCCTTGTTCTTCTGAGCAGCTGACATTTCTTCTTGAGTAGCAGGAACAAAAGTAGTAATGGCAGCAGACGTTTCAGTAGCAGGCGTGCGGACCTCTTTCATAGGTTGTTCCCAGGGTGTTAGAACAGCGTTCCAGACGTCTACACCAGAGTGCTTGAGAAATATCCTCATTCGATTCTTCCAGAATGGATAATTCGAACCATCAAACAGGGGAGGTCTCGAAACAGAACCACCTTCTCTATTCATCTTGGACCGGACTCAGCTAAACCTTAGAGCCCCGCTCTGATACCAATTGACAGGCCCAATCTAATATATCAAACCCTGCAAGGGTTGTTTCAACGATGTCTCAACAACCTGCAAACCACAACCAAAGGCAAACACAGAAACAGAGTGCGGAAAACATAAACAAGAACACAAGAGTTTGATCACCCAGTTCGATCCACCGATCTACATCTGGGGGCTCCAAGCCAGGATTCACTAAATCTCCACCAAACTGATCGAACAAGAGTCAACCACACCTTACATACCCTTACATTCCAATTAACTCTCCTATCTACCCAAATAGACTAGAAGAACACAAGGGAGCATCAACTATCTACCCAAATGCACAAAATTCACCGGCAGGTATCAAGCTGGTGTTTGTGGAATCTAGCTAATCAACAAATTAAGCTCAATGGTGCTAAGAACACCTACAATACACCTAGATTGTGTTTACAACCAATAAACCCAGAAATGCATAAACACAATCCCAATTACCCCATGAATAATTGAAGACACAGCAACTAAATATATACCAGTAGCAGGACGGTTGTTGGTGCCTTCTGCAAACAACGAAGACCAGGGGTTTCTTCTTCAGCTCTCAATCCGCCATAATCACAGCTTAGGAATCTGTTAATGCTCTGTAAAATGAGCTGTGATTGCGGCTAGACTCTCTCACAATCCCTCAAGGACGAAGGCAGGTATTTATATGGGTTTTAAGGCCCATCTAAACCCTTCTAAGGCCTGCTAGGGGAAATGCCACGTCACTGTACTATTCTGTGCTTTTTCCAGTGAAGAGAATAAAGCGTTGTTGGCAAGATGTTGCAACAACGGTAAATATCACGAACATCTTCACAATAAAATATCCCTAACAACACAAAATATTTTATTATTGGCCAGTGCATAACAATAGTTCATAAAAACTATTCCAACAGAAGCAAAGAATAGAGATACCAAAACTTAAAAGGATATTACCATCAACTTAGCAGCAGCAACAATCCGAATTGCTGCCCCCTTCCCCCTTCATTGTTGCAATCCGGAGAGCATTCATCAGTCAATTAAGTTCATCTCCCCCTCTGGATCACATCTTGCCCAAAAGGGCGTTTTTCAATCAGATTGGGAATCTGAATCCTCAAGGTACGGGGCAGCAGCTACTCGATCATCTCTATCATGTTCTTCATCATCAGAGGAATCTTGCATCAGTGCATCATCATCATTATCATCATTTGAGTCCGTCCATACATCTGGTAATAAATTCGACACATGATCAAATTTGTTAATCTCATTATCAATCAAGTCTCTCAATTCAATAAATCGCATTCTTCCTGTAGAGATAATCTCTCTAGCTATGGCAAGAGCATTTTTGGGAACAATTGAATCTCCAATATTAATATCCTCAGATTCTCCAGAACCACTCTCATCGACTTCATCATCTATCTCCTTAGCATCTTCAGACCCTTTCGTGTCAGACTCACCAAGGGACTCGTATTGGTGTTCAGAGGCCCTTGGAGAACTCCTTCTCAATTCAGGTTTCACAACAACTTGTTGTGGAGTTGTGGTTACGGCGTCAGTCGCAGCATTCTTCTCGCCATCATTTGAATCAGCAGCAATCGATGCATCTGCGGTATGTCCTTCTGGAATTGAACCCTTATCCATAGTCTGATCAATTCGGGGTTCAATTGTACCTCTCGAACTCCTTGAGTAGTTGACTCCTCCTCAACCGATTGACCCATTATTGAACCTCCAATTTCACTTCGAATGTCCAGTGGGTCCAAAATAGAATCTCCTTCAGCGTGGGTGGTTGGATCCTCTGTTAGCTCTAGTGGTCACCATTTTTCCAAGGTGGTTTCCAAAAAATAAATTTGGAAATAACAGAACTATTCCCGCTAGAAGTCAAAACCCTGAAATTGGACCGGTGCCTCCAAAGAAGTTTCAAAGTTATAACTTGGCTGTCAAATACGACCCATTGGAAATTTTGCCAAATAAAATATTCTGCAAAATAAATATTAGTGGCAAGAATCCAAATATTATGGAATAAGTATTTAATAAATAGATAAATCAAATAACATAATTTAAACACTTATTCCAAATTGACTGCAGTTTAGACGATGGTGCATATTCCAAGCTCCCTTCTTAGATTCTCGAACCGATCACGATCAAGGGCCTTGGTGAATATATCTGCATGTTGTTCCAGGGTTCCAACATGCTTGATGAATACTATGCCATCTTCTACTAATTCTCGAATGAAGTGGTGTCTTATGTCAATGTGTTTAGTTCGGCTATGCTAAACCGGATCTTTGCAATATTTATGGCGCTCATATTATCACACATAAGAACAAGCTCATCTTGATTGATTTCATAATACTTGAGCATTTGCATCATCCATAGTAACTGAGCACAACAACTCCCAGCTGCAATGTACTCGGCTTCAGCAATAGATAATGATACTGAGTTTTGTTTTTTACTGTACCAACTGACCAAGTTAGTGCCAATATAAACACAGCCTCCAGCAGTACTCTTCCTATCATCTGAATCTCCAGCCCAATCAGCATCACTGTATCCAAGAAGTTGTAAGCTAGCTTCCTTCGAATACCATAATCCAAGATCTGTTGTCCCAGCAACATATCTTATAACCCTTTTTGCAGCCTTTAATCGGGATTCCTTTGGATCTGCCTGATATCTTGCACAAACGCCTACAGCATAACTTATATCAGGGCGGCTGGCAGTAAGGTATAACAGACTTTCAATAATAATCCTGTACAGTTTCTGATCAACTTTTTCTCCCTTGAAATCCTTGCAAATCTTGTCACTGGTTCCTATTGGTGTTCGAACTGGCTTATTGGACTCCAGACCAAATTTCTTAACTATAATCTTGCATATTTAGTCTGACTCAGAAATGTTCCTTCCTTTTTCTGTGTTACCTGCAGTCCAAGAAAATAAGTTAGTTCACCAACCATACTCATTTCAAATTCTTTACTCATAACCTCGATGAATTGATCCTTTAGGATATGAGATGTTGATCCAAAGACTATGTCGTCCACATAGACTTGAGCAATAATGATTCCTTTAGACTCCTTCTTGATGAACATAGTCTTGTCCAAGCTTCCTCTTTCATATCTGCTGTCAAGTAGATACTTTGTTAACCTTTTATACCAGCCTGGGAGCTTGTTTCAATCCATAAAGAGCCTTGTTGAGTTTGTAGACATAATCTGGATGATGCGGATTCTCAAAACCCTTAGGTTGTTCCATGTAGACCTCTTCTTTCAACCATCCATTTAAAAACGCGCTCTTGACATCCATCTGGTATAACTTGAATCCCAATGAGCAAGCAATGGATAGTAGGATTCGGACAGCTTCAAGCCTTGCCACTGGAGCAAACGTCTCACTGAAATCAACTCCTTCAATCTGTGTGTACCCTTGAGCAACTAGCCTTGCTTTGTTTCTAGTGATATTGCCATTCTCATCACTTTTGTTTTTAAAAATCCATTTGGTGCCAATCACATTGATGTCCTCAGGTCTTTTTACAAGAGTCCAGACCTCATTCCTTTCGAATTGAACAAGTTCCTCTTGCATAGCATTTATCCAATGTTCATCCTGGAGTGCTTCTTCCACTTTCGAGGGTTCAATCCTGGAAGTAAAACAATGTAACCCAGCTAACTCTTTATAATCAATTTTCTTTTTGGCTCGGGTCCTTCTGTCCTCATTTATATCTCCAATAACATCATTTAGATTGTGATGCCAGTGGACTCTTCTTTCAGGTTCTGCCTGCTGAACTGGTGGCTCCGGATCGGGAGTTCAAACCTCCACATTGGACTCCTGAGGCTTTTCTTCCTGGTCCTTAACTCGTTCATCAGTCACCTTTTGTTGCATATCCTTATCATTTTTCTGACTGACACCTATATCTTCCTGGTCGCCTAGAGCAATATCTTTCTTCAAAGTATCCTCAACAATTACATTTGTTGACTCAATAACTTTTCTGGTCCTTGAGTTATACACCTGAAATGCTTTGCTAGTGGTTGAATATCCAACAAATATGCCTTCAACACTCTTTTCTTTGAATTTGCCAACGTGTTCCCTGTCATTCAACACAAAACATTTGCTACCAAATATATGAAAATAAGTAATTGAAGTCTTTTTACCCTTCCATATTTCATATGGAGTTTTGAGTGTATTAGGTCGCATGCAGACACGGTTGATCACATAGCATGCTGTATTAACCGCTTCGGCCCAGAGAAATTCAGGCACATTCTTGGAATTCAACATCACCCTTGACATTTCTTGAATGGTTCGGTTCTTCCTTTCCACTACTCCATTTTGTTGTGGAGTTTTGGGTGCAGAAAACTCATGCTTGATCCCTATAGCAGAGTGATGGGTGATTTTCACTACTCGTATTTTACCACAAGCGGTTGGTTGTCATCAAGTAATAAAAACCGGTGAAAAACCGAGTCGAACCACAGAGAATTTCAGAATATTATTTCATTCCGGAGAAGATTTTAATTGTTTTTAAGTTCATTAATTATATTTTATATATTTTAAAAGAGTTTGATTAATTCTAGAGATGATTGAATTAAAATAGTGACATTAGATTTAAAATAAAGCAAGTTAAAATTTTAACTAATAAAAATATAAATGGGAGATGCTTGTAATATTTTAAATATTGCTATCTTTATATAAAATAGAAATTGCATATTGATTTAGCATTTTCCAATGTCTAAAAAGATCAATTTCTTAAAATTAATTATTTTATAAAGATTTAAAATACAGTAATCTACTAATATTCAAATTATGCTTAAACGGACTTCATGGAAGCTGATTAAATTATCTAACATTCTGCAATCATTATTCTAGGCCTAAATTTGAGTCTTTCCCAAGCATACAAATTTTCCTATAGCAATTAAAAGGCACATTTCATTTCCCAAATCATTATGCACATGCTAGAACCCATTTTTAATGTAATTTATTCCCAATTCCGGTACTAAAATATTAATTTTACTTTTTATCTCCCGATTTAACAAAGCAGAAATCATCAGATTAGATTCTAACATTCAATTATGCAGAATAGTGTAAATAACCTAACAATTATGGTAAAATAATAATAAAACATGGCAAAATGGATTAAATTACTAATTTTAAGATGTAGATAGATTAGGATTATTTCCAGATTACTAAAAGTAGAAACTGCCGACTGATCGATCAATTAAAATCTAGCAGATTAAAAATATTACTTCAGATTGTTGCTCAGACAGATTTATCGATCAAACTTATGCAGCAGATTAACAATCGTAATACAGATTTTAACCCAGATTACATAAATAAACATCGACATTTTATATTGCTTCCATAAAACATAAATTCGTACTTCAAAATTGATTCTGAACTCCCGTTCTAGATCACTCCTAACACGAACAATACAGAAATCCGTCTACAAATTCGAAACATAATAGCAGATTACATTTATAGGCAAATTCTTAACATTATAGAGCAAGAAAAAGAAAGGCAACACCTAGAATAGGAATAACACGCCCAGAACAGCGTTCTTGATGCATTCATCCGGCAGGATTATGTGTTTCTGGCCTTCTTCTCCCATTAGCAGATGATTTCAGAGTGTTTCTAAAGTATTTTCGCAGTCTGGATAATGAAAAATGACGAAGAACAGCGTTTAAAACCGAGTTCGGGAGGTTACAAAACTGCCCAACCGCGACAGTGGCGCATACAGTGGCGCTCCAGAGGGGTTTCAGGCGCCACCAAGCAGCTGCGGCGCATCCTGGCGATTTCCCAATTTTCTGATTGCGGCGCATAATGTGGCGCCTGGAGGGTGTTTTAGGCACCGCCAAGCACGTGCGGCGCATCCTGAAGCTTTTCCATCCGAAATTTTTCTAAGTGTTGTTGCGGCGCCTGATGTGGCGCTCCGGGGTCTTTTCCGGCGCCGCCATGCCTATGCGACGCATCCTTGGCACAGTCCAATGTTGAAAAATTCGAATTTGACATCCTTTATCCTCCGAACATCTTTCTTTCGTCATTTTAATGCCTGAAACATCATTGCAATGTATTAGATTTGCCAAAGTCTTATTAAAAAGCATAAAACATGATAAATTGAACTCAAATAAGCTCAATTTAACCATCATTATTAATATTTACAAACCACATGAAATATAAACTAGAAAGCATTAAAATAGGGTCACATGCATGCAATTTAGGTTCATTTTAATACAATTTAAGCTCATTTAAATGTGGTTTCACAAGGTGCATCAACATCCTCACACTTAAATATTGCTCGTCCCTTGAGCAATGAGATCAATTAACACATTAACTTGCCAATCAAGATAATAAAGATAAAGTCTCTATAGTTCTGCCGAATCATAGATTTCAACAACAAAATGAGGTAAAAAGGGTTCAAAGTTTAATGTACTAGAGCTAGGCAAATATATATGCATCAGTTATGAGAACCAGATACCCAAAGCACTTACAATGCAGAAAACAAATTAATTATACATAGCACTTAATATGGGAGAGTGAATAATGTAAATATGCTTTTCTATTCCAGTCTTCAAATATGCTCAATCCATGGCTAGGTTTCACTATATTCTAGACACTTTGGCTGAGTTGTAGACGGTTGAATTCCAAAAGCTACTCATGTCACCGAATATGTGCCAGTTATCCAGTCAAGAGTTTATGAATTTTTATTTAATTCCCCTTTTGAATATATTATTCTCTTTTTTTTTTATCTTGCATTCTTCAATATTTTTTTTTCTTTTTGCAAGATTTGAGTACTATATTTTTTTCAAATGTAGGGGTTTTACTCTGACTTTATTTTAATTAAGCATTTAAAAAGACTTGGAACGAGCATATTTATATATCAATAATGATAACTCTCCACATATTACATAACTAGTCTAATTAATCAAGTAATTTTCTGCAAGGTAAAAAGAATTGTCATCGATAGTTCAAACAACTTGCATAACAGTTTAACAAAGTCTAGGACTTTAAACTAAGAAACCCAATACTCATTAAGATGTAAAATCGGATTAAAGCAGAACATTTAGACTTATTTGGATTTTCTCCAGATTGGCAATGATGTGATAATCTCTAGATAATAGCACCATTGGGAAAACACAATTTAAATTTAAAATAATTAATATGTCCTTATTATGCATGTACCATTTTATTCAAAGCATAATAAATAGTAAAATAAAACTAAATCAAGCTCTTACCACATACTTCATGCAAATTGACAACATAAAATATAAAACGATCACACCTGGAGCATTTAAATCTTAGAAATTCTTTCACCATCATGGATGTCCCCTTTTTGTTTGCTTCTTCATGGCATATCCTGCTTCTTTATATATTTATATGGTATTTTCTCATACAAAAGATAATCATTATAGCACATGGTAAATTATAAATTAAAATAATTAAATTCCATCCATAATTTATTTAAATTCAGATTTTTATCATTTTAATATTTAAATTTCAGATTTTTAATTTTTATTAGCTCTTTTATTAATTAAATAAAAATGGACAGATTTAATTAAAATATTAAATTTTATAAACTTACCAAAAGCAAAATACCACAAGTTCTAGCAACTATTACATAAAGATGCTAATTAAAATAAGCAAAATATTACCAAAATTAATCTAATCATTACAAATTAAATCAAAAAGGGAGCAATCCTATCTAATCAAAAATCTAGATTTCTAAAGACCCATCCGAATCAGCTACTTCATCTTCCCTAGGATCATCATCACCATCTGTAGAACTCGAATCAGTAGGATGAGCATATCGATCACCTAAACTTTCAGACATGAAGTGCTCAAGTCTGGAAGAAAGTAATGCAAGCTGTGTCTGTGTACTATTCTCCTTTTTCTTCATCTCGGCTCTAAGCTGATGAATCTCATAAGTCATCCTATTAATTGCAATCTCTGTAGGCTCTGCCATAGTACCTGATGTACTAGGTATATCAGGATGATGAATGGGTGCTCCACGAGGTGAAGTAGGGTAAGCAAGCTCTGCACATCTTACTCCAGGCTTGGTATAGAACTTCTTGAAAGAGATAGGAGGCTTTGGTTTCAAATCATGAGCATAGGCCTTCAAATCCACTCCAGCTCTCTCACAAAATGCCCAAATAAGTGCAGGGAATCCAAGTACAGTCCTTGCAGCATCAGATGCAATGCCATCCAGCTCATGTGCTATCATCTCTCCAATGTCAATAGGCAACCCATTCTTCACACAATACACAAAGTATAACTCCTCAGCACTAGGCTGTGAAGTGTGTGAAGTAGGAAAAACCTTATGTTTATAGAGCAAGTAGATCTGATATAGCGGTGCATCCATCAAAGTAGCAACAACTCTTTCATTTTTCTCCCATATGAAGGCAACTTTCCTTTGCTTCCCAAACATCTCCTTTAAGATCCTTTTCTCCAACTCCGGTCCTCCTTCCTCTTCATAAATAGGCTCATGGAAATTTTTCTTCTTTGTAGCCAGACAAGAGACATCCTTAGTTCCATAAAGTTCATTAATTATGGCAGAACCATATGGCACATGCACTCCCCTAATCCATGAAGTAAAATGCTCATACCGGGAATTGCATAGGAATTGCCTAGTAAGCTCCCGGGAATAAATTTCGGCCGGATGCTCAGCAAATTCCATCCATCCTCGACTCATCAGAGCATCATGAACCAAAACTCGCTCCATATCATCTTCAGTGAATCCTTTGTCTTGAATAATCCATCTTTTCACCATTCTTTGATAGTAAGAATAGGCCTGTTGATTTATAAAGATCGCCGGATTGAAAGTGTCTCCAGTTAGTTCCTCCAGAGGGGGTGTATCATCCTTTCTATTATGACTTTTTCTCTTGGTTTTAGAACCACGTGGACCCTCCGGTGAAACTTCTTCTGGAGATTCAGCATTATCTTCTTCTTGCTAGGGATCATCCTCTTCTTGTTGAGCAGAATAAAAGGGAACTTCGTTTCCGTCCACAGAATCAGCAACCAATAAGTCATTCATGAGCATATCTTCAGTACCCACAACAGCCGGCTCCGGATCAAATTCCCTAATAACAAGTGGCTGTGATGGAAGAGGCTCCTTTGCTTTCTGTTTCTTTCCAACATTGTTTTTCTTGGTTATTTTTCTCTTTGGTCTCATGATGGCAGAATTTGGGAAGAAGGAATTGATGTTAGAAAGCTAATTAAACTGAAAGAGAATAGAGTGGACAGATTGGGTAGGATGGTTGATGACCGATCGTTCTTCCTCTTTTTAAAGAGAGTGGATATCTTGATTTTGTTGAGATAGGGAGTGATTGATTTAATCTAGATCTAAATATACACTAAACATATTATTTGGAGTCAGTATAATGCTGTTTAGGATCCCAAAAATCGATTAGATATGATTTGAATCTTTTGGATTCGCGGATTTTTCAAAAATTCGCGTCGGTGGCGCCGAATGTGGCGCTCCGAGGCTGATTTAGGCGCCGCACAGTGTATGCGGCGCATCTTGAAGCAAACTTGGAAAAATTCTCATTTTGCGGCGCATAATGTGGCGCTTCAGAGCAGATTTAGGCGCCGCAAAGCACATGCGGCGCATTCTGGAAAAACTTAGAAAATTTTCTAAGTTTTCAGGCGCCAATGTGGCGCTGCAAGGCCCATTTAGGCGCCACACAGTGTGTGTGGCGCATTCTGTGCCAAATTCGGGCAGAATGTGTTTTTCCTAAGTTCATCCCCATGATGTCCAACATCTCCAAATCAATCAACAACACCAATCTCACTTTTTCTACACCTCAGTCATGTCCAAGTACACTTCCCTGATCTATTCATCGGTTCAAAACGACACAATCTAATATGAAATTGGCAAGAGCTTCTTTATTGAATTTAAAAGGAACTTATGAAAATATGAGCTAACTAAGAACTATATAGTAGTACTTCATAAGATCCAAGACACCCAAAGTAAAGCAATTAAGATATTTAAAGAACCAAACTAGTAACAGCAAAGTTCAATCCTTTGCACATGAAAATGAAAGCACTAGAGTGTAGCAAAACACAATCCATCTATCCATATAGGCTAACTAATACAATTCATCTATCAAAATCAAAGCCTATCTACATCGCTCAGAATCAGTCAGAGTCTTCCTCAGAATCCTCATTGTCTCCTACTTCTTCGGATCCATCGTCAGCATCATCATCCTCAGCCTCATCATCGTCTCCATCCTCATCACCATCACCAGATCCCACATAGTCCTCATCGTCATCATCCTCAGAAGGTGTCTGAGGGGCAACATATCTTTGTCCCAAAGTCTGGGACATAAAGTACTCCAATCGGGCTGCGTGGTAGGCCTGGGCTCGTGCATTCTTCGCAATCTGATCACTCAAGATATGATGCCTCTGAGCCGCTAGCCTCATCTGCTCAGTCATAGTATTCATCCAGTTTTGCTGATTGGTCATCATAGTCTGCTGGTTCATCAGCAATGTCCTAGCCCACTCGGGCTCTCCCTGTTAATGCTGTGACTGCTGTGACTGAGTCCTACCTTGCCCCCTACCTCGGCCACCTCGAGTACCTCGAGTGGACTGTGATGGAGCCTCAGAATGCTCCTGGCTACCCTGTGATGGAGCAGGTGGTGGTGACTTCCTAGGTATCTGCCTGGGGAGTGTCATAGGCTGGATCTAACACCGGGTAACTTGAAATACTTAGTAAACGGAATCGGAGGCCTCATCTCCCAATCCCTCTCAAACTGGTCCATATTCACCCCTGCTTTGGCACACAGAAGCCAAATCAAGCTAGGGAACATGAGGGCTGACCTCTTTGACACCCCCGGTGTCTGCCTCAGCTCAAGTGATAGAAGCTCTCCAATATTAACCGGGCTCCCCATCTTGATGCAGTATGGCACATATAAATCCAAGGCAGTGGGTCCCGAAGTATGAGTAGAGGGACTCAACCTAGATCTATAAAACATAAGGAGCTGATACATAGGGGCGTCCATCCTAGGCCCGTCCAACTTGCTCGGGTCACCACCATAAATGAGAATGTCCTCCTGCCCTCAAACATAGACATCAGTACCATCTTCTTGAAATCATCCTTATCCTCAGCCCTCATCACAGGCTCCCAAAAGTCTCTGCCATATGGCACATCAACTACTCCAAACACCTGATTGATGTGTTGTGAGTAATAGGAATAGTGACTCCAAATATCTAGGAATCCTCCTCCTCAGCATTGGCTAAAAATAGCCTAGTTAACTCCCATGAAAACGAGCCCGGCGTATACCTCACAAATCTCTCCCAACCTCGAGACTGAATGGCATCTCTCAGCAGGGGGTGCTGTAAATATTTCTCAGAAAAACCTCTATCAGGAATGATCCACTTCTTGTGGAACCTCTTGTACAGCTCATAGGCCCTAGCAGTCCTGAATACTGTGGCATCAAAGATGCCCTCCTTGACATACTGTAACTCAGGCACATAGGTCCTGGGATCATACCTCGTCTGCTTCCCCCGAGTAGTCTGCTCTTCCTGCTCCTCTTCCTGTTCAACTTCAACCTCAAATTCCTCCTCCCCCACAGCCTCAGGAACAGGCTCCTGAATAGTCAATGCAACTGATCTTCCTCTCCTAGGCCGAGAGGAAGTAGAACTCGTGGCAGGTGCCTTCCCCCGAGAGGCTCTAGAAGTGGCCTGAGAGTGCTCAGAAGTCTCAGGCTGAACGGGCTGATCAGGCTGATTGACCTCCTGCTGGTCATCAGTGGGTGCAGTAGTATGCTTCGAAGAAACACTCTTGGACTTACTCTTCCTGAAATAGGTGAGAAGTCCCTTGGACTTAGAAGCACCTCCTGAGCCCTGTGGTAGATCCATTTGGCTTGGATTTTTAGTACGGAGTCTGCGATGTTCAAAGATATGTTCATCAGGAACGCGAGTAGGAATACTATCCGGTAAATTTGGATCATAAATCCCCATCCTCCCTTCGGGCATTGGTATATACCTATAACCCGATTTCTTAGGGAGATTTGGAGGATTATATATTATTTCAGTACCTGGTTGTACAAAAACTCTGGGTTAGTATCACATATATGCATTGCCTCCCATCCTCACACTTATGTTTAAACCAAAGGTTTAACTTAAGTGTTAAGTATAAAGCAAACATATACATATACCTAGAATGTGGGATTTAAATGACTCAATGACCAAAATGTTGCATTTTAAAGTTTATAAATCTTAAACTTTGGTTTAAATATATCGTCCATTTTATTCCAAAGTTTAAAATTCATGTTAAAGCATACTTTTTAATAAAAACTCTCTATTTTATTAAATTTTCAGATTTAATAAATAAAAATAGCCCAAAATAATAAACTATGTTATTCTAAATGGTTTAAATTAATATTTAAACTCATTCTAATTTATTTATATGATAAATTAATATTTAAACTCATTCTAATTTATTTATATGATAAATTAACCTATTTTAGTAAAATATATAATATAATAGAGTTTTTATTAAAATATATCCTATTGACCCACATTATAAAGAATATGGTAACTTTAACATGAGAATGAATTTATATTTCCAATATAACCAAAATAGCATATTTTAGTGATGTTTGTAATTAATCAAAAATGTCATTTTAATCATTTTAAAGCAATTTTCAGATTTTTTATTTATAAAAATTCAAATTTTAATGTTAATCCAAAAATTTCACAATATGCATTCAATCCATGTTCTACAACACTTTGTTTAAGTTTTAGACTAAGATTGAGACAATTAAAATCACATTTAATCCCATATTCTAACAAAACCCAAAATTTAAGCAACACTCAAATACCAAAATTAATGTATCCCAAATCACTAGAAAATACTAATAATTGAATTAGGATAGCCATTCTTACCTAAATTGAAGCTTTGGAGTACTTTGAAGAAGAATCCCCAATGTTGGAAGAACTAGGGTTCTTGAGCTCTAATTTGATTGAACAAGCAAAAATTGGGGTTTTTGGAATGAGAATTGAGGAATGTGGATGAGAATTGATGTAAACAAACAAGTTTAGGAAGAATTTTACCGAAGTGTGGCACGTGGTGGCGGAGAGTGGCGCTCGGTTGTGAAGAGGAACAAGGAGAGAAGGAAGCTCGGTCGATTTGTGGAATGAGAAGGGAGAATGGAATTTTGGGATTAAAATCCCGTTTCTAAACCAGGTCTGGCGCCCAAACCCGCCGGGTCAGGCGCCATTGTTCGGCGCCGCACGGACTGTGCGGCGCATCCTGTGCTCGGAAAAATTTCTAAGTCCTATCCTGGCGCATTAGTTGGCGCTCGGGAGCACTGTAATACCCCGAAAAAAATGGCTTAAATGGAGTGAAATAAGCTACTCATATTAACAAGGTACCTTTCTTTCTTGGTAACCATCCTATAAGAACTCCAAAGTTAAGCGTGCTTGTCTTGGGTTAATTTTAGGATGGGTGACCTCCTGGGAAGTCTCTCAGGGTGTGTGTGAGTAAGGCCAAAGCGCACTGGAAAGAGCTCATGTTGGTTTGTGGGGACAGCCTTCACTCTGGAGCCTGCAACATCTAGAGTAGCACCCCGTCTTTCCGCTGCGCCGAAGATGGGGGTGTTACAGATGGTATCAGAGCCAGACCGCGACCGCGTGCTGTGGTATTCAGTCGTCTAGCGGGGTGAAAGATCCACGGGATGTGGATGGTTGTGGCGTCCATGAGATGTGGATGGCCGAGTGCAACGAGGATGTTGCGATCTTAAGGGGGGAGGAATGTAATACCCCGAAAAAAATGGCTTAAATGGAGTGAAATAAACTACTCATATTAACAAGGTACCTTTCTTTCTTGGTAACCATCCTATAAGAACTCCAAAGTTAAGCGTGCTTGTCTTGGGGTAATTTTAGGATGGGTGACCTCCTGGGAAGTCTCTCAGGGTGTGCGTGAGTAAGGCCAAAGTGCACTGGAAAGAGCTCATGTTGGTTTGTGGGGACAACCTTCACTCTGGAGCCGGCAACATCTAGAGTAGCACCCCGTCTTTCCGTTGCGCCGAAGATGGGGGTGTTACAAGCACTTCTATGCGCCACCAAGAAGGTGTGGCGCATAGTCTGACTTCCAATATTTTCAGATCCAATTTTGGCGCATATTGTGGCGCTCGAGCATGATTTTAGGCGCCACCAAGAAGTTGTGGCGCCTGGTTTGCACTTTCGAGCCCCCTGTGGTGCCCAGATGGCGCTCACATGCTCATTTGGGCAACGCACACAAGGTGTGGCGCCTAAACTGAGTCTGTGACACTCGAATTTCAGCTCAAACTCAACCAAAATGACAGTTAATTCAATCCCTCAGATTAGCAAGTCAGATTTAGCATATATAGCCTCCCTAAATCCTCCGGGGTCATAGTTCTCCTCGATCAAACCAATCAATCCACATGAAATTCCCTCTTTAATTCTTTCACCAAGTCAATTTACACATATTAAGCTCAATCACCAAGCACACACAATTCCTTCATTTCTTAATTGTTTTGCTACTATTCTAGTTCATTGACAATGTCCTGCTCAATTTATTTCAACTCATGCAATTAAAAGAACATAAAATTCAAATAACATAATTAACTTAAAGCAACATTTAAACTAACATATAACATAAGCAATAAAGCAAATAAAAAGCACATAAACAATAAAATGTAAAATATTTTTATTTTTTTCTTTCATTTTATAATTTTTATTGATTTTTATAATTTTAATTAATAAGATAAAAACTTAACATAATTAAAATGCAATGCAATTATTCTAATAAGCATATTTAAATAACCAAATGCTTAACATTAATTTGCTCGATGAATTTTACCTCATCTCCAAAATAATGCTTAAATCTTTGACCATGTACAGTGAATTCCCTTTCATCTTCAGCTTTTAAGACAACCGCACCATTATCTAACACTTTAACAATTTTGAACGGCCCTGACCATTTTGTCTTCAGTTTATCAGGAAACACTTTAAATCTAGAATTATATAAAAGCACTAATTGACCAGCTTCAAACACCTTAGGTCTAAGCAACTTATCATGATAAAGCTTTGTTCTTTCTTTATAAATTAGAGCATTGTCATAAGCCTGACGTCTAATTTCTTCTAATTCAGTAAGATCTACATTCCTTTTTTCTTGAGCTTCTTTAAATTCAAAATTCAACTTTTTCATAGCCCAAAGTGATTTAAACTCGAGCTCAAAAGGTAAATGACCAGCTTTACCATAAACCAATTTAAACGGGGTCATCCCTATAGGCGTTTTAAATGTTGTCCTATATGCCCATAATGCTTCATCTAACTTAAAAGCCCAATCTTTTCTAGATTTTCCTACAATGGCTTCCAAAATCTTTTTAATCTCACGATTCTTGACTTCTACTTGACAATTGGCTTGGGGATGATAGGGTGTTGTTATCATATGATGAACATGAAACTTAGACAGCAATTGATTAACAGCCTTATTAACAAAGTGAGATCCACCATCACTAATGATTGCTTTAGGCACACCAAAATGAGTAAAAATTTGCTTTTTCAAGAATTTAATCACCTGTTTAGCATCATTCAAAGCACATGCTTCAGCTTCTACCCATTTTGATACATATTCTACAGCAACTAGAATATATAATTTACCATTAGATGGTGGAAATGGACCCATAAAATCAATTCCCCAAAGATCAAACAACTCAACAGGCATAATTTCTTTTAATGGCATTTCATCTCTTTTAGTGATATTACCGGCCCTTTGACATACATCACACTTTTGCACAAATGATCTAGCATCACGATAAATATTAGGCCAATATAAACCACCTTCAAGTACCTTATGAGCTGTCCTATTAGGTCCAACATGTCCTCCTCCAAGTCCTTCATGACAAGCTTTTAAAACTTTCTCAAAATCCTCATCAGGGATGCATCTCCTTATGATTTGATCTGCACACAGTCTAAACAGATAAGGTTCATCCCAAATAAAATATTTAGCATCAGTTTTAAATTTTTGCTTTTGACTATGCCATTTTAAATGATCAGGAATTACACCACATGCTAAATAATTTACAAAATCGGCAAACTATGGATCAGAGGAAGTATTATTTATTAAATACAAATTTTCATCAGGAAATGCATCATTTATTAATTTTTCTTCCACTTTTTCATGTTCCAATCTAGATAGATGATCAGCTACAGGATTTTCATCGCCTTTTCTATCTTTAATCTCCAAATCAAATTCATGTAGCAATAATACTCATCTAATTAACCGTGGTTTAGTATCTTTCTTTGCAAATAGATATTTAATAGCAGCATGATCAGTGCAAACTACAGTCTTAGAGCCAATCAAGTAGGGTCTAAATTCTTCACATGCATACACAACAGACAATAATTCTTTTTCAGTGGTAGCATAATTTCGTTGTGCATAATTTAAAGCCTGACTAGCATAATAAATAACATGAAGCTTCTTATCCTTTCGTTGACCCAACACGGCTTCAACAGCGAAGTCACTACATCACTCATGATCTCAAATGGTAAACTCCAGTCAGGTGGATGAATAATTGGTGCAGTCACCAATGCTTCCTTGATCCTATTGAACGCCTCAACACACTCATCAGTAAAATCAAATTCAACATCTTTACAAAGCAGTTTAAATAGAGGCAATGCAATTTTAGAAAAATCCTTTATGAACCTTCTATAGAATCCAGCATGTCCCAGAAAACTTCTCAAAGTTTTTAAATTATTAGGAGGTGGAATTTTAGCAATTACTTCTACTTTAGCCATATCAACTTCAATGCCATTTCTAGAAATTCTCTGTCCTAAAACAATGCCTTCATTAACCATAAAATGACATTTTCCCAAATTAAGAACTAAATTTGACTCCTCACATCTAATCAGAACTTTCTCAAGAATAATTAAACATTTTTCAAAATCAGACCCAAACACAGAAAAATCATCCATAAATACCTCAATGCATGTCTCAATTAAATCAGAAAATATAGACATCATGCATCTCTGAAATGTAGCTGGTGCATTACACAAACCAAATGGCATCTCCTATATGCAAATGTACCATAGGGACATGTAAATGTAGTTTTATCTTGATCCTCAGGTGCAATTGGAACTTGATTATATCCAGAATAACCATCTAAGAAGCAATAAAATTCATGACCAGCTAATCGTTCTAATATTTGATCAATAAAAGGCAGTGGAAAATGATCTTTCCTAGTCTTATCATTCAATCTCCTATAATCAATGCATACACGCCATCCAGTAGTAGGTATAGTAGGTACTAATTCATCATTTTCATTTCTAATCACAGTCATGTCTCTCTTTTTAGGCACTACTTGAACTGGACTCACCCACTGACTATCAGAGATAGGATAGATAATACCTGCATCGAGTAGTTTAATCACCTCTGCCCTTACAGCTTCTTGTAGATGTGGATTCAGTCTCTTCTGGAGTTGTCTCACTGGCTTGTTATCCTCCTCCATGTAAATCCGGTGTGTACATAATGCTGGACTCAGTGCCTTGATGTCAGCTATCGTCCAACCTATTGCTCTAACATGCTTACTCGACACTTGGGTTAATGCATTTAATTGATCATCATTTAACTTATTACTTGCCATAACAGGTAAAGTATCATTCTCACCAAGAAAAACATACCTCAAGTGTGATGGCAGCTCTTTCAAAGTCAATGTAGGTGGCTTTTCAACAGATGGGACTAATTTGGACTCTTCTATCGCACATGCTACTTGCACAGGTAAACCTCCCTCACACTTACTTTCAGCTAAGTCCTCACAACTCTCCACTAACTGCTCAAATTTCCTATAGGGATCATATCGAGCAAAGAATTCTCTCTCAATTACCTCATCTTCCTTATAGATAGCTGTCACTCTATTACACGGGTAGGTGTCAGAACTAGTGTGTTGTGTTTTAGTTGTCTTAGAAATGTCAAACGACACTTGTTCATTACCTACTTTAAGTGTAATTTTACCATCATCCATATCAACCATAGCCCTACCAGTTTGCAGAAATGGTCTACCTAAAATCAGAGGAATATCAATGTCTTTTTCCATATCAAGAACAACAAAATCGACAGGGAAGATGAAGCTCTCTACTTGAACAGGAACATCTTCTGCAATGCCTAAAGGGGTCCTAATAGATCTATCAGCAAGCTGTAGCTGCATCCTAGTAGGCTTTACAACTCCTGCCCCAAGTTCTCTAAAGACATGTAAAGGCATCAGATTAATACTAGACCCAAGATCACACAAAGCTTTTGAATTCTTTAGTGCCATGTGCCAATAATGCACGGAATAGTGTAACTCCCGGGATCTTTTTGTTTAATAGCTTGCCTTCTTTGTAGGATTGCACTACATTCCCTGTCAGTGTCACTTTCTCTTCATCATCAACACTCCTCTTCTTTGATAGAATTTCTTTTAAAAACTTAGCATAAATAGGCATTTGTGCTATAACATCAGAAAAAGGAATGTCAATTCTCAGATTTTTAAACACTTCTAAGAATTTAGCAAAATCTTTATCATCTTTTGCCTTTTTCAGACGTTGTGGATATGGAACAGGTGGCTGATATGACTTGACTGGGACAGTAGACTTTCCCTTATCCTTATTCTTGTCAACACTAAGCCTCTCACTCTCCTTAGGTTCATCAGTATCTTTCTGCTGACTTTTTTCCTCTGCATCCTCACCTTGATCGTCTACAGTATCAATTGAAACCTCTGGATCATCTAAGGTAGGGTAAGGATTAGGCAATTCCTTTTTATTCCTTAAAGTGATTGCTTTACACTGCTCTTTTGGATTTGGATCAGGCATACTTGGTAGTGTTCCTTGCTGTCTATTTGAAGTATCCCTAGCAATTTGACCAACTTGAACTTCTAGATTTCTCATTGAGGCTTGCATTTGCTGAATTGTTTGTTGTTGAGATACAATTGTATTCATTAATTCTTTTAAATTAACCTCATCTCCTCCTTGGTTTTGTTGCAGCTGTTGTTGAGGTTGAAAGTTCCTAGACTGTTGGTTAGGGTAAAAGGATTGATTTTGATTTCTGTTTTGATTAAAGTTTTGGTTCTGATTCTGATTTTGGTTTTGAAAGTTTTGATTTTGATTTTGATTTGGGTAATTTTGATTTTGGTTTTGTGGGTAAGGTGGACGGTTGTTTTGTGGGTAGATGTTTTGTTGAAATTGAGAATTTTGGTTTTGGATAGAAGTTTTGGTTTTGAGGACGGTTTTGGTTGTAGTTTTGCTGCCTATTTCCCATGTAGTTCACATCTTCCACTTGCTCCTCAGTCCCCTCACACTGCATAGTCTCTTGAAGTCCTTGATCGAGCAGGTGACAGGCTGATGACTCATGAGGTCCATGACAAATACCGTATCTCACAACTTTAGCTTGACCTTTCTTAAGTGAAGAAACCTCCCTCATCAAAGCATATAACTTAGAATCTATAGCAATTGTCTTTTCTACCTCATATAACCTTCCTTTTGTTTTGTTTCTAGCATTTTTCTTACCATGAAATTTTTTTATGTTAGAAATCTTTTTCTCTATGATTTCCTTAGCTCTAGAAGGTCCTATAGATAGAAAAGAATCTCCAGCTGCTGCATCCAACAAGTTCCTCCAATGATCAATCAACCCATTGTAAAAGAAGTGCATCTGCTGCCAATCTTCAATGCCATGATTTGGACATCTAGCCAATAAAGTGTTATATCTATCCAATGCTTCAAGTAAAGTTTCACCCTCATCTTGCACAAATTCTTTGATTTTCTCTTGCAATTCTAAAACTTTGGAAGGTGGGAAGAACTGTTCTAAGAAGGCTTCTAGCATTTTATCCCAAGTAGTAACATCCCTTAATTGAAGTGAATTATACCAACTTTTAGCTTTATCCCTAAGTAAAAATGAGAACAATCTCAACTTAATTTCATCGCTGGTAACCCCATTTATTTTCACTGTGTCACAATAGTCCAGGAAATTTCTTATGTGTTCTACAGCATCATTAGTAGGTGCTCCATTATATTAATTAGCTTGAATCATTGTGATTAATGCAGGCTGAAGGGTAAAACTTAAAGCATCTACATCTGGCCTTGGAGTTCTATTAAGCAGATTTCCACTAGTTCCTTGTAAGTGTTCTTCAATGGTCATTTCAGCTTGATCATCGTGTTCCAAATCACCACCATTACCTCCATTATTGCCCTGATTATTTTCATTATTTGCTGTCATGTTTAGCCTATTGAATTGAGCAACTAATTGATTAGTTTGTATTGTTGAAACTCCAGTCGTTGGAGAATAGTCTTCTTCATCAGAGGATGAATTAATTAAAATTTCCAACTGAGCTGGTCTCCTACGTTTCCCTAATCTAATAGCTCTGAGAGTACGCTCAATTTCAGGATTATAAGTTATTTCTGCTTGTTTGCTTTGCACTGCAATTATTAAATAAAAATAAAATAAAATAAGTAACATTTAAATTAATATTTAACTTAATAAATTTTAATTAATAAACTAAAAACAATTAAAAGTTCACAACAAATTCCCCGGCAACGGCACCAAAAACTTGATGGGTGATTTTCACTACTCATATTTTACCACAAGCGGATGGTTATCATCAAGTAATAAAAACCGGTGAATAACCGAGTCGAACCACAGGAAATTTCAGAATATTATTTCATTCCGGAGAAGATTTTAATTGTTTTCAAGTTCATTAATTATATTTTATATATTTTAAAAGAGTTTGATTAATTCTAGAGATGATTGAATTAAATAGTGACATTAAATTTAAAATAAAGCAAGTTAAAATTATAACTAATAAAAATATAAATGGGAGATGCTTGTAATATTTTAAATATTGCCATCTTTATATAAAATAGAAATTGCATATTGATTTAGCATTTTCCAATGTCTAAAAAGATCAATTTCTTAAAATTAATTATTTTATAAAGATTTAAAAATACAGTAATCTACTAATATTCAAATTATGCTTAAACGGACTTCATGGAAGCTGATTAAATTACCTAACATTCTGCAATCATTATTCTAGGCCTAAATTTGAGTCTTTCCCAAGCATACAAATTTTCCTATAGCAATTAAAAGGCACATTTCATTTCCCAAATCATTGTGCACATGCTAGAACCCATTTTTAATGTAATTTATTTCCAATTCCGGTACTAAAATATTAATTCTACTTTTTATCTCCCGATTTAACAAAGCAGAAATCATCAGATTAGATTCTAACATTCAATTATGCAGAATAGTGTAAATAATCTAACAATTATGGTAAAATAATAATAAACCATAGTAAAATGGATTAAATTACTAATTTTAAGATGTAGACAGATTAGGATTATTTTCAGATTACTAAAAGTAGAAACTGCAGACTGATCGATCAATTAAAATCTAGCAGATTAAAAATATAAGACTTCATATTGTTGCTCAGACAGATTTATCGATCAAACTTATGCAGCAGATTAACAATCTTATTACAGATTTTAACATTTCTTGCAGATTAACCCAGATTACATAAATAAACATCGACATTTATATTGCTTCCATAAAACATAAATTCGTACTTCAAAAGTGATTCTGAACTCCCGTTCTAGATCACTCCTAACACGAACAAGAAATCCGTCTACAAATTCGAAACATAATAGCAGATTACATTTAGAGGCAAATTCTTAACATTATAGAGCAAGAAAAAGAAAGGCAACACCTAGAATAGGAAGAACACGCCCAGAACAACGTTCTTGATGCATTCCTCCGGCATGATTATGTGTTTCTGGCCTTCTTCTCCCATTAGCAGATGATTTCAGAGTGTTTCTAAAGTATTTTCGCAGTCTGGATAATGAAAAATGACGAAGAACAGCGTTTAAAACCGAGTTCGGGAGGTTAGAAAACTGCACAACCGCGACGGTGGCGCATAAAGTGGCGCTCCAGAGGGGTTTCAGGCGCCACCAAGCAGCTGCGGCACATCCTGGCGATTTCCCAATTTTCTGATTGCGGCGCATAATGTGGCGCCTGGAGGGTGTTTTAGGCGCCGCCAAGCACGTGCGGCGCATCCTGAAGCTTTTCCATCCGAAATTTTCCTAAGTGTTGATGCGGCGCCTAATGTGGCGCTTTGGGGTCTTTTCCGGTGCCGCCATGCCTATGCGGCGTATCCTGGGCACAGTCCAGTGTTGAAAAATCCGAATTTGACATCCTTTATCCTCCGAACATCTTTCTTTCGTCATTTTAATGCCTGAAACATCATTGTAATGTATTAGATTTGCCAAAGTCTTATTAAAAAGCATAAAACATGATAAATTGAACTCAAATAAGCTCAATTTAACCATCATTATTAATATTTACAAACCACATGAAATATAAACTAAAAAGCATTAAAATAGGGTCACATGCATGCAATTTAGGTTCATTTTAACACAATTTAAGATCATTTAAATGTGGTTTCACATGGTGCATCACAGAGCAGTATTCTTCAAAGGACTCATTCTGGAATTCACGCCCATGGTCAGTTCTGATCCTCTTGACTTTGCAATTTTTCTCATTCATCACTTGATTACACAGCTTCATGAAAGCTTTGACGGCTTCACTTTTGTCCCTGAGAAAGTCAACACAAGTATATCTAGAATAATCATCAACACAAACAAAAATATACTTTTTATCTCCCAGGTTGTTAACCTCAGTTGGACCAACAAGATCCATATGCAGTAATTCGAGGCAGTGGGTAGTTCCATGGTGTTCAATCCCTTTATGTGAACTCCTGTGTTGTTTATTCTTGGCACAGTCATCACAGAAATCTATGCTCGTTTTCTTTAGATTGGGTAATCCTCGAACCGCACCTGTTCTGCTTAATTTAACAAGGTCCTTGAAATTCAAGTGACCAAATTCTTCATGCCACAACATTGTTTGGCAGGAACCTACATCTTTAGCAACATTGCGTGATTGTACAAGTTTATAGCAGTCATTTCTAGATCTTAATCCTCTCATAAGACAATTATCATTGGGATCATAAAACTCACAGAGCTCTTTAGTAAAGAGAACTTTTAGATCTTCGTCGCAAACTTGACTGATACTGATGAGGTTGGCATGCAGACCCTCCACATGATAGACAAAGTTCAACTTCGAGAATCCATTACCTTTAAGTGTACCCTTGCCAATAATTTGCCCTTTATTTCCGTCACCAAAAACAAAAAACCCTCCATCGATTTCTTTGAAATTCTCGAGGAAGTCCTTATTTCCTGTCATGTGCTTCGAGCACCCACTATCAAAGTACCAAGTTGCCTTTTTTCTTCTTTTCGTTGGTGGATATGAGAGCAACATTGCATCTTATCATCTTTGCATCCTTTGCCACCCACATTCGTCTCACTGTGATATGTTTCTTAAGCTCATCATTTGGCCAAACCACAGGTTTTCCTTCAAGCAAATCCTTAATTAACCTGCGACACTTGATCGATTTGTGTCCTGCAAGCTTACAGTAATCACAGATTAGTGGGGCACGTGGAATTTTCTTCCCTTTGAGATATTTCCTTGCGTCATTGAGGAAGTTTCTGGGAGCTTTATCTTTGACTTGATTGTCAAGCATTCCTCCTTTCACAAATTTAGTTGAACCTTTGACAGCATTACTGGGGCTGGCTTTGTGATGATAACCAAGTCCTTGTTTATCTCCATGAGACTTTCCAGAATAGATTTCCTCATCAAGCCTAGCTTTTCCCTTGTTCATCTTCGATAGAATATCTTCAGATTTGGCAAGCTTCTCTTTCACCTCAATGAGTTCAGCGACTAGCAGCTCATTATTTGAAGAGATTTGATTCTTTTCTGCCTGAAGTGCTTGGGTTCCAAGTTTAAGATCGAACACCTTTTTGGATAGAGATTCTAATTTTTCAACCAGATCATTTAGCTGTTTTCTCAGGCTTTCGATAACACGTTTGTGTTCCTCACATTCGGCCATGGAGACTTCAAGTCTCTCAGAGGTTTCCTCATAGAGCTCTGTGAGTTTTTCTATACTCTCTTCCTGATTCCTGTTGACAGATGAACAACTTTCATCAATGAAACCAGTATTGACAGAGTTAGTATATTCACCTGATTCAGAACTGGTGTCCGAACTTGAGTCTGAATCCCAAGTCCCTCGAGCAGTCAGTGCAGCACCATGTGCATTTTCTTCTTCGCTGGAGCTCGATTCATCATCTGATTCACTAAAGGTGATACATTAAGTTTTCTTCCCTTCCTTACTTCTCAAGTTTGCACAATCTGCTTTGAAATGACCATAACCACCACATTCGAAGCATTGAGGGCCTCTTGGATCTTCATATGAGGGTTGCTCTTTCTTAACTTTGTTCTTGCTTTGGATTTTGGACTTGTCAGAAGGTTTCTTAGTGTAACGTTTTTGTCCAGACCGACCTTCACTCTTCTGCTTAGTGAATGGTTGCTTGGCTCTTTTGTTTCTAAAAAATTTCGCAAATTTCTTGGTGAGCATGGATATCTCATCATCGTCACTATCCACATCCTCCTGATCATCTTGTATGTCAGGTTGAGCTTTTGATTCGGCTCGGAAAGCAACACTCTTCCCCTTGACATTTTTGCAATGGTCCATTTCCCAAGATTGTAAAATTCCCATTAACTCATCGACCTGCATAGTAGAGAAATCTCTATACAATTCAAGAGCAGCAATTTTAGGGTTAAATCGATCCGGGATGGTGCCAATAATTTTTCGAACAATCTCCTGTTGAGTGTACTCCTTTCCGAGTTGGTGTGCTTGATTCGTTAGATCACGTACCCTTCCAAAGTAACTCACAATGGATTCATTTTCCTCCATAGATAATTTGTGAAATTGTGATTCAATGGTAATAAGTTTAGAAGATCTAACAGATGTCATACCTTCATGGGAGTTTACCAGTACTACCCATGCATCGTACGCGGTGGTGCAAGCAGATATCAGTTTATATTGATCCTCTGTAACTCCATTGAAGATGGCATTGAGGGCTTTTGAATTCATGCTTGACAAGGTTTTCTCTGTAGCAGTCCATTCTGCCTTAGGTTTGGGTGCTGTAGTTCCATCATCCTTTCGAACAACTGGTCGAACATACTTAGTCTCTACAGCATCCCAATCTATAGCCATGAGAAACGCTTGCATTTTAGTTTTCCAGTACGAAAAGTTCGAGCCATCAAGCAATGGGGATCTAGTAATCGATCCTCCTTCTCTACTCATCTCGCTTCACTGGATCTCACTCACAAGTGTGTGGCTCTGATACCAATTGTAAGTCTCAACACGCGAGATCTGCACTAAATTCTGTTAATGTGTTCGTCCTGCTTAGGTGTTCAAACTCAGACAATGAACCTCATTAGACATCATATTTTAATCATGCACAGCGGAAAATAAGAACGATAAGTAAAATAATGAACACGCAGAATTGTTAACCCAGTTCGGCCGCAGCCTACATCTGGGGGATACCAATCCAGGAGTAATTCACTAAATGTTTAACCATGGGATCCCCATCCCAAACATTTATGAATTCTTTGATCCGCTGCTCTCCAATCACCGAGCAGAAAATTGTATTAACCAAAACCCCGTTTTGGTGAAGATCCCTCCAAGATCTTGCTCCAATCCCTTGAGAGCACCTCTCCCAAGTTTCTCCCAGTCGAAGCATGTGCACGAACCCTCCTCAACAATGTTTTCGTGTTTGCGCAGGTATCTGACGAACGCCTTGGATAGTCCCCTTGGTTGTTATCGTCAACTCCAAACAAAGGGCCAATCAAATCTTCTCCACGCGTTTATCCAAGGCTCAATACCATAAAGATGGATAAACCATCAGTTGGGTATTATGGAGTTTGAATTCTTCACAAAGAACTTTGTCGATGCACACTGGATGAAGAATTCTCTCAAGCACTCAATTAGGGTTTGAAGGAGGCGGCTGAATAATCTCTGTGTCGTTCCCTTTCCGGCCAATCTTTCAATCTCTATAAGAAGTGCATCAAATCTGCAACCTAAGGAAAGTGTAATAGCTGCCAAATCAAATGACTTTCCTTAGTTGCTTGTTTCCAAGTGGTGTTGATCTTCTTTCCATAAGTCCATCCTTCTTACTTGGAAACAAGATTCTGGAGCTGTTGGGATAAGCCTCCAGACGTATGCAGCTGGCCTTTCCAATTGGTATTGATCTTCTTTCCGCAAGACAAGATATGCAGTTGGCCTTCCATAAATAAGATCTTCTGGATGAACTTTGACCATGCGTTCAAGGATGAGGTTCAAACATCGGTTGTGAACACATACCACAAAACCCGGTTCCAACAGGCTTCTTCGCCTCTCTGCTACATTAGTGGTAGTGAGATTGAATCCAGGGACCATTGCCTTTTCTATTGTCGGTGGATGAGACATATTCGGCTTGTTGTCCATATCCCTATTCCGGAAGATTGTTGGTCTATCCCTGCCGATTAAATTGGGAAATTTCTTCAGGGCTTGTACTCTATTTTTAAAGGTCTATTCATCGCAACATTGTGGGGTTGTATGGCTTGAACATAATGTGCCTATTTCGGGTAAGGGTGGGAATAGGCCAGGCTACCCAACATGGGCCTATGGCCTAACCTATCAAAGGCCAGCCTTTTTTTATAAATAGACTAGGCTTAGGCCGTTTTGAAAGCCTATTTATCTCAATAGGCTCGGGTCAGGCTTTATAAATAGCTTATTAGGCCTACTAGGCCGGCCTATTTATTATTGCTATTAATATGTTTACGTTTAGTGTATAGGAATAGCTGGTATTATTATTATTTTATGTAGAAATAATTATTAATTTAATCTTATGTACATTTTTAAAATATTCATAATTCTTTTCCCCGTATATAAATACTTGTGGATGAAAACTTGCCAAAATGCACCTATTCATGTCTTTCAACATTGTGATTACATCTCGGAATATATATAAAAAAATTAACTTAATTTTAAAATAGGTTTAATCAGGCTTTTAAAAGGCTTAAAAGCTGGCATATTTAAACATATAGGCCAGGCTTAGGCGTAGAAGATAGACCTATCAAAGGTAATAGGACAGGCTCGCGCCTAAAAAAATCGACGTAGACCTAGGCCGTACAAGCCTAGGCCTTGCCTGGCCTAGCCTATTTCCACCCCTAATTTCGAGGGGAAGTTGCTACTGTCTCGGTCCTCCTTAGGCGGATTCATAATTTCTGGTATGACATCAAACTTGTTGAAGATAATTGGATGCCGGTTTCCTCTGAACTTCGGCTGGTGAATTGGAACTCTCTTTGTCTTCGGGGATTCATCCTTTGAGGATTGTAGATTCCATCATCTTCTTCGGGAAGGGAATACGGTTACGGACCGGTTGGCAAAGCATGAAGCGTCCCTCCAAGATTTCTTCACTACTTGAGCTTTTCCTCCTGACTTCGTAAAAGGGGACTTGGCTATGGATGCTTCCGGCATGTGGTTCCCCAGATTCTAGTTCTTGTTCCATTTAGTTGATTTTTGAGTTTTTTCCTTTCTATTTTTTTTCTTTTTTTCTTTATTCTCTGGCTTCGGCTGTGCCAAAAAAAATACTTCATCCGGTTTAATATATTTTCACCATTGTTAATTTTATCATTATTCATTAGAATGCTTTAACTTCAATTTTTATTACAGTTATACAAGTTAAAATATAGTCCAGTGGGATCTTGTTAGATTCGCCTCGTCTTGTAGTTTTTAAATATCGAAGTTTTAGAATTTTTACTTGTACCGAACTTGAGTTATTAACGGTTTAAAATATGCATTGGATTGCACGCTGCATGGCTCCATAGCAATTAAAACAAAACATATGAAGTATGTTTTATGAACTCTATATATATAATATTTTTAATAATATATATTTAATAACATTAAAACAATTAAAAATATAATAAATACAATACACATAAAATAAAATATTTTATATATAAAAATTTTAAACTTTTTATTGGGTTTGTTTGGGAATTAGCAGAAGGCAGATAGTAGATATAACTCGTAGATACGAGTAGTAAATTTAAACAGCACAAAGTAATAGCATATTTGATTTAAGTTGTTAGGTAGATTAGCATATAACAATCAGCAGATGGCATATATAGAATTGAATAAAATACTCCCTCCGTCTCGTCTTTGATGTCCTGTTTGACTTTTTGACAATGTTCATTGTTCAACTTTGACTCAAATATTATTGTAATTATATAATTGAAAAAAAAATAGTCAAGTTTGGTCTTGTTAGATTCGTTTAATTGTATACTTTTTAAATATATATTTTACATAATTTTTACTCGTATACATTTGCAGTTATTAACTATTTAAAAAGTGTATTAGATAGTGTGCATGAATTAAACAGGACATTTTAGTTTGGACGGAGTGAGTAACATATAACGAATCTACTCTCAATCTGCTTAAGAATGTAACAGATTATATTTTAGCACATTCGACCCAATCTGTTGATAAAATTATCTACTTACCACACATTGTGAATTAGCATATTCATTCATTGATCAAATATGCTAAAATTCAATCTACTCTCCAATATACTGATATCCAATTAAACAGACTAATTATATAATAACTATTAGTAATTAAAATATTTTATATATTTCTATTTTTTTATGTAGAATCATATACTTCCTCCGTTTTTCTTATAGTGTTACAATTTGATTTTTGTTATTGTTCATTGTAGCACTTTTAACTTAAACTAGTAAGTAACCCGTCGAGACTCGTCGGGCATAATTATATATTTTATATAATATATAACATATATACTTATATTTTATAAAATAATAAAAAAGTTATATTTTGAGTAATGAAAAATGTGTAATGATTATATATCTATTCGAAAGAGTATGTATATGATAATATAATTTAATTATTTTTAAAACTAACTAAGAAATCATATTATACCGTCTTCTTTAGCTTATGTGGATTGTCCAGTATAAATCTAACAAATCAATAAAAATAATTATTAAAATAATATATTTATTTAATTTGAAATTTAAATTAAAATAAAATAAAATTTAAATATAAGTATTAAACATAATATGAAAAATTCCCTTACAATTTGTTGAAAATTTCATTTATGAAAATCTCATTAGTAGGGGATAGTATAGTACTATCTTTAAAATTGTCTGAATTTGAAGTGGTGCAGGTTTATATTTGTATACGTACTCTTAAAAATTGTCGCTATAGGATCACCCGTAGAGTTCATAAGAATATCATCCAGAAATGTCACATCTGATTGTAGATCTTCAAAATTAATACCAACCTTACTGTCATCTACATCAAGTATTCATTTTGCAAATTTTCTGTCATATATAAATTTTATTGTAAACAACATTTCTCTGTGGTATCTTGAGTTAATCATTCTTAATTGCATATTAATACTTTGAGCATAATCTTGCTAATGACACGAAATATTGCAACATAAATGTTTATGGCTAAAAAGTGGTTTTGGAAGATAAGGTCTAATATTTTTTAAAGATTGACATTGACTTTTGTTTATAATCATAGCAAAACAAACTACAAGTTGAAATTTTTTCATCTGAAATCGAATGAGTAATTTGGTTAAACCAGATAGGCTCATAATCATTTTACCAATCAAGAAGTTTTTACTTTCATTACTTTCATGGTTTCTCGAAAATTAGTTTAACCTCAATAATATGGTTCCGCATCTTGGTTACTATCAACATACTTACATTACATACTTTATTTGATGGATCTATATTCATAATAAGCATGACTATACAACCCTAATTTATCTATATTTCATCATTCAGTAATCCATAACAAACGATCGTGTTTAGATATTCCAGTGAAAATAATTCATTGTCATTATTTATGCTTTCATCATCTTGAAAAATATTGTTACAACTGATATATACATTTCCATTTGCAAACATACGTTTTTCCATGATGTAATCATTGATCATATCAACAATCTCATTGGTAGGGATTAGTATAGCAATATCTTTAAAAATATCTGGATTTGAAGTGGTGCAATTTATATTTGTATAAGTACTCTCAACAATTGCCGCTATAGGATCTCCGGTAGATTTAGATAAAATTATCATCTGTAAAAGTCATATATAATCAGATTTACAAATTACCATCACCTACATGAAGAATTCATTGTGCAAATTTATGTCATATATAATTTTCATTGTAAATAATATTTCTTGGAGTATCTTGGGTTAATCCATCTTAATGACATCCATACTTTGAGTTCCCTCTTTCCAGTGACACAACATATTGCAACGTATCACTAAAATGGGTAAAAACTGATTTTTGAAGATAGAGTCCAACCTTTTTTAAAGATTGACATTGACTTTTTTTATAATCATAGTAAATCAGAATGTAAGTGTGACTTTTTCCTCTGAAATCGAATGAGGAATTTGGTTAATTCAAACGGGCTCATAATCATTCCACCAATCAAGAATTTTCATCACAAATAATGAGTTTTATTTTAATGAGAAGAGGGGTTAAATAATTTTCTGGGATAAGTTTTTTGCAGGTAGAATTCTCGTCATAATCTAGTGGAATACCAACTCTAGTATGTGCAGTCCTACCTCTCGGAAGGAGTAGGGATGCTATTCCACTGTATGCTACATGCAACACAATATCACTTCTCCCTCGAAGGCCTAAACATAATATTTTCTAGATAAATTATCGATAAATGTCTTATCAGTTCCACCACATAAAGAAAAAAGAATCAACCCTCATCACTATCAACTACATACATTATTTTATTATAAACATTCATCTGCTCATTAATCAACAATGGTAATAGCTTAGCATGACCCGCCTTCATTTCTTCCTTATTATAATATGTCTCTTCTAGTATCAATAGATTATCTGTTTCAGACGTTAAAACTTCATTCAGTACCGGCATTCTTGAGAAAATTTTCAAATTTATAGAATTTGTAGCAAATAGCCTTTCAATTTCTAACAAAGCTAGATTTATATTTGTTCTTCCGTCAATTGCAAATCTGTTAAAATATATATTAACGAAGTATTTCTTCAAAAATAGATTAAAAAATTAAATTTTCCTTCTTTATTTATTGATGGATCTATTCGCACCCCAATAACACTTTATACTCCCGATTCTTTTATTTATAATATACTTTTCGAAAATAACTAATTTACTCTAAACGAATTATCCATAGAATATGAATTTTTACAATTCTCTTAATAATTATAATTTTGTGGTATTATTTTTATTATAATAAAACATAAATAAGACTTATTTTATTTAGTGTATATTTATATTTATATACAATTAGAATGACATAATTACAAAACATATTCTTTAACGATTAGCAACTATATAATTGTATATTACTTTTAGGAGAAGTGACATATTATTTGTAAAAATATGGCCTATATATACATTAATTAATATATACAAATCTTTTCCATATATTCATTAATGTATCTTTTAATAATATAAATTCCATATATACACTGCGAATTCCATATAAATTTGAAATTTCAAATCTTTAAAAACTGAAAATTGTGATTCCATATACACATTTATATATCTTTAGAGGGTACGGTTATGGTGCAATCACCAAAACCCGCAGCACATCAAGGCACCAATCTCAACCGTTCATTTAAAATCCAACGGTTCAAAATGTAAAAGGGTAAAGTTATCCAAAAAAATTATAATGTCAAATCGCTGAAAAATACACACAATGTTATCGCTGAAATACACACAGCTCGTCGCTGAAATATACTTAGCTCGTCGCTGAAAATATATTAAACCAAAGAATTGGGGTTCCAACTTTTATGAAGTCGCTGAAATGCACAATACTAAGTCGCTGAAAAATATTATAGTTTGTCGTTGAAATATACTATAATGCGTCGTTGAAATATACTATATTACGTCGCTGAAAATATACGGAAGGCGCGCTGAAAATAATATGCATGTCGCTCAAAATAATATATTAATAAAAAATCGCTGAAAATTACATACCTTGTCGCTGAAATGTACTAAAGTATATTTTGGAGTAATATGGCAGAATTACCTTTTTACCCTTCCAGTTCATCTCAACCGTTGATTTAAAAAATTAATTCAACAGTGGGAGAACGCCGCAGTACATCATGTCATATGACTTAGTCGCACCCTAATTTGTGCAATGTACATTTTGATTACGTAATTTACCACAACAAAAAAAGATAAACAAAATTGGGACTAAACCTACACAAAATTACCGTCATTACAATATGATCACCATATTGAAACATAAACGCAACATAATTCTTAGTTGGCAGTGCAGAACCTCGTCCTAATAATCATATGATGCAAAAACTGAAAATGCCTATTCATGTCATAATAATCATATAGTGTAAAAACTCAACATCTATAAATAAATAATAAATGTAGCACTAAAATCTAAAATAAACAAAATAAAAATACAAAATAATAAATGTGGCACGCGCACGACACCCCTCGGACCAAAGGAAAACACAAAACAGGCTGGAGATGGCACCAGATTGGTTGACCAACGGTGGGTGTCGCCGTTTGTGGGTGGACGACAACTTGATTATTCTGCAACCCTAGGTATAATTCTTTCAGTGATTTTGTTAACTTCCTGGTTTCTGATTGATTTTGGTGTGTATATGATTTCAAAATTCAGTGCTTGATTCTGAAACATGGACTGCTTGATTTTCTAAGTCACTAAGTCATGGTCATTGTCGTATTACTCTTCTTTGTAGATATGCATCACCTATATTTAACACTCACAGAAGACATTTTCCACCAAAAGTATATTGTACTATAATAAAAATATTTTGACTAATTTTTAAAAGATAATTGGTAGTGGTTTTATAATTATAAATTTAAATAATGAGCAAAAAGTTGATCTGATTAAGTAGCCAATTCCTAGTTTGTGACTTGGAAGTTAATTTGAAACATGTTGACAATGGTAAGACTTGCCAATGGAAACATACTCTGTGAACATGAAAGTATCGAAGGCTCTGCTTTCACCAATTCTAGCTACTGATTTAGTTAAAAAGAAAAAAAAATTGATGGTCGAGCTCCCATACTTGTAAGAAAAAATGTAAATGTAATCTTTTGAATTGAAATAATCCACTAGTAATGTGAAATTAAGATGACTATATAAGTGTATGTATAGATATATGTAAAAAAGAATTTAAAGTAATTTCAATCACTTGCACAGAAAAAAGAAAAAGAAAAAAAAGGCTATAAATTAGTAGATGAATAAATAAAAATACACTTTAACTAAAATTTCTGAAATTGAACGTTAGCTCAATGTCCTGTTCCATTCTGAAATTTCTTTTTGCTGTTAGCTGAGTGCTTTGTTTATTTTTGAGAGCTTTTCTAGTTGTAATGATATGTGGACTGAGATGTGATATTGTGAAGTAACTTGGTCGGTTTAATAATATACTCCTTTATTTATTTAGTTTGTACTCTTGATTAATTCTCCTTTCTAGCTATCCAATTTGATGTATTTTTAATGTTTTCTCGAACAAGTTTGACTAACTTAAAAAATGAACACATGAGTGGTGTTGTTCTATGCACCATTAAATTTAATTGGCAACTATATATATTTGGTTGAATGAAGAAATTTTTACAAGTAGGTTTAAAATTTTACTATAACAGAGTTTAATCTATAAGCTATAATAGTACTGGAAATTGTTTGTGTGCTGGCGGCCTGTAGGTGCTGGCACATTCAAAAGTGATGGGTATGTGTATATGAAATGATGTGTGAGTATAAAAAAGTGATGAATGGAGTTTATGAACTAAAAACTAATAAAAAGACAAACTACCATCTATGCATCACTTTATAAGGCTTATACATCATTTTACAAAGGGCTACACATCATTTTTAGCACTGTCTGCACCTGCTGGCAATTATTATGCCATTACATAAACCAGATTGAATTGTACTTACTATTTGTTAGGACATTGTTAGTTGACCAATTCTTGACCCATTCATCGTCTAATTATTAATGTGTATGATCTCAGAGCCTAGCTACAGAGTTGTTATGGCATTGACTCAAATCAGATTGGTTTTCCCGGAAATCATTTGGGTGTTGGCGGTGTGCTGGCACATTTAAAAGTGATGGGTATGTGTATATGAAATTATGTGTGAGTATAAAAAAGTGATGGATGGAGGTTATGAACAAAAAACTAATTAAAAAAACAAACTACCGTCTATACATTACTTTATAAGGCTTATACATCATATTACAAAGGGCTACATATCATTTTTAGCGCTATCTGCACCTGCTGGCAATTGTTATGCCATTACAGAAACCGGATTAGGTTTTCTCAATCATTCACTTGAAAGATAATACTAGCTAATCTATTAACGATAATTAATTCTTTGGCTACAAAAAGTTCACTATTATATTAAACCCGTATTCGTTCGTTATGTTGTACGTAGTGACAGTCCCTTGTGAGTAGGTTGTTAACGCGATGTATTGACAACACACACAATTGCAGAAATATAAGAACACAATTGTTTGTTGACCCGGTTCGGACCTCCTGTCCTACATCCGGGGGATTCCAATCCAGGCGAAGATTACTCAACTATGAACAAGAACAAACACAAGACCCGAGACCAATCCTGTTAACTCGATCTAGAAGCTGAATCTCTCCCCCTCAACTTCTAATCTCCCTAACTAGAATTACAGAGACAATCTTGCTGTTCCTTCACCCTGTTGACGTCCCTGAATCAAGAATCCTTTAAGCTATATCAAGAAGACTCCTTCTCCTTGATTTACAACACGATCTAAAATGATATACACTGAATTACAACACAATTCTATCAAGAACAAAAACTCTTAAAACATCTCACCATGAAGAACAAGTTTTTGACTCTCTTGAAGTATATCTTCTAAAACGAAAACTGAACTCACTTGGTAGAATATTGAAGATAAAATCACTTGAAGTAAAGACTGACTCAAAGACTATTTATAAACTAAGAACATCTTGGTCTTTGAGTCCGGGTGCTGGTGAAGCTTTGATCTTTAAAACCATAACTGTATCGTTGTTAGAGCGTTGCAATGACACCCAAATGATTCTGCATGAAATGTTAGTGCCAACAATCTCCCCCTCATTTCATGAAGAGGTCGATTCATCACAAACAGGTCTCAAACCAGTATGATGAATAGCAATTCAGAATACCAATCCTAACAACAATGGTTAAAAGATCAAGTGCAACAAATGTAATTATCAGATAAGAGTAACACCAGCAAGACAATATCACAAAATAAGAAGATCGATCAAATAAGTTCATGCAAATCTAGTTCATCAGCAAAATAAACCACAATCATCAGCAAAAGTAAACAAGCATCAGCATCCAAGAGTATCAAAAATAGTAACCATCAGAAGTAGCATATTAGTTACAGACCCAAATCAAAAATCAAATTCAGTTTTAGTTTCAGAAAGTACCCCCTTAAAATGTTGTCAAGATTACCCAAAAACCACGGTCAGCAATCAGTAGCAGCAGAGACCATACTTACTCCCCCTTGATGAATCAGGCCTCCTCATCATCCTCCTCTCCAGTGGGTGGAGGATCAAATGAGCCAGGAAGAAGCTTCAACATGTTGTTGTTTTGCTTCCGGATGCGGAGACCAGCATTGATGACAGTAGAAACCTCCTCATTCTGTCGAAGAATGATAGTCTTCAGGTGATTGACCAACGCAGTGCCGGACAGAGCAGGGCCAAGGAGGATGTCATTATGCATATTTCGTAGGTCAGTAGAGGGAGTGTTCTGCTTGATTGGAATGCGTTCTTCCTTAGGAACTTTGATCCCATTCTTTTTCAGAAAACGGGTAATCAAAGCAGGATAAGGAAGATCATTCTTGCCAATGGATCCGCGGGTATAACCTAGCATCTTGGAAAGAACAGAGAGACCAAAGTTTGTCATATTTAAATATTTTTCAATGCAAAACATGAGTTTACCCATATGAGAAGACACTTGACTGGCGTTGGTTGTTGGAAGGATGTTCGAACTACACAGACGGAAGAGACAGTTGTATTTGAGAGTGAGCTGCTGAACACGAAGCTGTCCCCTACCAAAAGCAACACTTTTGGTGTTTGAAATCTCATAAGCCACTTCGGCATTTGAGTTTGGCATGTAGCTCGTAACATCATCCAGGTTGCTGTTCAGCTGCACCTTTAACAACGCGTTGATAACTTAAGGAAAAATCTCCAAAATCTTGCCTCGTATGTAGATCTTCCCTCCGAATGGGGATTCACCATCCAAGACATCAGGATGTAGGTTGGCGTAGAACTCGCGAACTAAGGCAGGAGAGTAGTCCTCTAGTTTCGTAGCCCAGTAGTTGAGTTTTGTGTCTTCCAAAAACTTCAAAAATCCAAGTTCCTTGTAGATTGGATGAGTAAACTGCTCCTCTGGTATGAAATCACGGTTGTTGAGATCTTTGGCAAATTTCTGTGCTTCCTTGTCGTAAAACTTGTAGTTTAAGGCATCACTAACAGTCATGGGGCCAACTTTCTTTGGTCGCTTCTGAGTTGTCTCGACAGCAGGTTGTTTATCTTTCCTTTTGCGCGAACGAGTCACAGGGGTACGGGCAACAGGACGATGTTCCGGAGTAACCTCTCGATCCGGTTCGTCGTCCCTCGGTTGTTCGTCATCTCCAGTGACAACATCATCAGCAGCTTTTGAGTTGAACAGATTGTCCTCATCGTCTTGAGGATATTCAGTGGTTGTTCCATCATCCCAATCAACAGAAAATGTTTCTTTCTGCGGTGCTGGAAGAGCAGGTACAGGCGGTGCAAGAAGACCTTCAGCAGGGGGTAAGGACTCAAGAGGTAAAACGTCAGTGACGTTCTCATCGGCAGGTTCATCATCGCCATTGTTGTTAACATTTTCTGCAGACGACTCTCTAGCTTGAGATGTTGAAGGGATTGATTCACTCAGTGCTTGAAGAACGGATGTGACTATTTGAACTGGATCAATAGATGACTCAGTATTTGGTGGTATGGACGAATCAGTAGCGGTTTCAGAAGGAGATTTGGGGTTGGAAGAAGATGCCATTTGAAGGAGAAGAAAGAAAAACTGCAACACTCAAAATAAAACACAGAGAATGAAGTAGTGCAGTAATAGAAATGAACAAAGTATTTAAAGAGAGGAAAGGAGAGTTGAAACGTTTAACCACGATCGCTTCAATCGGAGAAACGGCGAAGTAATGATGGCGGTTTCGAGCGACGTGAGCTGCAGAGGTGAAGGGACGGTTACAGTCGTCACAGTGTTATGATGACACTCTGCAGACATCAAATCAGAGATCCTCCCAAATCAAATTTTTTTTTTGTCCTTATCCGATTTCCCTCTCTAATGTGCTTGGGCCTGAAGGGTTAGTATACAAAGAAAAACAAAATGGCCCAAAAATATAACTATATTTAGTTTGTATAGAAACTTAGGCCCAGAATAGTTCTAAGCCTATCAAACTTATCTCCCTCCATGGCTTTGGTTAGGATGTTAGCGCGTTGCTCTGACGACCCTACATGCTGAATATCACAAATATTATCTTCAACCAAATCTCTAATGAAATGATACCTGATATCAATATGTTTGCTCCTATTGTGTAGAACTGGATTTTTAGAAATGTTTATGGCACTTGTATTGTCACAGAGCACCACAAATTTCTCTTGATGCACTCCATAATCTGCCAAAGTTTGCTTCATCCACATAAGTTGAGAACAACAACATGTAGCTGCTATATATTCTGCTTCAGCTGTGGATAGAGCAACTATGTTCTGTTTCCTTGAGTACCAACTAACCAAATTATTGCCAAGATAGAAACAGCCTCCTGTTGTCGAACGTCTGTCATCACAACTACCAGCCCAGTCTGAATCTGTTGATAATGGCCAAAATTGACCATTATTTTCAATCTATTTCCGTGTCTAAACATGGACATTTGATCGTATTCCGGTCTTATTTTAATAAGAAAGCAGTTGAATTTAACAGATCTATGCAAGTTTGTATAAATAATAAGCTGGTATTGAAAAATACAAAAATATTGTTATTTTCATTAAATTCATATTAAAAAATCCAAAAACATGATAAAAATATTAAAAACCATACACTTGATTAATTTGGTTCGATGTTGTCTATTCGGTGGAACATGGGTTCATTAAATGGATCACAAACCAAATAATCAAGTGGAATAAATATTATATTTATATTATTTTATATTTTGATGTATATATTTTTAATTTTTATGTTTGTTTATTTCTATTTCTGTTTTGAGCTATAATTAAGAATTATATGGTCCACTAATCATTTTAATTAAATGCAGGTGAATTAATTAAGTCCAAGTGATTTATGGATTCAATCCAAATTAAATCCAGTCCAGCAAGTCCTAAAACCTGTTAGCCCATTACACTCACCAAAGCCCAACAAACACCAAACCCTAGCCCAATACCATCTCAACCCTAAAACCTAACCCCAGCCGCCACCACCGCCGGCGCCGGCGCCGCTGGCGGCCCTCCGGCAAATCACCCCCCATCACCTTCCATCCATCCAACAACAAACCTCACCCCTCATTCCATCCCTCCGGCCACCCTCTCAACCACAAGGTCCGGCCACCTTCTCCGGCCTGCCTCCAGCAACCCCCTTCTCCAACCATTTTCCAGTCCACCACTGCCGCCCATCACCTCCCAAATACGACCGCGCCACCACCTCAACCATCTCAGCCACCACAACCCCAACTCACCCCAAGCCAGATTCAACCACCGCCCCAACCTCCGCTCCCGCTGCCGCTCCGGCCAACAACCAAGCCCCCTTCGTCCAAATCCATTTTCCGGCCACCATCGCACCTCCATCTTCACCGCTCACCTCCATCCCTATTCCGGCCAGTCACCATCCCAAGCAACCATGGTCGCCGCCGCCCCTCCACCACCATCATCCTCTCCACCCAAATCCGCCTCCTGTCCATCTCCGATCTCGTCCTCCGACCACCACAACAGCCCTTCGCCACCTCAGCCCTCAACCACTGCCACCATCTTCTTCCTCCTCAGCCACCACTTCCGCCGCATCTCCGCCCTCCATTCCCCCACAGTCGCCGCCCCCTTCAAGCTCCGGCAGCCCTCATTCGACCGCCACCACCACAATCCGCCGCTGTCCAGCCCCATCTCAGTCACGCCACCACCAACACCATCCTCATCCACCATCCACCACGACTGCCTCCGTCCTCGCGCCTTCCAGATCGGGCCACCTTCCTCCGCCTCTCGCCGCCGCAGCACCACCACGCCCACCACAGCCTCCATCTCCGTCAAACCCGAGCGCCACCAACAACCACCGCCCCTCGCCGTCATCATCTCGCCATTCACCACAATCCACAAACCAAGAGAAGAATCTGGAAGAAGAAAATGGCAAAGAGAGATTGAGACAGAATAAAAGAAAAGAAGAAGAAGAATAGAGGAGAAGAAGAGAAATGGGGGAAAGAGAAAATGAAGGAAAGAGAAGGGAAAGAAAAGAAATCTGATGAGAGAGGGAAGAAAGAGAAAGAGAGAGAAGAAAATTAAACATTTTGTCGCGGAAGGGTACACCGCGACAAAATGCTCCGCGACCAAAAAAAACGCTCCGCGCCCAAAAATTATTCCGAGACTGTGAGAGGAGAATCAAGGCACAAAAGTTTGTCGCGGAACATGGTTCCGCGACAAAGTGGATCGCGCCCAGAGACAACCTTCCGCGCCCAGAGAAAAGAAAGCACATTCCGCGACAGGGAGCTCCCACCAGGACAGAGACATGTCACGTGACTTGTCTTTAATTATTTCTCCCACATGTCAAAACACTTGGGGAGTCCCTGGAGCTGAAGTCCCGCAAGTGTTAAGGAGTTTCGTCTTTTCCCCTGGACCTCAAGTCCTGCCCCCTCCTGGGCGCCATCCTGGAGCTAAAAAGTGTGTCCTGGAGCAGAATTTGTTCCGCGACAAGGCATATTTGTTTAGCGACACAGTGGGCCTAATGCGCCTAGGGCTTATTTTTCCACTCTCTATAAATATATCCTCCCACCCCCTTGAACAGTAACCTAGCTACACTTTAGTTTATTTTACTGTTTTGGAGGCACCACTGTGCTCTCCAAAAATTATGTTAGATAGGTAGTTTTATTTATTTTTATGCAATGTAGTAGATCTTAGCTTAGTTTAATTTATGCTTTGTAATAAATAAGTGTAGCTAGTGTTCATTTTATTTTCCAGTTTTATATTTTGTACTTTTGGGTTTGAAACACTTAATCAATGGGTGTGTTTAAACCATTTTTGGTTTTTGATGATATTTGAGAAAATGTTCCACCAAAAATTTGTTATGGATCATTTCCATAATATTTATTGCTTTATTTTTGTATTTTTGGTCACTTGACCATTTTTATTGTTTTTAGTTAGGTTTATTGCTTTATTAGGTTTAATAAATGCATGAATGTTTGATATTCATCCCTTGCTAGATTTGGTGTATGCTTTATTTCATCTCTATATTTGTTAGCATAGATTGTATTTGGGCTTAGTCTTGTTTATCTTTTATCTTTTTGGGTTTTGTTCTTGTCTGCCTAGCTTTAGGCAGTTTGTTTCTTTCATTTTCTTTTATTTTATTTTATTTTAACTTTAGTACATTAGATCTAAAAAGGGATAATATTAAAAGTGTTTATGCATATTTATTTAAAATTGCATTACCCATATTGTATTGCATCACGTTGTAACCCCACGGGTTGCAACGTAATTTTCCGTTGTGATCCCACGGATCACAACGCACTCCCCCGCAATGCAATATTAGGCGTTATGCTGCCAAAATTTTTATAAAAATTCTTAAAACCCTTTGTCGCGATGCAACCTTTGTCGCGGAACCACGTTCCGCGACAAAACCCATGTTTAGCGACAAAGGACCAAATTCTTGCATTTTGTCTGCATGGCTTTTGTCGCGGAGCACCCTTGTCGCGGAACCACGTTCCGCGACAAAATTTTATTCCGAGATAGAAAATTATACCTTGCCATTAATTTCGAAACCCCTTGGTCGCGATGCAACTCTTGTCGCGGAACCACGTACCGCGACAAAATCCTTGATTAGCGACAAAGGACCCAAATACTTGTAATTTTATTCTGGGAGGACTCTGGCGCGGAACCTTTGTCGCGGAACCACGTACCGCGACAAAATCCTTGTTCCGCGACCAGGAATTATGTCCTTACCAATTTTCAACCCTTTTGTCGCTATACCCCCTTGTCGCGGAACCATGTTCCGCGACAAAATTTTTGCTTAGCGACAAAACAATCCCTAATTTTTCAAAATATCCATTTCTCTTATTTCCCACCCTTTGTCGCGAAACCTTGTCGCGGAACCATGCTCCGCGACACAAACTCTATTCCGCGACAAAGTGGCACTTTTTTGCCAAATTTTTATTCTTCATCTCACTCCATTAATTAATTGAACCTTTATATTAATATTTTGAGGTTGAGATCCAATGATCTCAACCCATGATTAATTTGATATAAAGAACTTTGTTCAATTCCCCATTAAAAGATTCTTCTACAAATGATTAAACTCTAATGATCTAAGTATATCATCCGGACTGTAATTAATTAATTATGGAATGAGTGATTATTTAGACATGAAGAGCAATTATGGAATCATTTCCTTACCTTGCATGAGAAACCAATGTCTCTCATGCAAGATGACCCAAAAAAATATTTTTCTTTTATTTATTTTGTCTTTTCCCGTAATGTGTGAAACAGCTAATAAGGAATATATCAGACTAATGTTGGCGGGTATTCCCACACGGATAACTAGCTCGTGGTCTGTATATTAATTATTAGATTGTTATTTTGCATGGTCTGGATAGTGGCCGGTGGAAGCCTTGGCGGTTCATCCATCCGGGATTACAATAGCTGCTCAGCTGACTCCTATCCGGATACAGTTTTATTCTCTTTATCTTAATTTCAAAACCTGAATTCAAGTTGTAGTATTATTAAATGATGTCGACCAACATTATTTGAGAATAATTACAACAAGAAAATATGTGGGTTTTTCTTCCATTCACAGATAAAAGGGAGCTGAATGACGGCGGTCACCGTCACTTAGAACTCCTTTCTGTCTGAAAATCATCTCACCTTAATGATTAGGGAATTGGACCACAGATAACTGCAATCCAATTAACCCTAATTATTTTGCCACCTTTTTTTGCCAAAATTCTTCTCATCTCCGGCTATTTCATCTTTGTGTTCCAACTTCTGTCTAAACCCGCCTTATATTTTGGGTTATTTACTTTTCCACTTCTCTATAAATTTATGCATGATATTATTATGTAGATATTGTGGTCAATATTATTTTGGGATCCTTCCCTTGGACATAGAAGTCTTGATTTAAATCAGATGTTTCATAATAAATATCCAACAAAAATTCCTTTATAAAATCCGGATCTGAGTAAGGGATAAATTCGACAGTTATGACTAATTCATATCCGACTGGGGGTTGATTTTGGGAAATTAGAAGCAGAGTCAGCGATTAGGTCTCACCTAGACTGAAAGGATCTGTGTTTTAATAGAGAGTCTAGTACCTGATAGGGAATGATTTTCAGATTTATTATTTTCCAAAATTGCTGTTTGTTGGAAATCTTGTATTAAATATTACACTGAGTCAGATTCCACTTGGATTCCGATGAGGTGTGACAGATAATACTAGAGGAACAACATTCGGGCCTTGGTTATTTTCTAAGGTAGGGTTGAGTATTCTTTCAACTGCTATCTTCTTCTACCAAAGCCTATTTTTGAGTCCTGAGTGAGTGCATCCGGAACGAACTAATTTATTAGTTCGTTTCATTAGTTTGTATCTCATAACCACCCGACGGGAAGTGAACACTGCGAGTGGTTCACCGAGAATAGGGAATTCTTGATCCACACCCGGTTATCCTGACTGGGGGCTTTCTTTTACTACCAGGGTCAGACTTTCAAAAACCTCCGAGTGATAGGATTTTAAATGCTTTCTTTATCGCTTTCTTTTAAATGCTTTCGTTAGAGGTCACTCGGTTGTATTGAGAGTTGTGTAACTGCTACTAGGACTGAGAGTTAAGGGATAGTTCAGGGCTTGATTAGAATCTTTGGGTGTGACATGGGGGAATGATAGCAGTACTTGGCATCTCAATAAATGATTTGTCGGGTGTTGCTTGTCCACCACAGATAAATAACATACCTCTGCGCGGGGGCAGTTGTATATCTGTGGCATCTTAGATTTTGTTGTCTTAAGGCATGTAAATCCTTACTGTAAGTACCTGTCTGTTAAAGGGAACATAGTATAGGAAGCATGAGAGTTAGCTAACTGATGAATTATCCCAAACAAAGATCTGTGTATTAAAATGGAAGTTTAACTGTGTTTCATCTGAATCTTGTCCAATCTTTATTCTTTTCTCCCTGTCCCTTCTGTCTCATTTTAAATCTGCTTTCTTAGATAATTCTTAACCGCTTTCTTAGATTAATTTTATCGCTTTCTTAGATTAAATTTAGTTTGCTTTGTAGAATAATTTTATCTGCTTTATTTTATAGCTTTCATAGCCTAATTTAAATTCTGTCAAGTAGTTGTTAGTCAAAACACAAACTTAAATCGAGTAACCGAGTGGAAAATCTTAGTAAACGGCGTGGGCCCTGCTTCCATCGCACATCCTCCAGTGAACGATCCGGTACTTACTATAAATACTGCAATTTTTGACTCCGTGCGCTTTCGGGGGCACAGTTTCTTAACACGAGTAAATAAAAATGTGATTTTTCAGAAAATACTCAGGTAGTGGGAATCTGCCGAAAGTTTCATGGTAGGTAATCTCATGACATGAAATCATGAGAAGTATCTTGGCACATATGCCGGGGACCCTCAGTGTGACAGGCTGAAGGTCAATCTATCCCGGTTGTACCATGAGACTTGTCAAAAGTTTCATGGCAGAGAGGACCACATTGCCATTTGAAATTAAAGCCCCTCACATGAGTAATAAAGAGTAACAACCTTAATATATCCCTAAACCCTTTCCCACGATTCATAACTCCTTTCATTTAATAAAATCAAACCTGATATATTTTATAAAAATATACTCGTGTTAATGAAATTTGTCAAAAGTTTCATGGCGCCGTTGCCGGGGAGGATGCAGCGTCGTTTATTAAGAGAATTACACTCCTGATTACTCATAGTTAGTTCTGTGTAGTTAGTTTTGTGTATGTATATCAGAACAGAGAAGTACCCTCAAATCAATTAAACATTTAGAGTACTAAGACTCTAAATGTGAGGATGATGATTTGAGGGGAAAACCTAACCAATTGGGTATTTTTGCTTGCAGGAATCATGGAACCACAAAGATTGGTGTAAGGAGTTAAATGTGGAAGTGTAGCATTGGGGCTACACTACTTTGATTTTTCGTTTAATTACACTTCGCCCATTGCAAAATCTAGGTTAATTAAACGAAAAATCAAAGAAAAATGGAGAAGTGTAGCAGTGGAGCTACACTAATTTGCAATTGTAAATTGCACAACACGTGAGACTCACGTGTTTGTCATCTCCACCACATCCGGACCACGAAGCTCAACCGCTGCTCCATCGCTCATCCACCTCAACACCACCACTGCGCTGAGGAAGCCCCCATCACTGGTGAAACAACAAATGGGGCAGCAGATCTTCGGACTACCAATTGCTCACCACCATCGGACAAGCCACGGCCATCATCTCACTTTCCGTCGCCTCTGTCCCGACTGAGCATCTAAAGAGGTTCCCGGTTGGATTAGTTCTGTAATTGACCGAAGATTATACCCGGAATTCAAAGAAATTTAAAATCCGGAATAATTTTCGCAAGGACGGAATTAATCCAACCTAAATTTCTGCAAGTCAAAATTATATATATATATATATATAAACCTCTTGCGCATACTATATCAAATAATTCGGGTATTAATCAGTTAACTCACATTTAGAGTACTAAGACTCTAAATGTGAGGATGTTGATATTTTTGAGAAAACCCGATAACTTCTTCTGTGTTTGCTTTGCAGGAATTTGTGGAACTACCAAAAAGAAAAGTAAAGCTCCAAAACAGGTTCCCGGTTGGATCGATTCTGTGATTAATTGAAAGTATTCATGGAATTTAAAGCAATTTAAAATCCGGAATAACTTTTATAAGAACGGAATTAATCCAACCTAATTTATGCAAGTAAATATGGTAGATTAAATTTTATAAAATTCAAAAATGTGATTGAACAATTTTGATGAAAATCAGAATTTTTCTTAAGTATTGGGCATCGAACAATTGCCTTGTTCGACGAACCAAACGATCACACATAGCCAAAACCGTCGAACATTTAATTGGTTTGACGAAAAAAAAGGGCTATCGGAATTATTTTTCTATCTTTTATGTTAATATTTTCCCCCTCCCTCCCTCCTCTCTTATTTTATTTTGATTTTGATAATTTGTTTAAGTAGGAATTGATTTACTCACATTTCGAGCAAGGCTCAAAATGTGAGGATGTTGATTCTTCACTTAAAAAAAAAAAAAAAGTGTGTTAATTTTTTTTATTATTTTGTTTATTTTTATTATTTTATTTTTAAACCCAGTACGAAGCAAGCATAAATCTGTCTGTAATTCACATATTTGATTTTGGTTTATGATTAAATTTTCAAACTTTTAAATTGGGATAATATAATTGAAGACATGCATGATATGGATTTTTGAGGTTTTGAGCTATAAAAATTTAATGATATCATCATCTTGTTGGGTAATGAATTTTCATGTTGAGAATTTAATTGAATAGATTGTAAGGATTTTTCAAAGATTAAATTTAAGAATATTGTATGACATGAATGAACCATTCCATGTGAGATTTGAGCCATGAGTCATTTTTACTCATTCTTTTCTTTGATGTGTGAAAATCATTTTAGTTAAAGGACACTAGAACTTGCGATTGGGACCGATTCAAGACCATGCCATATTCCAAAAATCGAGCATATGATCGAGGCACTTAGAAAAACCCAAATTTTTGGCCTTCGTTTGAAATCCAAAACCAAAAATATTTTCCCCTTAGGATTAACCACTTTGAGCCTTAAGCCTAATTTTTCTTTGAAGCCCTCTATATTTTTCCTAGCCTATAAAAAGACCACAAAATTCAAACCCAAGTGTGCAAAAATAAATTTTATCAAGGCATTACAATTTTTGATCATCAACAAAATTTCAATCGGTATTCAAAAATCCGATCAAAAAAAAGAGAAGAGAAAATATGTTGAATTCAATTCAACACAAATAAATTGCAAATGACAAAGCAAATTAGACATAGTCTAATGTCATGCAATAGAAAAAGAAAAGCAAAAAAAAAAAGAAGAAAAAAAAAAGAAATATATTGATGATCATAAATTTTTAAATAAAAATATGCCATGTTAAGATAAAATGAATTCTTGCCACTTCAAGCCCAATAATTCCCTTCCATACCAAATGTTACAACCGTATGCCCCATTACAACCCTTAAATAAGACCTCGGGATCTCGATTTGAAGAAATGAGCCGGTGGCGAGTTGGTCCAATTGCAAGCATATGGGATAATTTAATTAAATTTGATTATGAGTGCTCATTGATAAAACCCCTTTTTGAGAGTGGGTGAAATTTCCGTTTCTACTATATGTGAGGCTCTGCTTTTAATTATGTTCATGTCATACTTTAATTCTAGAATTAAATCAATGAATTTTTCTAAACATGATGATCATGAAGAATTATCAATAATGACTGACTTGTAGGCCTGATTAAGTGAGAAGTGTCATTTCATTAAACACTGCAATCAAGAGAATTCAATACTTGTAGTTTTTTATTGTCTTATCCCAATCTAAAAAGAATGAAATTTTTGAAGCCACGAAAATAGATTGAATATGTAGAGTCCGTGTTCTTAGGAACATTGACTCTGACTGCTCGGGGACGATCAGTATTAAATGTGAGGATGTTGATAATGGCCAAAATTGACCATTATTTTCAATCTATTTCCGTGTCTAAACATGGACATTTGATCGTATTCCGGTCTTATTTTAATAAGAAAGCAGTTGAATTTAACAGATCTATGCAAGTTTGTATAAATAATAAGCTGGTATTGAAAAATACAAAAATATTGTTATTTTCATTAAATTCATATTAAAAAATCCAAAAACATGATAAAAATATTAAAAACCATACACTTGATTAATTTGGTTCGATGTTGTCTATTCGGTGGAACATGGGTTCATTAAATGGATCACAAACCAAATAATCAAGTGGAATAAATATTATATTTATATTATTTTATATTTTGATGTATATATTTTTAATTTTTATGTTTGTTTATTTCTATTTCTGTTTTGAGCTATAATTAAGAATTATATGGTCCACTAATCATTTTAATTAAATGCAGGTGAATTAATTAAGTCCAAGTGATTTATGGATTCAATCCAAATTAAATCCAGTCCAGCAAGTCCTAAAACCTGTTAGCCCATTACACTCACCAAAGCCCAACAAACACCAAACCCTAGCCCAATACCATCTCAACCCTAAAACCTAACCCCAGCCGCCACCACCGCCGGCGCCGGCGCCGCTGGCGGCCCTCCGGCAAATCACCCCCCATCACCTTCCATCCATCCAACAACAAACCTCACCCCTCATTCCATCCCTCCGGCCACCCTCTCAACCACAAGGTCCGGCCACCTTCTCCGGCCTGCCTCCAGCAACCCCCTTCTCCAACCATTTTCCAGTCCACCACTGCCGCCCATCACCTCCCAAATACGACCGCGCCACCACCTCAACCATCTCAGCCACCACAACCCCAACTCACCCCAAGCCAGATTCAACCACCGCCCCAACCTCCGCTCCCGCTGCCGCTCCGGCCAACAACCAAGCCCCCTTCGTCCAAATCCATTTTCCGGCCACCATCGCACCTCCATCTTCACCGCTCACCTCCATCCCTATTCCGGCCAGTCACCATCTCAAGCAACCATGGTCGCCGCCGCCCCTCCACCATCATCATCCTCTCCACCCAAATCTGCCTCCTGTCCATCTCCGATCTCGTCCTCCGACCACCACAACAGCCCTTCGCCACCTCAGCCCTCAACCACTGCCACCATCTTCTTCCTCCTCAGCCACCACTTCCGCCGCATCTCCGCCCTCCATTCCCCCACAGTCGCCGCCCCCTTCAAGCTCCGGCAGCCCTCATTCGACCGCCACCACCACAATCCGCCGCTGTCCAGCCCCATCTCAGTCACGCCACCACCAACACCATCCTCATCCACCATCCACCACGACTGCCTCCGTCCTCGCGCCTTCCAGATCGGGCCACCTTCCTCCGCCTCTCGCCGCCGCAGCACCACCACGCCCACCACAGCCTCCATCTCCGTCAAACCCGAGCGCCACCAACAACCACCGCCCCTCGCCGTCATCATCTCGCCATTCACCACAATCCACAAACCAAGAGAAGAATCTGGAAGAAGAAAATGGCAAAGAGAGATTGAGACAGAATAAAAGAAAAGAAGAAGAAGAATAGAGGAGAAGAAGAGAAATGGGGGAAAGAGAAAATGAAGGAAAGAGAAGGGAAAGAAAAGAAATCTGATGAGAGAGGGAAGAAAGAGAAAGAGAGAGAAGAAAATTAAACATTTTGTCGCGGAAGGGTACACCGCGACAAAATGCTCCGCGACCAAAAAAAACGCTCCGCGCCCAAAAATTATTCCGAGACTGTGAGAGGAGAATCAAGGCACAAAAGTTTGTCGCGGAACATGGTTCCGCGACAAAGTGGATCGCGCCCAGAGACAACCTTCCGCGCCCAGAGAAAAGAAAGCACATTCCGCGACAGGGAGCTCCCACCAGGACAGAGACATGTCACGTGACTTGTCTTTAATTATTTCTCCCACATGTCAAAACACTTGGGGAGTCCCTGGAGCTGAAGTCCCGCAAGTGTTAAGGAGTTTCGTCTTTTCCCCTGGACCTCAAGTCCTGCCCCCTCCTGGGCGCCATCCTGGAGCTAAAAAGTGTGTCCTGGAGCAGAATTTGTTCCGCGACAAGGCATATTTGTTTAGCGACACAGTGGGCCTAATGCGCCTAGGGCTTATTTTTCCACTCTCTATAAATATATCCTCCCACCCCCTTGAACAGTAACCTAGCTACACTTTAGTTTATTTTACTGTTTTGGAGGCACCACTGTGCTCTCCAAAAATTATGTTAGATAGGTAGTTTTATTTATTTTTATGCAATGTAGTAGATCTTAGCTTAGTTTAATTTATGCTTTGTAATAAATAAGTGTAGCTAGTGTTCATTTTATTTTCCAGTTTTATATTTTGTACTTTTGGGTTTGAAACACTTAATCAATGGGTGTGTTTAAACCATTTTTGGTTTTTGATGATATTTGAGAAAATGTTCCACCAAAAATTTGTTATGGATCATTTCCATAATATTTATTGCTTTATTTTTGTATTTTTGGTCACTTGACCATTTTTATTGTTTTTAGTTAGGTTTATTGCTTTATTAGGTTTAATAAATGCATGAATGTTTGATATTCATCCCTTGCTAGATTTGGTGTATGCTTTATTTCATCTCTATATTTGTTAGCATAGATTGTATTTGGGCTTAGTCTTGTTTATCTTTTATCTTTTTGGGTTTTGTTCTTGTCTGCCTAGCTTTAGGCAGTTTGTTTCTTTCATTTTCTTTTATTTTATTTTATTTTAACTTTAGTACATTAGATCTAAAAAGGGATAATATTAAAAGTGTTTATGCATATTTATTTAAAATTGCATTACCCATATTGTATTGCATCACGTTGTAACCCCACGGGTTGCAACGTAATTTTCCGTTGTGATCCCACGGATCACAACGCACTCCCCCGCAATGCAATATTAGGCGTTATGCTGCCAAAATTTTTATAAAAATTCTTAAAACCCTTTGTCGCGATGCAACCTTTGTCGCGGAACCACGTTCCGCGACAAAACCCATGTTTAGCGACAAAGGACCAAATTCTTGCATTTTGTCTGCATGGCTTTTGTCGCGGAGCACCCTTGTCGCGGAACCACGTTCCGCGACAAAATTTTATTCCGAGACAGAAAATTATGCCTTGCCATTAATTTCGAAACCCCTTGGTCGCGATGCAACTCTTGTCGCGGAACCACGTTCCGCGACAAAATCCTTGATTAGCGACCAAGGACCCAAATACTTGTAATTTTATTTTGGGAGGACTCTGGCGCGGAACCTTTGTCGCGGAACCACGTACCGCGACAAAATCCTTGTTCCGCGACCAGGAATTATGTCCTTACCAATTTTCAACCCTTTTGTCGCTATACCCCCTTGTCGCGGAACCATGTTCCGCGACAAAATTTTTGCTTAGCGACAAAACAATCCCTAATTTTTCAAAATATCCATTTCTCTTATTTTCCACCCCTTTGTCGCGAAACCTTGTCGCGGAACCATGCTCCGCGACACAAACTCTATTCCGCGACAAAGTGGCACCTTTTTGCCAAATTTTTATTCTTCATCTCACTCCATTAATTAATTGAACCTTTATATTAATATTTTGAGGTTGAGATCCAATGATCTCAACCCATGATTAATTTGATATAAAGAACTTTGTTCAATTCCCCATTAAAAGATTCTTCTACAAATGATTAAACTCTAATGATCTAAGTATATCATCCGGACTGTAATTAATTAATTATGGAATGAGTGATTATTTAGACATGAAGAGCAATTATGGAATCATTTCCTTACCTTGCATGAGAAACCAATGTCTCTCATGCAAGATGACCCAAAAAAATATTTTTCTTTTATTTATTTTGTCTTTTCCCGTAATGTGTGAAACAACTAATAAGGAATATATCAGACTAATGTTGGCGGGTATTCCCACACGGATAACTAGCTCGTGGTCTGTATATTAATTATTAGATTGTTATTTTGCATGGTCTGGATAGTGGCCGGTGGAAGCCTTGGCGGTTCATCCATCCGGGATTACAATAGCTGCTCAGCTGACTCCTATCCGGATACAGTTTTATTCTCTTTATCTTAATTTCAAAACCTGAATTCAAGTTGTAGTATTATTAAATGATGTCGACCAACATTATTTGAGAATAATTACAACAAGAAAATATGTGGGTTTTTCTTCCATTCACAGATAAAAGGGAGCTGAATGACGGCGGTCACCGTCACTTAGAACTCCTTTCTGTCTGAAATTCATCTCACCTTAATGATTAGGGAATTGGACCACAGATAACTGCAATCCAATTAACCCTAATTATTTTGCCACCTTTTTTTGCCAAAATTCTTCTCATCTCCGGCTATTTCATCTTTGTGTTCCAACTTCTGTCTAAACCCGCCTTATATTTTGGGTTATTTACTTTTCCACTTCTCTATAAATTTATCCATGATATTATTATGTAGATATTGTGGTCAATATTATTTTGGGATCCTTCCCTTGGACATAGAAGTCTTGATTTAAATCAGATGTTTCATAATAAATATCCAACAAAAATTCCTTTATAAAATCCGGATCTGAGTAAGGGATAAATTCGACAGTTATGACTAATTCATATCCGACTGGGGGTTGATTTTGGGAAATTAGAAGCAGAGTCAGCGATTAGGTCTCACCTAGACTGAAAGGATCTGTGTTTTAATAGAGAGTCTAGTACCTGATAGGGAATGATTTTCAGATTTATTATTTTCCAAAATTGCTGTTTGTTGGAAATCTTGTATTAAATATTACACTGGGTCAGATTCCACTTGGATTCCGATGAGGTGTGACAGATAATACTAGAGGAACAACATTCGGGCCTTGGTTATTTTCTAAGGTAGGGTTGAGTATTCTTTCAACTGCTATCTTCTTCTACCAAAGCCTATTTTTGAGTCCTGAGTGAGTGCATCCGGAACGAACTAATTTATTAGTTCGTTTCATTAGTTTGTATCTCATAACCACCCGACGGGAAGTGAACACTGCGAGTGGTTCACCGAGAATAGGGAATTCTTGATCCACACCCGGTTATCCTGACTGGGGGCTTTCTTTTACTACCAGGGTCAGGCTTTCAAAAACCTCCAAGTGATAGGATTTTAAATGCTTTCTTTATCGCTTTCTTTTAAATGCTTTCGTTAGAGGTCACTCGGTTGTATTGAGAGTTGTGTAACTGCTACTAGGACTGAGAGTTAAGGGATAGTTCAGGGCTTGATTAGAATCTTTGGGTGTGACATGGGGGAATGATAGCAGTACTTGGCATCTCAATAAATGATTTGTCGGGTGTTGCTTGTCCACCACAGATAAATAACATACCTCTGCGCGGGGGCAGTTGTATATCTGTGGCATCTTAGATTTTGTTGTCTTAAGGCATGTAAATCCTTACTGTAAGTACCTGTCTGTTAAAGGGAACATAGTATAGGAAGCATGAGAGTTAGCTAACTGATGAATTATCCCAAACAAAGATCTGTGTATTAAAATGGAAGTTTAACTGTGTTTCATCTGAATCTTGTCCAATCTTTATTCTTTTCTCCCTGTCCCTTCTGTCTCATTTTAAATCTGCTTTCTTAGATAATTCTTAACCGCTTTCTTAGATTAATTTTATCGCTTTCTTAGATTAAATTTAGTTTGCTTTGTAGAATAATTTTATCTGCTTTATTTTATAGCTTTCATAGCCTAATTTAAATTCTGTCAAGTAGTTGTTAGTCAAAACACAAACTTAAATCGAGTAACCGAGTGGAAAATCTTAGTAAACGGCGTGGGCCCTGCTTCCATCGCACATCCTCCAGTGAACGATCCGGTACTTACTATAAATACTGCAATTTTTGACTCCGTGCGCTTTCGGGGGCACAGTTTCTTAACACGAGTAAATAAAAATGTGATTTTTCAGAAAATACTCAGGTAGTGGGAATTTGCCGAAAGTTTCATGGTAGGTAATCTCATGACATGAAATCATGAGAAGTATCATGGCACATATGCCGGGGACCCTCAGTGTGACAGGCTGAAGGTCAATCTATCCCGGTTGTACCATGAGACTTGTCAAAAGTTTCATGGCAGAGAGGACCACATTGCCATTTGAAATTAAAGCCCCTCACATGAGTAATAAAGAGTAACAACCTTAATATATCCCTAAACCCTTTCCCACGATTCATAACTCCTTTCATTTAATAAAATCAAACCTGATATATTTTATAAAAATATACTCGTGTTAATGAAATTTGTCAAAAGTTTCATCTGTATATCCTATAAGATCCAATGATGATCTTTTAGAATACCAAATCTCAAGTCCAATGGTTCCCTTGATATATCTCATAATTCTCTTAGCTGCTTTAAGATGTGTCTCCTTGGGTTGAGCTTGAAATCTGGCACATACTCCAGTGCTGTATGAGATATCTGGTCTGGTTGCTGTTAGGTAGAGAAGACTACCAATCATGCTCCTGTAAAGCTTTTGATCAACATCACAACTAGAATCTGCTTTAGAAAGCTTCTCATGAATACCCTGTGGTGTTCTTACTACTTTGCTCTCTTCTAAGTTGAACTTCTTTAGCATATTGGTTGCATACTTCTCCTGGGATAAGAAGATTCCATCTTTTTCTTGTTTAATCTGTAATCCAAGGAAGTAATGCAATTCTCCAAGCATGCTCATCTCAAATTCAGTCTTCATATCATGTATAAATCCATCTCTAAGTTCTTCTGAAGTAGATCCAAAAATGATATCATCAACATAGACTTGAACTACAATGATATGCTTATCTGTGTGTTTGATGAAAAGTGTCTTATCCACATTTCCTCTTGTATATCCATGGTTAACCAGGAATTTTGACAGCCTTTCATACCAGGCTCGAGGTGCCTGTTTAAGACCATATAGGGCTCCTTTCACTCTATAAACATAGTCTGGATGTTTGTGATCTTCAAATCCAGCTGGTTGAGCTACATAAATTTCCTCCTTGATTTTTCCATTTAGAAAAGCAGTCTTGATGTCCATTTGATATAACTTGAAATCTAGATAACAAGCAACAGATAACAAAATCCTTACAGCTTCCATTCTGGCCACTGGTGCATAAGTTTCTCCATAGTCTAAACCTTCAATTTGTGTGTAGCCTTGTGCTACCAATCTAGCTTTATTTCTGACTATGTTTCCATGCTCATCTTTCTTGTTTCTGAAAATCCACTTGGTACCAATGATGTTGACGTTGTCAGGGGCTGGTACTAATTCCCATACAGAATTTCTTTCAAACTATAGTAACTCATCCTGCATGGCAGCTATCCAATACTCATCTTTAAAAGCTTCAGATGCATTCTTTGGTTCCATCTTGGATATAAAGCAGTTCATTCCAGCGAGTTGCTTGTAATCAACCTTCTTGTTTCTGGTCTGCCTTGGTGCATCCAATTCTCCAATGATATCAGTGTTAGAATGATGCTTCAAAGTTCTTGGTCCTTTTCTCTTATCTACAACAGCAGTGTCAGGCGGTTGTTGCTCTTCCTCAGTATCAACCAAAGATTCTGATTCAACTCCAGTTTCTACATCAGCTTCAGATGTTGGCTCATGTGTTTCCTCAGATGGTGGATCAAATACAGGAAAATAATGCAGACCATCTTCATATTCAGATAATCCTTTAGCTAGAGAATCTTCAAATAGAACATTCATAGATTCTATAACTTTCTTACTATCAGTCAGATAAACTCTGTAAGCTCTGGAATTGTTAGCATAACCCAAAAACAACCCTTTTTCTGATCTGGCATCAAACTTCTTAAGTTGTTCCCTGTCTCTGTAAACATGACAAGGACAACCAAAAGTATGAAAATATCTAACATTAGGAAGTTTATCATACCATATTTGATAAGGAGTGAAATTTGTCTTCGGCCTCAAAAGAACTCTGTTTGAAATATGGCATGCTGTGTTGACAGCTTCTGCCCAAAAGGTCTTTGATAGTGTACTCCCATGAAGCATAGATCTTGCCATCTCCTGTAAGGTTCTATTCTTCCTTTCTACAATCCCATTTTGTTGAGGAGTCTTTGGGGCAGAAAACTCTTGAGAAATTCCATGTTGTTTACAGAAGTCAGTGAACTGTTGATTGTCAAACTCTCTCCCATGATCAGTTCTAATCCTTTTGATTTTTTCTTGTTTTTGATTCATGATCTTCAGGCTTGTGGACTCAAAATACTCAAAGGCTTCATCTTTTGATCTGAGAAAACAAACAAAGGTAAATCTAGAAAAATCATCAACTATCACAAGTACATACCTTTTGCCATTAAGGCTTTCAACTTCCATTGGACCCATCAAGTCCATGTGAATGAGTTCAAGGCAGTGATTTGTGGTAATTTCATCTACTCGTTTGTGTTGAGCTTTGGTTTGTTTTCCTTTAGAACATCCTTCACAGACAATTTGAGAATTGTTCTGTAGTTTTGGCAACCCTTTGACAGCTCCAGAAATGCTCAATTTGTAGAGAGTTTGATAATTCAAGTGTGCCATTCTCTTGTGCCATAGGCTTGTAAGATCTTCTTTCAAAATCAAAGCCCTGTCTACTGTTTCCTTTAGGACATAACAATTGTTAGTAGACCTTTTCCCTGACATGATACACTTGTAATCTTTAAAGACATAGCAAGTATTCATATCAAATAGCACTAAGGAATTTTCATCACATGATTGACTTATGGAAATCAAATTGGTAGTTAAACCATCAACAAAGTAAACCTTAGAGAGATTAGAAAGAACTCCCTTTTCAATTTTACTATAGCCAGTGATTTTGCTTTTGGCACCATCTCCATACATCACCTCTCCACAATCCTGTTCTGTGAAGTTTTGTAGTATATTTTTGGTTCCAGTCATATGCCTAGAGCATCCAGAATCAAAATACCACAAAGTGTTCTTTTGATGTGCCTGCAAAGATACAACAACAAGACCAAGTGACTGTTGATTAGAATGTTTAGGTATCCAGGCCTTACGAATCTGGATCTTCTTTTGTAGTTCTAACGTCGGCCAGACAACAGGTCTTCCATTTAAGAGATCTCGAACAATCCTTAAACAAGTGTCTGCTTGATGACCAGGTAGACCACAATATATACAATCCCTTGAGTCTTGGGGTGCAATATTGACTTGAATTGGCACATTTTTATAAGCAGCTGCATTGCTTGACTGTTCACCAAGATATCCTCCACTAACAAAGTTTCTCTTGGTTGGTTTGAATTTCTTTGCTTTACCTTTCTTCTTGTATACTATACCTGAAAGATCACCAGGTCTTTTGCACATAGAAAGAACTGAATCTAATTTATTTTTACCTTTTACCGTTTGAGAGAGTTCATTGCTTTTGGCTTGAAGTTGTAGATTTTCTGTGGCCAAACATGTCTTTGCATCAGAAAGTTTGGAGCATTCATCTTGAAGTTCCTCAACTTTGAGCTTTGCTAGCTTTAATTCCTTTTGTAATTTGATCTTTTCAGCAGATAAATTATCATAAGAAATTCCGAGGTCAGTCAGTTGTGCTAACAACTTCTTATTCTCGTTGAAGGCTGTATCATACTCGAACTTTAACTCTTCATATGCATCGGCCAGTTTTAAGTATATTTCACTGATATTACCTGCATCCATAGAATCATCTTCATCAGTAGAATAATCTATTGAATTTGTTATACCTGGTTGGGAACTACAGTCTCGAATAGTCAATGCGATAACATCTTCAGAGTCACTCTGTTGTTCCTCGGTTGCTTCAACATCGAATTCGTCATCACTGAGTGTAGCTTGATAAGCTTTTCCTTCTTTCCTTTTGGCAGTAGGACATTCCTTTTTGAGATGTCCTTTTCCACCACACTCGTAACATATAATAGAAGAGAATTTGTCAAATTTCTCAGGTTCCTTGGGTTTCTTGACATTACTGCCTTTGCCTTCGAACTTCTTAGATCCTTTGGATTGTTGTTTGTCAGATGTTGAAACACCATGTGAACTGGATTTCTGAGGCTTGCCTTTCTGTAACTGTCTTGCTCTCTTTTCTTGAAGAAATTTGGCCATCCTTCTAGTGATCAAGGATAACTCTTCATCTAAATCATCATCTGTTTCCTCAACCTTTTCAGCCTTTAGAGCAATACTCTTCGATTTTCCTTTGCTCCTTGATTCGAGATGATTCATTTCATAATTTTGCAAATTTCCAACTAACTCTTCCAAAGTCATGGTGTTGGTCTTCTCACTCTCTTCAAGAACTGAGATCTTTCCAGAATACTTAGGAGAAACCGTACGTAGCATCTTGCGAACCAATTTTTGTTCATCAAAATGCATTCCAAGCTCTATGCATTGATTAACCACATTTTGAAATCTCTCAAAGTATGTTGAAATATTTTCATCATCCGTCATCTCCAACCTGTCATATAAGGATTCAACACGATGTAATCGGGTTAGTTTAACATCGGCAGAACCTTCAAACCTGACTTCAAGAAATCTCCACATCTCATAGGCCTTTTTGCAATTCTTGATCATTCTATGCTGTGCCTCTTCCATGGCTCCGCTGATCGCGTTCATGGCTGCGTAATTCCCTTGTTTTGCTGCTCTTTCTGCTACAGTTAATTCGGCCTTCCGAGCAAGTCGTGTAATCGGTGCAGCAGGTGGTACAGTCGTTGTTGTGGCAGCAGTGGTAGAGGTAGTATCTGTTGAAGCGGATGTGGTCGTCGTTGTCGTGACAACCGCAGGAATTTCAGTCCTTGTTGGTGGTTCCCATGCTTCTTCAACTGCATCCCAGACATCTTCTCCAAGAGCTCTGAGATAACACTCCATTCTTGATTTCCAGTAGCTAAAATTGTTTCCATCGAAGATTGGTGGACGAAGATGCGAAATTTCCCTACTCATCTTGAATCTTGAATCTCCAGTGAATGTTTGAAGATTGGCTCTGATACCAATTGACAGTCCCTTGTGAGTAGGTTGTTAACGCGATGTATTGACAACACACACAATTGCAGAAATATAAGAACACAATTGTTTGTTGACCCGGTTCGGACCTCCTGTCCTACATCCGGGGGATTCCAATCCAGGCGAAGATTACTCAACTATGAACAAGAACAAACACAAGACCCGAGACCAATCCTGTTAACTCGATCTAGAAGCTGAATCTCTCCCCCTCAACTTCTAATCTCCTTAACTAGAATTACAGAGACAATCTTGCTGTTCCTTCACCCTGTTGACGTCCCTGAATCAAGAATCCTTTAAGCTATATCAAGAAGACTCCTTCTCCTTGATTTACAACACGATCTAAAATGATATACACTGAATTACAACACAATTCTATCAAGAACAAAAACTCTCAAAACATCTCACCATGAAGAACAAGTTTTTGACTCTCTTGAAGTATATCTTCTAAAACGAAAACTAAACTCACTTGGTAGAATATTGAAGATAAAATCACTTGAAGTAAAGACTGACTCAAAGACTATTTATAAACTAAGAACATCTTGGTCTTTGAGTCCGGGTGCTGGTGAAGCTTTGATCTTTAAAACCATAACTGTATCGTTGTTAGAGCGTTGCAATGACACCCAAATGATTCTGCATGAAATGTTAGTGCCAACACGTAGAACTACAAATTTTACTCTCATCTTGTACTACGTAATGTTTTGGGTTTAATTTAATTATTTTCATTTTATATTTTGAAAGCATAATAAGATACTATGTTACTCTCATCTTTCCTCCCTCATCCGAAAGCCGACTCCTTCATCTGAAAAGAGTCGACTCCGTGTCCACTCGCCGGAGTCGTTGCCGGACACGTGTCCGGGATAGAGTCGTGTCTGAGGCAGATTCTCGACCCAAATGAGGGTGTCCGAGTTTCATAGTAATAATACTATAACCACTGGATTTTCTCATCTTATCGGTAATACTATGAACCAAATAATATATAGTACTTAGTAAAGCTTATAATACTCAACATTGACATTGTTAATCATTTGAGTTAATGCTTCACTTAGGAGGACTGAAATGCTTTGTTTAGTTGTACAATTACTTTTTTCGCTCATGGAATTTAATCTATGTCTGGAGTTTTACATTAGTGGAAACAGAAACCCATGCTACTGGTCATTCCTGAAACTTTGAGTTAGTTAGGAAGGTGTTAATTTGTTGGGATTACTGCCATCTCTTGTGCTCAACAAGTATTTCCTCTGTGTTGACCATAATAATATTCCATAGTATCTAATTAATCATTCTATCAGTATTAATCAATCAATTTTCTGTCTATACCTATATATTTAAATGAAAAAGAACTAAGTTTACTCCCTAAGTAGTTATACTGAGAACGAAAATTATCAATATTTTTGTGTAATTAATACATTAGTATTAGGACATGACACTGGCTTAGTTATCAGAATAAAGAGCATGACCCCTAGTTGATTTGCAATATCTATATATAGTAAATGTATATGCATCCAAAACTTGAAATGGAAGAAATCTGTTCTCCTACCAGATGCGTTCTACTTTACTGTATTATATATGTTCAAATCTGTGCAGGTAATTTACTATATATGCGGTCTAATTTATACCAGCATCACAAAAACCTAAATACTTAGAAATTTAGCTAACAGGATATTAAAATTGGATTGATATCTTTGTGCTTATCTTTTCCTTTCAGATATTGTTTGTTAATGTTCTATTAAAAATAAACTTTGTAGAGAAATGCTGACATACATATATTACATACCATGTAGTTTGTCTCATCTACCATCAGGTTAACTGTTCTGTTAAATTTGCTTTCTCAATTGAGTTATTGTTTTTGACATATGTTTGAAATCCCACACACTTGACATTACTAGAATATCCATGAATAAGTGTTTAATTCTTCAATTTTGAAATCATTTAACAATTTTGAAACAGTAATAATATATTAAAATAAATCATTGAGATATATATGAATGCATTGGATTGGATTGTACAGGAATGGATAGGAGTTGGATGTATAGATGGGTGGGTAAACTCATGACCACTGAATTTAAAGCCGTTGTTAATTTCTTTCTAGGGTTTTGTCGTGATAATCCGGATGTCGACTCTGTGGGAGGGAAGATTAGGTGTCCGTGTAAGAGATGTAAGAATAGATATCACTTAGCGAAGGATGATATACGATACCATCTTTATAAACATGGATTCGTTGATAATTATGAGACGTGGACATGTCATGGGGAGCGACATCAAAATAGGTCATTCTATGCTCTCGACTCGATACCCGAAGGGGCAACACAAATAGGGGTTTCAGGTGTCGGTGAAACAGTTAATGATTACATACAAATGTTATATGATGGAATGGGATCCAATATTCCAGAAAACACACCAGGAAGTGTAGATGGTGTTCCAAATCCACCTGAGGAGCCTAATGCAAAGGAGAAACTGTATTATAAGATGTTAGATGCCGCTGACAAAGATTTGTGGCCGGGTTGCAAGAAATTGACACTTTTGTCAATGGTTGCTCGGTTACTAAATGTTAAGGCAGAACACAACCTCTCAGAGAGGTGTTTTGATACGTTATGTCAGTTGATAATTGATGCACTTCCAGAAGAGAATGTTATGGTTAAAAATTTCTACCAGGCTAAGAAGCTTTTGGAAGGTCTTGGGCTACCCGTTGAAAAAATAGATTGCTGTGAGAAATGGTGTATGTTGTACTGGCGTGAAGATGCAAGTCTGGAGACTTGTAAGTTCTGTGAGAGGCCTAGATACAAGGTTTCAAATAACAATTCTCGCATTCCGGTCAAGTACATGTTCTATTTCCCATTGAAATCGTTTAAAACGATTGTACGCATCAGATGTTACAACTAAGTACATGACATGGCATGTTGGCCATGGGCATGGGACGACTGAGGAGATGTGTCACCCTTGTGATGGTAAAGCATGGAAACACTTTGATTGAATCCAACAGAGCTTCGCAGCAGATGGCCGCAATGTACGGTTGAGATTATGTACTGATGGGTTCCAACTGTTTGGCTAATCGGGATCTTAATACTCATGTTGGCCTGTCATATTGACACCGTATAACCTCCCTCCAGGAATGTGTATGAAGGACAATTATATGTTCTTGACAGCAATAATGCTTGGTAAATCAAGCCCGAAACAGAGAATTGATGTGTATTTGCAGCCGTTGATTGCTGAGTTGAAGGAGACGTGGGAGATAGGTGTAACCACATACGACATATCAAGAAAACAAAATTTCCAGTTGAAGGCAACATTAATGTGGACAATAGGTGACTTCCCAGCATATGCTATGTTGTCTGGCTGGAGTACGTATGGGAAAACTGCCTGCCCCGTATGTATGGATGATACAGAATCCATAAGATTGAAAGAGGGTGGAAAACAATCATGGTTTGATGCTCATCGTAGGATCTTATCCCCAGACCATCCCTACAGATTTGATAAGTCAAAATTCACGAAGGATCATGAAGAGCATAGAGTGGCACCATCATATAAGAGTGGGGATGATGTGTTAGCTGCTTTAGAATTTCATGGTCTACGTCGTGTGATAGATTTCGGTGGCGAAGAAGCAAATGCAGCGTTAAGTAAGAGTTGTGGTTGGAAAAAAAGAAGCATCTTTTGGGATTTACCATATTGGCGAACCAACTTGATTCGGCACAATTTGGATGTAATGCATATTGAGAAAAAATGTGTTTGAGAATATTTTCAACACCGTAATGGACGTACAGGGGAAATCAAAGGACAATGCAAAAGCACGGGCTGACCTTGTGGACTTGTGTTGCAGACATGAATTACATAGGAATCCTCATACCGGTAAGTACCCAAAGGCCGTGTACACAATGGATAAGGAAAAAAGAGATGTATTCTTGAAATAGGTTGGGAGTCTCAAGTTCCCGGATGGTTATGTGTCCAATCTTAGTAGGTGCATTGACATAAATAAACTGAAGATGTTTGGCATGAAAAGCCATGACTGTCATGTGTTCATGCAACGTCTTCTGCCTATAGGATGGAGGGAGTTGCTGCCGAAGAATGTATGGAACGTCGTGACTGAATTGAGCAATGTCTTCCGCAGTATGACAACAAGAACCATTAAAGTGCAAGACATGGAACGGTTGGGATTAGATGTACCAGTAGTCCTTTGCAATCTGGAAACTATTTTCCCACCGGCCTTCTTTGACTGTATGGAGCATCTACCTATTCACCTACCCTACGAGGCAAGTGTAGCAGGTCCAGTTCAGTTCAGATGGATGTATCCATACGGAAGGCATGAAAAATTTAAGTATTATTGTCTAGGCTATTAATTTCAACCCTACAATCCAACTTTTTTATTCCTATTTTCTTGTAGATATTTGAACCGTTTAAAACGCACTGTGCGCAATAAGGCACATGTTGAAGGTTCTATTTGCAATGCATATATGGTTCGAGAGGCATCCAGTTTCTGTTCACATTATTTTGAGAAACATGTTTCACACGCGAAAGGAATGTGCCACGAAACGATGATGGAGGCGTTCCTGCACCAGATGTGGAATGCCAAATTAGCGTATTCAAGCAATCAGGCTGGCACCAGGGCAAGACTAAAAAGAGGCACTTGTCGGCGGAGGAGATAGCAGCTGTCCATAGGCATTTGTTATTGAATTGTGCAGAAATTGAACCATTCGTTTTTGCAAACCAGGCTGAACAAGTATGTTTTGTCCCAGTCCCCAATACAAGGGCAACCTCCAGCCGGGGTGAACAGTTAGCGGTTTGTAAAGTGAAACCGAGGGGTGTAATAATGGTACAACTAGTGGAGGATATTGATGTGTTCCAAATTGACGGTGTCGAACACTTACAGGTTGAAACCGGCAACCTTAGAAGTGGTCGTGAACAATTAACGGATGAAGTGGTGCAGTACGTAGATATGCAAGGAGACGATGCAAACCATTACGTTGAAGATGATGTATCTGAATCGTCAATTGATACTAGTACAACTTCAGATGAGTCAGACATTGATGATTTGTACGAGAACACTTCCGACGACGATTACCATGTTTAGAGTGTGCATATTATGTGATTTTATTTTATTGATTGCTGGCAAATATATGTATGGTTTCATGTATTCCTGATAATTTTCCTTTATGTGAATTTGCAGATGTCGGAACAGAGGAAAAGTTCTTCGCAAGGGAATCGAAGTGGTTCGGCTGTGCAATCTGGTACTGCACGCCGGCCTCCGCTTATAGATGCCCAGATAGCCGCTGCATTTCACGAGAGATATGAGATACGCCGTTTACAACTGGCATCAGGTATTATCTGAAAGCTTTTCCACATTTTCAAATTTTTCCTTGTGAAATTATTTTGATATTTGTACTCTACATCAACATAAAATTGTGGATCTGTTAAAATTGTGAAATACAAAAGCATCTACACCTCCTACGGACACAACAGCGGACAGTACTCTGAATGCAACTACACCGGATACCGCGACCCCCCAACTCCAGGTAATTTTCTGTCTTTAATGTGATATGTATATTTACATGATTGCCACATTTTAATGTCTTTTGCCATTTATAATATTGATGGCTAGGTTCGGCATCTGTTGTGCTTGATACACCGCCCGCCCCACCCTTGCCAGGCCGGATTGTTCTAAAACCAGATCCAGATGGAATGTAAGTAATTATGTTCATTTGGCATTAATTATTTAGACATCATTATTGGATTTAAAATTAGTGATCTATGTTTATTTTTTCCTGTAGCCTTGAGGTCCCAACTACTCTAGTTAAAAACATCTGAGACGTGTATCCATTACGTTTCGATCCAGGCGGCGTAACATGGAGAAAAGTGTCACAGGATATTAACGACTGGTATTGGGGCAGTTTCATGTAAGTATTTGGGTTGTTAAGATTGTTTCATATGTGGTTTATTCTCAAATATATTTGTTATGATCTTATATCATGTCCTAATTTTGAGAGGTAAATAATATACAATTTCTTAATTGCAGAAAGTAGCTACTTGGGCACCTGAGCATGAAAGTTTGGTAAAGAAAGAGTGGCTGAAGAAAAATTCATTGAGGTATTCAATTTTACGATTCAGGATTTGTAATGTCATTGAACAACTTTAATATTCGCTTCTGTAATCATTCTACTTCTTAAACTTATTCTCTATAGGTATAGAGATTATACATTAGATGTAAGGGATGTCAAAAGGCCATTTCCTACAGACCCTGTGACTGCAGAAAACTGGCAACAATATTGGGATTCGGCTGCATTTAAGGAAAAGCAAAAACATGCTAAAATTAACAGACGAGGTGGTTCAGAGAGTAATCCTGCATTGCCCACCCACACATCGGGTTGTAGGACGATCCGGGCCACAAAAGAATATCTGGTAATATTTTCAAGTTTCAAATTTCTTTGAAGTATTTAACTGATGTTCAAGCTGCTTCAATACATCATCAAACCTTTTGCACTGATTATAAGATTCTCAAAATTTATATACTTAACTCTTCTCATAGGCCAATCTGAAGAAGATGAGTATCGAACTAGCCGAGGTCCATGAGTATTGTTATACAAGGAAGCATGAGAAAGAAAAGTGGATTGTCCCCAAATCAAAAGATTTCCATGTAATGAACTAGGGAATGTTTTAGTATCTAGTTGTCTTTGTGTTGTGTCTGGTGTGAATTAATTCTACATCTTCTGGTTCAACTAAATGTTCCTGATATCTATAATAGGAGGACTTTGAAGCAGTTACTCAATCTCAGGGGCTCACAGAAGATTTGGATGAGGTTGCGCTTCACGACCGTGACAAAATTTTTGTCCAGGTCGGGACCTTGACATAATTTTTAAATTTTCTACCTATATAAGTTGGTGTCTTCACATTAAAATTTAAAGTTCAAGATAATACCACTGTACTATTTTTTATCAGGTTGTAGGAGGACATAATAAGAAGAAGCTTGTGTATGGAGTTGGATCACTTTCCAGGAGCATATCACTACCAGGAATGCAGTCCTCCACTCCAGCACCATCATCCGGTCCAAATAGAACTCAAATACAGGAGCAGTTGACTGAGGTAATTACAACTGTGCAAAAAGTTTCACTAAGGCAAGATACAATTGAAGAGGAAATCCAAAGAATTCGTGGAAGTGCACATGACCGCTCCCCAGACCCCGATGATGATGGATTGGGAGGTGACTTCAGACTACGAGGCGATTTCACGATGCCTATCTACTGACATTTCTGTATGTAAGATTATTTGTTCATAGTTCAATCATCCAATTCTAAAATAAATCTCTAACCCTTTGCGTTTCTTTCTGTTTGTAGTTATTTGGAGATCGTTGGAGCTTGTGCATAGCTGACTTAGGAGCCTATGGAGGCATTCAATTTCATGATTTTGGTTGGTCTTTTGTTATGCTCGTCACTGATTCTGTTGTGCCGTTTTGATGACTTCAATGGTTGTTAGTATTTTGTTACTTGAAGACACATTCTAAAGTGTTTTGGATATTTACGTTAAACATGTATAAAAAGTATGTTGGCCTAGGTTATTTTGAAAATATTTGGATATTAATTTAAGTTACAGCTGTTGGATATCTTATATAAGAGTTGTTGGATGAATGGTGAATACTTGAATGTAGATGTGTGTTTGACTCTAATGCAGGTTATTTGGTAAAAACATAAAACAAGCAGCACCTGCTGCCCGTGTACAAAACGGCGACAGAATCGCGACGGAAAATTCCGTCGCCGACTAGGATTAGAAAAATTACAAAATGGCCCAAAATCCGCGATGGAATTGGAGACAGAAAATTCTGTCGCAAACATTGGCTACGGAAACGCCGACAGAAAAAGTGACGTCGTCTGCTACGGAAAAATGCGTCGCGAATTCCGTCGCGGATATCGGCGACCTATTTATTCCGTTGCTGTTTCCGTCGCCAAGGTCCGCGACGCCTCACTTTTCTGTCGTCTTTGAAATGGCGACGAGGACTTTAGTGACGGGACGATTTCCGTCGTGGAATCCGTCGCCGGATCCTCTGGCGACGGAAATTTGGGCATCGGAGACGGAAAATTTCTGTCGCCGATCCGAGATTTTCTTATAGTATCTTATTAGATTCGTCTCGTCTTGTAGCATTTAAATATCAAACTTTTAGAATTTTTACTTGTATCAAACTTGAGATCATTAATGGTTTAAAATGTATATTGAACTGCATGAAAAGTGAAGTATGTAACACTTAAAAAATAGTGGAAATATATTTTTATTCAATATTGTATATAATAAGTATTTATAGTAATATTTTAATTATTATTATTTAATAAATGTTATTATTCTTGAGAATTTATAAATAATACAATTTGTTACAACTAAATAAATTCTGGATCTAGTTGAATGATTGTGGAATATTAATTGGATTTGGATCATTTACAAATAAACAAATGTTTAAGAATTGCACTTTGACCTGAATAGTTTTTGTTAGAAAATTGAGCGATAGATTAAAAATGGAAAAAATAAATGTCTAATGGTACCAAATTTAAAAATTTGGAAATGTATGACCAAAAGGTGTAACATCTCACATCACATAGCTTTGAGAGGAAAACGAAGCATGCCTTATAAATATATGGACATCTCTCCCTTGTAGACGCATTTTAAAATTGTGGAGGGATCGGCCCACAGGGTACAATATCTATAAGTACTTAAGTAGGTGTGATTGGGACGTTACAGATGGTATCAAAGCCAATTACCAGGCCGACGTGCCAGCGTGGACGCTGAGCCCTAGGGGGTGAATTGTAACTTCCCACATCGATTGGAAAGAAGAACGAAGCATGTCTTATTAAAGTATGGACACTTCTCCCTTTAGGTGCGTTTTAAGCCATGAGAGAAGTGAGCCCGAAGCGGACAATATCTAGAAGTGGGTGTAACTTGGACGTTACATTGCTATTGCTTTCCAATGTGAACTTGTAAAGAGTAATAATTAAGATGTTTGCTTCATGCTTGACATTTTTGTCGTCTCCATTACAATATGTCGAGTCAATAATTTTATATAAGCAACTACTGAACCCGAAAGAATATGTTTTTTACAAACAACATTCCAGAGTTTCCATAATTTCTTGAGTGGAATGGGAAGTAAAAAGACTCAACTCAAGCCACCACAAAGGCAATGGAAGTACCTGTAAAATGCTTGATCGATCCCAGGAGATGCTTTGCTGCACCAAAATGGCTGATTCTGTACACACCTCGAGAGGCTGTTTTTGGTATTCGCCATTCCATAGTTGCATGGCTTCGGGGGCTGAGTTTAGCAGGTCGCGACCAAATGAAACGGAGGCAGAAATCATCGTCATCATGCACAGGCACCCATGAATCATCCCTTTGGTGCATTTCCACTAGTGCAAATGTACCTTCCGTCATGACGTCATTTCTAGGGCATGCTGACCAGAAAACTACAGTTACCTTGTCGCCCCGTCTAAAGGTGCTGTTCTTTGGGACATCTTTGTAAACATCCCCAAATGTTTTCCCAAGCGGAGTTCCATCCATAACAACTGGTGTGAGAAAGCTTATTTGGTTTTCGAGGAGGTCTGGTGGCTGTGGCCCGGGTTCTGCTGGTTCTCCACTGACAAGTGCTGCAGCGAGCTTCTTGAATTCTTGAATGTAGCCACTGAGGGTATGGGGGCCATACAACGTGGAGGCACCCTGAGATGGACAATAAGGGGATTATTATTACAGGTTGATTCAAATTTCGACCAAAGCAGAATACGACAGACCAGACTGATTATTTAAACTGACCTCGTATCTCTGTATCTCGTACTCCTCGAATGTTGTAATGTATTGTGAATAAGTGTTTGTCAAGCCAGCTAACACTACATGTATATTCTCACCAAAAGTAGTGTTATTTCCACTTGTTAGAGCATCCTTAACTGCATCCCGGAGCCATCTCCCAGCCATGGTGCTGAACTCTGGAATATAATTGAAAGAGAGAAAAAAGTGTCGGAAAGCACAAGTGAAAGTAGATCTATTTCACGTATATAAAATAGCTCAACTTTTCTCTCGGGGATACATAGAATAATGCAATAAGTTTTATAGCCTAGTTTTGGGAACAGGTACGTTTGTGGATGGTTAGACAAATGGCAATACCTCCGGGCACACTAAGAATGACGAGTTGCCCCACCCTCAGAATTTGTATAGGAAGTATTGATGGCTGCAAGAGGACAAACATATTCATCAGTCCGTATCAAAGATAACCATTCTGTAAATGAACGGGAACCTGAAGTATAGTCTTATAGACAAAATGAAAATGTAAAACTGAATAAAACCTTAATCGAGGAAGAATGGGAACAAACACCATTTCAGGTGGAACTATTAATAAACGAACAGGTGGAAACACAATGAGATTATATGGAATGAAAACCTGCCAACATATCAGAATCAATACGAATGATAAATACGACTGGGGATTTGGTAGTAATATTTACTGGATCATCCAGAAGCTGAACAGTGGTTCAAAAGAAGCAGGCAGATAACAGGAACACAGAATTCGTAAGCGTAGTGAGATGCGAAATATTTTACATTGAATGAGATAATATTGTTAGTAATCCAGGAAAACAGCAGAAATGGTAGAACTCGGAACTTAACAAAATACACAAAACACTGGAAGTTAAACAAGATCACAAAACTGAAACAAAAAAAATTGAAAGGCGAGTGTATATTGAGTGTATAAACATGCAACATAAGCATGAAGGGAAAACATCAACAAACAAAAGAATTAGGAACTTCTCAAACTGCTAAAAACTGCATCACCATCACCAGTAAAAAGACAAAATTAACTAAAATTAAAATCAAGGAATAAAAACACCAAAACAAAAACATTGCATTGATCATAATAAGATTAATGGACTGGAGAGTGAAAATTATCTATATAAGTTTATTGACTTTGGATCACAACCATAGATCTTTGATTCAGGGTTTGGGACCATTCTACCCTATTTAGAATAGTAAAAAATTTTGCCACCCACAATTTAAGGAAAACTATTTTTTTGCCCAAAATGACGAAAAAGCTCCTACAGCAAAAAAATAATGTGACACAATGGAGGCATTCGAAAGCCTTCGAGTGCCACTCAAAGACCTTCAAGTGCCACTCGAAAGACGAGAGTGAGACTCGAAGGGTGGGAGTGGGACTAAAAAAATTTGAAATGGCTCAAAGCCACTCAGGGCTACTAGTGACTCCCAGGATTTTCAAGTGGCTTCAAGTGACTCCCGAATGCTTCGATTGGCATCCAACTCCAAAAAATTTTCCCATGCTTCGAGTGACACAATGGAGGCATTCGAAAGCCTTCGAGTGCCACTCAAAGACCTTCAAGTGCCACTTGAAAGACGAGAGTGAGACTCGAAGGGTGGGAGTGGGACTAAAAAAATTTGAAATGGCTCAAAGCCACTCAGGGCTACTAGTGACTCCCAGGATTTTCAAGTGGCTTCAAGTGACTCCCGAATGCTTCGATTGGCATCCAACTCCAAAAAATTTTCCCATGCTTCGAGTGACTCATGAATTTCGAGTTGTCTTAAGTGACTCGAAGGTCTTCGAGTGGAATGATTTGAAGCGAAGTTTCCAGTTCAAGCCATTCACTGCAGAGTTGAGGGATGTGCAGATTGGAAATGCATATTTTGTACCATTCACTGTTACAAAACTCAAGAAACAACTTCCAAGCCTAAAAGATATGGGAACGGAAGGTTGTTTACAGCATGAGGAAAATATTAGTGTTAATAAAGCTAATGTTTGGAATAAGATAACAATGTGTATAAGAGTATTTTTGGATCATCTCCTCTACTAGAAACATTTTTTTTTCAAAACCACTGTACTCTTTACTCCCAAAGAAATCATCAACATTTATAAAAGATGATCCAAAAATACTCTCATATACATTGTTATCTTGTTACAAATCATTCATCAAGTTGTAAAAAACCTTCCGTACCAGTATCTAAATGAGTGGATGATGATACCTCTTGGCTTCGTAGGATGCATGCTTTTGTGGGGAGGATGCCATTGTCTTCCATGGAAAATATGTATCTTATTTTCTTTTGAGAAACAGTGGCTTCCAGGTTTGGAAGTTGTTTTTTGAGTTTTAGTAACCGTGAACGGTACAAAATATGCATTTACAATCTGTAATTAATAGACTGAACCGAAAAATTCGCTCGAAATCATTCCACTCGAAGCCAACTCGAAATTCGGGAGTTACTCGAAGCATGGGGAAAAATTTTTGGAGTTAGATGCCACTCGAAGCATTTAGGAGTCACCCGAAGGCCACTCGAGACCTGTGCGGCACTCGAAGATTAAGTCACCCCCAAGCCACACGAATCCTGTGAGCAACCCTTGTGCCACTAGAAAATCCTGAGAGTCACTAGAAGCTCGTGAGTGGTTTTGAGTCATTTCAAATTTTTTCAGTCCCACTTCTACCCTTTGAGTCTCACTCCCATCGATGGGGTGGCCTTCGAGTGACTACCTTGTGTCACATTATTTTTTTATTGTAGGGGCTTTTTCATCATTTTCGGAAAAAAATAGATCTTTCCTTAAATTGTGGGAGGAAATGTTTTCACTATTCTAAATGGGGTAGGATGGTCCCAAGCAAACCCATAAAATAATGTGTAGTACTACCTCCGTTCCTTAATACTTGTCACATTCCTGCATTTGACGCAAACTAAGACGCATTTTCAATTCTTAATAACTCAAATTGTATACAGGTAAATTATAAATTTGATATTCTAAAACTACGTTATTAGACGAATCGAACAAGATCTTACTTGAATATTTTTTTTCTTATTCAATTGTGCTAAAAAATTTGATCAAAGTTACTCAATAAATAATGACAAATCATCTTGCGTGACATGTTTTAAGAAACGGAGGAAGTATTATTCTAGAAAAACTTTAATGTGCCACTGCTATGTTGAATAAGCTGAATATAACCCCCCAAAAGCATGTCAGCAAACTTCATATGGTTAAGAGCAACTGCCAAGAGCTAAGTGATGGGAAACTAGCAAGTCATTTGAATAAATTGGCCTTAGAAACTGCTAAAAAGACAGAGAGAGAAATGAAAGTCACAGCAACAAAGTGTAACAAATTAGCAATAACAACTGACCGCCCAATCATAAGGCTTATCCATTTCACCAGTGTCCAGTAGGATGGGCTTTGGCCGTTGACAATCAACTTGTTCCTCACTAGGAGTTTTTATTAAGTTGCGGACGAGTCTCCAAAAGGCATTTCCCTGAAAAGAAAGGCATCACTTTGGAACAATAGAGTTCAGACTATATAAAGAATTAGACATACATCAACATCCCCCTTGCTTAAAATCGAAAGCCCCAGGCCCATCTGTTGTACCAGCAGCAAATGCAAACCCCATAGCGGCAGGACACGTTGTCACCATATGGGAACCTCCACCTTCTTCTGGAATAGTCACATTAAGTTCGGAAAAATCGACGAAAGAATGGCGAGAATCAATTTTCCCAGTTAACTGCTCTGATGCTGCATTGAAAAGCTCGACTGCTTTCCTGAATTGTCTCTCGCCAATTATGCGCGTGCTTTCAAATTCATCAGGATATCTACCAAGAAATTGAAACGTGATAAGCCTCCCAGAATTGTTTTATTTTCTGAAAGTAGCAAGTTGGTATTGTGATTTGCATTTGTTTCTACCAATAAGACACTAAATAGTATGCATACCCTGGCCCACGTCCATAGCATAACTCATTCTTTCCACCACAGGTACTATAGTTGAAGTCACAACGTGTATCAGTATCTAAACAATAGGTACCGAGCACATTCGGACTAACATCACCACAATTGGATTGACAAAAGGCAGATACAAATCTCGGCCTATCAGCCTGCCTGAAAGCACTCCTGACACGCCTTGATAGGCTAGAAAACCTGGTGGCTGATCTTCCAAATGGGGAATCAAAAGCAGCAGCAATTTCCAGTAATTCATGATCTGCATTTAGCCCAACCAACATTTATCTCAAAGCATTGAGTTGTAAACATTTTTAGCATTTATAATTAAATTTGATCAAGAAAGCCATAACCAAGCCTATCTCTAGTTAGCATCTCCGTAGAACTTTATACTAACCAGTAACCAGTAACCACCATATATTAAGAACATAACACAACTAAAGCATGCCAGGAAGCTGAGAACTTCCCTGTACAGAGTAGAAGTAAGTCACTTCCCTCACGTAAGCATGTCATATCATCAAATTATATATTGTTAACACATTTTTATGCTTAAAAAAAGTACAATAAACATCTATAATGATTAGAACAAATCAAACATGTGATTCACCATTCTACAATATTCATAAAACATATGCCAGAAATGTAACACCCCGGTTTTTGGTAACCCAGGTCGGGATGTCACCGCCACATCTCCCTAGTAAGACACGGTTTCTCCGAGCTTACTAAAGAGATGCAAGGCTAGGTATTGCAGTGTTTAAAACATTTAAAGCATTCAAAATAGCCCATACAATATAAATCGAAAATAATAATAGCATAGCGCAGCGGAAATATTTAGTTTAGTACAGTATCGCAGCGGAAAATATAAAAAGGGCCGACATGGCCAAAACACGGGTTAAACAGGCCCGTTCATAATATAGTCTAAGTACGAAATTTAAAAGCAAAATAAAAGTTCCCAAAATCCCATGCATGATTCGTGCTCACACATGCTCATTCCACATATTCTGTAAAGAAAGGAATAAAAATGGTTTTGATCAGCAAAATTGCTGAGTAAGTTAACACATGCATGATCGTAGGGTTTAAAAGCCATAACTTTAATAATTTAACAAAAGCATGATAATAACATAATATTTGATTTCATATAATCCATATCATATAGCACAATCTATCTCAGGCTCTATTTAATAACACCTATCACATGGTTCAAGATAATAACCATAATTTAAATAAAGCATTTAATAATTTAATTGGACAACAATATCATTTAATCTAGTTTAATTTAATTTAGAATCCCCATTACATTCCCGATTTGGTATTTCAAAGTTTCACGATAAAAATCGCGATGTCAACGAGTTTAGCCGGTAGCCCGGCGGCCGCAGCCGTATCAGCCATACCCAGTACCACTCCGGAGCCTCGGGAAACCCATACGGATATTCACGAGAGTGTAGGCTCTAAGTTTCGCCGTTTTGGCAATATCACATTTCAAGTATAGCGCGCGGGGTCACCATCGTCCATTACGGCACGAAGTGAATCGTTAGGGGGCACCCTGCAGAGCACTCACCCCTAATTTTAATTTATCAAGTTTGTAAGGGGATTTAGTTTTTAGAATCTGCCTTCCAACGTATTAATTTAGAAATAATATCTCAATTCGTTTCAACCCTAAAGGTTAATTCCATGTTTCAACAAGATTTCAAAATTTCGTTTCGGTAAATCACAGTTTACTCCAAAATTCGTCTAAAATCAGATTTAATTCCAAAAATTCCAAAATTTCATATCTGACTCGGAAACATCAAGATCTACAACTTTCGTGTTTTAACTTTTTCAATCCGAGATACCTAAGTAGGTCAAAATCGCTAATTTTTGCATAACAAGAAATCTGTCCGAGTTCAAAGTGTCACAGTTTACAAATTTCACATTCTACCATATCAATTCAACTCTAAATTTAATGAAATTTGACAGGGATCATCTTAAGACATTTATCTACAACTTTCATGTTCGGCCAAAGATCTAAAACAGCCTAGATCCTATGTCAAAAACGAGATCAAGATCATTCCTAAGTTCTGTCCAAGATTTCAAGATCTAAAATCAAACAGTTCGGTTTCAACGGGTTTTCACCTATCAAATCAACTCCAAAAATTCTCAAATTTTTACAGTAGCTAGGTCTAAGTCTTAGGAACGTTTTTCGTGTTTTAAGTTTTTCCGTTTGAGTTCGTTTTAAGGGTCGGAAAAATTCAACAATTCTGTTGCGTCGGTAGGAAAACAAAAGTGGACAGATTTATGGTTCTTGTCAAATCTTTTAGGTTTCGAATGTTTTAAAATCTCCCAAAACCATGTAAGGTTAACTTACAGTGTCTATGAACGTCGGGAATGTCCAATTCGGAGGCGTGGCTTCCAGATCACCGTTTCTCCTCTCCGTTCGTCGGGTTCTACGATCTAGATTCGATACGGGGGTGTAGAAAGAAAAAGGAGATGATTAGGATTCATTTTTGAATCGTTTATTGAATAAAGATTGGACCGAGACTTACCACGACTATGGAGATCTGTAGAGAAACTCGTCCAACAGCGTTCGTCTTGGTTTCGTGCCTCCGACGACTCCGGATTTAGGGTTTCGAACGTTTAGAATGCTTTAGGGTTTCGTAAACTTGTTCGGGGCTCCCAAGGGGCTTATTTATAGAATTCTCAATCCCTAGGGCGTCCACGGCCGACCTAAAGGTCTGGAGTCGAGAGATGTTCAACCGAAAGTCGAAAAATCCGCGTTCGGGCGAGAGATTCACGCAACGACCAAATCTGTGGGGTGGCGCGGTCGTGGCGCGCTGAACCCCCTTTACCGCGCGGCCACCGCGCCGACTTCGCCTGGACTTCGGTCCGGGCGGGTCGTGCGATCCGTCGTGCGTTTCCGCCTCTCTTTCGGGTTTCTATCCCTCTTTGCTCCCGAATTCCGATTCCCGGGGTATATTCGGGTTCATACTTTCTCTCTAATTTTATTCTCAGTCTAATTGGATGTTTCGGACTCGAATACTCGAGTTCATTAGTGTCGGGTTTTGGTGTACCATTTATCCATCCTTTTATTGAATTAAATTCCTTTAATTCCTTTTTAAGTAAAAATCTCATTTCTCATTTCCTTATCTTTATTTATTTCTTTTATTTGCTGGATTGGTTTATTTATTTATAGTATTCATTTTATTTATTATTTATTTATTTAATTATTGTTTTATTTTATGTTGGAAAATTCTCGGGTATTACAGTCTACCCTCCTTAAGAATCAACTTCGTCCTCGAAGTTGTGTTTCGGTTTTCTCGTCTCGTGCTAAGGTCTTGTGTTTGTTTTATTATGTTGTGACTGAACTTAGAATTAAACTTCTAAGCTGCCTACGTACCCGGTAAAGGGATCAAGCCATAACGTAGTTCAAAAGTTTACAAAACAAATGCACGAAAAATTAGGGGGTATGACATCCTCTCCCCCTTAAGATTGCAGTTATGTCCCCATAACTGTGTCGGTATCGGTTTGGAACAATGTCGGGTATCGTTCTCTCATGTCGGATTCTACTTCCCAAGTTGCCGTCTCACTTTCGTGATTTGACCAAAGAACCTTGATCATTTTGATGGTTTTGTTCCTCGTTACTCGTTCCTTAGTATCGAGAATACGCACTGGGACTTCTTCGTAAGTCAAATCTTCATCGAGCTCAATTATCTCCGGTTGAAGTACATGTGTCGGGTCCGGCACATACTTCTTTAGTTGCGAGACATGGAAGACATTATGAACTCTATCTAAGTGTGGCGGTAAAGCCAATCGGTAGGCTAGAGTTCCGACTCGTTCTAGGATCTCGTAAGGTCCTATGTATCGTGGACTTAACTTCCCTCATTTGCCAAAGCGCATCACCCCCTTCATGGGTGATATCTTTAGCATGACTCTATCTCCCACTTGAAATTCTAGGTCTCGTCGTCTCACGTTGGCATAACTCTTTTGACGGTCTTGAGCGGCTTTCATCTTCCCTTGGATCACTTTGATTTGTTGAGCCATGTCTTCGATAAGTTGTGGTCCCACTACCACGGACTTATCGTTTTCTTCCCAGCTCAAAGGGCTTCGGCACTTTCGTCCATACAATGCCTCGAAAGGTGCCATGCCGATACTAGCATGGTAACTATTATTATAGGAAAACTCAATCAAGGGTAAATGAGATTCCCAATTCCCTTTGAATTCCAACACGCATGCTCTCAGCATGTCTTCTAGTGTTTGGATTGTTCTCTCGGTTTGTCCATCCGTCATCGGGTGGAATGCGGTGCTCATTTTGATTTGAGTACCGAGAGCTTTTTGTAACTCCGTCCAGAAATGAGAGACAAATCTACTGTCTCTATCGGAAATGATATCATGTGGTACTCCATGTCGTCGTACCACATTATCAATGTAGGCTCGGGCCAATTGGTCCATAGTCCACGTGTCTTTCATTGGGATAAATATGGCTGTCTTCGTTAGCCTATCCACAATCACCCAAATCTTATTCATGCCTTTAGGTGATCGGGGTAATCCCGAGACAAAGTCCATTGAGATGCTATCCCACTTCCAACTTGGAATCTCTAGTGGTTGCATCAATCCTAAGGGTTTATGTCGCACTGCCTTAACCTTTTGGCAGGTGAGACATCTCGCCACGAAATTTGCCACTTCCTTCTTCATTCCCGGCCACCAATAGATCTTCTTCAGATCTTTGTATAGCTTGTCACCTCCGGGATGTACGGAGTATGGCGTGTTGTGCCCTTCCTCCATCAACCTTTGCTTTAACTCGGCACATTTAAGAGGCACACACCATCTGCCTTTAAAACGGATGCTTCCATCCTCGTGGACAGCAAATCCTATTGCCTTTCCTTCAGCAATATACCCTTTTATCTTCTCGAGTCTCGGATCGCCCGGTTGAGCGAGTCGAATCTCGTCTAATATTGGAGTTTCTACGACCACGGCATTGACCATTTCTCTCACTGTGCCAGGATGCACAAGTTCTAACTCCAATCTTGCCAAATCCATGTACAATGCCGGCGGAATTACCAACGAGTTTGTCACGTGTTGGGTTTTCCGACTTAGGGCATCGGCTACCACATTCGCCTTCCCCTCGTGGTATGCTATCTCTAAATCGCAGTCTTTAATAAGTTCCAACCACCTTCGCTGTCTCAAATTCAACTCCTTCTGAGTGAATATATATTTCAAGCTCTTGTGGTCGGTGAACATTCGACACTTCCGCCCATAAAGATAATGTCTCCATATCTTTAGAGCGAAAGCGACCGCTGCCAACTCCAGGTCATGTGTCGGATAATTTTCCTCGTGAGGTTTTAGTTGGCGTGATGCGCAGGCTACGACTCTCGAGTCTTGCATCAAAACACAACCTAAACCTTCCTTCGAAGCATCGCTATATACTTCGAAGTCACCATTCTCTGATGGTAATGTTAATACGGGTGTGGTTGTGAGTCGTTTCTTCAGCTCTTGAAACGATGTCTCACATGCTTCGGTCCACTCGTATTTTGCTCCTTTCTTAAGTAGCTGGGTCAAAGGACGTGCAATCCTTGAAAAGTCCTTCACGAATCGTCTATAATATCCGGCTAATCCAAGGAAACTCCTTATTTCCGTTGGACTTTTCGGAGTTGCCCATTCGGTTACGGCAGAAACTTTTGCCGGATCTACTGATACTCCATCAGCGGATACTATGTGTCCGAGAAATGCCACTTCTTTCAGCCAGAAGTCACATTTCGACAGTTTGCCGTATAGCTGATTTCTTCGCAAGATTTCCAACACTTGATGTAAGTGTTTCGCATGCTCTTCTTCGCTCTTCGAGTAGATCAGGATGTCGTCAATGAACACTACGACACACTGGTCTAACAATTCTCGGAACACGTTGTTCATGAGATTCATGAACATGGCCGGTGCATTTGTTAACCCGAAGGATAACACTGTGAACTCGTAATGGCCATATCGTGTTCGAAACGCCGTCTTTGGAATGTCCTTCTCGGCAATCCTCAATTGATGATACCCAGATCGCAAATCGATCTTCGAGAATACTGAAGCTCCCTTCAGTTGATCAAACAGATCCTCTATTCTCGGTAGGGGGTATTTATTCTTAATGGTCACTTGGTTTAGTCCTCGGTAATCTATGCAAAGACGTAGTCCTCCGTCTTTCTTCTTGACAAACAAAACCGGTGCTCCCCAAGGGGACGTACTCGGTCTTATGTAACCTTTTCCCAATAGCTCCTCGAGTTGTTCCTTTAACTCATTCATTTCCAGTGGTGCCATCCGGTACGGAGCTTTTGAGACAGGCTCTGTCCCCGGAATGAGATCTATGGTGAATTCAAGATCTCTCTCAGGTGGCATGCCCGGAACGTCTTCAGGGAACACGTCCGGGTATTCTCTTACCACTGGTATGCTATCAACCTTGTTCTCTTCCGCCTCAAGGTTGTGCACATAGCACGCATATAGTTCATCCCCCTTACGCATCAAGTTACTTAGTTTAAGTGCACTAACGATTTTGTTACTTTTCTTAGGGGGCTGAGAGTAAAAGATAACTCTCTTTCCCCTACTTTTTGACAAGGTGATCTTTTGTTTTTGGCATTCGATCACCGCTTTATACTGGGATAGCCAATCCATCCCCAGTATGATGTCAAAGTCTCTTAAGTTAAATTCTACCAAGTTCGCGAAGAATTCTACGTTCCTTATCACTATAGGAATTCCGTTATATCGTTTAGAGCAAGACACTACTTCTCCAGAAGGCAATTGAATTCCTAAGCTAATTCTCTCGCACTTAGGTAGATCTAACTCAGGCACTATCCTTGATGCAATAATTGAGCAACTAGCTCCGGAATCAAATAAAATTCTAAGGGGTGTATTCAAAACGTGAAATGTACCTGCCATCACTTCTCCTTGCGCAGGCACGTCCGCTTGGTTCACCACGTTGAGCCTCCCCACAGGGCGTCCCTGATTGCCCTGCTGATTCCCATTTGGCTGCTGATTTTGCTGTTGGTTTTGATTCTGCGGGGGCGGAGGTCGTTGGTTCTGGTTCTGGTGTTGCGGCCTATTTTGAGGGGGTCTGTACCCTTGGTTATTGCCATTTCGCCCGTTTTGGTTTTGAGGCTGTTCTTGCCCCGCGACCAAATCGTCCCTCTTCGTTATGTTCTCGAGCCTAGTTCGACATTCCCGTCGAACGTGACCCATTCGACCGCATCGGTAACAAGCGCCTTGTTGCGGGCATCCCCTTGCCAGATGTGGTCGTCCACATCGCGGGCAAGGCGGTACCGGATCTTCTTGATTGAACCTCCTTCCCGGGTTGCTTTGTTGGGGCCTATTCGACCCTCTACGCTGCTCGTTCCTTCCAGTGTTGTTCTCGTTTCGTGAATCTCGACTTCTCTTGTCTTGAGGACCCCTGCTGGACTCCCCACTCACCCTTCTTTTCAGCTGCTGCACACGTGCTACCGCTACAGCGCGATCGTATACGGCTTGCAAATCGGGGTAGTGTACACCCGCGATCACTTCGCGCACAGACAGGTTCAGTCCCATCTCGAACTTCTGTGCCTTCTCCGCATCAGTAGGCACTAGCCTTGGTGCGAACCTCACCAGCTCCTTGAAGCGTGTGTAGTATTCTTGCACCGTTTGGCTCCCTTGTTTCAGTGACAGGAATTCTTCGTACATGGCAGCTTTGGTACTCAAGGGATAGAATCGATCCCTGAGTAGTTCCATCATCTCCATCCACGAGTAAGGCTCGTCATCTTCAGTCAGTTTAGCTTGCGTTGCTTGCCACCAGTCATCAGCTTCGCCTCCCAAGTAGTATGAAGCGACATGTACCCTCTCTCCTTCCGGACATTTGACCGCTCCTAGCAGCTTGTCAAAAGTCCGGATCCATTCCTCCAGTTTAGCTGGATCCTCCTCACCAGCATAGTGGGGCGGCTGGTAGGGATTCACCATCGCCAGGTAGTTAGGGCGAGCTTGGGGCGGAGGTACCGCCGCAGCTTGTCCCTGGTTGACTTGCGCGTTTCCGAGCGCAATCAACACTTCCTCTATCGTCCTAAGACGATCGCCCACATTGTTCGGTGCGGGGGCGTCCTGCGCACCTTGGGGTTGTTCCATCTCAGGTTGAATCGGTTCAGTGACGTTTGGTGGTGTTTCAGTAGGTATCTCAGTGGTGGTTTGGGGAGTGGTTTGAGTTCTTCCTCTTCCTCTTCCTCTGGGTGCCATTCTGGTACAAATATGATAGATTAGGGCTGGTGAATTTAGCATATAGTCTAAACAATTTCTATGAATGTATATTTGCGTAGTAATTTAGCACGTGGTGCTTTGTTCGGATTGAGAAGCATCGTATGCTTCGGGTTTTATTTTATTTTGTCTTGTTTTGTTTTGATTCAAAATAAATCGGGCCTTTTATTTCCTCAAAAGAAATTTTAGTACAAAAGTAGAAATATTTTTTTCTAGCAAAACAATGTCTAACAGTAGAATCTCTAGTGCCTCATGACGTCTCGCGGCGGGGTAGCAGGATCTTCCTCCGGATCTTCCTCCTCCGAACTCGGCGGTAGTAGGTCGTCAAAGATAGTGTTTAAATCTTGCCCGTGGGCATCGATGTATTCCTTTAGTATTAAGTTTTGTGTAGTGAGGGTTTGGACTTGGCGCTCGAGTTGGTTTATGCGGTGATGATCCGCCTCTCTCAAGTTGCCCATGTGATGTAAATTGGCCTCCAATTGAGCCATACGGTACTTCATCTGCTCTAGGGTCTGGTGGGAATCGAGATGAACACTCATCATCCTGACCATCAACTGCATCATGTCTTGACTAGCCATCTAGCGCAAGCAAGAGATCTAGGTTAATATTCGCCAAGATTCTAAGTTCAATTCGCCAAGATTCTAGGTTCGAGTTTCCAAGATTCTAAGTTCAAGTTTCGCCAAGATGCTAAGTTCAAGTTTCGCAAAGATTCTAAGTTCAAGTTTCGCAAAGATTCTAAGTTCATAGCAGAGATGCAACATGCATATGCAAATGATACTTCCCCCTAATAATAATCTAATGCACCATATATATTTTTCCCATGGGTTTTAAAATAAAATTTCTCCATGGAAATAAAAACTTAAAATTTAAAATAATAGTCAAAATATTAATAATAGTTTAAAAATAATAATGGTTTTAAAATAATAGTTTAAAAATAATAATAATAATAGGTTTAAAATACTAATTTAAAAATAAGCCGGGCTCTGATACCAACTTGTAACACCCCGGTTTTTGGTAACCCAGGTCGGGATGTCACCGCCACATCTCCCTAGTAAGACACGGTTTCTCCGAGCTTACTAAAGAGATGCAAGGCTAGGTATTGCAGTGTTTAAAACATTTAAAGCATTCAAAATAGCCCATACAATATAAATCGAAAATAATAATAGCATAGCGCAGCGGAAATATTTAGTTTAGTACAGTATCGCAGCGGAAAATATAAAAAGGGCCGACATGGCCAAAACACGGGTTAAACAGGCCCGTTCATAATATAGTCTAAGTACGAAATTTAAAAGCAAAATAAAAGTTCCCAAAATCCCATGCATGATTCGTGCTCACACATGCTCATTCCACATATTCTGTAAAGAAAGGAATAAAAATGGTTTTGATCAGCAAAATTGCTGAGTAAGTTAACACATGCATGATCGTAGGGTTTAAAAGCCATAACTTTAATAATTTAACAAAAGCATGATAATAACATAATATTTGATTTCATATAATCCATATCATATAGCACAATCTATCTCAGGCTCTATTTAATAACACCTATCACATGGTTCAAGATAATAACCATAATTTAAATAAAGCATTTAATAATTTAATTGGACAACAATATCATTTAATCTAGTTTAATTTAATTTAGAATCCCCATTACATTCCCGATTTGGTATTTCAAAGTTTCACGATAAAAATCGCGATGTCAACAAGTTTAGCCGGTAGCCCGGCGGCCGCAGCCGTATCAGCCATACCCAGTACCACTCCGGAGCCTCGGGAAACCCATACGGATATTCACGAGAGTGTAGGCTCTAAGTTTCGCCGTTTTGGCAATATCACATTTCAAGTATAGCGCGAGGGGTCACCATCGTCCATTACGGCACGAAGTGAATCGTTAGGGGGCACCCTGCAGAGCACTCACCCCTAATTTTAATTTATCAAGTTTGTAAGGGGATTTAGTTTTTAGAATCTGCCTTCCAACGTATTAATTTAGAAATAATATCTCAATTCGTTTCAACCCTAAAGGTTAATTCCATGTTTCAACAAGATTTCAAAATTTCGTTTCGGTAAATCACAGTTTACTCCAAAATTCGTCTAAAATCAGATTTAATTCCAAAAATTCCAAAATTTCATATCTGACTCGGAAACATCAAGATCTACAACTTTCGTGTTTTAACTTTTTCAATCCGAGATACCTAAGTAGGTCAAAATCGCTAATTTTTGCATAACAAGAAATCTGTCCGAGTTCAAAGTGTCACAGTTTACAAATTTCACATTCTACCATATCAATTCAACTCTAAATTTAATGATATTTGACAGGGATCATCTTAAGACATTTATCTACAACTTTCATGTTCGGCCAAAGATCTAAAACAGCCTAGATCCTATGTCAAAAACGAGATCAAGATCATTCCTAAGTTCTGTCCAAGATTTCAAGATCTAAAATCAAACAGTTCGGTTTCAACGGGTTTTCACCTATCAAATCAACTCCAAAAATTCTCAAATTTTTACAGTAGCTAGGTCTAAGTCTTAGGAACGTTTTTTGTGTTTTAAGTTTTTCCGTTTGAGTTCGTTTTAAGGGTCGGAAAAATTCAACAATTCTGTTGCGTCGGTAGGAAAACAAAAGTGGACAGATTTATGGTTCTTGTCAAATCTTTTAGGTTTCGAATGTTTTAAAATCTCCCAAAACCATGTAAGGTTAACTTACAGTGTCTATGAACGTCGGGAATGTCCAATTCGGAGGCGTGGCTTCCAGATCACCGTTTCTCCTCTTCGTTCGTCGGGTTCTACGATCTAGATTCGATACGGGGGTGTAGAAAGAAAAAGGAGATGATTAGGATTCGTTTTCGAATCGTTTATTGAATAAAGATTGGACCGAGACTTACCACGACTATGGAGATCTGTAGAGAAACTCGTCCAACAGCGTTCGTCTTGGTTTCGTGCCTCCGACGACTCCGGATTTAGGGTTTCGAACGTATAGAATGCTTTAGGGTTTCGTAAACTTGTTTGGGGCTCCCAAGGGGCTTATTTATAGAATTCTCAATCCCTAGGGCGTCCACGGCCGACCTAAAGGTCTGGAGTCGAGAGATGTTCAACCGAAAGTCGAAAAATCCGCGTTCGGGCGAGAGATTCACGCAACGACCAAATCTGTGGGGTGGCGCGGTCGTGGCGCGCTGAACCCCCTTTACCGCGCGGCCACCGCGCCGACTTCGCCTGGACTTCGGTCCGGGCGGGTCGTGCGATCCGTCGTGCGTTTCCGCCTCTCTTTCGGGTTTCTATCCCTCTTTGCTCCCGAATTCCGATTCCCGGGGTATATTCGGGTTCATACTTTCTCTCTAATTTTATTCTCAGTCTAATTGGATGTTTCGGACTCGAATACTCGAGTTCATTAGTGTCGGGTTTTGGTGTACCATTTATCCATCCTTTTATTGAATTAAATTCCTTTAATTCCTTTTTAAGTAAAAATCTCATTTCTCATTTCCTTATCTTTATTTATTTCTTTTATTTGCTGGATTGGTTTATTTATTTATAGTATTCATTTTATTTATTATTTATTTATTTAATTATTGTTTTATTTTATGTTGGAAAATTCTCGGGTATTACAAGAAAGTACTCATAAACACCCCATGCTCTCCTAAAAATGCACTCTGAATGAAACCTAAGAAGTTTATACTTATATTATTGGCTAAAATATTAAAAGATTTCCCTTACTATATAGGGACTAACTTAAATAACCCAAAATTTGAATGTTTATCTTTTATAGCACACTGTATCTACATTCAGTGCAATACAAAACTTATTCAAGCAGGTACCAAAATACTTACGATTGTCATTAACAAGAGGAATAATGTTTGAGATTCTTCTGGGGATTTCATTGTTGTTAGAGTCCTCAAATGATGTGTTTCCACTACTACCCTGATCAAACCAGTCCTCCATGAAGCGTGCTGCAGCTCCTTTATTGTCTCCACTTATTAATGAATTCGTGCGGCTCATGGAAGTTCCATGGGTTGCAAACCAGTTGAAACTGCCAATTGGACCCCATTCATCATCAACAAACTTCAACAAGGTCATATCTTTGTCAACATCATATTTATATTTACTACGTTCTGCCATTGGATTGTTAAGATAAGCACTTGGACTACGATTTATGCCAGCATCTAACAGCTCTCCTGTTATATTCAGCAACAATATAGGTTTAGAAAAATAGACTTGTAGAATCCAACCTAAATATTTTTCCTTAAAAAATACTGAAATACATTAACCATATAATACACTTGAAGGAAAGGATGACTCATTCAGACGTCAACTGTAATGGGCAAAAAACTAACTCCACTGGGGTAATCCTATAATGCTTTAAAATAAATAAATAAATAAATAAATAAATTTTTTTTTTAAAAAAAAAAAGGAAAACGGCAAAGGCTTAATTCGGACAATCATATAATTATAGTTTTAAAAAGTGTAATTACCAATCATGAATGGAAACAGCAAAAATTGTATTGTTTGATCTGGATGGTTTCGTACCAAAAACTATACATAACAATTGTCCATTCAACAATAAGTATTAGTACTCCATATTAACATTAATGAACTCCATTAGCATATACAATTATTGTACCTTTCTTCACATATATTGATCCAGGTCGAAGGTTTTCATGAGCTTGTATGATGCTCTGTTCAATGCCATCAACAAGGGCATCAAATGATTGGCGCACAAAACCAAGGGATTTTACGATGTATACAATATATTGAAGATAACCAGCCGCCAGCCGGGCCTGCATGGGTGTGGATTCCGCTAATGGCTACATTATTTTCTGTATAAATATTTCCATACCTGCAATATAATCATTACAACCACTCAAATCATGTCACAACATCAATCAAGCTACTACTTTAGTGTTGTAAGACATTCTATGCTAATATGCTTGCTGCAAATATAGAAATATAAACTTCCTCACACACATTTCTTCATTAGCAAAACTTACCTTGCCTTTAATCTCTCGATGACTTTTATCGTGACCAGATGCGATGCCATACAAGCATCAAGATTTACAAACACAACTCGGTTGCCCTTTGATTCTGCGACAATGAAGGTCCGTGCTCGCAACCTGAAGTGAATGCCAGATGTTTGTTCCATGTTAGCATACCCCATCATGTTCACATCAGCTGCTGGCCCCGTAATGTCAGAGCTTCCAAGCCCAACTAAGTAGTTAGGCGTTGTTTCCACCCCTCCACCATATTCGACCAAGAGCAACAAAAGAACGGGTAGAAAGATCATCTGGATAGATCTTGTTATCATTTCTCTATAACTCAAACCCGGCCAAAACCACTACTCTGCGTTTACTTCAGCAAACATGAAAAAAGACCTGATCAATCAACACAAATAAATAGACAAAAGAAAACAAAATCTACTAGCCATACTTCTATAGCAGATGACAGAGAATTTATTTTCTAATATACTCATTGGTCTCATAAATATTCCCAGACCGCCAATCTAAGGAATTTGAGTTCATTACGCTGTGTGCTGATATCTTTTCATCTCAAAACTTCATACATAGAGATAACATAAACCTACAAACTAGCGATAAAACGTGGGATGAGAAATAGGAAAAATGAAAAATATGTAACTCCACACCAACCCCCACCCAAGAAAAATAAAAATAAAAAATGACGCAAGAAGAAACAGCAGCATACTGATATATCAGGTTGAACAGACAAAAAATCAAAGTGTACAAAATATTGTCCACAGCAAAATCAAAAGGCAGGATAACCTAAAACAACAAACCTAAGGGTTACAGAAACTAACCAAAAAATTAATTGAAACAACGCTAGAATTCTAAAGCTTACATGAGGAAAAGTTATACCTGCAATAACAATGACGCCATAGAGCAACAACTTACTTATCTCTGTGTTGTTCAAAAGGGAAATACGAAAAAGTAAGAGAATGAGTTAGCTGAGGAGTTTGGGTACTGAGAAGTTCACATTTTTCGCTAATGGTCGGCGATTCATCCTCGAAACCATCACAAGAATTACAAAACCGCTCTGAATTTCTGATACTGGCCTTTACGGAGGACGTTAATCAAAATTTAGAAGGAACCGCAGGTCTTTCCCCGGTTTCGAATTACGGACCGTTGGGACTGTGATCAGACACACATATATATCTACTAGGATTCTATCAGTGGCGCGCGCTACGCTGCGCGCCCGTGAGAAAAAAACATTATGGAAAATTGTAATGAGACATTCAAAACTGAAATAAAAGCAGAATTAAGATAAATTTAATTGTAAAATCTAGTTACACTCTAAAATTAGTATTATCAACCTTTAGGGACTGCAAGGAGTTAGAAGAAGCAAGAACTTACTCAGGCTGCTCCAATTCATATGTGAAATGGATGATTCCTCTGATGCAATGCTGAAGCTACTGCTCGACTTCCCTGTGAGCGATAATGAAATTTGCTCAACTTACATCCAAGGTTAGCTGCACTAAATTTGCTCAACTTAAGTATGGAAATATGGAAGTGCTGAGTTGAATAGGATCATACAATTCAAACCTGTGACTACTCGTTTACATCATGATATATGTGTGTGTGGCCTACATAGTGAACCTTACATAGCAACTTTTTCATCAGGATGGCTCCCAGCGAAGATAAAATAATGAGCCAAAACAGACCATATGCAGACCCAAACCTAAAAAAATACTTAACAAATTATACACATCTAAAAGGAATTCACAAAATTCACCTATCGTGAATATAAGAATTTGAACAGCCTTGTCAACATAGTAAGAGAAATCACCTAAAACATAACTGGAGACCCCTAGATAGAGAAGGAAAGCACTAGAGTGTACATATAATTAAATTATTGATCAATTATATAGAATCTCTCTTCCGAATCAGATTTTTAAATGAGGTGCTCACTCGTCCTTTTGCATGCTAAAAGGTAGTTGAACATCAATTTCCAAAGTTATCCATTATGAAACAAAAGGTTCATGTAAATAAGACATGCAATCAAGTGGGTATAATGATGAACCACTATAAACAACAAACAAGCTCCACCTACGAGGCAAGAAATTGATTTTAAGCAATGTATAATAAGTTGGGTCAAGAAACAGAACTTACTGAGCCAATACATCAGTGTCGAGCAATTTTATGTTGATAATAAATGTTCACAAGTTGATTGGGAAGACAGGGATAAATTGATCTTGTTTCTCAACTTTTGTTTTTTCATGATGAAAGTTAAAAACATGCAACAATTTTGATGCAGTGTTCAAAGTCTAAGAACAGAAAAATATAAGAAAATTTACAAAATTAGCAACGAATGAGATTCCCAGTCAATACCAGATTAATCCTTCACTATCTAATGTTGCAACGTGAATAAATACCTATATAGCCATATAAATGCCACTTTAACAAATGGACATAAAAATTGTGAAGTTTTTTGTATAACCTTATCATATCACAACTCCCACATAAATTTTCAAGAGATCTCAAATGATCAAATCCCTTAAACACATTAGAACTTCATTGATCATGCACTTATAAGCTGCAGCATAGAGAAGGTGAAGCATCCCTTACCTTCACCTCATTAGCAGAAGACTCAGGAAATCAGTTCATAGATCTTTTCGCATCAGATGAGCAATCAGAACACAAAAACTGGTCCAGTTTCTTTGCTTCTTCAGTGGTCATACCCATGCAATTAGGATGAAACCTTTGAAAGAGCATTGAAAATACAATCACGAGATGTGTAAAAAAAAAAGATAATTCCAGACACCCACACATTAAAGAAAATAAAGATATAGTGTATACTATTGAGACATTGAGTATCGAATACGAAAGGACTGAATACTTTCTCATTCAAGAACAATAAGCAAGTGTAAGCTAGTAATTCCTACGGATCAAAACTACTGTTCCTGTTTGGCACCCGAAAACCAAATTGGTAGCTGAGCTCCCGTGTCACTAGTTTCACAAATTCTATTTTTATACTACCTCCGTTCTTGTGAAATTGCAACATTTCACTTTTTGTTACTATTCATTGTTTAACTTTGACTCGAATTTTTATCATATTTATATAAGGGGAAATATAGTCAAGTGAGATCTTGTTGGAATCGTCTTTTCTTGTAGTTTTATAATATCAATTTTTTTATAATTTTTACTTATACACAATTTAAGTTATTAATCGTTGAAAATGTGCATTGGACTGCGTGAAATGAGTGAGTGTTGCAATTTCATGGAAGTACTAAATAACGAGACAAATAAATAAAATGCTGAAATTAATTACAAAGGATTGATTTACCTCTGGAACTCAAATAACTACTGTAGAAGGCATGAAAATACAGATTAAAATGTAGAAGCATTCAATGTAGACGTATAGTCCCAATCTTCTGCAAATATAAAGAATACAAAATCAAGCTACATTGAATCTTTATATGCCTATGCTTTTACTTCCCTTTTAATTCCACTTGCAAAGCATACAAACAAACCCTGATCATCTTAAATTTCCACTTCAAGTGTACACTTTTTCATAGAGCTTTAGAAACGAGTTTAATGACCTAAATTTTTCAATATTAGGCAACTGTTTGATTGAGAGACTAAATTTCAATAACAGTTGTGATCCTAATGAATGGACCAATTGCTTCACATTCAGAGCATCCAGAAAACAACATTGAGGAAACATTGCAATCAATATTCATAGGGAAAACCATTTATTGATGAATGGTGTTATCTGGAATCAGACAAGTCACTGTACCAGTCTTTGCAGCGTCCTTGCTCAGTGGAGGCGAGCGCTGCATCGTGTGTGGTGGCGGCAGCGCTAGGGTTCCAGGGCTGCAAGGGCGTCGATTGGCAATGGGATTGCGAGGACAGAGCAAGGGAGATTCAGCAAGAAGATCTTGCTCGGCTTCGGTCTCTCGATCTCCAAAAAGTGCGCCACGGTGGCTCGTGTCGGAGGCGGTGGGTACGGATTAGAGAGTAAATGAAACAGGGAGCAGCGGTGAGGCGCTGGCGGACGCGCAGAGGCTGGAGGTGCGGCGGAGACACAGGAAGCAGCGAGAAATCGGAAAGGAATGGCATGTCAGAAGAGCAGGCGGCATGGGCAGGCAGGCGGCGCGACAGCTAGGGCTCTGGGGAAGGGGGACATGCGGCAGCTTGGGGCATTGGATTGAGCAGCGCGAACGGACTGAAGGCCAATGTAAACAAGGAAGTAGAGGATTAGGGAAATGGGACAGTATAGAAGAAGACAAGCAGGGAACGGGAAGGAAGCATGAAGAACAGCAAATTGGGAGGGTTATTTCCTGGGGTCAAATTAGGGGAAATATGGAATGAGGAAGACGCAGAGAAATCTCGAGCGAAAAATGGAGAAGATTTTGGGAATAATTGCGTCGGGTGGGGAAGATAGAACAGGGATTTAGGGTAGAAGAGGAATTTCACATTGAATATTACTGTTCATAAGACCATTAGGAGTCTCACATATATATATTTAAAATATATATGTATATATATATATAGTTATAATCAGATCAGACCAGATCCAATCAGATCACACCAGATCAGATCAGATCAGACCAGACCAGATCTTATAAAATTCAGATCATAACACTTTATTTCTAGCGAAGATAACAGGGCCGAAAGCTCGTATCAAAGCTTGTAAAGTAACAAAATTTAAAGTTCTAAGTTTCTAATAGGAAGTTAACTAGACTAGATAGTATATAGGTTAAATTTAAATTGATAATTTTATCAGGCTTGATAAAACTTAAATTGTTTCTAATAATTTTTTATTTTTATATTTTTAAAATTTAATAATTTAATCGATCTTGATCGGTATGGAGTTTTACTCCGTGTCCAGTTCGTAGGTGGTGGAAGTGGAATGGAAGAGCACAATGTGAATTTTTTAGGCCTTTCTTTAATTATTAAAATGCAGTAATGAATAAAATAAAATGATGGGGAGTAGGGCCAAAGCCAATGGCGATTAAACCTATTTTGTTAAAATATGCTACAATTAACATAATTTTTCTTCAAAAAAAATTAAATATTGATAGTTATGTCGTATTCACAACAGCGTCATAGAATACGACTGCTAAAGACAGAGCGCGTGCCTGTAAAAAATTGTGTATGTCTTCATTTGGTGCTGTGCAGTTGCACGCGATAGCATTCCTCAGCATATATATATAGTATATGTTATGTGCACAATTCCATACTAATAGAAATAAATACTCTCTCATGTGTCTACTGCCTTTCATTCTCCAATAGCTTAGTCCATTATAACTATTTCTATAATAATAAGACTTAATAGTACGTACTACCCCACACACACACACATATATATACTTATTATAATTTATATAACACGTTATCAGCACGAGGAGACTCTGCCCGAGTTACCGGAATTTGAGGTATAATTTTTATTCCAAAATTTTCAATAAGATTATGGCTAACATTGCAAAACAGGAATTTGCTCCCTTAACCGTTGAAGGAAGCAATTATATGTCTTGGGCCGAGATGTGAAAATGCATCTTACTTCAATGGGTCTGGAAGATACTATCGCTGAAGGCAAAAACCACAGCCATCAGAATCAGGCAAAAGCCATGATTTTCTTGTGCCATCATATCAAAGAGGCACTTAAAATGGAGTACGTGACTGTGAAATCTCCACTGGCATTGTGGGAAAAGAGAATCTCCACTGGCATTGTGGGAAAAGTTGAAAGAAAGATATGATAATCTAAAAAAGACGGTGCTTCCAAAAGCCCGTGATGACTGGACAAATCTGAGGCTTCAGGACTTCAAAACAGTCTGTGAATATAATTCCGTTGTATTCAAAATTACGGCCCAATTGCAATTATGTGGGCAAAATATTTCTGAAGAAGAAATGCTTGAAAAAATGTATTCTATGTTTCGTGTTAAAAACTCAGTATTGAGTGAGCAATACCGTCAAAAAGGTTTTCAGAGATATTCTGATCTTATCACCTGCTTATTATTGGCTGAACAAAACAGCCTATTGCTGTTAAGAAATCATGAATATAGGCCCGCAGGTGCAAAACCGTTCCCTGAAGTGAACGCGGCTCAATCAGCGAAATATGTGCGTGATCGTGGGCACTTTAAAAATCAAAATGATGATCGTGGCCAAAATCGGTATCACAATCGAGGCAGAGGTGAATCATCTCATCAAAATAATTATAAAAATAAGCCTCGATTTGAGCAAAATCGCATATATGATACCAGAAGGCCTTATAAACCACAACAAATAAATTATGCAAGAAAGCAAAAATAAAATGATGAAATCTGTGATCGTTGTGGATTTAAAGGTCATCCGGCTCAGACATGCCACACAGCTAAACACTTAGCTGAACAGTATCAGGCCTCGAAACGAAAAGAACGACAAGGTGTTGAATCACACCATAATGCCCACGATGTTATATTAAATGATAATATCACGCACCTGGAAGCTGATGATTTTATTGAGCCAGATACTGTTACAAAATAATATATTATACAGCTATATATGTTTTGTACTTATCCTTTATAATTCATGTTTAATATAAACAATGATATATTGTACTTCCCTTTTTATTATCCATGTATAATATAAATATGTTTTTGTATTAATAATATTTATATATTGCTGATGTTTAATAACCTTTTTATATTCTTGTAAAGAAATGGATGCTGGAAATTCAAAAGTCGGAGATGATATCTGCCTCATTGACAGTGCAACAACGCATAGCATTTTGAAAAATAAAAGCTATTTCTCCAATTTAATATTGGAAAAGACCGCAGTGAAAGCTATAAGCGGTAATGCAAAATGCATTTAAGGCTCCGGTAGAGCTGTTATATTTCTCTCTGAAGGGACAAAAATGGCGATTGAAAATGCATTGTTCTCACGCAAAGCTCGAAGAAATTTACTGAGCTTCAATGATATTCGAAAAAATGGATATCACATTGAAACTTCAAAAGAGGCAGATCACGAGTATCTTTTGATAACTCGAATTGAAAATGGCAAAAAAATTGTGAATGAAAAATTGTCATGTTACCTTTCTGGCTTATACTATACAAAAATATGTGCTGCAGAAATACATAACCTAGTAGGCTTGAAAGCTACTAGTGAATTTATTACCTGGCACGATAGACTTGGGCATCTGGCAGTGTAATGCTGAGGCGAATTATTGAAAATTCAAATGGCCATACATTGAAAAGGTAAATGATATTGAACCCAAATGAGTTCAATTGTGCAGCCTGTTCACAAGGGAAATTGATAACCAGGCCATCTCCAATAAAAGTGAGAATTGAATCCTCTACATTCCTAGAAAGAATTCAAGGCGATACATGTGGACCAATTGATCCACCGTGTGGACCTTTCAAGTACTTTATGGTACTAATTGATGCGTCATCACGCTGGTCACACGTTTGTTTATTATCAAATCGCAATTTGGCATTCGCAAGATTACTTGCACAAATTATAAAATTGCGAGCACAATTTCCGGATCATCAAATAAAGAAAATACGGCTTGATAATGCTGGAGAATATACATCACATGCATTTGATGATTTCTGCATGTCGATTGGAATTACAGTTGAACATCCTGTGCCTCATGTGCACACGCAAAATGGTCTGGCAGAATCATTTATTAAACGATTGCAATTAATTGCAAGGCCCTTGTTAATGAAATCAAAACTCCCTGTTTCTGCTTGGGGACATGCTATATTGCATGCAGCAACACTTGTGAAAATAAGGCCGACAAGCTATCATAGCTACTCCCCTACACAAATTGTGTTTGGAAAGGAGCCCAATATATCTCACTTGCGAATTTTTGGGTGTGCGGTTTATGTACCAATTGCGCCACCCCAACGTACAAAAATGGGACCTCAAAGAAGGTTGGGCATATATGTCGGGTATGAATCACCCTCGATTATTAAATATCTTGAACCAACAACGGGTGATTTATTTACTGCAAGATTTGCAGACTGTCATTTTGATGAAACTCAATTCCCGACATTAGGGGGAGGAAAATATCAACTGAAAAAGGAAATATCTTGGCAAAGTCCATTTGATTTCCTTGATCCTCGTACAAGGCAATGCGAATTTGAAGTTCAAAGAATTGTGCATTTGCAGGGAATTGCAAATCAAATACCCGATGCTTTTAATGATGCTGCTAAAGTCACAATATCATATATAAATGATGCAGCAAATGCACCGGCTAATATAAATGTCCCAGATGGGCATATTCCGAGTGCAAATGAACCTACTGCACGTCTGAAGCGCGGTAGGCCTTTGGGTTCCAAGGATAAAAATCCACAAAAGAGGAAAATTATCCATATAGGTGATAAATCAATCACTGATGATACTCTCGAAAGAGAAATTGATTCAACCGCCGAAAAAGTTGAACCTGAAAATATTCACCCAGATGAAAATGAAGTTATTGAAACTTCTTTCAATTATATCAATTCTGGGAAATGTTGGAACCGAAAAGAAACAAACGTTGATAATGCTTTTGCATACAACGTTGCATTCGATGTAATGGAAAGTAACGAGGATCCTGGACCAAGATCAGTTGAAGAATGTCGGAAAAGAAATGATTGACCAAAATGGAAAGATGCGATTCATTCTGAACTAGACTCACTGAATAAACGAAAAGTATTCGGCCCTATTGTCCAAACACCGAAAAATGTGAATCCTGTTGGCTACAGATGGGTGTTTGTGAGAAAAAGAAATGAAAGCAATGAAATTGTCAAATATAAGGCAAGGCTTGTAGCCCAAGGTTTTTCCCAACGACCGGGAATTGATTTTGAGGAAACATATTCCCCAGTTATGGATGGAATAACATTCAGGTATCTAATGAGCCTAACAGTACGAGAAAATCTTGAAATGAGGCTGATGGATGTTGTTACTGCATATTTATATGGCTCATTGGAAAATGATATTTATATGAAAATACCTGAAGAGTTTAAGTTACCTGAGTCTTGCAACTCAAAACCCAGAGAAAATTATTCCATCAAATTGCAAAAAATCATTGTATGGGCTCAAGCAATCTGGCCGAATGTGGTATAACCGCCTCAGTGAAAGTTTGATAAAGGAATGTTATACAAATGACCCCATCAGTCCTTGTGTTTTTATAAAGAAAAATGGGTCAGAATTTGTGATCGTCGCAGTTTATGTTGACGATTTAAATCTAATTGGAACTCCTGAAGAGTTGAAAAAGGCAGTTGAATATTTGAAAAAGGAGTTCGAAATCAAGGATTTCGGGAAAATAAAATTTTGCCTTGGCCTACAAATTGAGCATTTGGCAAAAGGCATATTCGTTCATCAATTAGCTTATACCCAAAAGGTATTAAAGCAATTTCGAATGGATTATGCTCATCCGCTAAATAATCCAATGGTCGTTCGGGCACTTGATCCTGTAAAGGATCCATTTAGGCCAAAAGAAGATGGTGAAGAGCAACTTGGCCCAGAAATGCCATATTTAAGCGCAATTGGCGCTTTAATGAATCTTGCAAATAGCACACGACCTGATATCGCGTTTGCAGTAAATTTACTCGCAAGATTCAGTTCTTGCCCTACGCAACGACATTGGAAAGGTATAAAGCACATTTTTCGTTATCTCCAAGGAACAATTGATCTTGGGTTATTTTACTCAAAAGACTCTCGACATGAGTTAATCGGCTATGCCGATGCAGGTTATTTGTCAGATCCACACAAAGCCAAATCCCAGACAGGCTATGTCTTTACTTATGGCGAAACTGCCATCTCTTGGAGGTCATTGAAACAGACATTAACTGCTACTTCTTCTAATTATGCCGAGATATTAGCAATCCATGAGGCTAGTCGAGAATGCATTTGGTTGAGGTCAATGACTCAACATATATTGAAGAGTTGTGGTTTAATCATTGAACCACAAATGCCCCCAACAATTTTATTTGAAGATAATTCGGCTTGTATAGCCCAGTTGAAAGGGGGTTATATCAAATGAGATAGAACGAAGCATATTTCACCAAAATTCTTCTACACTCATGATCTTCAAAAGAATGGTGAAATTGATGTGCAACAAATTCGGTCGGAAAATAATTTAGCGGATCTATTTACCAAGGCATTGCCGACTGCAACGTTCGAGAAGCTCGTGAAGAAAATTGGAATGCAGCGGCTTCGAGATTTAAAATGATGTCCAAATCAGGGGGAGCACCGAATACAAGAATACTGTACTCTTTTTCCTTCACTAGGATTTTTTTTCCACTGGGTTTTTTTTCCTAGTAAGGTTTTAACGAGGCATATTCTTTGTATAAAGACAGTCAAGGGGGAGTGTCGTATTCACAACGGCGTCATAGAATACGGCTGCTAAAGACAGAGCACGTGCCTGTAATAAATTGTGTCTGTCTTCATTTGGTGTTGTGCAGTTGCACGCGATAGCATTCCTCAGCATATATATATATAGTATATGTTATGTGCACCATTACATACCAATAGAAATAAATACACTCTCTCTCTCTCTCTCTCATGTGTCTACTGCCTTTCATTCTCCAATAGCTTAGTCCATTATAACTATTTCTACAATAATAATACTTAATAGTACGTACTACCCCACACATATATATATATATACTAGAACGCGGACTTCGCGCGCTACGCCGCGCGGAACAATGTGCGGATTGTAAGTGCAATGTACTTGGATTTAGGTGGAAGGGTTAAGAACAAAGGTATCCTAGTTAAGAGAACCTATTTAGAGGACATGCTATGCAGTTAAGAGGACCTATTTGATGTGTTCTTTTGAAGTAAAAATAACCGCATGTTATGCAGTTAAGAGGACCTATTTGATGTGTTCTTTTGAAGTAAAAATAACTGCAGAGCTAAAAATACATATACTACTACATAACATACTCAACCATTAAGATTGAAAAGATATTTTACTTGGATGAAATAACCGTAAAATATGCCAACTGCCTCACAAGAAAAAGTTGGTTATTTAAAGCTGAAAATATATTTCAATCAAATGTAACACAACTAAAGCACATTTAACTTATTTCCCCAATGAACTATAAGAGCAAAAAACGACTGAGAAAGAGAAAGGAAAAAGAAATGGGCTTTAAACTAATGGAAACCAACCTGGCATGAATTTACACGAAGATCCCATATTCGGAGAGTGTGGTCTATAGAACTGGACATGAAGCCATCATTGACAGGAGAAATGCAATGTGGAAAATGGACATTCATTGATTCAACCCAAAAAACCATAGATGACAAAAAAGGCAGTAGCAATTAGAATTCAGAGTTTCCAATTCGTTGAACTCTGAATTCAGGGACAAAAGTTCAATCCCAGACAGATAACAGGGATAAAACTTTAATCCGCAAATAAAATGATTGAAACAATGAAAATAATACCCAGACATATAACAGGGAATTAGTAAGAAAAACCCTCGTTGCAAAGAGCTAGTTCAAGTCAGAAACATATCGCATTATAATGGTAATAGTTTTGAAATGAAGACAATAAAGTATTATTGCACAAAATTATCCTCATTGAAAATCTCTAAGTGGATCCAATGGCAATCTAAATTACAAAATTAACAAATAGACAGAAACTCTAGAAACATAAACAAAAGCAAAAGAAGTTCAATCCCACCAACACCCGACAATAAGATATTAAGATTTCATTCTTCTCTTGTTTCCATCTGCTCTATTCCCTCTTCACAACAGTATGTTTTCCAAATTATCGTTCCAAAATACATTAAAATATGTATATATTATTGAACTGAACCTAAAACAGAGGGTACGAATATGCAATTAATTAATTTCACTTACCTTAGTCACTGGAAGAAGCAAAGAGCATAACAACACAAATATCAGCACCAAAAGTCTCTTCAGAGTAAGGTTTCCCTTCATAATTTCCTGAAATACAGAACAATTTTAATTTAGTATGCAGATTGAAGAATATAGATCCAAAAATTAAGTAAATTCAAAAGCACGATCACCAATCGTGTTTTCTCCTCTCTGGGAAGCAGTGGTTCAAAAGTATCAATCAACACTAATGAGACAACAAAACAAATGAAAACACTTAAGTTAGTCCCTACTCTAAAAATCAAGAAACCAAAAAACTTCTTGAGCTAACTCATTATACTTACATTCTCCACTAGATTTAACAAATCTTTGCATCTTGCAAGGCATTATTCAAGTATCCATCCAAAATTATTAACATAAAAAAAAGGGAGTTGAATAAAATAGTAGGCCTAGGTACTAAAAAGTTAATAGGGCGCACCATGAATATGGGAACCCATGCCAAATTAGGGGTTTGAAAAGATCTCCTTCATTTGAAACCTAAGCACAAAATGAACCACCAACACATTTAACAATTGCCTTCTAGGTCAGAAAATTTAGCTGTACATTGTCAGAAATCAGAAAGGGTATTATACAACCTCCAGGAAGTCATTGGTGTTCAATTTCAGTCCAGCCTTGCTCGCCATGTCGCCAATGGTGACTCTCCTCCCGCATGAATCAATCGCATCCATAGCTCACTTCCGCACATTGGTTGACAAGTTATCGCTCTCCACGCTGCCGCCAGGCCTAAAGTTCGACACGCAAATAAACTATTCGAGCAAAAATAAGGCCTCACTAGATCTTGCAAATTTATAGATGCCACTTGAGAAAATTGAATTTTGTGCATAGCAGAAATGGCAAAAATTAAATGGAGGTCAGAATGACTACAATCAAGAAACAGAGAAAGATTACACAGCCATGGTAAACTAATAGAAGCAAGTGCAAGTGATTCACAGAGCAAAAACAGAAAAAAATACAGATACCATAAAAGATCTAACCTTATATTGTTCCCATCAGCCTGAAACGAATCGGGTTTGGATCCAAGCTTCATAACCTTCATCCTGCCAATCCTTCCAAAGATCTGTGCTGCTTCCACGCCCACCTCAACTCAATGCTCCCACACTACTGGACCCAGCACAACAAGAAGCACTCCCCCATTCCCGAAAATCTGACAGGATCAAGATCGAGGGGTAAGAAAAGGGCTGAAAAATTCCCAATGGAATCCATCTGCAACACGGTCGACCTTGCTTTGATGGCTGCAATTTCAAGCTCGCCGATCCGTCCGAACTCGGAAATCAAAACACCAAATTCCCAATCAAAACAGCATCAAACTCCACAAACCCCATCGAAACATCCGATGAAGAAAACACTACAGAATACAACGGTAAACAAAAAATCAAACAGAGGAACAACTTACCCAGGCAGCCGTCGGGCACAGGCAGGAGGAGGCTTTGATAGAGATGGACGCAGAGGGTGAGGGCAAATGGAGGGGATCCGAAGCACAAAGGATTGAGTCGTTTGCTGGGCATGTCGCGAGAGATCTAAGGGCGCGGCGCTGAGGGCATCCCGGTGGCGTCGATTTCGTTTGGCCAGTTGGGGAACCGGTGCGAGAAGGCTGCGACGGAACACGGTCCGAGGACTGCGCCAGAGAGAGGGGGTGCGGCGCTGGGGTGGAGCCCGCCCACTGCCGGAGATACGACACCGGAGAGACCAACGGTGGCGAGAATCGCAAAGGAAGGCAAGCGAAACCCTGCAATTAGCCAAACAACTGTTCCAATTTTCAGAATTCATGTAATACCCCATATTTTTTATCAACGCCCAAAGGAATAAAATTTATTCCGATCAATGTCGAAATATTTCCGAGAAGAAGAAAATAATTTATCACAATAAATTATTGCTCGGATATGAAACGCCGATAGATTTAAATTCAAAATGGAATAAAAGAGGGAAAGGAAGCCCGAAGACATTCCATGAATTGAGTCAAAATAATTGGAATTAAATTTAATAAGGAAAAGAATTTTAATTCCAAGAACCCGTGAAGTCGGAAGAAATTTAATAAAACAAGTTATTACACGGGAATCAAAAGACGACAAATTGGAAGCCGACGAACCCGAGACCGACGGACTTAAGATCTCAAACATGATATTCATTTGAGTCGAGATAAACTTAAGATAAGAATTTATGACCCGAGAATGACCCGAAAAATCAAGCCCGAAAACGTAGGAGGACAGAAGTCCGAAAGAGAGGAGGAAAAGCACGACGGATCGCACGACCCCGCCCGGACCGAAGTCCAGGCAAGAGTGGCGCGCACCCGGCGCGGGTTTTGGCTAAAAACCGCCCCAACCCCGCGCCGCCATGACAGCATCAGCGTTTGTCGCGTTTTGGCGACTTTCTCGCCAATTTTCGGGGCCCAAGGCTGGGAATCCGATCTATCACGGGTGTGGCATCTTTTTGGACGTTATGTAATCAATCCCATGTCCATTATCAGCCATTCTCATCAAAGTTTATCCCAAAAACTCTCCCAAAAACTCTCCCTAAGCCAAACACTCTTCCGGCGACTTTCCGATGAGTTTCCGGCAACCAAATCCAACCAATGAAGTGTGTAGATCAAGGATTGCAAGCTTTGGATTGTTGGTAAGATGTTAATCAAGTTTCCATATGGTTTTAAGATCATAACCATCATCCTAACTTACGAATCTTCGTATTCAAACACAAATCGGAGCCAAAGGAAGAATAAATCGGGTTGAAGAGATTCGTTCGTGACATCCCGTGGATTCCGGACGACCCCGTGACTTCCTAGACATCATCCCCACTGTAAGTTAACCTTATTATGGTTTTGGGTGACTTAAAATGCAACCAAACATAGAGATTCAACTCAAGAAAGTTAATAAAAATCTGTCAACAAGAGAAACCCTCAACGCAGCGTTTTTGTATGAATTTTTAGAACCCTTAAAAGTCTTCAAACGAGAAAACTCAAAACACAAAAAGTGTTCCTAAGACAAAAATCTAGTTACTGTAAAAATTTCATAATTTTTCATGATGTTTTGAAACCTGAAACCAACCCAAAACCGAAGAGTATTAAATCTGAATCTTAGAACTTTGGCAGATTTCACTCTCAATCTTGTTGGTTATTTTGACCATGGATCTAGGCCGATCTAGGATTGGTGTTGAACATGAAAGTTGTAGATCTATGAGTTTAGAACATTTCTGTAAGTTTTTAGAATTTTTCATTGAGATTTGAACCTCCAAACTCGAGCCGATCCGATCTGCATTAGAATCAATGTCAAGAACCTTGACAGATTTCATAATCAAACTCGACGAGCAAAACTCTTACTTCGAGTGTTCAAACCTGAAAACTCAAAACTAAGATTTTGATCCAAAGATCATAAGCTATATTGTGTAAAAATTTCAAAGATTTTCATCAAGTTTTGATACCCCAAATCGTATCGAACATATTCTGCGTTTTTAAGAATTGTCAAAGGATGACAGATTTCATATCCAATCTTGAGGAGCTTATTCCTATCACTTCTAGCTCGAACCAATCTTTGAGATCTAAACAAAAGTTGTTGGAAATCAAGTCTAGTATGTCTCTGTTAAATTTCAGAATTTTTGGAGTCCATTTGATATGATAAAAAGTCGAATCTTTGAGAAGTGCCAAACCTGAATCCTGACAGCTTTTTGATTCTGTACAAAACTCGATTTTTGACATGCTTCCCATCGTTTTTCCGAAAAACTTAAAACACGAAAGTTGTTCGTTGGGATGTTTTTGAGCTACTGTACAAATTTCAAAACAATCGCCTAAGAAATGGATTTTTAAACTGAAAAGGCGCAAACTGTGACATCGAACGGTTTTAAACTTGAGAGATCTTGAAATCTTGTCGAAACATGAAATTAGCCTTTAAGGTTTAAATGATTGGGAATCCCTTTGAGATAAAATATAATTGAAATATCTTGCTTGCCGAAAGGCAATTGAAATATCTTGCTTGCCGAAAGGCAATTGAAATATCTTGCTTGCCGAAAGGCAATTGAAATATCTTGCTTGCCGAAAGGCAATTGAAATATCTTGCTTGCCGAAAGGCAATTGAAATATCTTGCTTGCCGAAAGGCAATTGAAATATAATGCTTGCCGAATGGAGATTGAAAAATAAACTTGAAACATGAGAAATGATTTTTGAAATTGGCTGAGGCCGCCGGATCACCGGCTAACTGTTACTATCGATATTGGCTGCGGCCGCCGGATCACCGGCTATCTATTGTTGAGATGATGGCGTAACGGGAAATATATTAAAAAGCTCAGATTTTATGAAAATGGCTGCGGCCGCCGGATTGCCGGCTAAATTAAATATTATTGAAATGGTTATGTAACGGGAGAGGAAAATAAAAGATTTAATATTTTTAAGTATTTATTTAGTTATGCCTTGCAAATCATTTTTCTACAAGAAATCTTTTTATTAAATTTAACTAAAGGCTTTGAAACCCCTAACCCATGCTATGTGTTAACTTACTCAGCGCGTTTTTGCTGACCCAAACCATTTATCCCCTTTTTCTTACAGAGTACGAAGAATATGCATCGTCATATGCATACATGGGAACATTAGGGGAAATCTCTATTTTAAATCCCAGCATTTAATTACAACTTGCATGAACGGGACTGTTAACCCGTGTTTTGGCCATGTTGGCCCTTATACTTTATTTCCGCTGCACAATTTATATTTCCGCTGCAACTTTGATGTATTACTTTTAAATTATCTATGAATGGGCTGTTTGAATATTTTAAATACTGAAAAACCATAGCCTTGCATCTCTTTAGTGAGCTCGGAGAAACCGTGTCTTACTAGGGAGGTGCGGCGGTGGCATCCCGGCCTGGGTTACCAAAACCGGGGTGTTACAATTCAAACTTAATCAATACACCCAAACCTTTATAAGAAACCCTGAAATGAAACCTGAAACAAAATAGATGTAGCAAGGAGACAGCGAAAGGAGAAGAATTTTAACAAGGAGAAAAATCGATTGATAATGGGACCAAACAACAGTAAGGACGTTGCAAGTTCCTTACAGTAGAAAAATCCGAGAAAAGGGGAGGGCGCCGTGAGAGGAGGGGCAGCGAGGGTGGTGTGCGCGATCTAGATCAGCGGAGGCGCAAGGACGGCGTGTATGAGGCGTAGATGGAGAATTCAGAATCGACAATTGGAAGCAAAAACCGAAGAAGAAAAGTGATGCTGTTTCGAAAAGAAGATACGAGATAGAGAAGAAAACAAGAGGAAAAGGGAAAAGTGGAAACGAAGAAAATGGGAAAGGGGCAAAATTGGAATAGCAGGGGAATAATTACTGTTCAACCCAAACGTACTGTTCATTTCTGGTTTGACATATATATATATATATATATATTAGATATACTTATTATAATTTATATAACAAGTTACTCCTATTTTAGTAGTTCATTCTCTCATTCTTTGCTCACACTCAACCATATTTCCTACTTTTTCACTCACTTCCATAGATTGAAATAGTCAAGAAAAGAAAAATACTTTAATATAAGCACTCCATAATATTTTTGGACCGAAAATGCGTATGAGACAATTTACCCTCACAATTTACTAGGTAAGTGGATCTATTGATTCCCAAAGAATCCAATAGAAGAATGGGCAAATTCAAAAACATAGACGCTCTCCAAGGATCAATGGAGAATGTATTTTTTCCTTCACACTTAAATACTTCATTCGTATTCAAAAAATACTCCCTCCATTTTTAAATAAGTATTACGTTTTGACTTTTTTATACTATTTATTGTAGCACTTTGATTTATATTTTTCTTATAGTTATACAAGACTAAATATAGTCAAGTGAGATCTTGTTGGATTCGTCTCATCTTGTAGTTTTAAAATATCAAATTTTTAGAATTTGTACTTGTATCGAATTTGAGTTGTTAATAGTTTAAAATGTGCATTGGCAAACGTGCAGAATAGAAACGTAACACTTAAAAAGAAACGGAGGTAGCATTAATTCCTTATTTTCACGTAATCCAATACATATTTTTAATGAGTAATATCTCAAATTTTATAAAATAAAAAATTATAAAACTTTAATATTATAAAACTAAGTAATTAGACGAATCCAACAAGATCTCACTTAACGATGTTTTATCTTATGTAACCGTGTTAAAAAGTTGAATTAAAATTACTGTAATACCCGAGAATTTTGCAACATAAAACAAATAATTAAATAAATAAACAATAAATAAAATAAATATAATAAATAAATAAATTCAGCAAATAAGTGAATAAGGATAAGGAAATGAGAAATGAAATTTAACTTAAAAAGGAATTAAAGGAATTTAATTAAATAAAAAGAATTAATTGAAGATAAATAAATTGTACACCGAAACCCGACGCTAATGAACTCAAGAATTCGAGTCCATATATGCATTTAGACCCGAGTAAAAATTTAGAGAGGAAATAGGAACCCGAAGACGGCCCGAAAATCGGAATTCGGGAGCATAGGGGGATAGAAGTCCGAAAGAGATGAGGAAAGGCACGACGGATCGCACGACCCGCCCGGACCAAAGTCCAGGCGAGTGCCGCGCGGTGGCCGCGCGGTAAAGGGGGAAAGGGCGCGCCACGACCGCGCCAACGGACAGATTCGCCGGTTGCGAGATTCACTCGCCCGAATCCGGATTTTCCGACTTCGGTTGAACACCTTTCGGCTCAAGACTCCCCAAGGCCGACCTTGGACGTCCCTAGGTCATGCCTATCTATAAATAACACCTCTTGGAAGCCCCGAACACTTTTCAAAACCCTACGATACTCTCTATACACAAAACCCTAGATCCGGAAATCATCGGAGGCACCAAAACCAAGCCGGAGACTGTTTGGACGAATTCGGAAGTCTTCCAACGTTGTGGTAAGTCTGATCCATTCATCCATCTCGTTTTTAATTCAAAAACGAAACCCTAAGTCTCTTCTTTTCTTCTCTACACCCAGAATCGGATCTAGAACGAAGAACCCGACGAACGGAGAGGATAAACGGTGGACTGGAAGCCACGCCACCGAACTCGACGATCCCGGATGACTACGAATCTGTAAGTTGACACTTACAAGGTTTTGGGAGTAATTAAAACACGTAAAACTAAAAGCTTAATCGAAACTTTCGTAAATCTGTCAACATGTGATTTCTACCGGCGCAGCGATTTTGTCCAATTTTTCCGAACCCTTAAAAGTCTTCAAACGAAACTTAAAATACAAAAAACGTTCCTAAGGCTTAGATCTATCTCCTGTAAAATTTTCAGTATTTTTCGTGATGATTTGATACATGAAATCTACCCGAAACCGAACTGCTGAAACTTGAATCTTGAATTTCTTGACAGAACTTAGGTCTGAACTTGATGACATTTTTGACATTAGTTTTAAGCCGATTTAGATCTTTAGCCGAACATCAAAGTTGTAGACAAATGTCTTAAGAAGGTCTCTGTAAAATTTCGTTAAGTTTGGAGTTGATTTGCTATGGTAGATCTTGATAATCTTGAACTGTTGTATGATAAACTCGGACAGATTAATGTTTCTACAAAAATTGATGTTTTTGACCTGTTTCGGTATCTCGGATTGAAAAAGTTAAAACACGAAAGTTGTTCATCTCGATGTTTCCGAGTCAGTGGTAAATTTTCGGAATTTTGGAACTTAAAGCTGATTTTAAATTAATTTTAGGGTAAACAGCAGTTTAACGGGTCAAATCTTGAAATCTTGTTGAAACGGTGAAACTAGGCTTTAAGGTTTAAACGAGTAGAAGACTCTTTGAATTAAATACTTGAAATCTGGAATTTAGGAAATCCCATTTACAAACTTGATCTTTTAAAATTAGGGGGTGAGTGCTCTGCAGGGTGCCCTCCTAACGATTCACTTCGTGCCTTTATGGACGATGGTGACCCGCGCGAAAATTTGAGATATATTGCCAAAACGGCATGAGATATATGGCCTACACTCTCGTGAATATCCACATGGGTTTCCCGAGGCTCTGGAGTGGTACTGGATATGGCAAATACGGCTGCGGCCGCCGGTTTCCGGCTAAACTTGTTGATATCGCGATGCAATCGTGAAACACTTGAAATTACTAAATCAGGGATGTAATGGGGAATTAGAATTGAACTGGATTATTTATAGTTGTCGTTTAAATTGTTAAATGCTTTATATAAATAAATTGTGGCTTTCATTTTTAAATTATGCTAAATGTATTGTTGTCTCGTGCCATGAAATATTATGCAAATTGGTTAAATAATTAAATTGAATTATTTATGATATTATCATGTTTTTATGTAAATATTAAATTAATGGCTTTTAAACCCTACGATCATGCATGTGTTAACTTACTCAGCAAGTTGTGCTGACCAAACCGTGTATTTTTCCTTTTTCCTTACAGAGTATGTGGAACAAACATGAGCACGTTCATGCATGGGGGAACTATATTTTGCAAAACTTTATTTTTAAATTCTTGCATTAGACTATAGAATAAACGGGCCTGTTTAACCCGTGTTTTGACCATGTCGGTCTTATTTACATTTCCGCTGCAATATTATACTTAAATATTATTTTCGCTGCATTATGATATTATTATTTTCAAATTTATATTGTATGGGCTGTTTGCAAATGTTTTAAATATTGAAATACCTAGCCTTGCATCTCTTTAGTAAGCCGGAGAAACCGTGTCTTACTAGGGAGGTGTGGCGGTGACATCCCGACCTGAGTGACCAAAAACCGGGGTGTTACAAGTTGGTATCAGAGCCCGGCTATTTTTAAACTATTATTTTTAAACCATTATTATTTTTAAAACTACTATTAATACTTTGTCTATTAGTTTAAATTTTAAAGTATTATTTCCATGGAAAATTTTTATTTTAAAACCCATGGAAAAATATATATATAGTGCATAAATTATTTTTGGGGGGAAATCATCATTTGCATTTGCATATTGCATCTCCTTTATGTAAAGAACTTAGAATCTTGGCGAATTTAAACTTAGAATCTTGGCGAATTTTAACTTAGAATCTTGGCGAAGTTTAACCTAGAATCTTGGCGAATATTAACTTAGATCTTTTGCTTGCGCTAGATGGCTAGTCAAGATATGATGCACTTGATGATCAAAATGATGACGTTCACCTTGATTTCCAACAAACCATAGAACAAATGAAACATCGTATGGCTCAATTGGAAGCAAATCTGCACCATATGGGCAACTTGAGAGAGGCGGATCACCACCGCATAAACCAACTCGAACGCCAAGTCCAAACCCTCACTACACAAAACCTAATACTGAAGGAACACGTCGATGCTCATGGACAAGACAGTCCCTTAAAAGCTTCTTTTAAGGGAATAAAACACAAGATTTATTCATTTAAACAAAATAAAACAAAACCTTACGTTACTTTAAAGTCCAATCAAGCATTATGTGTAAAAGCATAAGCACATAGATAGTAACTTGCCTAGACAATATATTACGTTCTAATTCACACCGTTCGTAACAGAATGGCACCACGAGGTAGATCAAAGAATCAACCCGCTCCCCAAACTACTACTGAAACACCTCCAAATGTTACGGAACCGGCTCAACTTGTAGAGGAACACACCCAAGGTGCGCAGGACGCCCCCGCACCGAACAATGTAGGCGATCGTCTTCAAACGATAGAGGAGGTCTTGATTGCGCTAGGGAACGCAAGTCAACCAGGGCCAAGCTGCGGGGGTACCTCCGCCCCAAGCTCGCCCCAACTATCTGGCAATGGTGAATCCCTACCAACCACCCCACTATGCTGGTGAGGAGGATCCAGCCAAACTGGAAGAATGGATCCAAACCTTCGACAAGCTGCTGGGAGCAGTCAAATGTCCGGAAGGAGAGAGAGTGCACGTCGCTTCGTACTACTTGGGAGGCGAAGCGGACGACTGGTGGCAGGCAACTCAAGCCAAGCTGACTGAAGATGACGAGCCCTACTCTTGGGCGGAAATGATGGAACTGCTCAGGGATCGATTCTATCCCTTGAGTACCAAATCAGCGATGTATGAGGAATTCCTGTCCCTGAAGCAAGGAGGCCATACTGTGCAGGAGTACTACACTCGTTTCAAGGAACTAGTAAGGTTCGCACCAAGGCTAGTACCCACGGATGCAGAGAAAGCACAGAAGTTCGAGATGGGACTGAACCTGTCTGTTCGCAAGGTGATCGCGGGGGTACACTACCCCGATTTGCAAGCTGTGTATGACCGCGCTGTGGCAGTAGCGCGTGTGCAACAACTGAAGAGAAGGGTGAGTGGGGAGTCCAGCAGGGGTCCCCAAGACAAGAGAAACCGGGACGCGAGAAGCGAGAACACGGGAAGGAACGAACATCGGAGAGGGTCGAATAGGCCACAACAAACCAACAATAGGAGGAGGTTTAACCAAGAAGAACCGGTACCACCCTGCCCAAGATGTGGACGACCCCATCTGGCGAGGGGATGCCCTCAACAGGGCGCCTGCTTCCGATGTGGTCGAATGGGTCACATTCGTCGGGATTGCCGAACGAGGATGGAGAACATAACAAAGAGGGAAGATATGGCCATGGGGCCGGAACAGCCTCAGAACCAAAACGGGCGGAATGGAAATAACCAGGGGTATAGACCCCCTCAAAACCAATTTAGGCCGCCGAATCAGAACCAGAATCAACGACCTCCACCACCGCAGAATCAAAACCAACAGCAAAATCAGCAGCCGAATGCGAATCAGCAGGGCAACCAAGGACGCCCTATGGGGAGGCTCAACGTGGTTAACCAAGCGGATGTGCCTACAAAAAGAGAAGTGATGGCAGGTACATTTCATGTTTTGAATACACCCCTTAGAGTTCTATTTGATTCTAGAGCTAGTTGCTCAATCATAGCATCAAGAATAGTGCCTGAGTTAGATCTACCTAAGTGCGAGAGAATTAGCTTAGGAATTCAATTGCCTTCTGGAGAAGTAGTATCTTGCTCTAAACGATATAACGGAATTCCTATAGTGATAAAGAACATAGAATTCTTCGCGAACTTAGTAGAATTTAACTTAAGAGACTTTGACATCATACTGGGGATGGATTGGTTATCCCAGTATAAAGCGGTGATCGAATGCCAAAAGCAAAAGATCACCTTGTCAAAAAGTAGGGTAAAGAGAGTTATCTTTTACTCTCAGCCCCCTAAGAAGAGTAAAAAAATCGTTAGTGCACTCAAACTAAGTAACTTGATGCATAAGGGGTATGAGCTATATGCGTGCTACGTGCACAACCTTGAGGCGGAAGAGAACAAGGTTGACAGCATACCAGTGGTAAGAGAATACCCGGATGTGTTTCCTGAAGACATCCCGGGCATGCCACCTGAGCGAGATCTTGAATTCACGATAGATCTCATTCCGGGCACGGAGCCTGTCTCAAAAGCTCCGTACCGGATGGCACCACTGGAAATGAAGGAGTTAAAAGACCAACTCGAGGAGCTGTTAGGACAAGGGTACATAAGGCCGAGTACTTTCCCCTGGGGAGCACCGGTTTTATTTGTTAAGAAGAAAGACGGAGGATTACATCTTTGCATAGACTATCGAGGGTTGAACCAAGTGACTATCAAGAATAAATACCCTTTGCCGAGAATAGAGGATCTATTTGATCAATTGAAGGGAGCTTCAGTATTCTCGAAGATCGACTTACGATCTGGGTATCACCAGTTGAGAATTGCCGAGAAAGGCATTCCAAAGACGGCGTTTCGAACTCGATACGGCCACTACGAGTTCACAGTGTTATCCTTTGGGTTAACAAATGCTCCGGCAATGTTCATGAACCTCATGAACAATGTATTTCGAGAGCTGTTAGATCAGTGTGTAGTGGTGTTCATTGATGACATCCTGATCTACTCGGAAAGTGAGGAGGAGCACGCCCAGCACTTGCACCAAGTGTTAGGGACCTTGCGAAAGAATCAGCTATACAGCAAATTGTCCAAATGCGATTTTTGGTTGAAGGAGGTAGCATTTCTTGGACACATAGTATCCGCTGATGGAGTTTCAGTAGATCCGGCAAAAGACTCTGCCGTAACTGAATGGGCAACTCCAAAGAGCCAAACTGAGATAAGGAGTTTCCTTGGATTAGCCGGGTACTATAGACGGTTCGTGAAGGATTTTTCGAAAATCGCACGACCTTTGACCCAGCTACTGAAGAAGGGAGTAAAATACGTGTGGACAGAGACTTGTGAGACAGCGTTTCAAGAGCTGAAGAAACGACTCACAACCACACTCGTATTGACAAAACCATCAGAGAATGGGGACTTCGAAGTTTACAGCGATGCTTTGAAGGAAGGTTTAGGTTGTGTCTTGATGCAAGACTCGAGAGTCGTAGCGTATGCATCACGCCAGCTAAAACCTCACGAGGAGAATTATCCGACACACGACCTGGAGTTGGCAGCGGTCGTTTTCGCTCTAAAGATATGGAGACATTATCTTTATGGGCGGAAGTGTCGAATGTTCACCGACCACAAGAGCTTGAAGTATATATTCACTCAGAAGGAGTTGAATTTGAGACAGCGAAGGTGGTTGGAACTTATTAAGGACTACGATTTGGAGATAGCCTACCACGAGGGGAAGGCGAATGTGGTAGCCGATGCCCTAAGTCGGAAAACCCAACACGTGACGAACTCGTTGGTAATTCCGCCGGCATTGTACATGGATTTAGCGAGATTGGACGTGGAACTTGTGCATCCGGGCACAGTGAGTGAAACGATCAACGCAATGGTCGTAGAAACTCCAATACTGGACGAGATTAGGCTCGCCCAACCGGGTGACGCGAAATTGGAGAAGATAAAGGGGTATATTGCCGAGGGAAAGGCAATAGGATTTGCTGTCCACGAGGATGGAAGCATTCGTTTCAAAGGGAGATGGTGTGTGTCCCATAAATGTGCCGAGTTGAAGCGAAGGTTGATGGAGGAAGGGCACAACACGCCATACTCAGTGCATCCCGGAGGCGACAAGCTTTACAAAGATCTAAAGAAGATCTATTGGTGGTCGGGAATGAAAAAGGAAGTGGCAGACTTCGTGGCGAAATGTCTCACCTGCCAAAAGGTTAAGGCAGTGCGACATAAACCCTTAGGACTGATGCAACCACTAGAGATTCCAAGTTGGAAGTGGGATAGCATCTCAATGGATTTTGTCTCGGGATTACCCCGATCACCTAAAGGCTTGAATAAGATTTGGGTGATTGTGGATAGGCTAACGAAGACAGCCATATTTTTCCTGATGAAGGACACGTGGACTATGGACCAATTGGCCCGAGCCTACGTTGATAATGTGGTACGACGACATGGAGTACCACATGACGTCATTTCCGACAGAGACAGTAGATTTGTCTCTCACTTCTGGACGGAGTTACAAAAAGCTCTCGGTACTCAAATCAAAATGAGCACCGCATTCCACCCAATGACGGATGGTCAAACCGAGAGAACAATCCAAAGACTAGAAGACATGCTGAGAGCATGCGTGTTGTAATTTAAGGGAAATTGGGAATCCCATTTACCCTTAATCGAATTTTCTTATAATAATAGCTACCATGCTAGCATTGGCATGGCACCTTTTGAGGCGTTCTATGGACGAAGGTGCCGAAGCCCGTTGAGCTGGGAAGAAAACGATAAGTCAGAGGTAGTGGGACCACAACTTAACGAAGACATGGCTCAACAAATCAAAGTGATTCAAGGAAAAATGAGAGCCGCTCAAGACCGTCAGAAGCGTTACACTGACGTGAGACGACGAGACCTAGAATTTCAAGTGGGAGATAGGGTCATGCTAAAGATATCACCCATGAAGGGGGTGATGCGCTTTGGCAAACGAGGGAAGTTGAGTCCTCGATACATAGGACCTTACGAAATTCTAGAACGAGTCGGAAATTTGGCCTACCGACTGGCTTTACCGCCACAATTAGATCGAGTTCATAATGTTTTCCATGTCTCACAACTAAAGAAGTATGTGTCGGACCCGACACATGTACTTCAACCTGAAGTAATCGAACTCGATGAGGATCTGACTTATGAAGAAGTCCCAGTGCGAATTCTGGACACTAAGGAGCGAGTAACGAGGAACAAAACCGTCAAAATGATCAAGGTTCTTCGGTCGAACCACGAAAGTGAGACGGCAACTTGGGAGGTAGAATCCGACATGAGAGAACGCTACCCGACATTGTTCCAAACCGACACCGACACAGTTATGGGGACATAACTGCAATCTTAAGGGGGAGAGGATGTCATACCATGTATTTTTCGTGCATTCTTATAAACAAACAAACAAATTCAAATTGTTTTGAACTACGTTATGGCTTGATCCCTTCACAGGGTACGTAAGCAGCTTAGAAGTTTTAATTCTAAGTTCAGTCACAAAATAATAAAACAAACAAAAGACCTTAGCACGAGAAAAGCCGAAACACAACTTCGATGACGAAGTTGATTCTTAAGGAGGGTAGACTATAATACCCGAGAATTTTGCAACATAAAACAAATAATTAAATAAATAAACAATAAATAAAATAAATACAATAAATAAATAAATTCAGCAAATAAGTGAATAAGGATAAGGAAATGAGAAATGAAATTTAACTTAAAAAGGAATTAAAGGAATTTAATTAAATAAAAAGAATTAATTGAAGATAAATAAATTGTACACCGAAACCCGACACCAATGAACTCGAGAATTCGAGTCCAAACATGCATTTAGACCCGAGTAAAAATTTAGAGAGGAAATAGGAACCCGAAGACGGCCCGAAAATCGGAATCCGGGAGCACAGGGGGATAGAAGTCCGAAAGAGAGGAGGAAAGGCACGACGGATCGCACGACCCGCCCGGACCGAAGTCCAGGCGAGTGCCGCGCGGTGGCCGCGCGGTAAAGGGGGAAAGGGCGCGCCACGACCAACGGACAGATTCGCCGGTTGCGAGATTCACTCGCCCGAATCTGGATTTTCCAACTTCGGTCGAACACCTTTCGGCTCAAGACTCCCCAAGGACGACCTTGGACGTCCCTAGGTCGTGCCTATCTATAAATAATACCTCTTGGAAGCCCCGAACACTTTTCAAAACCCTACGATACTCTCTATACAGAAAACCCTAGATCCGAAAGTCATCGGAGGCACCAAAACCAAGCCGGAGACTGTTTGGACGAATTCGGAAGTCTTCCAACGTCGTGGTAAGTCTGATCCGTTCATCCATCTCGTTTTTAATTCAAAAACGAAACCCTAACTCTCTTCTTTTCTTCTCTACACCCAAAATCGGATCTAGAACGAAGAACCCGCCGAACGGAGAGGATAAACGGTGGACTGGAAGCCACGCCTCCGAACTCGACGATCCCGGACGACTACGAATCTGTAAGTTGACACTTACATGGTTTTGGGAGTAATTAAAACACATAAAACTAAAAGCTTAATCGAAACTTTCGTAAATCTGTCAACATGTGATTTCTACCGGCGCAGCGATTTTGTCCAATTTTTCTGAACCCTTAAAATCTTCAAACGAAAAAACTTAAAACACAAAAAACATTCCTAAGGCTTAGATCTATCTCCTGTAAAATTTTCAGAATTTTTCGTGATGATTTGATACATGAAATTCACCCGAAACCGAACTGCTGAAACTCGAATCTTGAATTTCTTGACAGAAATTAGGTCTGAACTTGATGACATTTTTGACATTAGTTTTAAGCCGATTTAGATCTTTAGCCGAACATGAAATTTGTAGACAAATGTCTTAAGAAGGTCTCTGTAAAATTTCGTTAAGTTTGGAGTTGATTTGCTATGGTAGATCTTGATATCTTGAACCGCTGTATGATAAACTCGGACAGATTAATGTTTCTACGAAAATTGATGTTTTTGACCTGTTTTGGTATCTCGGATTGAAAATGTTAAACACGAAAGTTGTTCATCTTGATGTTTCCGAGTCAGTGGTAAATTTTCGGAATTTTTGAACTTAAAGCTGATTTTAAATTAATTTTAGGGTAAACAGCGGTTTACCGGGTCAAATCTTGAAATCTTGTTGAAACGGTGAAACTAAGCTTTAAGGTTTAAACGAGTAGAAGACTCTTTGAAATAAATACATGAAATCTGGAATTTAGTAAATCCCGTTTACAAACTTGATCTTTTAAAATTAGGGGGTGAGTGCTCTGCAGGGTGCCCTCCTAACGATTCACTTCATGCCTTTATGGACGATGGTGACCCGCGCGAAAATTTGAGATATATTGCCAAAACGGAATGAGATATATGGCCTACACTCTCGTGAATATCCACATGGGTTTCCCGAGGCTCCGGAAGGGTACTGAGTATGGCAAGATACGGCTGCGGCCGCCGGTTTTCGGCTAAACTTGTTGATATCGCGATCCAATCGTGAAACACTTGAAATTACTAAATCAGGGATGTAATGGGGAATTAGAATTGAACTGGATTATTTATAGTTGTCGTTTAAATTGTTAAATGCTTTGTTTAAATTAATTATGGCTTTCATTTTTAAATTATGCTAAATGTATTGTTGTCTCGTGCCATGAAATATTATGCAAATTGGTTAAATAATTAAATTGAATTATTTATGGTATTATCATGTTTTTATGTAAATATTAAATTAATGGCTTTTAATGTAATACCCGTGAAATTAGTCACCTATAAATAAATAAATAAACACATAAATAAATAAATAAATAAATAAATAAAAATAAAAAGAGAAATGGAATCTAATTCCAAAGATTAAAAAGGAATTTAAATTCCACGAACCCGTGAAGTCGAAAATTGTAATACCCTATATTATGCAAAATATATTTTAAATTAATCTATTAAAATCATTTTATTACTTGTATAATTATTTATATGCATAGTAATTTATTAACACACATATATATACATATAATTATAATATCATCTTATATAATAATAATAATAATAATAATAATAATAATAATAATAATAATAATAATAATAATAATAATAATAATAATATAATTAAAATAATAATAATAGTAGTAGTAATAATAATAGTAACCACAATAAAATAATATGTATATGGTAATCAAAACAAGATTTAGTCTATCTTTACATATTGGCAAGATTTAGCCTATCTTTAGTATATTGTTATAACCTTCAATGATAGCAAAATATTTGGAAATCAAATCTTGGATCCTAAGTCTCTAAATAACCGCCCTTTACTTCTTTTTAAATTTAATCTTTTTCATCTTCCTAATTTGCTATTCATATCAATTCTACATACACAAAAAAAAAAGAAAAAGAATTCTACGTACAAAAGAAAAAAAAAGAAAGCGAAGAAGAAAAAAAATACATCTTCCTCCACCTTCAAAATTCAAAGAAAACCCTAGATCTAGATCTTTGGAGGCAAGAAGTTGAGAAGGAGGACGTTTTCCAGGCGAGTTCAAGAGTTCCCGGGCATAGGAGGACTGTGGAAAGGAGAACGAAGGATCTCGGGAGACAAACGGTGAACGCAGAGGCCGTTGTCATCGAAATTGACGAGCCGGAACGTCCATAGATCGGTAAGTTAACTCTTACATGGTTTTGGGATGAATTAAAACGTTCGAAACTAAAAGATTAACAAGAAATCGAAAATCTGTCAACTTAGGTTTTCTACCGATGCAACAATTTTGATGAATTTTTTCGAACCTTAAAACGACCTCAAACGGAAAAACTTAAAACACGAGAAACGTTCCTAAGACATTAATCTAGGTTGTGTAAAAATTTCATGATTTTTCATTACGTTTTGGTATCTGAAAATCGTTCGAAACTAGTCTGTTCTAAATCTCTATCTTGAAACGGTGGCAGGTTGTTGGTTCGAACTTGTTGATGATTTTTACCTTAGATCTAGGCCGATCTAGGCTTGGTGTTGAACATAAGAATTGTAGATCTATACGTTAAGAACACCTCCGTCAAGTTTCAGAATTTTTCGTCGAGATTTGTTATCGGAAATCGACTCCAAACTGAACTGTTCAAAAATTAGATCTTGAAATCTTGACAGATTCTTGGCCCGAACCTGTTGGCGTTTTTGACAATAGATATAGGATGAATTAGATCTTTTGCTGAACATGAAACTTGTAGGTAGATGTCCTTAGAAGGTCTCTGTAAAATTTTGTTAATTTTGGAGTTGATTTGCTATGGTAGAATTCAAAATCTCTAAACTGTGACCTAGGAAATTCGGACAGATTTATGCTTCTGTGAAAATTGGTGTTTTTGACCTACTTAGGTATCTCGGATTGAAAATGTTAAAACACGAAAGTTCTAAATCTCGACGTTTTGGAGTCAGTCGTGAAATTTCGGAATTTTTGAAATTAAATCTGATTTTAGACAAATTTTAGAGTAAACTGTGGTTGACCGAGTCAAAACTTGAAATCTTGTGGAAACGGTGAAATTAACCTTTGAGGTTGAAACGGATAGAAATACTTTGAAATACAATACACAAAACGAGAAGATTAAAATATTACGGGTTATGACTAAGCTAGATACTGTCAATGTTCTCTGCGGCTTGGGACATAAGAGCCCAAGTGTATGTCTAGGTTGACGTAAGAGCCCTAGCGAAACACTGATCGTATGGCTAGCGGACGGATTAACTCTAAGTAAAAGATCGACCATGATACCTGTGGACATAAGAGCCCAGGCGTAAGGCTGGCGGACATAAGAGCCCTAGCGGTGGTGATCTGTAAAAGATATGAAATGGGAAGGTTGCGAGAATTCCAAATTGAATCTGTATTAAATTGTGCCTTTAAATTTATGGCAACTTATTTAATTACGTCGCAAGCTATATTGATGATCTTATGAATCCATGTCTTCTAAATTATGCGATTACATGAATTATTTAAATTATATACATGTTTTCATTAAATTTAATTAAAGGCTTTGAAACCTCATAATCTTGTACGTGTTAACTTACTCAGCACGTAGTGCTGACCAAACCATTTTTATTTCTTTTTCTTTCAGAGTTGAGAATTATGCATCGTCATATGCATACACGGCAAGTTTGGGATGATATATTATTTTGAAATTTTGTATTAGACTAGATCTTGCATGAACGGGCCTGTTTAACCCGTGATTAGGCCATGTTGGCCCTATATTTAAATTCCGCTGCGATACATATATGTAAATGTTATTTTCCGCTGCAACTTTGATGCACTATTTTCGAATTATATATGAATGGGCTGTTTGAATATTTTAAATTCTGAAAAACCATAGCCTTGCATCTCTTTAGTAAGCTCGGAGAAACCGTGTCTTGCTAGGGAGGTGTGGCGGTGACACCCCGACCTGGGTGACCAAAAACCGGGGTGTTACAGAGTGGTATCAAAGCCCGGCTATTTTTAAACTATTATTTCTAAACTATTATTATTTTTAAACTATTATTAATATTTTGACTATTATTTTAAATTTTAAAGTATTATTTCCGTGGAGAAATTTTTATTTTAAAACCCATGGGAAAAATATATATAGTGCATAAATTATTTTTGGGGGTGGAAATCGTCATTCGCATTTGCATATTGCATCTCTTTTATGTAAAGAACTTAGAATCTTGACGAATTTTAACTTAGAATCTTGACGAATTTTAACTTAGAATCTTGGCGAATATTAAGTTAGACCTTTTGCTTGCACTAGATGACTTAGACGCTTGACATCAAATTAGGAACGCTCACTAGAGACTGATCTTGCCTTAGTTCTAGATTGCGTTCATCTAAGCGCTCGCCTAAGCATAACAAATCTCGGCCTTAGCCATTCCTATCCTTGAACGAATTAGAAAATTTCCTTATGTGGAACAATAAAAATCAAGTTGTTATTAAAACATTCTTTATTCCAAAAATTTTGTTGGATTCCAAAACAACAAATCCATTTCAAACGCACGGCTCATTTAAACCTTGACTCGAACCTTCTTGAGAATAATGAATAGGAAGTTATGGGGACATAACTGAAGTCCTAAGGGGGAGAGGATGTGATACCCCGTAATAATTTATTTTAGGAGTTCGACTCGATACGATGTATCCCAAATCATAAATAAACAAATTCAAATTGTTTTGAACTACGTTATGGCTTGATCCCTTCATAGGGTACGTAGGCAGCTTGGAAATTTTAATTCTGAGTTCAGTCACAAATTAAAAAAAATAATAATAATAATATAGAAAAAAAAATCAATATAAATGAAGGACCATAGTTCTTAGCTCGAGAGAAGCTAAAAACACAACTTCGAGGGCGAAGTTGATTCTTAAGGAGGGTAGACTGTAATACCCATGAAATTAGTCACCTATAAATAAATAAATAAACACATAAATAAATAAATAAATAAATAAATAAAAATAAAAAGAGAAATGGAATCTAATTCCAAAGATTAAAAAGGAATTTAAATTCCACGAACCCGTGAAGTCGAAAATTGTAATACCCTATATTATGCAAAATATATTTTAAATTAATCTATTAAAATCATTTTATTACTTGTATAATTATTTATATGCATAGTAATTTATTAACACACATATATATACATATAATTATAATATCATCTTATATTATAATAATAATAATAATAATAATAATAATAATAATAATAATAAAATAATAATAATAGTAGTAGTAATAATAATAGTAACCACAATAAAATAATATGTATATGGTAATCAAAACAAGATTTAGTCTATCTTTACATATTGGCAAGATTTAGCCTATCTTTAGTATATTGTTATAACCTTCAATGATAGCAAAATATTTGGAAATCAAATCTTGGATCCTAAGTCTCTAAATAACCGCCCTTTACTTCTTTTTAAATTTAATCTTTTTCATCTTCCTAATTTGCTATTCATATCAATTCTACATACACAAAAAAAAAGAAAAAGAATTCTACGTACAAAAGAAAAAAAAAGAAAGCGAAGAAGAAAAAAAATACATCTTCCTCCACCTTCAAAATTCAAAGAAAACCCTAGATCTAGATCTTTGGAGGCAAGAAGTTGAGAAGGAGGACGTTTTCCAGGCGAGTTCAAGAGTTCCCGGGCATAGGAGGACTGTGGAAAGGAGAACGAAGGATCTCGGGAGACAAACGGTGAACGCAGAGGCCGTTGTCATCGAAATTGACGAGCCGGAACGTCCATAGATCGGTAAGTTAACTCTTACATGGTTTTGGGATGAATTAAAACGTTCGAAACTAAAAGATTAACAAGAAATTGAAAATCTGTCAACTTAGGTTTTCTACCGATGCAACAATTTTGATGAATTTTTTCGAACCTTAAAACGACCTCAAACGGAAAAACTTAAAACACGAGAAACGTTCCTAAGACATTAATCTAGGTTGTGTAAAAATTTCATGATTTTTCATTACGTTTTGGTATCTGAAAATCGTTCGAAACTAGTCTGTTCTAAATCTCTATCTTGAAACGGTGGCAGGTTGTTGGTTCGAACTTGTTGATGATTTTTACCTTAGATCTAGACCGATCTAGGCTTGGTGTTGAACATAAGAATTGTAGATCTATACGTTAAGAACACCTCCGTCAAGTTTCAGAATTTTTCGTCGAGATTTGTTATCGGAAATCGACTCCAAACTGAACTGTTCAAAAATTAGATCTTGAAATCTTGACAGATTCTTGGCCCGAACCTGTTGGCGTTTTTGACAATAGATATAGGATGAATTAGATCTTTTGCTGAACATGAAACTTGTAGGTAGATGTCCTTAGAAGGTCTCTGTAAAATTTTGTTAATTTTGGAGTTGATTTGCTATGGTAGAATTCGAAATCTCTAAACTGTGACCTAGGAAATTCGGACAGATTTATGCTTCTGTGAAAATTGGCGTTTTTGACCTACTTAGGTATCTCGGATTGAAAATGTTAAAACACGAAAGTTCTAAATCTCGACGTTTTGGAGTCAGTCATGAAATTTCGGAATTTTTGAAATTAAATCTGATTTTAGACAAATTTTAGAGTAAACTGTGGTTGACCGAGTCAAAACTTGAAATCTTGTGGAAACGGTGAAATTAACCTTTGAGGTTGAAACGGATAGAAATACTTTGAAATACAATACACAAAACGAGAAGATTAAAATATTACGGGTTATGACTAAGCTAGATATTGTCAATGTTCTCTGCGGCTTGGGACATAAGAGCCCAAGTGTATGTCTAGGTTGACGTAAGAGCCCTAGCGAAACACTGATCGTATGGCTAGCGGACGGATTAACTCTAAGTAAAAGATCGACCATGATACCTGTGGACATAAGAGCCCAGGCGTAAGGCTGGCGGACATAAGAGCCCTAGCGGTGGTGATCTGTAAAAGATATGAAATGGGAAGGTTGCGAGAATTCCAAATTGAATCTGTATTAAATTGTGCCTTTAAATTTATGGCAACTTATTTAATTACGTCGCAAGCTATATTGATGATCTTATGAATCCATGTCTTCTAAATTATGCGATTACATGAATTATTTAAATTATACACATGTTTTCATTAAATTTAATTAAAGGCTTTGAAACCTCATAATCTTGTACGTGTTAACTTACTCAGCACGTAGTGCTGACCAAACCATTTTTATTTCTTTTTCTTTCAGAGTTGAGAATTATGCATCGTCATATGCATACACGGCAAGTTTGGGATGATATATTATTTTGAAATTTTGTATTAGACTAGATCTTGCATGAACGGGCCTGTTTAACCCGTGATTAGGCCATGTTGGCCCTATATTTAAATTCCGCTGCGATACATATATGTAAATGTTATTTTCCGCTGCAACTTTGATGCACTATTTTCGAATTATATATGAATGGGCTGTTTGAATATTTTAAATTCTGAAAAACCATAGCCTTGCATCTCTTTAGTAAACTCGGAGAAACCGTGTCTTGCTAGGGAGGTGTGGCGGTGACACCCCGACCTGGGTGACCAAAAACCGGGGTGTTACATTTAAACCCTACGATCATGTATGTGTTAACTTACTCAGCAAGTTGTGCTGACCAAACCGTGTATTTTTCCTTTTTCCTTCCAGAGTATGTGGAACAAACATGAGCACGTTCATGCATGGGGGAACTATATTTTGCAAAACTTTATTTTTAAATTCTTGCATTAGACTATAGAATAAACGGGCCTGTTTAACCTGTGTTTTGACCATGTCGGTCTTATTTACATTTCCGCTGCAATGATATACTTAAATATTATTTCCGCTGCATTATGATATTATTATTTTTGAATTTATATTGTATGGACTATTTGCAAATGTTTTAAATATTGAAATACCTAGCCTTGCATCTCTTTAGTAAGCCGGAGAAACCGTGTCTTACTAGGGAGGTATGGCGGTGACATCCCTACCTGGGTGACCAAAAACCGGGGTGTTACAATTACTCAATGAATAGTATTTATTATGCAAACGTTAACTTTTAAAAAACAGATGGAGTATATAGTATATAAATGTAATGTATTCTCTTTGAAACTAGGTATGTGATATTCATCATTTTGTGCTTGTATTTTATATGATTCCATATGGTTGAGTGATGAGTATTTGTCCATTTTGGTGTCTTATTAAAGTGTTTTGGTTTGTAGGAGCAAAAATGAGATTGGCTTGAGAAAGACATCAAATTGGTGATATTTTGAAAAAGCTTCAGGTCGTATGCCCACACACAAGATCGGTGGTCAACTCTGTTGTGCATATGTGGCTGCTGTGTTTCCTACTTGATTGCTTACGTGTTCATGCGACTTGGGAGGTGATGGGGAATGATTTGAGAGCTGATATCATGAGATTTGGGATCCTGGAAGGCACCTTGTGGCTAGATACATATTTCCTAAAGAGAGAGCAAAGATTTTTAAAGAAGGAAACAAATTTGCATTGAAGGAAACTTGGAAGTATTTGGTGATTTCTTGCTTGCCACATCTTGGGCTGCTGCTTTAGACGAATTTGGGGGGTTTTCACAGAGATAAATTGATTCGATTGTTGCTGTTTGGGACAGACTTCGTTATTGGAGAAATCAACTTGGCCTGGAAGACGAGAGAGGCTGCTGGAAACTTGGAAATCCTTGAAGTTCTATTTTCCTTTGCTCATTGAGTTTGTCATGAATATTATTTTATGTTTTGTTATTGTTTTCATGTTTAGTGAGTAGTTCCTTTTATCTAGCTTAGGATTGAACCCGTGTTGGGATTGGATTGCCGTTGTGAGGCTTGATATGTTTTGAATGTTTGATTTCCTTTGACTATTAAGTATTTTCATGCTTTCTATTTTCATGACATGAATTCTTATGTTGATTGATTATGATGCGCACATAGTTGATTAGCTTAGGAATTTTACCGTTATAATTGGATTGGTGTCCGTGTAATTGCACTTTAATCTAATTGAGTAACAACTAAAGAATTAAAGCTCTATGGAATCATGGAATCAATTGAGAGCATCAACCGCGTAGGTAGGTTCATACCTTTGAATTAGGCTTTTCTAGAATTTAATGCAATCGGATTAGTACTTCTATGGTCGTACCTAGGATCTTAGTTCGGTTAGGGAAGTGAATAACGGTCGTGCCTTGTTCACCGATTAAGTAAGGAAAAGTTGGTTACGGAGCGGTTGCCGAGTGACTATAACTAATTTATTTAATAGGCTAAGGGAATATTTGTCAATGAGCAATAATAAATCCAATTCCAATCCGGAAGTTCAAGTCCTAAGCTAGGTACCTTTATTTGATTGATTTCCTCAACTTTTCAGTATTCTCCTGTTCACCGCCCCTTTAGTTATTTTTATTCACTCATTCTTTTTTATTTTATTTTTAGTAGAACTAGTTTCAATCAAAACCCCCCATTTTATTATTGTGGTTAATCATAGTAATATTTCGTTTGAATCCCTGAGGAGACGACTCTACTCATCACTATCTATTTTATTTTCACAGGAGTAGAATTATTTATTTTTGAAGCTAGACGACAACTAGCAGTATGGTGGTTATTACATGATCGTTCTATTTGCTTATAAGGCGGTTCTGTTCTTGTGCAGACTCCCCCCGCCAACTGCACCTGCAGTTATGTTTGAACACTTTAACTTTGTGATGAGAGACCTTAATTTTGTGTTGTTTATGTTTTTATATCACAAAAATAGTAACATCCATCACAAAATTTATAAACATCACAAAATAATTCTCATCACAAAATTTTTAAAACATCACAAAACAATACTCCCTTAATGCTGCCTACAAACGCAGGCAGCTGCACTCTATCTGTAACACCCCGGATTTGATAACCCAGACCGGGATGCCACCGCCACACCTCCCAAGCAAGACACGAGTTCATTCGAGCTCGCTTGAGAGATGCAAGGCTAAAGGTATTTCAAAAATAATTTAAAAACAAGCCCAAAAGGATTTACTTTAAAATGACATAGTATAATTCAAAATAAGTCGCAGCGGAAAATTTAAATATGGGCCGACATGGCCAAAACGCAGTGGGTAATTTAAGTCTAACAAAATACAATATTCATAATTACTAATTTAATTCCTGAGCCCCCAATATGCGTGCATGCTCATGCCATTTCTTCATACTCTGAAAAAGAAAAATAAAACAACGGGTTTTATCAGTATATAAAATACTGAGTAAGTTAATTCTTAACATAACAATAATGAGTTTTAAAATGTACTTAATAAAAATTCACCTTTTAACTCATGCACATTTTATAATATGAACATGTATTTTGACAACATTGATACTAGGGATTTAAAGGCATGATTCTAAATGTAAAGAGACGTACACGAATATTAAGTATATAAATTTCAAAAATTTTACAAAGGATTTATTAAGTACGAAGGGTTTTAAAAATCATGGGATAAAATATATGTTCTCGCATAACTAATATTTCATTCTTCTACTGTTGTTCAATATGATCGAAGTCGTCGTATTCCGCTTGGGCACTTATGCCCACAAGCCTCACAAATCACAATTCGCTAGGGCCCTTATGTCCACTAGCATTATAAATCACCATTCGCCAGGGCTCTTATGTCCACTAGCCTTACGCTTGGGCTCTTATGTCCACAAGCCTCATAATCAATATTTCACTAGGGCTCTTATGTCCGCTAGTCATACGCTTGGGCTCTTATGTCCACAAGCCACATAATCAATGTTTCACTAGGGCTCTTATGTCCGCTAGTCGTACGCTTGGGCTCTTATGTCCACAAGCCACATAATCAATATTTCATAGTTTCCGATTTGATCATAAATCACAAAGTTTTCAAAATAGTTGAAAGTGTCGCAAGGAGGGTTTCCATAAATCTCAAAGTTTAATAAGCACATACGTCGCAGATTACGCCTTTTTACTCTAAAAATTCATTTCTCAGGCGAACGACTTGAAATTTTTACAGTACACCAACGACATCCTAACGAACAACTTTTGTGTTTTAACGATTTCGGAATAAGGTGAGGAAACATGTCAAAAATCGAGTTTAATACACCAACATATACACTGTCAGGTTTCAGTTTTACCACTGTTCAGAAATCCGATTTTTCGACTTACAAATAGACTCCAAAAATTCTGAAATTTGGTGGAAATATACTAGACATGATTATATACAACTTTTGTTTGCATTGCAAAGATTAGTTCGGACTAGAAATGGTAGAAAAACGCCAATCAAGTTCGCCTACATATTCTGTCAGAATTTTATTTCAAACGCAGACTGTTCAGTTCGATTTTGACGATACAAAAGTTAACCAAAATTCACGAAATTTTAATCACACTTTCTCAAAACAATTATCTACAACTTTCATGTTTACACCAAATGTTAGTTTTGAAAGAATCCTTAAGAAAAACGTCAAGGACGTTGAGCACTCAAATCTGTCGGCTTTTCCTTTAAACCACAATTTATTCAAAATGGTTTTTGACTATACGAACTTTAACGAAAATGCGTGAAATTTTACGGACACAATATTTAGACAGTTAGCTACAACTTTCGTTTTCACATAAAAGTTTAGTTTTGATGGGATCCATTAGAAAAAACGTCAAGGGAGTCGAACACTCAAAACTGTCAACGGATTCGGTTTTAAACGAAAATGCAGAATATACCAGATTCGATTTGGCAGACCAAACGTCGACGAATATGTCTGAAAATTTGACACAATATACTATATAACATTAGGAACAATTTTGTAGTTTTAAGTTTCTCCGTTTGAATGCTCGAAAAAGGTTTAAAAGTCGGATTTCAGAAAACGCGCATAGGGAGAGTTTTTGGGACAGATTTTCCTATGTTGACTAAAACTTGCATTCCATTCGATTTTAGTGCACCAAAACGGTTATGAGAAGAATCAACTTACAGTATCTAAGATCTAAAGTCTTAGATTTCGTCGGGATGGCCTCCGGAGTCCGTGAACGCGTCCAATCTACACGTCTCTTTCTCTTCGGTCCTGATTTCCTCTTCCTTTGGCTCCGATTTTTGTTTTCAAGTAAAAATCCGTAAGTTAGAATGATGATTGTGATTGTAAACAACAAAGGAACCTAATCTAGCCCTTACCAACAATCCAAAGTCTGTATCCTTCGATCTACATGCCTCCACGGTCGGTTTTGGTTGCCGGAAATTCATCGGAAAGTCGTCGGAAGGTAAAGCTTTGTGTTTTCGGTTTTGGGAGAGATTTTGAATGAGGAGAGGCTGTTGATGACTGAATATGGGGTGGGAGATCACCCATATTCGACCTAAATGTCTTTCCCCCGGCTGGAATTGACTTACCTAAATCGGGGGTCAAAATTTAGGCAATAAAATCGCCATAATCGCGCAAGGCAGCTGGCCCTGCGTCATGGCGCGGTCATGGCGCGTCCCCGCGCGGGGACCGCGCGGCTCCGATCCGGACCGGTTAGCGAAATCGCAAAATTGGTAACTGTCAGACTTGGCGCAATTTTGTGCCATTCCTCCAAATCTGGCGCACGCGATCATTTTGCGCCAAACTTGTTCCATTTCTTTCGGGCTCGATTTTCCGGGTCATTCTCGTATTATAAATTCTTATCTAAAATTTATCTCATCTTGAATTAATCCCGTATCCGAAATCTTGAGTCCGTCCCGTTTGGATTCGTCGGCTTCTAATTCGTAGTCTTTTGGCTCCCGTGCAATTATTTATCTAATTAAATTATTTCCGACTTCACGGGTTCTTGGAATTAAAATCCTTTTCCTTCTTGAATTTAATTCCAATTCTTTTGGGATTAATCCATGGAATATCTTCGGGCTTCCTTTCCCTCTTCTATTCCATTTTGAATTTTTGAATCTATCGGCGTTTCATTTTCGAGCAATAATTTTATTGTGATAAATTATTTTCTTCTTCTCGGAGATATTTCGACATTGATCGGATTAAGAAACTAATTTTATTCCTTCGGACGCCAATAAAAATCTCGGGTATTACAGTCTACCCCTCTTAAGAATCAACTTCGTCCTCGAAGTTGTGTTTCGACTTTTCTCGCGCTAAGAGTTAGGGTCCTTTTGTTTATTTTATTATTTTGTGATATTGTGTTATTGAATTATTGTTTGATTGTTGATTGTTTGTTGTTTGATTATTATTTGACTGAACCCATAATTGAAATTTCCAAGTTGCCTACGTACCCTGTGAAGGGATCAAGTCATTACGTAGTTCAAAACAATTTGAATTTGTTTATTTATTAATTTGGGATGCAAAATATTCGGTGTCGTTACACTATCTATTCCCTATATAAATTACTCCATTACATGTTTGGATGGAGAATTGCCTGCAGATCAGAAAGAACCCTTCATGGTTAATTTTCTTGAGTACTTGCATTTCGTCCCTCATCAAGTTTTATTTTATTATATTTTTTCATGCTTTCCTATAGGCTATAGATTATCGTTTGATGATACTTTTGTGATTTTTCCTTGGGCCTTTGTTAAGGAAAATGTTTGGCAAGCTAAAGAAGAGAATCGTAAAGTGTGTTTTCCTCCGGTCAAAGAATTCTTTGGTTGTCCTGTGCAATAATTTTATCAAATGCTTCCCTTAATTCTGTGTAGGCAAGGGAAGGAAGCTCGTCAAAAGGAAAAAGCTGAGATGAGTGAAGAAAAAATAGAAGAATTAAAAATAGGAAAAAAGGCCAAATATATCCGTTTTCTTTTTAAAAAAGCCAAATCTATCATTTTTTTATTTTATTACCGAATTTATCCTCTACATATGCTCATTATATCCGGAAATATCCTAAATTCACTAATCGTGGAATGGCTGACGTGGCAATAAATCAACTTAAACCCTACACGATTGATCGAATTTGAAGTGTGTCTCAATTAGGGCTGGGGAAAAATACCGAATATACCGCATACCGCACATACCGTATCGAAAAAATACCGAAAAATATCGAAATTTTCGGTATACCGTAATTTTCGGTACGGTAGAATACCGTACTGTAAGATTTCAGTACGGTAACGGTATAAATTTTTTGATACCGCGGTATACCGTTACCATACCGAACTTTGGTATATACCACGGTATCGGTATGTCAGTATATACCGCGATACCGTTATATACCGCAATATCGGTATGTTGGTATATAGCGAAAGTTCGGTATGCCGGTATATACCGCAATACCGGTATGTCGGTATGTAGTGAATGTTCGGTATGTCGGTATATACCGCGATACGGTATGTCGGTATGTACTGAATGTTCGGTATAGCGGTATATACCGAACTTACCGGAATGTCGGTATGGAAACGGTATGGAAATATTTCATACCGAAACTTTAGGTATACCTCTTGGTCCCAAATCTTGAGTCGGTAGTCAGTCAGTAGTATGAACAACGCACAGTCACAGTAAAATATGAACGAATGCAGAAATGTAAAGATGAAGACGGTGATTTGTTGACCCGGTTCGGACCTCCTGTCCTACATCCGGGGGATACCAATCCAGGCTACGTTTCACTCAACAAGTTCCAAGAAAATACAAACTTCTGACTCTAATCTACCAACTCGATCTAGAGGTGTTTAGACTCCCCCTCAACTTCTAATCTCGCTGTGAATGAAAAGAATCAAACCTGATCTTCCTAGCTCCTTGTTGACATTCCTGAATCTATCCAGACTATCTCAAGAATACACTTTCTTGAGTTACAACACGAAAAGAATGTATACAATGAACTTCACTCAAATCTCATACAAAGATACAATTCTTAGAACTCTAATGACTTCAATAACAAAAATCACTCAAAGATATTTCTAATCAGAGTTAAGTTGCCTCCTTACAGCCTAAAGACTAATATATATATATATATATATATATATATATATATATATATAGCAATGAGCTCCTGTAGTCTTTAAAGGCTCCCGGCAGTAAAATGGCATGACTTGGCTTTCAGAAACTGCCAAGCTGCTGCTGTTGAATCATGCTGACGACCTCCAGACTCTGCATGAAAAGTTAGACAAATACCAACAATCTCCCCCTATTTTCATGAAGAGGATGATCCGTCACAAACAGTCTCAAAGAATAGAATCAGGTAAGAAAAGCAGAGAATGAGTCAAACAACAACAACAAATTCAATGATGCAAGACATCAGATATAGATCATAGAAAAACACATAAAGCAAGCATTCATCATCAAATCAGCAAACACATACACAAGCATCAAGACAAAATATCCAGTCCAAAAACAGTATCACCATTAGTTACAAACCCAAAAGTATTAAAAAGTTTAGTTTGAGAAAAATATACCCCACAACCATGTCAAGGTTGTTCTTACCACCCTCAGACCACCATTGAGACTAGCAACAGCAGTAATATACTCCCCCTTGATGGATCAATCCTCATCATCATCATCATCACCAGTAGGAGGTGGATCAAAAGATGCAGGGAGGAGCTTGAGAATCAGATTGTTTTTCTTGCGTAGAGCAAGTCCAGCATTAATAACTTTGGTAGCTTCTTCATTTTGTTGCAAAATGAGCTGCTTCAAGTGATTAATCAGGGCAGTGCCAGTGAGAGGAGGGCCAAGTAGGATGTCATTGTGCTGGTTCCTCAAATCATTAGAAGGAGTATTTTGCTTAATGTAAATCCTTTCCTCCTTGGGCACCTTAATCCCATTCTTTGCAAGAAATCGGGTGATAAGGGCAGGGTAGGGCAGTAAGTCCAGCTTTCCAATAGAACCACGTGTATAACCTACCATCTTCTTAAGAACAGACAAACCAAGATTCATTAAATTCAAATATTTATCAATACAAAACATAGTTTTACCCATGTGAGCAGAAATCTGGCTTGCATTGGTGGTTGGCATGATGTTGGAACTGCAGAGACGGAATAGACATCCAAACTTCAGGGTAAGTTTGGTTGTGCTCAACTGGTTTCGACCAAATCCGACACTACCAGAGTTCGAAATAACATAGGCTACTTCAGCATTGGAATCAGGCATGTACTCAATAACATCATCCAGACGGACGTTGGGTTGAAGCTTTAACAACAGAGTGTGGACAAGAGGATTAATGTCCAGAATCTTCCCACGAACATACACTTTTCCTCCATAGGGCGAGGTAGCATCAAGAACTTCCGGATGAAGGTTAGCATAGAACTCTCTCACCAAAGCTGGAGAATAGTACTCCAACTTGGTAGCCCAAAACAGAAGATTGGCATCTTCAAGGTACTTTGCAAATCCAAGTTCGCGATACATGGAATGAGTGAACTGCTCTTCAGGGATGAACTCTCGAACAGTCAACTCCTTAGAAAATTTCTGGGCATCCTTGTCATAATATTTGAAATTGAGTGCGGCCTGAACAGACATAGGTGGAACAGATTTCGGTCGTTTCTGGGAAGTTTCGACTGCAACACCTTTGTCTTTCCGTTTGCGGGGTCTGGTAGTAGGAGTGCGAGGAGGAGGACGTTGTCGAGGTGTAGCTTCAACATCTGCAGAAGGGTGTTCTTCCTCTTGATTCTGATCACAAGAAGCATCATCGTACTGATTAGGATTGTAGTCATCTTCCCCTGCTTTCTGAGTAGTCTCAGTGCCCTCATCCCAATCAAAGGGGAAAGTTTCTTTCGTAGTAGGGGGTAGAGCAGGTGGAGTTGGTGCGGGAAGTGCTCCGGCGGGCGGTAGTGAATCCAGAGGCAAAACATCCTCAACATCACCGTCCACATTGTGTTCTGCTTCCTGGCCAGAGTCGTCTAGGGTAGGATCATTGGTTTCGGCTGTTTTGGATGGGATTTCAGTAGGTTGTGCAACCGAAGCTTCAATGGACGGAGCTGGTTCAGTAGAAGGTTTCCCAGTAGTCGGGACTGCAAGAGATGGGGTTTGAGAGGAGGAAGACGCCATATCTGAAAATGCTTAGAGAGAAAACACAGCGAAGAGTAGAAACTGAATGAAAAATAAATGGATTCCAAACACAATTATAAAGAAACCGAAATGAGAAATGGGGAACGACGGTTTTGAACGTCGTGCGACATGATGGAGAAGACAGTATCTGTAGCTTGCAGGTAATTATGATCTTCTGCAGACGTCGTATCAATTTCTTTGGCATTATCCGATTAATTCCTTACTACACATTCGATTGGGCCTGTAAACATGAAAATCAAAGAAAAACAAAGCCCAAATTGTTAGAAAAAATTAAGAGGAAAAATAACTAAGGCCCAGAATGGTTCTTAGCCTTTCAAAGTTTTCACCATCTAATGCCTTTGTAAGGATGTCGGCTCGCTGTTCAGACGACCCAATATGTTGAATATCACATATGCTATCCTCCACCAGGTCTCGAATGAAATGATACCGAATGTCAATATGTTTGCTTCTGCTATGTAGAACAGGGTTCTTGGAGATGTTAATAGCACTAGTATTATCACAGAATACTTGAAATCTTTCCTTATGAACTCCATAGTCAGTCAACATTTGTCTCATCCACATGAGTTGAGAACAACAACATGTAGCAGCTATATACTCAGCTTCAGCTGTAGAAAGTGCAACAATATTCTGCTTCCTGGAGTACCAACTAACAAGATTGTTGCCTAAGTAGAAACATCCACCAATGGTTGATCGTCTGTCATCGCAACTACCAGCCCAGTCTGAGTCAGTGTACCCAATGAGGTCCAAATTTGATCTTTTGAGTACCAAATTCCAAGCTCAAGTGTACCCTTAATATATCTCAAAATCCTTTTAGCAGCCTTAAGATGAGATTCTTTCGGTTGAGATTGATACCTAGCACAAACTCCAGTACTAAAGGATATATCAGGCCTGGTAGCTGTTAGGTAGAGAAGACTACCAATAATGCTTCTGTATAGCTTCTGATCAACATCCTTTCCAGCTTCATCCTTAGAAAGTTTTTCTTGTTGTCCTAGAGGAGTTCGAACCACTTTGCTATCCTCCATGTGGAATTTCTTCAGCATCTGCCTGGCATATTTCTCTTGTGATAAAAGGATACCATCCTTAAGTTATTTAATCTGCAAACCTAAGAAGTAATGTAACTCTCCCATCATGCTCATCTCAAACTCAGATTGCATAGCTTCTACAAAACTTTTCCTGAGATGATCTAAAGTAGCTCCAAAACTAATGTCATCAACATAAATCTGAGCTATAATAAAATCATTGTTAGTATGCTTTACAAACAACGTTTTGCCTGCATTATCTCTGATATAACCATGATTCACAAGAAACTGGGACAACCTTTCATACCAAGCACGAGGTGCTTGCTTAAGTCCATACTCCTTTAACTCTATAGACATAATCACGATGTTCATGATCTTCAAATCCCAAAGGTTGTGCTACATAGATTTCTTCCTTTATCTTGCCATACAAAAAGGCTGTCTTAATATCCATCTGATATAGTTTGAGGTTCATACAGCAGGCAAACGACAGTAAGATTCTCACTGCTTCCATTCTAGCAACTGGAGCAAAAGTCTCTCTATAGTCCAATCCTTCTATTTGAGTATAGCCTTGTGCTACAAGTCTTGCTTTATTTCTAACAACATTTCCTTGCGCATCTATCTTGTTTCTAAAAATCCATTTAGTACCAATAACATTTATTGTCAGGCCGTGGTACTAACTCCCAAACTGAATTCCTTTCAAATTGTAACAACTCATCTTGCATTGCAGCAATCCAATATTCATCCTCGAGAGCTTCAATAGTATTTTTAGGCTCTATCTTGGATATGAAACAATTCATTCCAGCCAATTGTTTATAATCAACATCCTTCTTATTCCTTGTCTGCCTAGGAGCAGTAACATCACCAATAATATCATCGTTTGGGTGATGTTTTAATGTCCTTGGGCCTTTTCTCTTATTGACCTCAACGTCTGTATCTGAAGCATGTTCTTCTTCAGCAACATCAGAAGTAGTCTCTTCTATAGTAGGACTTGTTTCCACTTCAACAGATTGAGTACTAGATTCAGAAACAGAAGAGGATGGCTGAGGAATAATAGGTAGCTCAATAAAGTCTTCTAGATGACTCTTATCTGAAAGTTCTTCAAAAATAACATTTGTAGATTCTACAACCTTCTTGCTTTCAGTAAGATAGACTCTATAAGACTTTGAGTTGTTAGAATAACCTAGGAACTTTCCTTTTTCAGAACGAGCATCAAACTTCTTCAATTGTTCCCTATCCCTGTAAACATGACATATACAGCCAAAAACATGAAAGTATTTAACTGTAGGAAGTTTGCCATTCCAAACCTGATATGGTGTGTAGTTGGTGTGTGGTTGCAACAACACCCTGTTGGCTACATGACATGATGTGTTTACAGATTCTGCCCAAAATGATTTTGAGAGAGTGCTTCCATGCAGCATTGATCTAGCCATCTCTTGAAGAGTTCCGTTCTTCCTTTCAACCACACCATTTTGTTGAGGTGTCTTGGGGGCAGAGAACTCTTGAATAATACCATGAGTATTACAAAAGTCTGTAAAATGTTGATTTTCAAACTCCTTCCCATGATCCGTTCTGATTCTAGTAATCTTCTGTTGCTTTTGGTTCATAAGCTTCAGCCTTAAGTTCTCAAAGTGTTCAAATATTTCATCCTTTGACCTGAGAAACAATACCCAAGTGAATTGATAATGGCCAAAATTGACCATTATTTTCAATCTATTTCCGTGTCTAATACGGACATTTGATCGCATTCCGGTCTTATTTAAATAAGAAAGCAGTTGAATTTAACAGATTTATGCAAGTTTGTATAAATAATAAGCTGGTATTGAAAAATACAAAATATTGTTATTTTTATTAAATTTTATATTAAAAAATCCAAAAACATGATAAAAATATTAAAAATTCCATATTTGATAATTATGGTTTGGTAGTATCTGTTCGGTGGAACACGGATCCATTAAACGGAGCACAAACAAAATATCAAGTGGAGCAAATATCCTTATTTATTATATATTTTATATTTTGATGTATATATTTTTAGTTTTTATGTTTATTTATTTTTATTTATGTTTTCTGCCTTAATTAAATTAATTGGTCCACTAATCACTTTTGATTTAAATTAATTGCAGGTGATTTAATTGGTCCAAGAGTCCAGTCCAAAATGAATCTAGCCCACCAATTTCAGTATACTCCAATTTAATTAGCCCACTCCAACAAATTTACCAGGCCCAAACAATTTCAGTCCAATCATCCCACTTCAAGCCCATTTCACCAAAAGCCCAAAACCTAAATCCTTACCCTTACCCTAACCCTAACCCTAACCCTGCCTCCACTGCCGACGGCGCCGCTGCCGCCGGCCGGCGGCCACCACCTCACCTTTTCCGACCAAGCTCCATTTCTCCAACTCCAAGCTTCCACCACCATCCTCATCCACCCTCAGCACCCCCACTGCGCCACCGCATCCACCAACATTCCGGCATCCCTCCGGCCATCTCCACCATTTCCCACCAAAACCACCAAATTCACCACCACCATTCCAAACCCGAGCCACCATTTCCGACACCTTCATCCGCCTCAGCCATTCCCGTCGCCGCTCGCCTCCGAGCCCCGGCCACACCACCACTCGGACAGCCGCCTCCATTTCCACCACCATCACGCCACTGGAGCGCCACCACATAAACCAGCGCCGCTGAAACTTTTGACAAGTTTCGTTAACTCGAGCTTTTGCTAAAATTATACCAGGTCAGATTTATGAAATGAAAAGCGTTATGATTCACGGGAAAGGGTTTAGGGATATATCAAGATTATTAGTCTTTTTATTACTCAAGTATGGTGCTTTGGTTTCAAATGGCGCTGTGGTCCTCTCTGTCATGAAATGTTGACAAATCTCATGGCATAGCCGGGATAGGTTGACCTTCAGCCTGTCACACTGAGGATCCCCGGCAAATATGCCATGATACTTCTCATCAATTCTTGCCATAAGATTTCCTGCCATGAAACTTTTGACTAATTCCCACTACATGAGTATTTTCCGAAAATTCGTGATCCTGGCTTAGGTTTTATTTAATGAAACCAATTTATGATGGCGGTGTTGTGATTAGGGATATATTTATACGTAATCATGTTTTTTATTGCTCGTAGTTAAGAAACTGTGCTCCCGAAAGCGCACGGTGTCAAAAATTGCAGTAATTTATAGTAAGACCGGATCGTTCACTGGAGGATGTGCGATAGAAGCAGGTCCCACGTCGTTTTACTAGATTTTCCATTCGTATTGCTCAATAGGGTTGAAAGATGATTAATATCTACTGACGGGAATTTAAACTAGATCTAGAAAGCAGTTAAATTAATCTACAAAGCAAATAAATCTATTCTAGAAAGCGAATAAGAATTATTCTAGGAATGCAGTAAACATTATCTACGAAAGCAGGGAAAAGGTGCATTGTGCCAACCGTGAAGTTGAGTCACAATGTAGACAGAAAGGACAGGAAGAAAAGAATGAAAATTGGACAAGAGCGAGATACAGCAATATTAAACTTCCATTTTTATACGCAGATCTTTGTTTGGGATAATTCTATCAGATAGCTAATTCTCATGCTCTCAATAAGGCTTTCCCTTTAACAGACAGGTACTTGCAATATGAGCTTACATGTTCTTAAGACCGCAAATTCTAAGATACCACAGATTCGTAACTGCCCTGGCCTGGGTGTATTACTTCATCTGTGGTGGAAAAGCAACACCCGACACATCATTTATTGAAATGCCAAGTACCACTATCATTCTCCCATGTCACACCCAAAGATTTGAATTCAGCCCTAAACTATCCCTTAACTGTCAATCCTAGTAGCAGTTACACAACTCTCAATACAACCGAGTGACCTCTAATGAAAGCGGTTAAAAGAAAGTGGTAAAGAAAGCATTTAAAATCCTATCACTCGGAGGTTTTTGAAAGTCTGACCCTGGTAGTAAAAGACAGCTCCCCATCAGAATGAAGGAGTATGGATCAAGAATTCCCGGCTCTCAGTGAACCACTAGTGTGTTCACTTCCTTCCAGGTGATTATGAGATACAAGCTAATGAAACAAACTAATAAATTAGTTCGTTCCGGATGCACTCACTCAGGACTCAAAAGTAGGCTTTGGCAGAAGAGGATAGCAGTTGAAAGAAAACTCAACCCTATCTTAGAAAATAACCAAGGCCTGGATGATGTTCCTCTAAGATTATTTACTACACTGTATTTGAATCCAAGTGGACCCCATCTCGGTGTAGCACTTAATCTTACATTTCCATCAACCAGCAATTTTGGAAAATAATGGATTTGAAAATCATTTGCTGTCAGGTACTAGACTCTCAGTTAAAACACAGACCCTTTCAGTCTAGGCGAGACCTAATCGCTGAATCTGCTTCTTAAATTTCCCAGAATACAACCCTTGACACAATATGAATTAGTCATCACTGAAGAATTTATCCCTTACCCAGATCCGGATTTTATAAAGAGATTTTTGTTGGAAATTTATAAAGCAATATCTGTTTAAGATCTAGACTTCTATTGTCCAAGGGAAGGATCCCAAAATAAGTACAGACCACAATAGTATATAATATTATCATGCATAAAGATATATGGAAGTGTAAAATTAATTGACCCAAAATATAAATGCGGGTCTAGACAGAAGGTGAAACACAGATGTGAAGTGATCAAGAGACCAAAGTAATGGCAGAATAATCAGGTGGACTGTAAACATCTACTGTCCAATTTCCCAATCACTCGGATGGAGCGAATTTAGACAGCTTAGACCCTATAATGGTGGTGTCAACACCAGTTGGGCCTCCACTGTCTGTGAATTCGGATAAAAACCTACATGCTTCCCTTCTATAATGATCACCAGTTGGCATTGACTGATGCCAACTGACTCCCAGTACGGATTGGGATTCAGGTTTGGAAATTAAGATAATAAAAATTAAAACTGTATCTGGATGGGAGTCAGCCGAGCAGCTATTATAACCCCGGATGGGCGAACCGCCAAGACTTCCACTGACAGCCATCCAGACCATGCAAAATAACAATTAGTAACTAATACCCAGAATACGAGCTAGTTATCCATGAGGGAGTACCCGCCAACATTAGTCTGATGTATTCTTTACTAATGGTTCCACACAACACACAAAGACAAAATAAATAAGAAATAAAAGAAGATCCCTTGTATGAGAGACATTGGTTTCTCATGCAAGGTTGTGGATTGGGTCCACATGTGATGGTCTTAAATAATCCTTCCTACCATAATTAATTACAGTCCAGATTATCTGTTTAAGCCATCGAGATTTTGTTTATACAAGAGTGTTTTAATGGCAATTGAACAAAGGTCCTTTAGTCATGATGATTATTGAAGTTTGATTATTGCTAATCTCAATCTTTAATCATTTAATGAGTCAAGGGTTCAATCAGTTAAGTGATGCAAATGGAGAATCAAAATTTGGGCAGCATAACACCCTATATTGCAATTCCAGAATGTTACATCCTAACCCGTGGGGTTATGATGTGAGTGTTGCAATATAAAATAGGAAGAGAATGAAGTTTGTTTGAGATTAAATAGAGGGAGAGGAACCCTTGTCGCGATATCATAAATTTTGTCGCGGACCGAGATCCGCGACATGGACATCCCGACAAGTTTTTAGAATTTTTGGCAGCATAACGCCTCTTTGTCGCTATGCAAGATTTTGTCGCGGAACGTGGTTCCGCGACAAGGGTGACATCGCGACAAAGTGTTTTCATAAAATTCTAAGGCATTTGAACCCTTGTCGCTATGCATGGAAATTTTGTCGCGGAACGTGGTTCCGCGACAAGGTGTTCAAAGATCAAGGAACATGGCATAATTTTTCTGTCTCAGAATGGGATTTTGTCACGGAACGTGGCTCCGCGACAAGATGATTCCACGACAAAAAGCCATGAAGACAAAATGCTAGAGTTTGGCTCCTTTGTCGCTATGCATGGACAGTTTTGTCGCGGAACGTGGCTCCGCGACAAGGTATTCCGCGACAAAGGGTTTTAAATTATGGAGACAAGTGTCTTGAAACACCTTGGTCGCGGAACAGCCCTTTTGTCGCGGAACGTGGTTCCGCGCCAGAAGGCGGTTGGCGCCCAAGGTGGTTCAGGACAAAATTCAGAAAAAGCAGAAATGAACAGTGGCATGCAAACAGCGTGATCTCACCCTATTTCAGATCAAAAAGCTATTCTAAGCTAAAAATAAGCAAGAAACATTCAAAATAAAGAAGAACATGCTTAAACAAAAATAACAAGGATGGGCAGAATATTAAAATAAAGCAGGAGTCCTAATCTAGGGTTTGATCACACATCCACACAACATTATCCATAATATGCCAACAGTAAATATAAAAATAACAAAATGGGGGTCAAATGACCCCTAAAATGAAAAAGAAAGCATAAATCCATGGGGTGTGAGACCCATTTCATGATTTGGGACACAAATGATGAATTTTTTCCCATATTATTGAAGAGGTATTGTTAATACCCATGATTTGGGTATTACAAACCCTAAAACAAGAGTTTAGAAAACAAAACATGATATTAAAGTGGCTACCTAGCTGCTGTAAACCATAAAACACAAAATAAATACTACACTAAACTAATCTAAGGACAAGAATTAAATAATACAGAAAAAAAATATTAAAACTAAACTAAACTACCTAAGAGAGAGCACCCACTGCCTTGTCTTCAAGAACTTTTTACTCAACAAAATTCCAACCCTTAGCTCAAAGGAAACACCTCATATTTATAGAAGTGTAACCCTAAGCCCATGGGCCTTGATTCTAGCCCATTGTGTCTTAAGACATCACACACATCACAGCTTTGTCTCGGAGCATCAAGTTGGTCGCGGAACACACTGCATGTGGCAAGGCTTCTCGACTGGGTCTTGTGTCTCTAAGAATGTATCTTGGTCGCGGAACATGCCTTTGTCGCGGAGCATGCCATCGCGACAAAGGTCATCGCGCCAAAGGTGCTTGGCTGGTCTCCTCTTCATCTGAGCCACTTGGGCGCGGAACATGCCTTTGTCGCGGAACACTGCATCGCGCCAAGGGCTTCCGCGACCAAGGTCTTCCTGGACCTGCTGGATTGGGCCAGATGGGCCAAAAATATTCTTTTTGTGGGCTTTTCTATCTTTTTCCCATCTTTTTGTTTCCTTTTCTTTTTCTCATGTTTTTGGATTTTTCTAACATAAATATGTAATAAAATTACATATTTATGTCATTTTCACACCAGCTTATTGTTTTTACAATTATGCATAAATTAGTCCAATTCGACTGCTTTCTTACTTAATGTAAGACCGAAATGCGATCAAATGCCCGTTTAAGACACGGAAATGGATTGAAAATAATGGTCATTTTTGGCCATTATCAACATCCTCACATTTAATACTGATCGTCCCCGAGCAGTCAGAGTCAATGTTCCTAGGAACACGGACTCTACATATTCAATTCATTTTCGTGGCTTCATAAATCACATTCTTCTTAGATTGGGATAAGACAATCAAAAACTACAAGTGTTAAATTCCCTTGATTGCAGTGTTTAATGAAATGATACTTGCTCACTATATCGGGCCTACAAATCAAACAGTATTATCAATCTTTCATGAATATCATGTTTGAAAAATGCAAAGATTAGGGATGAGAATTAGAGGATGACATGAACATGTGTAATAAGACAAGGCCTCACATATAAGAGAATCGGAGAATTTCACTCACTCTCAATTGGGGTTTAATCATGAACGCTCAAAATCACATTTAATTAAATTATCCCATAAGCTTGCAATCAGACCAACTCGCCACCGGCTCATTTCTTCAAATCGAGATCACAAGGTCTTATTCGAGGGTTATAACGGGGCATACGGTTGTAACATTAGGTAGGAAAGGGAAATTATTGGGCTAAGAAGTGGCAAAGATTTGTTCTATCATAACTTGGCATTTTTATTTAAAATTTATGATCATCAATGTTTCTCTCTTTTTGGTTTTCTTTTGCATGACATTAGACTATTGTCTAATTCGCTTTGTCATTTGCAGTTTATTGATGTTGAATGAAATTCAACTTCTTCTTCTTTTTTTTTTTTTTTTTGAATCGGTTTATAGTTTACCGATTTATAGTTTTTATTGATGATCACAAATTGTAATGCCTTGATAGAATTCATCCTTGCACACTTGGGTTTGAATTTCTTGGTCTTTTTGTAAGGCTAGGAATAATATAGAGGGCTTCAAAGAAAAATTAGGCTTATAGGCTCAAATTGGTTAATCCTAAAGGGAAATATTTTTGGGTTTGGATTTCAAACGAGGGCCAAAAATTTGGGTTTTCTAGGTGCCTTGATCATATGCTCGATTTCGGGAATATGGCATGGTCTTGGATCGGTCTCAATTGCAAGTTCTAGTTTCCTTTAATCAAAATGATTCACACATCAAAGAAAATGAATGAGTAAAAGTGACTCATGGCTCAAATCTCACAAGGTTGGGTTAATTCATGTCATACAATATTCTCAAATTTAATCCAAGCTTAATTCTAACAATTTATTCAATCGAAATCTCTAGCATGCAGATTTATTACCCAATAAGCTGATCGCATCATTAAATTTTTATAGCTCAAAACCTCAGGAATTCATTTCATGCATGTCTTCAATTATATTATCCCAATTTAAAAGTTTGAAAATTTAATCACAAGCCTAAATTCAACATGTGAATTTAGAGCAAGTTTATGCATATTTTTGCTGGTTATTTAATTGAAAGCAGTAAAGAGGCACTGCTGACATACTGAGTATGTCAACAGCATATTTTTGGCCTGACAGTCACTTATTCATCTCGGACTGTGCAGACATCTTTTTCGAAAAGGAAAGCAAGTAAAGATATGTTCAGTGGTCACAAAAGCTGAGTTCCAATTTAGGGAAAGCAAATAAATACAACCGAGGCAAGGGATTCTCGTGCAGTTAATACAAACCTGCACACACAAAAGGAGGAGTCCCTTGCAGATTACTACTACTAGAATGGAAATGAAATAAAACCTAATAGACTGGGATTCATCTTCTTCCTTCAGAATAGAAATCTGGCCCAGTGGATGTAACTGGTCAACTCACACCGCAGACACCAGCCGTTATGGATCATCATGGGCTCATTCCTCCTTGGGCAGTAGATTCTGTCCCCTTGGTTTGCCCATAGGTACGGAGTGTCTGGGTTATCCGTCATCCATCCGAGGACGTTGGTAGACGTGTACTGAAGGATTGACCGATCTGTTACCATCCTTTCAATCATTCTGATTCCTTGTTCAACTTGCCTTTCATCCATCTTACTCATAAGCATCAGTCCCTGGGTGAAGATTGACGCCTTGTGGTTGTCCTCAATTCCTGGGCGCAGCAGTTCACAAGCGTGCTCCTCATTCCCTTCTACAAACGCCATAAGTGCTGGAATGATCTGGAGATTGAAGTTTCCTACAGCTATGCATGTTTGCAGGAATCTCTGCTTATGCCAACGGAGTCTTTCTTGCCCTCTCTTCACAGTGGAGGAGTCAACCTCGCATCGCTTGTATACGATGGCTAGGTTCCCAGCATCCCTGAGCTTCTTGCATATCCGTTGTGCAGCAAACACCTCCCTGATTTCATCCTCTCCTATCCGGGAGAGAATCTCACCAAGGAGTTCGAGCGGTAGGTCCAGCAGCTTGGTTCCCTCTGGTGCAGGATTTGGAATGGGAGGATTACCCCTGAAAAGATAAGAAGTGATGAATCCAATTTTTATGTAATTTTCAGAAATTATTCAAGTTCAGAAACCAACATCCTCACATTTAGAGCTTTGCTCTAGATGTGAGATTATTAAATTTCTGACTTGAATTTTAATTTAAAGCACATGCAAATAATATTTGGTTTTAAATGGGCTAAGGAGCCCAAAAATAAAATAAAATTGGCCATTGGGCCTAAAATCTTTTTAATGAGCCATTGGGCCCAAAAGTTTTCAGTTTTATTAAACAAGTCCGAGACACTTGTTGGAAGTGGAATGAGATGGATAGATGGAAATGGAATGCTCGAATATTGGAATGTGCAATGGAGACGTGGCGGAACGGATCTGCTGTTTCTGGATAGCTTGGACTGTTTGGAAAGTTTTAGCATCCAAAAATTTGCAAACACTGTTTTTAATTTTAAAAATGGTTGACTTGTTTTATTTAACAAAGGTGGGATGTGAGTGGTCCCATTTTTGATTTTGAAAAGGATAGCAGTTGGGTGACAAAAATACTGCTATCTTACTCACACTAGTGTTCCATTGGGAACAAAAACTCAAGTCAAACATTAAACAAAAATAACTCTTTTTGTCTTTTTCTAAAAGTTGCTTTTATTAAAAGTGGAAGCTTCCTATTGGGTGTTTGTACTATGTTTCCATAAACAAACAAACATTTATTCCCATGAGATTTCTAACATGGGAACAAATGTGCCCAAAAAGATCTTACCTCTTTTATTACACCAAAATAACACTGTGCACATCACATCAAGATCAATCAAACCAATAACATCAAGATATTCAAAACAATACCCAAATGTTCATCAGTTTGTTCTTTCCAGTTTTAAACCTTCAAAAATCTGTAAACCTTTACCAGTTTTAACGTCATTAGCAGTTTCAAAATGAGGTCTCAACATTTTAAAATGAGGCTCATAATCGAGAGCACTCAAAAATTCTAAAGTTAAAAGCACATATTAACCATACCACACCAAGAACACAACAAAATAAAAAAAAAAAACAAAACAAAACAAAACAAAAAAGAGACGGGTCCGAAGGGGTGCTATAAACATGGCGAAAACAGGGTTTACCCTCTCCTCCTTGGCTCGGGTCTAGGCAACGGGTCCAAGGTTTGGGAGGAGTCCATGAAATCGGTCCATAGTTTCCCCTTGAAAATGGAGTGCAAGAGTGCGAAGAACACGTGGTGTTCGTTCGGATGAGAGAAAAATGGGGGAAAAGAAGATGAAGAAGTTGAGGGAAGTTGAAATGACAGGAGGAGGTGAAAAGAAACTGGAGGGGGTGGGGGGGGGGTATAAATACTTGAACTTTTGTCGCGGAATCCGAGACTTTGTCGCGGAACAAGGTTCCGCGACAAGGCATAGCGACATCAGAGTGGTCGCGGAGTTGAGGGTTGGTCGCGGAGTCATGCTCCGCGACAAGGCTACCGCGACAAAGCTCAGTATGGAGACAGTCAACGCAGATCATGTCGCGGAGCAGAGCTTGGTCGCGGAGTCATGCTCCGCGACAAGGTGCATCGCGACAATCACCGGAGAAGGGTTTAGAAGGAAAAGGGGGTTTGTCGCGGAACAGGGCCTGGTCGCGATGTATGACATCGCGACAAAGGACCTTCCGCGACAAAGAATTTTTGAGTTTTCAAATTTTCTTGGACTGGGCCCGAGTGTGATGTGGGCCTGAGTCCATTTTATTTGATTTGGGCTGAATAAATTCAGTCCAAGTAAATTCAAAATGCTGGGCTGAAAATTAAAACAATCCACTTGCATAAAATTAGGTTGGGTCAGTTCCATTTTATCTGTGAATTTTATTTCGGGTATTGAATTTCTTCAATTCCCGAGAACATTTTCTCAGATTTATAGAACTAATCCAACCAAGAACCTGGTTTTTCCATGTTACTCTTTTCTGCTCCTTCTTTTTGGTGGTTCCGAACTTCTGCAAGGTAGAGAATTGAAATGCATTAGATTTTCTCCAAATATCAACATCCTCACATTTAGAGTCTTAGTACTCTAAATGTTTAATTGATCTTTGGGTACTTGCTCGTCATGAAATAAGTACTGTAAATATATACTATATATATATATATAAACTGAAATTTTTGTGTTTTTAAATGCTGTTTCTTATTGAGTGTAAGCCGGGTCTGCCACTGCTTGGCTTTCTTTCTCCGGATCGAACTGTCCAAGGTACTCTTTTAATCGTTGTCCATTCACCACTATATCGCCCCTGCCAGTTCGAATCCTGACAGCTCCATTTTTGAACACCTCTAGTACTTCATGTGGTCCTTCCCATCTAGATTTGAGCTTTCCGGGGAACAGCTTCAACCTAGTATTGAACAATAACACATGTTGACCAACATAAAAATACTTAGGTTTGATCCGGCGATCGTGCAACTTCTGGGTCCGCTCCTTGTAAATTCGAGAGCTTTCATAAGCTTGCGCTCGTATTTCCTCAATTTCATTGAGGTCCAACTTACGTTTGCTCTGAGCAACTTTCGGATCGAAGTTAAGCGTTTTAACGGCCCAGTAAGCTTTATGCTCTAGCTCTACGGGTAAATGACAGGCTTTTCCGAAGACCAGCCTATATGGAGACATCCCGATGGGAGTCTTATATGCTGTGCGGTATGCCCATAGAGCATCATTGAGCTTACATGCCCAATCCTTACGGGTTATCCCGACAGTGGCTTCGAGTATGTGTTTGATTTCGCGATTGGATACTTCGACTTGACCACTAGTCTGGGGATGATAAGGCGTGCCTATCTTATGGAGGATCCCATTTTTATTCATTAAAGTTTCAAAACCTTTATTAATAAAGTGTGTTCCTCCATCAGATATCACCACCCTAGGTACGCCAAATCGACTGAAAATGTTGTTCTTGAGGAACTTGATGACTTGGCTACCATCATTGGTCGGTAATGCGACAGCCTCGACCCATTTGGATACGTAATCGACAGCTACCAAGATATAGTAGTTTCCACCAGATGGTGGAAACGGTCCCATGAAGTCAATGCCCCATACATCAAAGATCTCAAGTGTGAGAATCCCCTTTTGAGGCATCTCATCCCTCTTGGAGATGTTTCCTAATCTTTGGCATCTGTCACAGCCCTTAACAAATGTCCTGCAATCCTCATAGATGTGAGGCCAATAAAATCCACATTCGAGGACCTTGTGGGCCGTTCGAGCGGGACCATGGTGACCTCCATATTCTGATTCATGGCATTTTCTGACAATTTGATAAGCTTCATGCTCGGTCACACATCGCCTGATTATTAAATCAGGGCAGTGTTTGAAGAGATAAGGTTCTTCCCAGAAGTAACTTAATACATCTCGTTTGAACTTATTCCTCTGATGGTAGTTCGAAAACTGGGGGGTTATTCCGCATGCCAAGAAGTTAGCGATGTCGGAAAACCATGGACAAGCTTGATTATGCAGATGCAACGCGAACAACTGTTCGTCCGGGAAATCTTCATTGACGGCTTTTTCCTTTTTATCATTATCTAATCGAGATAAGTGGTCAGCAGCACCATTATCTCGACCTCGCCTATCTTTTATTATGATGTCGAATTCTTGCAACAGGAGTACCCACCTGATTAATCGAGGTTTTGCATCTTGTTTGCTAAACAAGTATCTCAATGCTGTATGATCGGTGTATACTATGGTCTTCGTACCTATCAGATACTGTCTGAACTTGTCAAACGCGAAGACTACAACATACATCTCTTTCTCCGTTGTGGTGTAGTTAACTTGGGCTTCATTCAGGGCATGACTTGCGTAATGAATTACGCAGTGTCTCCCATCCTTATGTTGTCCAAGAACTGCGCCTACGGCGAGACCACTAGCATCGCACATTACCTCGAAAGGCAGTGACCAATCGGGTGGTTGCACTATCGGTGCAGAAACCAACATCTTCTTGAGCGTGTCAAAGGCTTGGACACACGCTTCATTTATTAAGAAAGGATTTTCTTTACAAAGCAGATTAGTGAGCGGCTTGGCAATTTTAGAGAAATCCTTAATGAATCGCCGGTAAAAACCGGCATGCCCTAAGAAGCTCCTAACTGATTTGATCGAGTTAGGAAGAGGGAGATTGGAAATGATGGAAACTTTGGCTGGATCAACTTCAATGCCTGCACGAGAAATGCGATGACCTAACACTATGCCCTCAGTGACCATAAAATGGCACTTTTCCCAATTTAAAACCAAGTTAGTGTCCTCACACCTCTTTAAAATCTTAGCAAGATTGGTCAAACAATCTTCGAACGTATCTCCATATACAGAGAAGTCATCCATAAAGACCTCAATGCATTTTTCGATAAATTCAGAGAAAATAGACATCATGCATCTTTGAAAAGTAGCAGGTGCATTGCACAAACCAAAAGGCATCCGTCGATAGGCAAAAGTGCCGTACGGGCAAGTAAAAGTGGTTTTATCATGGTCTTCACTGGAAATAACAATCTGATTATAGCCAGAATAACCATCCAAAAAGCAATAAAACTCTCTCCCTGCCAACCTCTCAAGCATCTGATCAATGAATGGCAATGGAAAATGGTCCTTGCGTGTGGCCTCATTCAGCTTCCGGTAATCGATACAAACTCTCCATCCGGTCACTGGCCTGGTTGCAACCTCTTCTCCTTGCTCATTCTTGGTTATGCACATCCCTCCTCGTTTGGGTACGACCTGCACCGGGCTAACCCATTTGCTATCAGAGATAGGATAGATTATACCAGCATCTAAGAGTTTGATAACTTCTTTCCTTACCACTTCCTGCATAAGGGGGTTCAATCGCCTCTGAGGTTGACGGGAGGGTTTAAACTCTTCTTCCATTAGAATCCTGTGCATGCAAATAGAAGGGCTTATTCCTTTTATATCAGAAATGGTCCAACCTATTGCATGTACATGTTTCTTAAGAATGACCACCAGAGCGTTTTCTTGCTCTTGGGAGAGTTTAGCCGAAACAATCACGGGTAACTTTTTATGTTCTGCGAGAAACGCGTACTTGAGATGATCGGGTAGTGTTTTAAGTTCAAGCTCTGGTGGACATTCAACGGAAGGGAGTAGTTTGCGAGAATTGGGTAGTGGGAGAACAGATTTACCTTCGGGATCCTGCATCAGTACAGGACCCTCTTCCTCCTCTTGGTTGGCGTCATCATGGAAGTCGATGCCGTCAAACTCCTCCAGATCCCCTGTTTCGGGATCGGAAAAGTGAACGGCTTTGCACCCTTTGTGCTCCACGCCAGCAGGCTTCAGTACCTGCTTTGATGGTTCATCCAGCATCATTTCACAATCAAGTTCAGAGTCTGGCTCTTCCCTAACTATTACATTTTCAAATGAGAAACAAGAACTGTCATTCGGAAATTTCTGCAATTTCTCCATATCAAAGATGATCTCCTCGCCATCGACCCTTAAGGTGACTTTTCCGGATTTAGCGTCAATCAGTGCACCACCAGTGGCTAGAAATGGGCGTCCAAGGATAAGCGGCATTTCAGAATCCTCTTCAATGTCGAGGACGATGAAGTCGACCGGGAAAAGAACCTGCCCGGTTTTGACCACAACATCCTTGAGGATTCCTACGGGCTGAGTGATTGATCTGTCTGCAAGTTGCAGTCTCATCTTGACCGGTTGAATTTCTCCAAGCTTAAGGCGAACAGCCATAGCTAGTGGCATCACATTGATGCTTGATCCTAAATCACAAAGCCCCATACTCACTTTGGCCTTTCCGAATTGTACTGGAAGTGTGCAACATCCGGGGTCCTCTTTCTTTTCAGGCATTCTCCTCTGAACGATGGCACTGCATGTGCTGTTGAGAATAATTACCTCTTCCTGCTCAACCTGCCTTTTTCCTGAAATCAATTCTTTCAAGAACTTAGCATAGATGGGCATTTCGGAAATCATTTCTGTGAGAGGAATGGTTATCTCTACAGACTTTAATCGTTGCAGAAATTTCTTGAATTTAAGATCATGTTCTTTATTTTTAAGCCGCGCAGGATAAGGAATCCTGGGCATGTACTTGTTATTAGCAATTTTTGGTGGTGAAGGGAAGGAAGTTGTACCTTCACCTGTACCCTTATCTGTTTCAGCCGTTTCAGGCGCAGCTTCAGTCTGCAATTCGGCTGTCTCTTTTTCTGCTTCGTTCCCATTATCAGCTTCCTTACCAGCATTGTCAACAATATCATCTTCTTCAAGTTCCGCTCCAGCATCTGCTCCCTTTGGTCCAGCTAGTACTCTTCCAGATTTCAAGGTTATTGCCTTGCATTGCGGGTTCTTTTCCGCAGTACTAGGCAATGTTCCTTTGTCCCTTTTCTGCATCTCATTAGCCATCTGTGTAACTTGGGTCTCCACATTTCTGATGGAGGCCTGCAGTTGATTGTTGATCTCTTTCTGATTAGTGATGAAATCAGTCATCAGATTCTCAAGCCTTGAAGGAGGCTTTTGATTCTGATTCTGATTTTGATGCTGATTCTGATTCCACTGGCCTTGGTTTGGGACAAACTGAGGCTGGAAACTCTGATTGGGCTGAAAGTTCTGGAAATTCTGAGGTGGCCTCTGCTGGATCTGAGGTTGGAAACCTGGATTCTGAAAATGTTGGCCCCTGTTCTGATTGAATTCCTGATTCTGCTGAGGGTTGAACTGTTGTTGTGGCTTATTCAAGAGATGTGAATTCAAGGCGTTGTTGTTTGAATAAGACAAATTCGGGTGTCTATTTGGAAAAGCTCCTGCATAGTTACAGCTCTCAGCTGTGACTTGCTCGCATGTGTCAGTTGCATGAGCACCTTGACACAGTCCACAAATCACATCAGTTTGCTGTCCCTGCACAGAACAACAACGCCTTGATTTACAGACAACGCTGCTACTTGCTCTTGAAGCTTTTCAATGTCTGACTTCTCTACTGTACCTACTACACACAAACCACGAGGGGGAGTGGGATTACCATCATCAGTTAGAACAGAACGGTTGACACTCATGGCTTCAATCTTTGCCCAGGCTTGGTCCATAGGTATGTAGAGCAAATGTTGACCACCAGCAGCATCAAGCATGGATTTCCATGCTGGGGTCAGACCACTGTAGAACTTTCTCAGTCTCTCCCAGTCATGGAAGCCATGTTGAGGACACTTTCTGAGTAGGTTGAAGAATCTTTCCTTTGCATCATACAAGGACTCGTCTGGTTTCATCTTGAATTCCGCAATTTTGGAGCGGCATTCATCCACCTTGGACTCCGGGAAGTATTTTGCTAGGAAGTTTCTGATCACATCTTCCCATGTAGACTTCTGGTTTACGGGCAGTGACTTGTACCATGTTCGTGCTCCGCTTGTCAGAGAGAAGGGGAATAGCCTTAGTCGAATAGTGTTTGCGGGTACATCACGATTCTTGATCGTGTCACACAATTCTAGGAAGGTTTGCAGGTGATCATGGGGATCTTCATGACTTGCTCCGGCAAACTGGTTGCTCTGGACTAGATTGATTAGGGCCGGTTTCAGTTCGAAATTCCTGGCCAGGAATGGAGCTTGTCCAGGAATGTTCAGATATGGCTCTAAAATCGGCTGCATGTAATCAGCAGCAGCTGCTGCTTGATGATTGTTCTCAGGCCCGCCTTGGTACTGCTGTGGGTAGTAGTTCTGAGGCATGAAATAGTTCCTCGGATCATTGAAATCATTCGGATTCGGGGGATTCTGATGGGGGTTATGGTATTGCTGATTCTGTTGGTTTGGGAAATTTTGCTGATTTGGTTGGTTTTGGTTGTTTGGTGGGTTTTGGTTCGGGTTGGGAGGGGGTGCCTCGAAGTGCTGCTGCTCCATGTTTGGTGGATTCCCACCTCCTTGTATGATCTGGGGAGGGGGATCATCCAAATCATCATGATCAGCATCTTCGGGGTCTTCCTCAATGTTGTGAAGTGGGGGATTGGGTTGAATGATTGGTGGGATGTCAGGGTTTGCCATTTCGGAAATATCGCTGCTGGTGCTTGGCGAAAGTAATGCCTGTCGTTCCCGTTCCCTTCTTCGTTTAGTCTCCGCCCTAAGACGTCGAGCTGTCTTTTCTATCTCTGAATTAAACGGGATCTCGGCTGGCGTTTGCTTCCTCCTTTACATAGAACAACGGCTTCAAAAATGACAGTACCTGTACAATCCCCAGGTTAGAAGTGGTTCTGAAGGTGAATATTTATAATTATATGTATAGGCTACTCTAGGAGCAATGAGGAATGTAATTCTCTAAATAAAACGGCGCTGCATCCTCCCCGGCAACGGCGCCATGAAACTTTTGACAAGTTTCGTTAACTCGAGCTTTTGCTAAAATTATACCAGGTCAGATTTATGAAATGAAAAGCGTTATGATTCACGGGAAAGGGTTTAGGGATATATCAAGATTATTAGTCTTTTTATTACTCAAGTATGGTGCTTTGGTTTCAAATGGCGCTGTGGTCCTCTCTGTCATGAAATGTTGACAAATCTCATGGCATAGCCGGGATAGGTTGACCTTCAGCCTGTCACACTGAGGATCCCCGGCAAATATGCCATGATACTTCTCATCAATTCTTGCCATAAGATTTCCTGCCATGAAACTTTTGACTAATTCCCACTACATGAGTATTTTCCGAAAATTCGTGATCCTGGCTTAGGTTTTATTTAATGAAACCAATTTATGATGGCGGTGTTGTGATTAGGGATATATTTATACGTAATCATGTTTTTTATTGCTCGTAGTTAAGAAACTGTGCTCCCGAAAGCGCACGGTGTCAAAAATTGCAGTAATTTATAGTAAGACCGGATCGTTCACTGGAGGATGTGCGATAGAAGCAGGTCCCACGTCGTTTTACTAGATTTTCCATTCGTATTGCTCAATAGGGTTGAAAGATGATTAATATCTACTGACGGGAATTTAAACTAGATCTAGAAAGCAGTTAAATTAATCTACAAAGCAAATAAATCTATTCTAGAAAGCGAATAAGAATTATTCTAGGAATGCAGTAAACATTATCTACGAAAGCAGGGAAAAGGTGCATTGTGCCAACCGTGAAGCTGAGTCACAATGTAGACAGAAAGGACAGGAAGAAAAGAATGAAAATTGGACAAGAGCGAGATACAGCAATATTAAACTTCCATTTTTATACGCAGATCTTTGTTTGGGATAATTCTATCAGATAGCTAATTCTCATGCTCTCAATAAGGCTTTCCCTTTAACAGACAGGTACTTGCAATATGAGCTTACATGTTCTTAAGACCGCAAATTCTAAGATACCACAGATTCGTAACTGCCCTGGCCTGGGTGTATTACTTCATCTGTGGTGGAAAAGCAACACCCGACACATCATTTATTGAAATGCCAAGTACCACTATCATTCTCCCATGTCACACCCAAAGATTTGAATTCAGCCCTAAACTATCCCTTAACTGTCAATCCTAGTAGCAGTTACACAACTCTCAATACAACCGAGTGACCTCTAATGAAAGCGGTTAAAAGAAAGTGGTAAAGAAAGCATTTAAAATCCTATCACTCGGAGGTTTTTGAAAGTCTGACCCTGGTAGTAAAAGACAGCTCCCCATCAGAATGAAGGAGTATGGATCAAGAATTCCCGGCTCTCAGTGAACCACTAGTGTGTTCACTTCCTTCCAGGTGATTATGAGATACAAGCTAATGAAACAAACTAATAAATTAGTTCGTTCCGGATGCACTCACTCAGGACTCAAAAGTAGGCTTTGGCAGAAGAGGATAGCAGTTGAAAGAAAACTCAACCCTATCTTAGAAAATAACCAAGGCCTGGATGATGTTCCTCTAAGATTATTTACTACACTGTATTTGAATCCAAGTGGACCCCATCTCGGTGTAGCACTTAATCTTACATTTCCATCAACCAGCAATTTTGGAAAATAATGGATTTGAAAATCATTCCCTGTCAGGTACTAGACTCTCAGTTAAAACACAGACCCTTTCAGTCTAGGCGAGACCTAATCGCTGAATCTGCTTCTTAAATTTCCCAGAATACAACCCTTGACACAATATGAATTAGTCATCACTGAAGAATTTATCCCTTACCCAGATCCGGATTTTATAAAGAGATTTTTGTTGGAAATTTATAAAGCAATATCTGTTTAAGATCTAGACTTCTATTGTCCAAGGGAAGGATCCCAAAATAAGTACAGACCACAATAGTATATAATATTATCATGCATAAAGATATATGGAAGTGTAAAATTAATTGACCCAAAATATAAATGCGGGTCTAGACAGAAGGTGAAACACAGATGTGAAGTGATCAAGAGACCAAAGTAATGGCAGAATAATCAGGTGGACTGTAAACATCTACTGTCCAATTTCCCAATCACTCGGATGGAGCGAATTTAGACAGCTTAGACCCTATAATGGTGGTGTCAACACCAGTTGGGCCTCCACTGTCTGTGAATTCGGATAAAAACCTACATGCTTCCCTTCTATAATGATCACCAGTTGGCATTGACTGATGCCAACTGACTCCCAGTACGGATTGGGATTCAGGTTTGGAAATTAAGATAATAAAAATTAAAACTGTATCTGGATGGGAGTCAGCCGAGCAGCTATTATAACCCCGGATGGGCGAACCGCCAAGACTTCCACTGACAGCCATCCAGACCATGCAAAATAACAATTAGTAACTAATACCCAGAATACGAGCTAGTTATCCATGAGGGAGTACCCGCCAACATTAGTCTGATGTATTCTTTACTAATGGTTCCACACAACACACAAAGACAAAATAAATAAGAAATAAAAGAAGATCCCTTGTATGAGAGACATTGGTTTCTCATGCAAGGTTGTGGATTGGGTCCACATGTGATGGTCTTAAATAATCCTTCCTACCATAATTAATTACAGTCCAGATTATCTGTTTAAGCCATCGAGATTTTGTTTATACAAGAGTGTTTTAATGGCAATTGAACAAAGGTCCTTTAGTCATGATGATTATTGAAGTTTGATTATTGCTAATCTCAATCTTTAATCATTTAATGAGTCAAGGGTTCAATCAGTTAAGTGATGCAAATGGAGAATCAAAATTTGGGCAGCATAACACCCTATATTGCAATTCCAGAATGTTACATCCTAACCCGTGGGGTTATGATGTGAGTGTTGCAATATAAAATAGGAAGAGAATGAAGTTTGTTTGAGATTAAATAGAGGGAGAGGAACCCTTGTCGCGATATCATAAATTTTGTCGCGGACCGAGATCCGCGACATGGACATCCCGACAAGTTTTTAGAATTTTTGGCAGCATAACGCCTCTTTGTCGCTATGCAAGATTTTGTCGCGGAACGTGGTTCCGCGACAAGGGTGACATCGCGACAAAGTGTTTTCATAAAATTCTAAGGCATTTGAACCCTTGTCGCTATGCATGGAAATTTTGTCGCGGAACGTGGTTCCGCGACAAGGTGTTCAAAGATCAAGGAACATGGCATAATTTTTCTGTCTCAGAATGGGATTTTGTCACGGAACGTGGCTCCGCGACAAGATGATTCCACGACAAAAAGCCATGAAGACAAAATGCTAGAGTTTGGCACCTTTGTCGCTATGCATGGACAGTTTTGTCGCGGAACGTGGCTCCGCGACAAGGTATTCCGCGACAAAGGGTTTTAAATTATGGAGACAAGTGTCTTGAAACACCTTGGTCGCGGAACAGCCCTTTTGTCGCGGAACGTGGTTCCACGCCAGAAGGCGGTTGGCGCCCAAGGTGGTTCAGGACAAAAGTCAGAAAAAGCATAAATGAACAGTGGCATGCAAACAGCGTGATCTCACCCTATTTCAGATCAAAAAGCTATTCTAAGCTAAAAATAAGCAAGAAACATTCAAAATAAAGAAGAACATGCTTAAACAAAAATAACAAGGATGGGCAGAATATTAAAATAAAGCAGGAGTCCTAATCTAGGGTTTGATCACACATCCACACAACATTATCCATAATATGCCAACAGTAAATATAAAAATAACAAAATGGGGGTCAAATGACCCCTAAAATGAAAAAGAAAGCATAAATCCATGGGGTGTGAGACCCATTTCATGATTTGGGACACAAATGATGAATGTTTTCCCATATTATTGAAGAGGTATTGTTAATACCCATGATTTGGGTATTACAAACCCTAAAACAAGAGTTTAGAAAACAAAACATGATATTAAAGTGGCTACCTAGCTGCTGTAAACCATAAAACACAAAATAAATACTACACTAAACTAATCTAAGGACAAGAATTAAATAATACAGAAAAAAAATATTAAAACTAAACTAAACTACCTAAGAGAGAGCACCCACTGCCTTGTCTTCAAGAACTTTTTACTCAACAAAATTCCAACCCTTAGCTCAAAGGAAACACCTCATATTTATAGAAGTGTAACCCTAAGCCCATGGGCCTTGATTCTAGCCCATTGTGTCTTAAGACATCACACACATCACAGCTTTGTCTCGGAGCATCAAGTTGGTCGCGGAACACACTGCATGTGGCAAGGCTTCTCGACTGGGTCTTGTGTCTCTAAGAATGTATCTTGGTCGCGGAACATGCCTTTGTCGCGGAGCATGCCATCACGACAAAGGACATCGCGCCAAAGGTGCTTGGCTGGTCTCCTCTTCATCTGAGCCACTTGGTCGCGGAACATGCCTTTGTCGCGGAACACTGCATCGCGCCAAGGGCTTCCGCGACCAAGGTCTTCCTGGACCTGCTGGATTGGGCCAGATGGGCCAAAAATATTCTTTTTGTGGGCTTTTCTATCTTTTTCCCATCTTTTTGTTTCCTTTTCTTTTTCTCATGTTTTTGGATTTTTCTAACATAAATATGTAATAAAATTACATATAAAATTACATATTTATGTCTTTTTCACACCAGCTTATTGTTTTTACAATTATGCATAAATTAGTCCAATTCGACTGCTTTCTTACTTAATGTAAGACCGAAATGCGATCAAATGCCCGTTTAAGACACGGAAATGGATTGAAAATAATGGTCATTTTTGGCCATTATCAGCCGCCCCCCTCAATCCAGCCTCGACCAACTCCGGCGTCCACCTTCCCATCAAGCCACGGCCGCCTCGCCTTCAACAGCCAGACGCAGCCGCACCACCGCCCTTCGTCGTCGCACCTCCGTCGTCGCCCAGATCCGCCGCCTCGCCGTCACCATCTCGCCATCCACCACAATCCACAAACCCAGAAAAGAAAATAGAAGAAGAAAATGGGGGAAGAAGAGAAGCAGGATTGGAGAAGGAAGAAGAAGAAGAGAAACTAGAAAACAAAAATGGAAGAGAGACGAGAGTGAGGAAAAGAAATGAAGGAAAGAAAAGAAAAATAGGAAAAATGGAGCAAGAACAGAAACGGAGAAGAAAGAAGAAGAAACAGAGAATGAAGAAAGAATGGGGGAAGGAAAGAATGAGAGATGAAAGAGAGAGGAAGAGAAAATAAATCCGTCGAGAAAGAAGAAGAAAATAAAAGAAAGAGAGATAAATTTTATCCGGTCCCTAAACAAACCCCGGTCGAGATGCCATATTCCGCGACCAGGTGTTCCGCGACTGGAAAATAGCTTAAGGACTGTGAGAGAGGCACCCCAGTCGCTAACCAATGGACCGCGACCGGGTGCACCGCGACCTTGGACAGAAAATGGTTAGAGACTGGGAGCATCAAGACACAAAGTTTGTCGCGGAACATTCTGTCGCGGAACAATGTTCCGCAACAAATGGAACGCGACCGCGACCGAGCAGTACCGCGACCAGGACGGAGAGAAAATAAAGCAGAAAGCACACCTCACGTGCTCACGTGACATCCCTATTGTCAAATTCATCACATGCCTAAATACTTGGGGAGTCCATGGAGCTGAAGTCCCACAAGCTTAGAATTTTCGTCCTCTTCCTCCTGGACCTCAAGTCCCGCCCCCTCCTGCGCGCCATCTTGGAGCTAAAAATTGTGTCCTGAACCAGATTTGTTCCGCGAACAGGCACAATTGTTTAGCGACTGGTGGGCCTTGAATGGGCCTAGGGCTTAATTCCACCACTCTATAAATATAACCTCCCAACCCCTTGAACAGTAACCTAGCCACACTTGTAGTTTAATTTTTGTTCTTGGGCACCACTGTGCTCTCAAGTAGCTTTTAATGTAGATAGTTTTATTTTTATGCAATGTAGATTTTAGTATAGATTTAGTTTAATTTCTGTAATAAATTAGTGTGGCTAGTGTTCACATTTTCCAGATTTTCATATTTTTGTATTTTAGGTTTGAACATTCAACTAATGGGTGTGATTAAACCATATCATGGGTTTTTGATGTTATATGATAAAATGTTTCACAAAAAGTTGTTATGGATCACTTCCATAACATTTATTGTTTTATTTTTGCATTTTTGGTCACTTGGCTATTTTTATTTTTAGTTAGGTTTAATGCTTTATTGAGATCTAATAAATGCATAAACACTTTATATTCATCCTTTAATAGATTAGTGTAGGTTCTATTTTTAGTTTGGTTAGTTAGCTTGCTTTGGATTTGAGGTTGCTGCTGTTGCCCTTTTTTTATTTATTTTAATATCCTGTTCTTGTTTGTTTAGTTAGCATGGGCTCCTGTTTTGTTTTAGTTTTAGGTAGTTTAGTTTTGTTTAGTGGTTCTTGTTTTATTTTTATTAATTTTATTTTAGTTTTAGTTTTAATGCACTAGATCTTATATTGGATGATGTTTGAGTGTTTGTGCATATTTATTTAAAATTGCATCTCCTATATTGTATTGCATCATGTTGTAACCCCACGGGTTGCAACATAATTTTCCCGTTGTGATCCCACGGATCACAACGCATTCCCATGCAATGCAATATTAGGCGTTATGCTGCCAAATTTTTATAAAAATTTTAAAACCTATCGGTCGTGAAATCTCTGTCGCGGACCCACGGTCCGCGACACAACCCTTGATTAGCGACCAATGACCCAAATTCTTGCAATTTTATTCCGGAAGGGCTCTGTCGCGGAACCCCTGTCGCGGATCCACAGTCCGCGACACACTCCTCATTCCGCGACAGGAATTATGCCCTTGTTGGATTTTCAAACCTTGTGTCGCTATCCCCCTGTCGCGGACCTATGGTCCGCGACACAAATTTTGTTTAGCGACACAACAACCCTAATTTCCAAAATATTCCATTTCTCTTATTTCCCACCTCTCTGTCGAGTCGCGGACCCACGGTCCGCGACACAATTTCTGTTTCTCGACAGGCTTGTTTCTCGACAGGCTTGGCACCTTTTTGCCAGATTTTTATTCTCCATCTCACCCCATTAATTAATTGAACCTTTGTATTAATATTTTGAGGTTGGAATCCAATGATCTCAACCCATGATTAAATTGATATAAAGAATTTTGTTCAATTTCCATTAAAAGACTTTTCTACAAAATTGAACTCTAATGATCTAAGTATATAATCCGGACTGTAATTAATTAATTAATTATGGAATGAGTGATTATTTAGACATAATGAGTAATTATGGATTTAATTCCATACCCTTGCATGAGAAACCAATGTCTCTCATACAAGATGACCCAAAAATGTTTTTCTTTTATTTATTTTGTCTTTCCCGTGTTGTGTGAAACAACTAGTAAGAGATATAACAGACTAATGTTGGCGGGTATTCCCACACGGATAAACTAGCTCGTGGTCTGTATATTAATTATTAGATGTTATTTTGCATGGTCTGGATAGTGGTCGGTGGAAGCCTTGGCGGTTCGTCCATCCGGGATTATAATAACTGCTCAGCTGACTCCTATCCGGATACAGTTTTCTTTTCTTTATTTTAATTTCAAACCCGAATCTGGAGCTGTAGTAATGTTAGATGATATATGCCAATGTCATCTAATAATTATTGTAGTAATAGAACATGTGGGTTTTTATCCAATTCACAGATAGTGGAGTCTAAGATGACGGCGGCAACTGTCATTTAGGGCATTCCACTGTCTAAAAATCATCTCACCTTAATAATTAGGGAATTGGACCACAGATAACTGCAATCCAATTAACCCTAATTATTTTGCCATCTTTTTAGCCAAAATAAATTCTTCTCATCTCCGGCTATTTCATCTTTGTGTATCAACTTCTGTCTAAACCCACCTTATATTTTGGGTTATTTAATTTTACACTTCTTTATAAATTTATGCATGATATTATTATGTAGATATTGTGGTCAATATTATTTTTGGATCCTTCCCTTGGACATAGAAGTCTTGATTTAAATCAGATGTTTCATATTAAATTTCCAACAAAAACTCCTTTATAAAATCCGGATCCGAGTAAGGGATAAATTCCACAGTTATGACTAATTCAAATCCGACTGGGGGTTGATTTTGGGAAATTAGAAGCAGAGTCAGCGATTAGGTCTCACCTAGACTGAAAGGGTCTGTGTTCTTATTGAGGGTCTAGTACCTGTTTAGGGAATGGTTTTCAAAATCTATTATTTTCCAAAATTGCTGTGTGTTGGAAACCTTGTATTAAACATGGCACTGAATCAGAGACCACTTGGACTCAGATAAGGTGTGATGAATAATGCTGGAGGAACAACATATGGGCCTTGGTTATTTTCTGAGATAAGGTTGAGTATTCTTTCAACAGCTGTCCTCTTCTGCCAAAGCCTATTTTTGAGTCCTGAGTGAGTGCATCCGGAACGAACTAATTTATTAGTTCGTTTCATTAGTTTGTATCTCATAACCACCCGGAAGGAGGTAAACACTGCGGGCGGTTCACCGAGAGCCGGGAATTCTTGATCCACACCCGGTCATTCTGACTGGGGGCTTTTTTTTACTACCAGGGTCAGAATTTCAAAAACCTCCGAGTGATAGGATTTTAAATGCTTTCTTTACTGCTTTCTTTATCGCTTTCTTTTAAATGCTTTCGTTAGAGGTCACTCGGTTGTATTGAGAGTTGCGTAACTGCTACTAGGATTGATAGTTAAGGGATGGTTCATGGCTTGATTAGAATATTTGGGTGTGACATGGGGGAATGATAACGGTACTTGACACTTCAATAAATGATTTGTCAGGTGTTGCTTGTCCACCACAGATGAATAATATGCCTCAGCATGGCCATGTGAGGGCAGTTGTGAGTCTGTGGTATCTTAGAATTTGTTGCCTTAAGAGCATGTAAACTCTTACTGTAAGTACCTGTCTGTTAAAGGGAATATGGTATAGAGAGCATGAGAGTTAGCTAACTGATGGATTATCCCAAACTAAGATCTGTGTATTAAAATGGAAGTTTAATTGTGTTTCATCTGAATCTTGTCCAATTTTTATTATTTTCTTCCTGTCCCTTCTGTCTCTATTTAAATTTGCTTTCCTAGATTAATGATAGATAGCTCAGTATAATTTTAACCGCTTTCTTAGAATAATTTTATTGCTTTCTTAGATTAAATTTAATTCGCTTTCTAGAATAATTTTATCTGCTTTATTTTAATTGCTTTCATAGCTCAGTTTAAATTCTGTCAAGTAGTTGATAGTCAAAACACAAACTTGAATCGAGTAACCGAGTGGAAAATCTTAGTAAACGACGTGGGCCCTGCTTCCATCGCACATCCTCCAGTGAACGATCCGGTACTTACTATAAATACTGCAATTTTTGACTCCGTGCGCTTTCGGGGGCACAGTTTCTTAACACGAGTAAATAAAAACGTGACAACCTATAAATATATCCCTGATCCCAACTCCGCCATCATAAATTGGTTTCATTAAATAAAATCGAAAACCAGGATTATGATTTTTCAGAAAATACTCATGTAGTGGGAACTTGTCAAAAGTTTCATGGCAAGGATCTTCAAGGCACGAAATTGTCAAAAATTTCATGCCGGGGAGGTCCATAACGCCGTTTGAACTCAAAGTTTCCTCTTATGAGTAATAAAAAGTGAAATATATCCTTAAACCCCTTCCCATAAATCATAACTCTTTTCATTTAATAAATTCAATCCTGATATATTTTATTGAAAAACGCTCGTGTTAGTGAAACTTGTCAAAAGTTTCATGAATCTAGAATAATCATCAATAACAACCAAAATATACCTCTTTCCATTTAGACTTTCAACATCAGTAGGACCTATAAGATCCATATGAATGAGTTCAAGACAGTGAGTGGAGTTGATGCCTTCCACTTTCTTGTGCTGTGACTTTGTTTGCTTTCCTTTTGCACAACCTTCACAAGTAAGATTGGTGTTTTTGTGTAGTTTGGGCAATCCTCTGACAGCACCTGAAATACTTAATTTGTACAATGTTTGATAATTCAAATGTGCCATCCTTTTATGCCAAAGACTAGTAAGATCTTCCTTAGTAATAAGTGCTTTGTCAACAGTTTCCTTCAGGGTATAACAATTCTTACTAGATCTTTTACCAGACATAATACACTCATTATCTTTAAAAACATAACAAGTATTCATGTCAAATAGCACTAAAGATCTTTCATCACACAATTGACTTATAGAAATTAAATTTGTAGTTAAGCCTTTAACAAAATAGACTTTAGAAAGATTAGAGAGAACTCCCTTGTCAATTGAGCCATATCCAGTGATCTTGGTTTTAACACCATCTCCAAACATTACTTCACCACAGTCTTGATTTCTAAAGTTTTGAAGTATATCTCTTGTTCCAGTCATGTGCCTTAAACATCTAGAATCAAAATACCATTTGACATCTTTTTGTTGTTCCTGCAAAGACAAAACAACAAGACCTGGAGATTGTTTATAGGAAACTTTTGGTACCCATGCCTTCCGGATTTGAATCTTCTTTTGCAGTTCTAATGATGGCCAGACTACTTGTCTTCCATTGATAAGGTCTCGAACAATTCTTAGGCATGTGTCAGCTTGGTGTCCTGGCAATCCAAATATATGCAATCTTTGGAATCATGAGGTGCAATATTGACTTGAGTAGGAATGTTGACTTGAGCAGCTGGTCTTTTTGATTCTTCACCAAGATATCCTCCACTTACAAAATTTCTTTTGAAGGATTTGGGTCTGCTTTGCTTGCCTTTCTTCTTATAGCCAATACCTGTAAAATCACTAGGTTGTTTGCACATTGAAAGAACAGAATTCAATTTACCTTTACATTTTTCCAGCTTTTCCAGATCAGAATATTTGGACTTGAGTTTGTCACGCTCAATTCCAAGGTTTTTATTTTCTTCTGAGAGTCTAATGCAATTTGCTTCAGATTCTGACAGCTTGTTGCTAAGTAACTTTGATTCCTCAAGAACTTTGTTGAGTTCAACTTCGAGTTTGTCATGTGCAAGCCCGATGTCAGTCAGTTGTGCCAACAACTTCTTGTTCTCAGTGCAGGCAATGTCATATTCTTCTTTTAGCTCATCATAAACATCAAGTAACTTTGAATACATCTCTTTTATATCACCTGAAACAAAAGAATCATCCTCATCAGTAGAATAATCTGACAAACTAGAATTACCTTTTAAGGGACTGCTATCTCTGAGCATGAAAGCAACAACTTCATCTGAATCACTTTGCTGTTCCTCAGAATTCTCAACTTCAGAATCACCATCACTTAGAGTGGCTTGAAAAATATTTCATTCATTCCGTTTTGCAGTGGGACATTCTGCCTTAACATGACCTTTCCCTTCACATTCATAGCAGATTATGGACGAGAATTTGTCAAACTTCTCAGGCTCTCCTATTTTTCGAGGCTTTGAACTTTTACCATCCCTTTTTGTAAAGCTCTTTTTCTGACGTTTGTCAGAAGTTGAAACATTACTCGAACTACCTCTCTGAGATTTCCCTTTCAGAAACTCCCTTCTACTCTTTTCTTGAAGGAGCCTGGAAACCTTCTTTGATAGTAAGGACATCTCTTTTTCAAGATCATCATCAGATCGCTCTTCCAATTCAGCCTTGAATGCTATGTTCTTCGACTTATTCTTGTCCTTTGGATTTAGATGATTTAGCTCATAATTTTGAATATTTCCAACTAAAACTTCAAGAGACATGGTGTTGATCTTGTCACTCTCTTCAAGAACTGATACTTTACCATAATATTTTGAAGAAACTGTTCTCAACATCTTCCTTACCAGTTTCTGTTCATCAAATTCCATGCCAAGCTCAATGCATTGATTAAAAACTTCCTGGAATCTTCCAAAATAGGTTGAAATGTCTTCATCATCGGTCATTTCTAACCTGTCATAAAGGGATTCAACTCGATGCAGACGAGTTGTTTTTACATCAGCAGAACCTTCAAAACAAACTTCCAAGAATCTCCATGCTTCATGGGCTGTTTTGCAGTTCTTGATCATCCTGTGTTGAGATTCTTCCATAGCGCCACAAATAGCATTCATTGCAGCGGCGTTTCCTTGTTTGGCAGCCTTCTCAGCAACTGAGTATTCAGCTTTCGTTGCAGGACGAACGGTGGGTGGAGCAGTGCTTCCTTCAGCGCGTTGAACTATTCTGGTGGGTGGTTCCCACTTCTCTTCAACAGCGTCCCAAACAACATCACCGAGTGCCTGAAGATAATACTGCATTCTTGACTTCCAGTAACTGTAATTTGTTCCATCGAAGATCGGAGGGCGCAGATGCGCAACATCACGACTCATAGTGAATCTGCCTCAAGTAAATCCGTTAGAGGGACGGCTTTGATACCAATTCTTGGTCCCAAATCTTGAGTCGGTAGTCAGTCAGTAGTATGAACAACGCACAGTCACAGTAAAATATGAACGAATGCAGAACTGTAAAGATGAAGATGGTGATTTGTTGACCCGGTTCGGACCTCCTGTCCTACATCCGGGGGATACCAATCCAGGCTACGTTTCACTCAACAAGTTCCAAGAAAATACAAACTTCTGACTCTAATCTACCAACTCGATCTAGAGGTGTTGAGACTCCCCCTCAACTTCTAATCTCGCTGTGAATGAAAAGAATCAAACCTGATCTTCCTAGCTCCTTGTTGACGTTCCTGAATCTATCCAGACTATCTCAAGAATACACTTTCTTGAGTTACAACACGAAAAGAATGTATACAATGAAATTCACTCAAGTCTCATACAAAGATACAATTCTTAGAACTCTAATGACTTGAATAACAAAAATCACTCAAAGATATTTCTAATCAGAGTTAAGTTGCCTCCTTACTGCCTAAAGACTAATAGATATATAGCAATGAGCTCCTGTAGTCTTTAAAGGCTCCCGACAGTAAAAGGGCATGACTTAGCTTTCAGAAACTGCCAAGCTGTTGTTGTTGAATCATGCTGACGACCTCCAGACTCTACATGAAAAGTTAGACAAATACCAACAATATCGAAGATCAGTATACCGAATGTTCGGTACGTCAACGGTATGAAAATTTTCATACCGTAAAGTTCGGTACGGTATACGGTACGGAGAATTTTTTTTCGGTATGATATCGTACCGAAAATTTCGGTAATACCGTAATTTTCTATATTTTCGTATTTTTTCGATACGGTATATGCGATATGCGATATACTCGGTATTTTTCCCCAGCCCTAATTGAGACACACTTCAAATCCGATCCAGCGTATAGGGTTTAAGTTAATTTATTGCCACATCAGCAGCCATTCCACGGTTAGTGAATTTAGGATATTTCCGGATATAATTAGCATACGTAGAGGATGAATTCGGTAATAAAATAAAAAAAAGGATAGATTTGGTTTTTTTTAAAAGAAAACGGATATATTTGACATTTTTTCTATTAAAAATATGAAATTCTTCAAATTGTACCCGACACCATCTATCACCAGATACATCGGATGTAGATAATGTGGTGTTCCTTATTACAAAGTGTACCAAAAAACCCCACCATGGATTTGAAAACCCTAGCCGCCCTTCCCTAACCCTCTTCCGGCCATGGCTTCTCCGGCGGCGTCCTCCCCCGCTAATCCCTTCAACACCATCTCCCGCACTTGTTCATATTCTCCAGACGATCTTACTCGCCTCTGTGAAGCCTTCCCATGGGTGGAAGGATTTATTCGGCAGCCTCAGGCCACGAATGCTGTCGCTCCAAGGCATGACGCCGTTGCTCCATCGGCCTCTTTGACTCGGCTAGATGCACTCGGTGAGCGGAAGTCTGATAGCCCTCGCCTGCCGCCTCGTGATACAGGTGGGGATTCCCATAGTCGGTCGCCTCCCAGGGGTTTCTCTTATGCCGATACCCTTCGACGTGATCACGTTTAGCATGAATCGGACTCGCTTAAGAAGTTCCGTGCGGCCCTACGTGAAGGAGGCGCCTGCCCTCCGGTGGCGCGGCCTCCGGACCGATCAGGTGATATTGTTTCTATTACTTTGGAAAAACAATTCATTGAGGTAAGACTTAAGCTTTTTTCCAATTTTGCGATTATTAGGGTGCTTCTTGATCAAGGCCAAAAGCCTTTGTCGCACAGCAACCTGGAAACTCTTTTAACCAAGTTCTGGGGAGTTGCATTGTTCATTATTCCAATTGGTAGAGGATATTACAACGTGCTCATTGAAGATGCAGCTTTGCATGAGGATCTACTGCAGACTAAATTCTATAATTTCGGTCATGGTCGAATCAAGGTGCAACCCTGGATTCCGAACTTCAATCCATACAAGGTGAAGTCTTCTCTCGCTCCTGTGTGGGTTAGAATATATGAGCTCCCTCTTGAACTTTGGCACAAGGTCATTATAAAAAACATAGCTGAGGTCGTGGGTAGCGTGATGAAAATTGATGTGCGTGCGCTCGATGGCTCGCTCGGGCATTTTGTTCGTGTTTTGGTGGAAATAGATGTCCTGGAAGAGCTTCCATAAACGATCAAACTGGATCTCCCGGACTCCTTAATTCACGTTTCGCTGTCTTATGAAAACATACCAGTTTATTGCACCACTTGCCACACTATGGGTCATTTGCCGCAGGATTGTAAAAGGCGAAAGTCGAAGCCTAAGAGCACCTATCCCGAGGAGGGGACAGCTGACCCGGTTTCAGATTTTATTGCCCCCAAGCGAACATGGAAACCTAAGAGCGTCGTGAGTAACACCCAGGCGGCTCAGGATCAGTCCACCTCGAATCACTTTGAGTTTCTCCAAGAGACTGAGGCTGGCGAACCTTCTGCGGATGCCAGATTCCCAGCGGTGGAACCTTCAGGCGGGCATATTGTTTGTGATGAACATAGCGACGCAGACTTGGCGGGCGCTCACTTGCCACTAGCTATTTATAATGTTGATCCTGTCTCGGTCTCGGCCCCGGTGGTAGATCCCCCTATGGACATTGATGCTCAGCCTCCCGGTGATAATGTCCCTCCCCGAAATTAGCTCGTTCCATTTGGCCTTAACCAAGATGACATTGCCGCTGATTATGCTCACCCTCTCTCCCGACACGAGGGCCCGATCACTCGTTCCCGAGGGCATCAAATCAACATTATTAATCCCAATACCTCGGCCAGTCACTTGATGCATATTGCTGCGGCTAAACAATGGGATGATCTGCCGCCTAAGCATGGCAAGGGCCGGCGTAAAAAATGAGAGTTCTCTTTTGGAATATCCGTGGGATCGGAAATCAGCCGTCCCAGATTGCGCTTAAAGAATTGTGTTACAAACACCGACCGTATTGGGTCGCCCTTGCGGAGCCCAAAATTCTCCTGTCGGATATCAAGGATTTCTATTGGAAGAGCATTTCTCTTCAACTTGCTGGAGTTAACTTTCGTGCTAATAAGCGTCCTAATATTTGGGTTTTCTACAATCCGGTATACATCTTCAAAGTCAGGCAGGTATTCTACTCAGGCCAAACAATTATTTTTTATTTCGAGTTTCATAGCACTGCATACAGAATTGGGTTTGTTCATGCTCATAATGATCATTCTCTTCGTTCGGTCCTCTGGACGGATATTGTATCTCTCATGCATGACAATATGATGGTTATGGGGGACTTTAATGGTACATTGGGAGCACATGAGAGGCTGAATCCTTCAGGCAACGATCAAAGGAGCTCGGCCGCCCTCCTGGAATTTCTGAATGCTTCTGGTCTCACTGATGTCGACCTTATTGGTCACAAGTTTACTTGGTACAAAAGATCTTGCTCTAGGAACATCCAAGCCTCTCGGATTGACAGGGCTCTTGTCTCGGATGGCTTGTTGGCGCTTTGGGACAATATTACCCTTTCTTCATTCGCTAGGCATAATTCAGATCACACCCCCATATTCTTGAAATGCAGCTCCAATACCTCCTCTCCTAAGCCGTTTCGATTTCAATCGATGTGGCTCTCTGACACCAGCTTCTTCGTCATGGCGGAAACCGACTGGCATGCTCACGCTCCGGGTGATAACCCGATTTCTATTTTTGCGGCTAAACTCAAGCGTCTTAAAGGCGCCATCAAAGCTTGGAACTCGGCTTCTTTCGGCAATATTTTTGAGGAGGTAAATATTGCTTCTACTCGGCTCCAGGAGATCCAAACTCGTCTAGACAATGAGGGCGACAGTGAGTTGCTTTTTTGTGAGGAGGTAGACGCTCTCATCCACCTCAATAACAAATTGCGGGCAAAATATGACTTCTTATCGCAAAAGAGTAGGGCGTCTTGGTTACAAGATGGGGATCGCAACACTGCTTTTTTCCATAAATACCACAGGCTGAAGCGTGCAAAATTCAACATCTCTTCGATGGTCATTGGTGACGCAATTTCTGAGAACGAGGCTGACATTGCAAATCATATTATTGACTACTATAGGACCTTATTCAATGCTCCGGCGGACACCCCAGATTTCGCTGCCCTGGACTTCATGCATTCGATTATCACGGATGGGGAAAACTTGCAGCTCACACGCACGCCTGATATGGAGGAAGTCCGCATGGCGGTGATGGATCACTCGGCCGACAGCTCCCCTGGGCCGGATGGGTTTGGTGGTCTGTTTTATCATAAGTGCTGGTCCTTCATTCACCATGACCTTTGCAAGGCGGTTCAATATTTTTTCAATCATGAACAAATGCCCCGGGGTATTAATAACAATTTCATCGTTCTTATCCCCAAAAAAGACGGTGCTGTCCGGGTTGAATATTACCGGCCGATCAACCTATGCAACTTTCTGTTCAAAATCATTACTCGCATTATTTCGGATAGGCTCGGCCCTCTCCTTGGTAAGCATCTCAACCCGTTGCAATTTGGCTTTATCCCTGGTCGGAACATTCATCACTGCATTGCTATCGCGTCTGAATGCTTTAACAGTTTGAACAATTCTAAAAAGGGAGGGATTGCCCTTAAAATTGACATCACGAAAGCTTTTGACACTGTTCGTTGGAATTTTCTATTGGAGGCTGCTCGTCGTCTGGGTTTCAGTCCTAAATTCCGCTCTCTTGTTCACGCCATCCTTTCCTCGGCGAAGGTTTCGGTGCTTATCAATGGTTCTCCTAGAGGATTCTTCTCTTGCGGCCGTGGGGTTCGCCAAGGGGATCCTTTGTCTCCGTTGCTCTTTTGCCTTGCCGAGGAAGTTTTGGCGCTTTGGATTACTCGTCGGATCAACTCTGGAGACATTCTGCTTGGCCTTGCTAGTAGATCAGTTCGTCTTCCGCCCTTCCTATTTTATGCTGACGACATTGTATTCTTTTGCAAAGGGGATAATGCGTCGATTGATTCCATTCATAATTTTCTTGTTAATTATGCGGCGGTCTCAGGCCAAAAACATAATCCTGCCAAATCAAGAATATACTTTGGCAAATTTGTCAACAATGGCCTCAAACGTCGAGTGCTTGATGCCTACAGCATTACCGCGGGTCATCTCCCTTTTAAGTACCTTGGTTGTCCGATTTTCATTGGTTCGCCTAAAAGTCAATATTTTAGGGCATGCACTGATTCTATCCTACAAAAATTTGGACGATGGAAGGGCAGCTCCCTCTCCATGGCAGGTCGTATCTGCCTGGTTAATCATGTGATCATCGTTTCTACGGTGCACTCGATGATGGTTTATAGATGGTCGCGCCCTCACATCAAACGTATTGAAGCTGCTTGCCGTAACTTCATTTGGACTGGTGACATCAACAGGGCCCATCATTTTAGTGTCGGTTGGAAAAGAGTTTGTTACCCCACCACTGGGGGGGCTTGGCATCCGATCTCTTTGTTCCGCGAATGAAGCCTACATTATGAAGTTGGCTTGGGACATCCTACAGGGTCATCCTTCGCTTAGCTTCCTGAAGAACAGATGGTTTGCGAATGGCATCCCTCGGCATACTTATTTAGCTTCTTCCATCCGTTCCCCCTGCCTGGCTCACGCTCGGCGCTTGATTGAGGATGAAGCCTGGATTGTCGGATTTCATTCCCAGTTCGCTTTTGGTTAGACAACTGGGCGGGTTGCATTATTGCGGATGTGTTGGACATCCCAGCGGACCTGCGGGAGTTTTATGATCAACCCATCAGTGAGTATTTGGTTAATGGGGAATGGCACTTCACGGCTAATTTTGTTGGGAATTATCCGGATCTTATTCATACTATTAAGTGTGTCCGAATCTCTGCTAGCTCGGTCGACCGGAGAGTGTGGACTAAAACCACTCATGGTAACATCTCCTCCCAGGTTGCTTATCGCCATTTGCGGCCTTCTTTCCCGGAGACTTCCTGGGGATCATGGATTTGGGGTAACTTCATCCCCCGACGCCTTTCTTTTGTGGCATGGAAAGCTATCAGGGGCGTCTTACTCACTTGGGAGGTCCTTCAGTCCAAAGGTATCAATGGCCCGTTCATGTGCTTCATGTGCTGCGCTGATGGTGAGAGCCTCGATCACTTGTTCCTTAAGTGCGTGATTTCATCCAAAGTTTTGCTCTACTTTGTCAATGCTTTTGGATTCCATAATAAACTCCATGCCGCTGTCAGCTTCTTGGATTTTCTCCTCCAATGCATCAACATCAAGGCCAGCAATCAAGTTCACTCGCTATGGAGGTTGTTTGTTGTTTCCTATGTCTGGCTAGTCTGGACTACTCGCAATACGCTCATGCATAGTGATTATTCGTCTCCTGGCCGCCCCTTCCGGGAATCTTGCCTCACGGTGTCCATTATGGCGCTAATGAAAGAAGCGGATCATTCTAATCTCAGTAGTACGCACAACTCGCGGGATGACCTCCGTGTCATCAAGTTTTTTGGTCTTCGCGTTTTGGCCCGGAAATCTCCTAAAATTACTAGTGTCCATTGGCAACCTCCCCTTCCAGGCTGGATTAAATGTAATGTGGATGGGCATGCATCAGGAGCCCCTGGGACGATATCAGGTGGCGCGATTTATCGCAATTACCGAGGGTTTGCGCTGGGGTGTTTCTCGAGTGGCTATGGACTCGGTTTTGCTTATGAGACGGAGTTAGCCACAGCTTGCGTTGCACTTGAATTGGCTTACGATAAAGGCTGGTTCAATCTTTGGATGGAATCGGACTCCACTTACGTTGTGCATGCTTCTACTAATCCTCATCCGGACATCCCATGGCGCTTCCTTGGGCGTTGGCAGGCGGCAAAGGACATCTTGGCGAAGATTAACTTTCGCATCTCTCACATCTTCCGGGAACGGAATGCTGCCGCCGATGCTCTCTCCTCTATTGGTGGTGATCTGACTTGGTACACCTCTACCCCTATGGCTTTGCAGAAACACTTATACCAGGACATGCACTTCGAGCACTTTAGATTTCGCTAGGTTTTGTGGCCGTGTACGGTAGTTTTTCACTCCTTTTCTGCCTGGTACTCTTTTTCCCTTGCATAGGTTTTTCCCACTGGGTTTTTCCATGTTAGGGTTTTAATGAGGCCGGCGGGGAGTCCTTTGGGTGCTTGCCCGGCTACCTTTTTTGGCCATGGTCACTGGCCTTCTTTGCTTTTCCACCGTGTAATTTGGTGGCTTCCTCATGTAATCCGCTCTCTTTTTCTTTTTTCTCATTTATAATATCATCGCTTATTGGTTATTACAAAGTGTACCATATTTCTGGATGAAGAAATGACTTCAATTGCTATGTTGCATTGCAGTTACCCTTCATGAACCGATACCATGTCTATGTGAAGTACTCCCTCCGTCTTACGAAAGTTGGATCGTATTACTTTTTGGGTGTTCTGCCAAATTTGAACACTGTCCATTTTTAGATAAATTAAATTAATATAAATATGATTAGAAGTTTAATGCTTTCCAAATCCCATTAAAAGTAATCACTTTTACTATTCTGCATAACTCCCAATACACTTTCATTTTATTAACACAAATCCTTTGCATTTCTTTAATTCTTCATATTTCAGAATGGGTACAAATAAAAATTATTTGTACCATAATATTAAGTCAAGGTTACCAAGACCACAGTTGAATATTTTTCTAAAATTAGGCGGCTAGACGATTCTAACAAGACAAAACTTGAATATTTTTCTCTAATTAAGTCATTACCATAATATTAAGTCAAAGTTAAAAAATAAATAAAGTCAAAATTCATTAAAATTTTAAACACAAATACCCACATTACTTTAACCACTAAACCCCACCACCTAAATTACTGTGCCCAAAAGAAACGAGCCACATTTCACGTGGCGGATGGAGTACTATGGAAAGGCTCACAAGGTCTTATAGAGCTATTTACGAATATAAAACACAGATACTAATCTGTTCAACACAACAAATTGATGTGATTAAAGGCAGAACTTGCTTTGAGTACTTGCTTTCTTTCAATGTTAACAAAATGGGATTACGTGCAATCTGAAATCTTGATAGAATATTTTTGTCCTTGAATTCTTATGTATGAGTAATAATTTAAAATTGGGAAGTCTTTTTAGCTTTTTTCTCAAATATTAAATTAAACAGAAAATGTGAAAAAATGCCACATTCCATAAATACTTCCAATACAAAGCCAACATACCAAAGTACTCCATTTAAGAGGCCACCCAAAGTATTTACCATTACTTCCGAAATTTGAAAACATGAAATGACAAAACAGCCCCCGGATAAAAGACACTCAAGGTTTGGGTTGGAGGGTAAAATAGAAAAAATACATGGAGGTCATTTCACTCCCGACGATCGAGGCCTGCCACCGCTGCTGTGCAATTAATGCACCCGGAAACCACCCACTCGCCCCACTCGTCGTTCACCCTTCTCCCTTCCCAACTTCCTTCTCTCCCTCACCCGTTCACCTCTTCTCACGTCGTCGCCCTCTCCATTTTTTCTGTAACCGAAGCCACCCCCACTTCCTTCTTTTCAAATCCACCATTCAACCCCCACGACTCTCCATTTCCCCTTCTTTTGAGCTCGTGATAGTGACGAAACAGGACACCTTTTGTTGCTTCAAAACCGGAAACCGGCTCTCCATTTAGGCGACTCCCGCTCGGACGACAAATCGGACGACGAAACAGGTATGACAATGAGTTTGTGGAGTTAGGGTTTTAGTTTATTTCATTTGTCTTTTTGTTTAATGTTGTTGTAAGATGACGATTAGGGTTTAGGGTCGCGATTTGTGTGTACTGATTTGGGGGTAGTTCTAGCAGCCCATATTTCTTGCTTTCTGTGTGGTTTTTGATATGGTTTGAAGTGAGATTGGGAAGCTTTGTTATTGGTTCAAATTGTTTCTACTTGTTCGGTCTAATCGATTTTTATTTTTTGAAGTTAATAGGAATTTCATACCAGTGGCAATTTAAAAAGACACCGGTGATGTGCATTCGGTATACGTGTCGGGGTTTAGGGTTTGCGATTTGTTCCTTTCGTTTTAGTGCCAGCGCCAGCAGCCCCTGTTTTACGTTTGTTGTGTGGTTTTTTATGTTGTTTGATGTGAGAGTGGAAAAATTGATTATTGGTTGAAATTGTTTCTTGTTGGTGCAATCGATTTTGGGGTTTTGAAATTTGTTTGATTTTGATACCACTGTCATATTGAAAGTGCATCGGTGATTTTTGCATTCGGTGTGCAATCCTTGTATGCTTGTTATGGAGCCATGTCCTGTTGCGTTTCAATGTTCATTGTCGTGGAAAAAATTTTGATTTTACATGCTTTCTGGCACACCAGTATTATTTGCGCATGACATTGGTATAATTGAATTGTGTTAGCAGGTATCGAGAAATGGCCCCAAAACGTCAACCCAAAGAGAAGAAAATGAAGAAGAGTGACAGTGAAAAGCGGAAAATGAATAAGAGTGACAGTGAAGAGGCGCAAACGAACGAGAAAACTATAAAGATGAGTGGGCAGGCTACTATTACTTCACATTGTAGCTTGAGTGTGCTACGAGAGTCAATGAATAGCATACGGGAGATAATTACGGACGAATAGTGGACGACGATCAAGTCCACTCCATTCCAGCACTTTGCGAAGATTGATTTGATCTACAACAGCAAGGCCAGGCTGCAGTCGTTGGTCGAGTGCTTTAATGCGGACATGGGAGCTTTTGTTTTTGGGGAGGGATTTATGGTGATGTTCAGGTCGTGGGAATATTCTGTGGTATTAGGGTTGCAACACGAGGGCATGCTCGTGCACACGAGGTGTGTGCCTAAATCGCAGTTCAGGGAGAAGTATTTCAAAAATTGCGGGATTTTGAAAAGGCACGATATACTGGATCTCATGTGTAGCTTGGCTGGCACCGAGAACATCATTGATTTCGCATGGGCGTTTGTATTGGCGGTATACTGCTGCGTCCTCTTCCCGATGTCGACTTACACCCTCCCCGATTTTCTGGTCCACCACGTAGACAAGTTGAAGATGCTCAGGGAGTACGCCTGGGGTCTTGCGGTGTACGAATGGGTCGTAGACTCGATGCGGCAGCTCAATGAGGAAAAGAAGACTTATATCGATGGCTGCACCCTAGGCATGGTGGTAAGTTTTCTATATTTATCAGTTTACCAATGGAATACCATTCTCCTGCATAAGGAACACCAATTTCAACTTCATATTACACCTTTTCTCATGTGAAGCTCAACGATGGTGTTATTTTGTAGGTATGGTTTTACGAGCGATTCTCTCACATGGCTGAACCACTCATTAAACCGGTGATACCCAGGTTCGTACGGTGGAAGGAATCATTCGGAACCGTGCAGTAGTGTAGTGGGGATCTTGGGCAGCTTCGGAAACATCAGTGTCGGCCACTGATGATAAGCTCAAAGGAGAGGAAATTTTTGGTCCCCGTGATGGCCGTCCCCCAAAAATATATTGTTGAAGAAGATGATGACGACGATGTCGAGGATGAGATTCCCATCAGGGTGAAGAAAATAAAGAGGAGGCCAAAGAAGAAGGGTGGGGATGAGGAGAACCGGGGGAGGTGGTCGCGGAGGGCCCGGTGGAAAAGGAAACGAGAGAGGTAAATACGTAGTTTTATTTGTTAGTATTAATGCTTATGACACTACACTGGCATTAAATGCCAGTTACTCTGGTATGAATTGATCGTAATGGTTGTATTTTTCTGATCCACGGGAAGGCTGAGGAAGAGGCAGCGGACGAGGAGGTCTCAAGCAGCGAGGGGGAGGATGAGGACTCTGTGTCCGAGGCCGCGAGTAATGTGGCCGTGAATAAGAAGGTGGCCGTGAAGAGGAAGCCCAGTGCGAAGGCGGAGGTCAGTGATGAGTCGAAGTACGTGGCGGAGTCTGCTGAGGGCACCAGCGATAGCGAGGATTATGTGACTGAGAAGGTTGCCAAAGCAGTGGCATATGGAAATGAGGAGCCTACGGAAAAGGCAAAAACGAAAAAGATATAGCTGATGAGAGAAATATTGGCAAGACTAGAGGTGTCGAAACTGGCCCGCGGGGCGAAATAGGCAGGCCCGCGTGGGCCCCCACATTTTTGCGGGCTTGAATGGGGCGGGCCTAAATGGAGCGGGCTCAAAATGTCTAGGCCCGACCCGCTGCACACGCGGGCCGCGGGTTATGCGGGCCGGTCCGCGGGCTTTTTATTTAAATAATAGTATTATTTTTTTGTAGAAAAAATAAAATTCGGATATATTTTTTAATGTATATATTAAAAATGAAATAAAGAGATTTATAATTGGTATTGTGATTATAAATGAGTAAGTGTATATTTATTGGCACAATTATTTACTTTAGTGTGGGTTTGTTGAATATTTATTTAAAAGAATTTATAATTATTCCATTTTTAATACTAAAGGAATATATTATATTTTGCAAAATATAATGTGTGAAAAAACTTTTATAATTAATGATTGAACTGATTAAAATTTTAGGTCTCACAGATGAAGTCTTTGCTAGAGTTGTATTAGGAGCTAGGACTGTCTGAGTATAATTCATTAATTCTATATTTTATTAGGTAAGACTGTCTGGACAGAATTCACTAAATTTTGTATTTTATTATGTAAGATTGTATGGGCATAATTTGTTAATTTATATTGAAAAATAAATTAAAATTTGTCTGCACTAATAATATCTAATAAATAGAATAATAAGGTATTTTAAATTTAAAAACTTGATACCCATAAAATTAATGAAAATGGAAATATTAGAAGAGACAGATACTTTGTATTAAGATAATTCAATGTGCAATCAATTTAATAATTTAAATATTTGATGGCATTATACTAAACATTCATACTAAAAAATAATAAATGCAATCGATGCACAACGTAAAAAGCAAAAAAAAAACTAAAAGCCCGCGGGTAGGCCCGCCGCGCCGCGGGCCTAACCCGCAAAAGCCCACCCCGCTGCGGGTTCGGCCCGTTGAGGCCCGCATCTAAATGGGCCTCTAAAAGTTGAGCCCGCCCCGCATTTTTTACCTTGCGGGGCAGGCCGGCTAAGCATGTTTTGACAGGTCTAGGCAAGACAATGAAACTTTACGAGCCATCTCATGACGAGGTGGCAATGGCAGTCGAGGGAATGGTAATTCTCTCTAATCATAAACCATCACTTACTGATCTGCTTACACTTTATCCGTTGTCCACAGCTACGCAATGGGGAAAGCGTAGGGCGGATTCCCCACTGTACTCACCAAAAACGGGCAGCAAGAAGAAGTGTGTCAATTAAAAGTTGGAGCTCGACGCCTCTTCTCCTCTTCCCAAAAAATATGCTACGAAGGGACTTGGAAGAGGAAGCATGTTATCGGTATTCGGGCTGAAGGGGATACGCGGGCGTGAATATTCTGGCGGCGGAAGAAAGAAAAATCCTGGAAGAGTTCATCGATCCCCAGGCGGGATCTATTATTCTTTCTGTCCTCTAGTATACTTTGTTAATATAAGACTGCATTTGATGGACTATATGAGTGGTATTACTTTGTATGTTGACGAGTATTTTTATTTTTCTGGATTGTTGTTTTGGCAGTGGTCACGTATGGAGCGATGGCATCTTCTCCGTGCTACCTTCGAGCATTCTGCTTCTTCTTTTCAACGAAGCGGTATGCAATGACCTGATATCCGCATATATTGCTCTGTTGTGTAGCGAATGGTATCACATGGCCAATGATATCCTCATGAATGTGGGGTTTATCAGTGCGTATACCATGGTAAGCATTAATTATTTTATACTGGATTGTTGGTTTGAACATTTGTAGATTTTATTATGAAGATTCATTTACTGAATAGACAAGCATTCTGGAGATGTATCCAAAAAAGAAAGGGAACGAGAATGAACTCACGGATGCAGAATATGAGGAGCGGTATAAATCGGAAGTTTGGACGACGGGGCATGATGAGTTTAAGAGGCTAAGCAGTTTGATGGTTGATGAGTTTAAGAGGCTAAGCAGTTTGATGGCAGATGGGCTGGACTATATTCTGCTGCCGGTGAACACCCATTTCCACTAGTTCTTGGTCGTTCTGGACCCAAAGGTCTTGAAAATTGTAGTTTACAATTCCCAGTGGCATCCGGATTACGTACCTGCGCAAACAAAAATTGTAAGTGACCGTGTTTCTATAAATGGTAGTCAGACTTTAATGATTGGTATTTCACTTTTCTGTCATTGGTATGTTGATGTGTGTTTGATTTATATTAATCTCTTTGTACATCTGTATTTACACAGGCAAATTTCTTAAAATGGTACATGAAGCGGAACCATGGAATGGAATTCCAAGATGGTGTTCGGTATAGAAGGACATGCCGGCAGTAGGGGGATAGTTCGTTGGACTGCGGGTTCCACATAATGTGGTGGGCAGAGGCGTTTGTGCGAAATGATGATGGATACTGGGGCATGGAGAAAAAAATTGATATAAAGGTAAACCAGGCTAAGGCGGCGCTTCGACTTCTACATGATGCTAAATCACGCAACCGCACTGGCATCGAGGAGGGTCATACAACGGAACACACGGTTGAGGAGTAGGGTCAGGCGATGGACGTCCAGCCCACTGAGACTGATGAGGGGCGCACGACGAAGCACACGGTTGATGAGCTGGAATGGACAAAGGAGGTCGAGGCCACTGGCATCGATGAGGGGCGCACAACGAAGCACACAGTTGTGGAGGAGATGCAGACGATGGAGGTCCAGCCCACTGGCATCGATGACGGGCGTACGACGACTTCCGTGGTTCGGGAGCAGGGTCAGACGAATGAGATCGAGCCAGCTGCTGAGAAAAGGCCTGATCCACCAATTATTATTCCTCTGATCCCACTAAATGTACTAGCTCCAGCAATATTGGCCTTGGAGGTCACTCAAAAAAGTGATCCAACTGTCCGTACTACTGCCCGTTCGAAGCAAAAAGTTGTCCGTGGCCCTGCCGCGAAAGACGTACGACGGAGCCCACGGATGAGGACAAATGCCCCTGCCCCTTCCGTGGCCAAGTCAGATCCCTCTGCCCCAAGCGACCAACAAGGTACTGCCCCTGCTGTACCCGCACCCACAACTGCTGACACGGCCCCTCCAGAGCCGAATCAGCCCACTGCCACTCCCTAGGACGAGGCGAAAGATCATGAAGCCCCTTCAGAGCCGAATCTGCCCACTGCCACTCCCTAGCCCGAGAAGAAAAATGATGCCGCCCCTGACGCACCCAAAACTGATGCGACTGTCCCTTCCGAGCCGAAAGACGATGCTGCCTCTTCCTCTCAAGATCTGAATTGGTTGATCGATTATGATCACTAGTTTGATTATTTGGCTAATTATTGATACTTTTTTATGGGTTGCCGGATTGAAAGTACTGTTTCATTGGATGAATATTTGGGTGAATGTTGTTCTGTTGGAATTGTTGGTATTTTGCCTTTTGATGAATGGTCCTTAGTTGTGTCTGGACAATCGTGTTGTTCTTGTTAGGTTGTTGGTACTGTGCTTTGTGAAGAATGATATTTTATGAAGAACCGTCGTGTTCGCCTTTATAGAAATTATTGTTGTTATTTAATTTTTATGATGAATGAAACTTTTTGTTCAGTAATGGTGTCAGCATTATTGAAATTAATTAGATGGTGTTCGATGGAATTGCACAATAAACATTATTACGCAGTTTTCCTTGAAACAACATTAATTGGTTCAGAACCAAGTAGTTAAGAGTAACAAACTCATTGATGTGCACAATCTTGTAACACTATTTTTGGTTCAGAACTAAGTGGTGTATCATTTTGAAACACTAAGTTGGGAGTACACTATGTTGAAACACTTGATAATCTTCAAACACAGTTCACCATGTTGAACTAAGTGATGTTCCTACAATTGTTCCTACAAGTGTGGTGGTATGCATAAATCGAATTGGCTAATGTTTGTTTTTGTTCGTGCAATGGTTCTTTAAAAGGAAACCAATACAGAATATACGTAACACTAAGCTACTACAACACCCTTGACAATAATAAACATTTAATGGTATGAATCAAGAAAGTCAATGCTATAGTTCGTGAACAACACTGGTATTCACTGGAAACCAGAATGGTATTCTAACTGGTCCAGTGACTTTATCTAAAAGAAAAGCAATTTCGAACGGAAACAGTTCAAAATTACATCTTTATGTGACCCAACGTTGATGTCTAATGTTTTAAATGATAATAGCCATGTATTGGAATCAATTCCAGATAGATATCATTTGTGAGTGAGTAAGAATCTATAATGTGACCATCTCAATCACATACCTAAGTACCCATCAATTCAACACATCAACACAATAAGTGAAAGATTACTTTGATTTCCATTAGTGATGCAATATTTTTTGAAATACAATATTATGTGTTGTCTTATAACCATATGTTTTGAACACAATAACTTGATTATTGTTTATTTTTTAATGTGTTTAATAATAACAATATTTTCCCGCTCCTGGAGGTATTATGTATCCATAACATTAGTGTTTTCGTGTCCATCAGACTTTTATTTTTTCTCTTTTTGTCCTGTATAAAGTGTAATGTTTAAATATGATGTGCACATCTTTTGTTCGTGAAATACGTCATCCAAAACTGATCATTTCATTACATTCAAAATGGTATCATGTATTGAAACCATCATCATATATGATAGATTCAAGTACTGAAATCATGCAAAGCACAATCCAATACACCAAGTCAACAAAAATATGCACCAACATCAAAACACCAATTAGAAGCAAAAAGAACACCGGTCTTGGATTAGCGAAAAACTTACAGCTGAATCACTTGGCGTATCTGTGTGCTTCCTTGCAGATGCGCCTGTTATGACCTGGTTTTCCTTGCAGGTGCGCCTGTTATGACCTGGTTTTTCGCAAAGGTCACAGGTGTTCTTGCCCGATTGAACCTGCGATGGGATTCGCCGTTTCCTTCTTCGGCCGGGCTGCACCCGAACGTCAGGTGGGAGTATAAAGTCATCATCATTCTCATCTGCGACATCAGAACCACCCATCATCAAAGGATATATCACTCCTTCGTATGTTCCCCTGTAATACTCAGTGATGTAGTAAGTAACGCAGTAGTCATAGATATTGCATTGCAGTTTATCGATCGCAGCACACCCGTGCTTACATGGCAGCCAGAATAATTGCCAGTAGCCACACGTGCATGTCCACTTCTCCACGTCAACGGCATATAGGGTGACCCTCTCCCGGACTTCAAACAAGGAGCCCGCTGCGCGTTGAAGCTCTAAGTCCCCAGATGCCAGCTGATTTCAGTACAATATCTTTTCCGGCATCGTAGCAATTTTCCTTCCATTTTACCACCCTCCTCTCTTTTCGTGTTCATCATCTTCATAACCTGTTTTCTAATTGTGTCGAGCATTGAATAAGGACCGTAGCCCCTCTCTTTCACAATCCAACTATTCCAACTCTCCACGAGGTTTGTGTTCATGACGTCCCATTTTTTTACCCGTGAATAGCGCATTCGCCTAATTTTGAGGTTCTGAATTCTCAAGGAACGTACTAGCTAAGGGCATTGCTTCAAGGATGGTATTGAGGTGCTTCAACATTTCGTCGTACGTCGGAGCTTACGCCGCAGCCTTCAACATCCCGGTCCAGTGATCCTTATTCTTGTATGGGTACTTACGAAGCACCTGTCATAATAGTTCAGTTATACCAGTCACGGAAAAGGATTGTACCAATTTATATAAGAGTTCAGTTATAGAAGTAGCAAAAACTCACATCTTTTTTAAAGTTATCAACGAGGTGACGAAGACATATGCCATGGTGACTCCCATTAAAAATGGTTGGAATCGCTTTCATCATACCCGAGTGCCGGTCTATGTAAAAAGTGAATTCGACCCAATTCTCTTCATTTGCATCGCCTAGTACAAACCTTAGCCGCAGACAAAACCACTCCCAGTTCTCGTCTGTCTCTCCATCAACAACTGTTAAAAAAAAAAAAACACCCTGGTGAAGAATCTACACATTTCCCAAACGACAGCCACACTGTTCAAATACAACAATCTCATGAAATTTACATACCTGCGAATGCCAGCGTTATGAACCCTGCATTTACATCTTTACCAACAGCGGCAAGTATTGCGCCTTTCCACTTATTTTTTATATGGGTCCCATCAAGCTCAATAAGTGGACGACAACCCCTCTTGAAACCTTCAATGCAAGCAGCTATTGAAATAAAAATCCTTCTGAACTTCTCGGAATCATGAAACACCCCCATTTCAGCCACGCTACCTGGGTTCGAAGTTGTCAACCAGTTGCAAAATAGCCGGAGCTTGTCAAAGGAATCTTTATCGTCTCCCTCTAACTCCTTCATCGCAATCTCCTGTGCGTTTCGCGCCGTGCAATAGCTGATGTCCACTTTGAATGCAGAGTGAATATCCGCGATAACCCTGTTGCTATTGTAGTTCGGGTCATGACGCACTCTATCTTTTATGAATGAGGCTACCCATGTCGCATTCGTATTTGTGTGAGTCCTCGATTGTAGATTATTAACGCCGCAACCATGAGTCAACTTGCACGTGTGGATCGTAAACGAGTTGTCAGACTTGTGTAATGATGCATATATGCGCCAGCCACAACCTTCCGTGGTGCATTTTACGTGTACTCTGCCTTTGTTGTTGTGAACGAATTCATATCCACGCCGAAGGGCTATACAATAATTTGCCAGCACCTTCCGGAAATGATCCTGATTCCTAAACCTTTGTCCTACTCCCTTTATTGCATTGGCTCATATAACCCTCTGATCCTCCTCGTCATCGGTATCTTCGTCATTGAGGATGTCATCCTGTGCCACCCTATGTTCCCGGAAGTACAAGTTAATTGAACGTAAAAAACTAGTTACATTCAGCTGCAATACCAGTTCTGTGCACGTTTAACGATTTTCGTTTGTGTACGCTTGTACCAGTGTTGTGTACGCTTATACCAGTGTTGTGTACAGAAAACATCAATGCACATAACCAATTCATATTTCTAGAATCATGATGCTTGGTACGCAGATTTCCAAATACTACTGAACGAATATCTATAATCATAACTGGGCATCATCTACAGAATAAAACCATTCATACGCTCTCATTTAGCTAAAAATTTAAAAGCAAGCAATTCAATGCAATTTCATAAAACCCTTAGATGATCGTGCTTCTTACTTCCCGATCCATCACTGTCATCTTCCCAAATGCAGTCCCTTTGCTCGGTTCAAGTTCGACATCCGTCTCACATCGTCATCGTTCATTATCTCCATTGTGTAGCCCCCGTCGGTTTCATCGTAATGGAGCGTGTGTGTATCTGAACATACACTATCCCATTTCTTCGTCACCTTTCCATACACATCTGAAAGGGCATCGCCATCCCTTGTCCGCATGAAACTTTTGACAATTTCCCACACGAGTATTTTTAAGAAAATAATAATGCCAGTTTGATTTTATTTAATGAAACCAATTATGATGATGGAGTTGGGATTACGGATATATTTATAGGTTGTCATATTTTTATTACTCGTGTTAAGAAACCATGGCCCGAAAGCGCACGGTGTCAAAAATTACAGTAATTTATAGTAAGACCGGATCGTTCACTGGAGGATGTGCGATAGAAGCAGGTCCCACGTCGTTTTATAAGATTTTCCACTCGTATTGCTCAAATCTGTTTATGGGTTTGAAAATTATCCACTACTGACTGATTTTAAACCAAGCTATGAAAGCAGATAAAGTTACTCTACAAAGCATATTAAAATTATGCTAGAAATCAGATAAGTCTATCCTAAATGAGCCGTTAAAGTTAATTTAAGAAAGCAATTAAAATTATCCTAAGAAGCAGTAGAAACTATACTAAACTATCTATCATTAATCTAAAAAGCAGATTTAAACATGACAGAAGGGACATGAATAAAAGAATAAAAATTGGACAAGATTCAGATGAAACACAATTAAACTTCCATTTTAATACACAGATCTCTGTTCGGGATAATCCTATCAGATAGCTAACTCACATGCTCTCATTACTATGTTCCCTTTAACAGACATGTACTTACAATAAGAGTTTACATGTTCTTAAGACCAAAAATTCTAAGATACCACAGATTCATAACTGCCCCGGCCAGAGTATGTTATTCACCTGTGGTGGACAAGCAACACCTGACAAATCATTAGTTGAAGTTTCAAGTACTGCTATCATTCCCCCATGTCACACCCATAGATTCTAATCGAACCTGAACCATCCCATAACTCTCTAACCTTAGAACAGATAGAACTACTCTCAATACATCCGAGTGACCTCTATAGAAAGCATTTTAAAAGAAAGCGGTAGAGAAAGCGATAAAGAAAAAATTAAAAACCCTATCACTCGGAAGTTTTAATAGCATAGCACACTGGTAGTATAAGAGAGCCCCCGGTCAGGATGACCGAATGTGGATCAAGAATTCTCGGATCTCGGTGAACCGCTCGCAGTGTTCACTTCCTTCCGGTTGGTTATGAGATACAAACTAATGGAATTAGTTCATTCCGGATGCACTCACTCAGGACTCAAAAATAGGCTTTGGCAGAGGAAGACAACAGTTGAAAGAGTACTCAACCCTATCTCAGAAAATAACCAAGACCTATATGTTGTTCCTCCAGTATTACCTACCACGTCTTATCTGAATCCAAGTGGACACTGAATTGATGTAATATTTAATACAAGATTTCCAACACACAGTAATTTTGGAAAATAAAAGATTAGAAAACCATTCCCTAAACAAGTACTAGATTCTCAATAAGAACACAGACCCTTTTCAGCCTAGGAGAGACCTAATCGTCTGCTTCTAATTTCCCAAAATCAACCCCCAGTCGAATGTGAATTATTCATAACTGAGGAATTTATCCTTTACTTAGATCCGGATTTTATAGATGAATTTTGGTTGGAAATTTAATAAGAAACGTTTGATTAAAACAACAAGACTTCTATGTCCAAGGGAAGGATCCCAAAATAATTAGACCACAATAATTACATAATAGTATCATGCATAAGTGTATAATGAAGTGTAAAATGAATTAACCCAAAATATAATGGTGGATTTAGACAGAATGTGAAACACATAGATGAAATAGCCGGAGGTAAGAAGAATTTTGGCTAAAGAGAGGACAAAATAATTAGGGATAATTGGATTGCAGTTATCTGTGGTCTAATTCCCTAATCATTAAGGTGGAATGATTTTAGATAGCAGAAAACCCTGTCATGGTAGTGTCGCTACCAGTTGGGTCTCTACTATTTGTGAAATTAGAACAAAAACCTACATGTTTCCTTTCTACAACAATTATCAGTTGATATTGACAGATACCAACTGAATTTTATTATAGATTTAGAATTCGGGTTTGGAAATTAAGATAGGGAAAAGAAAACTGTATCCGGATAGGGACTGGCTGAGTAGCTATTTAATTTCTCGGTGAAGGGACCATTCGCCAAAGCTTCCACCAGCCACTGTCTAGACCATGCAAAATAACCAGTGATAATTCATATACAGACCATGAGCTATTTAATTTCCCGGTGAAGGGACCATTCGCCAACATTGATTTGTAATACTTCTCATCACTCGTTTCACACAACACGAAAGAGGCCAGAATAGAATAAAATGAAGGAATAAAAGAAAAAGTCACATGATATGAGAGACATTGGTTTCTCATATAAGATTATGGAATTAAATCCATGGACAATGCCTTAAATAATCTTTCATTCTGTAATTAGTTACAGTCCGGATTATATGCTTAAAGCATTAGAATTTTATTTATAGAAAATTATTTTAATGAAAATTGAATAAAGTTCCTTTAATCGATATAATTATTGACCTTAACTATTGCTAATCATGATCATTAATTAATGACTCAAGGGTTCAACTAATTAAGTGAAGAAAATAAAGAAATGAAAATTTTGACATGAGGCTGTCAATTACGACGCTAGACAGATATTACGACGTGATCCTAGGATCACGTCGTGAGGCTAGCGTCGTCATGGGTGGGTGAAAAATAATTTTGGATTTTTTGGCATAAATGGTGTTATGTACGACGCTAACCCAACTCACGACGTGAAACAAGGTTCACGTCGTAGGGTTGGCGTCGTGCATGCAGGTTAGAAATTTGGGAAGTTACGACGCTAGGCAGGAGATTACGACGTGATCCTAGGATCACGTTGTGGGTCTAGCGTTGCAAGGGGGAAAGTAATTTTGAAAAAGGAGGGATTTACGACGCTAGTCATTAAATTACGACGTGATCCTAGGATCACGACGTGAGGCAAGCGTCGTAGTTTTAAAGACCTGGGATTTTTTCAAAAATAGGAGGGCTACGATGCTAGTCATTAAATTACGATGTGATCCCGACGTGATCCACGTCGTGAGGCTAGCGTCGTAAGTGGAATTTTCAGAAATGTTTATGAAAATGGGGAGTACGACGCCAAACATTAAATTACGACGTGATTCTAGGATCACGTCGTGAGTTGAGCGTCGTAAGTGGGATTTCGCAAAATTATGAGTATTTTGGGTTTTACGACGTGAGACTATGGAAATTACGACGTGATCCTAGGATCACGTCGTGAGACTCAAGTCGTAAAACAAAAATTCATACGTATCCTTAGGCAGTTACGACCCTAAACACACCCTACGACGCTAACGTGGCTAGCGTCATAAGGTGGTTAGCGTCGTAGCCACTTCAAGATGCTAAAAATGGTTATGTCATGCATTTTGTGTGACTCATGATCCTTATCCAGATTGTTTGGTCCAAAAATGAAGAAAGAGCATTACAGGAATGAATAATGAAAAACAATACAGGAATAAAAGTTAAATCTAAGCTAAAAACCAACATTCATGAACCAAAAACCTAAATTGGGGTTTTTAAACCACAAATCATGCATTATAGAACCAAAATTTTAAAAAAAAAAAGAATAAATAAGAACACCCACACTGTGAACAAGATAAACATGACCAAGTGGTCAAGAAACAAGAATAAAGCCATAAAAATCCATGGAATCAAATTCATTTCATGGTTTGAGACTCTTTTTGTGATTAACTTCCCATATATTTCAAAATGGTTTGATAATACCCATTATTTGGTATTTCAAACCCTAAATGTGTTTAACAAAAACTGTAAAGGGTTGAAAATGACTACACTAGCTGGAAAAGAAAACTAATCTATGCAAACATAAGCTAATCTACAAGCATAATTTAAATAATACAAAAAAAAAACCCTAACTAACCTAACTAACCACACACCTCTCAAGAACAGCTTGTTTGCCTCCAAGTGTTGGAATGTTGTGAAGTGACAAGACCTGAGAGTCAACACCTCTTTATATAGGTGAGAAACCCTAGGCCCATGGGCCCATTTGGCCTGAATTTGAACTTGGCCTCTGGACGATGTGATCCTCAGTTTACGAGCCATCCTAGCTTACAACGTGATCCATGTTTCACGTCGTAAGCTTCCAACTCGGGAACACAGTTTGTCCCTAGACAGACAACTTACGACATGATCCTCTTGCTTACGACGTGAAGCTGGGATCACGTCGTAACCTCTTCATCTGTTGAATTCTCCATCTATGTTCCCTTACGACGCTATCCACCTATGTACGACGTGATCCTCTGATAGCGTCGTACATGGCTGGCGTCGTCACTCTCAAATGCTTCGTCTTTTGTACCTGTGAGCCTTACGACGCTATCCTCCTATGTAGGACGTGAACCTATGATAGCGTCGAACATGGCTAGCGTCGTCATGCAGTGAACTTGATCATTTTTGTGGGTTTTTTTTTTATTTCTTTTCCCATATTTCTATTTCCTTTTTCTTTTCTTTTCTTTTTCTCATGTTTTTGAATTTTTCTAACACATAATGTAATAAAATTACATGTTTTTATATTTTTCACTACCAGCTTATTATTTTTACAAACATGCATATATCAGTCCAATTCAACTGCTTTCTTATTTAATATAAGACCGGAATGCAATCAAATACCCGTTTCAGACACGGAAATTGATTGAAAATAATGGACAATTTTTTGCCATTATCACCGCACGAGATGGACTTGGCCATTGTAACGGTAGAACAACATGACCTCTTGCCCAGCTCCTTGCTCCCGACTGGTTTCCATCTTCCTCACCCCTACTCCCTTGCAAAAAGCCTGTAGAAAACCCTAAAGGACACCCTCTCAAAACCCAAGAAAACCCTAAATAACAGTCTCTCAAAACCGTAAGGTTCTTCCAACCCTAAAACCTCTTACAACGTTCTCCTTCCACCCATCAAGAACGCGAATCCACTCCCCCGGCGCTTGAGAAGCTTCCTCAACAAGAAGCTTCCCAACAAGAAATCACATAAAAGAATAAAATGGAGGTCGCCACTTCCTGCCTTGTTCCGCCCAAAGATGACGAAAATGGAGGTCGCCGCTGCCGTTTACACCTCGCGCCCGTTGTTGCTTTCCTGCCAAAGTGGAGGAGCTGCTCATTAATGGCTTTCGATTTCGTCGAATCAGGATGTATTTCGTATTGTGGTACTAATACAGAATGTATTTGGTATGCTGGCCTTACTTTAGGAGAAGTTTGGAGTGGTGGCCTTTTTTTAATAATTAGCCCAATATTAAACCCATGTTGATATTTTTAGATTTTTGAAGCGTTTCAACTTTCAATCCATTCAAAATTAATCTTAAACTCTATTACTTCCTCCATCCCAAAATAAGTGTCCTCATTGATTTTTTGATGTTCTTTTGGTAAACATTAACACTCGTGTGTCGGTAAATGTGTGTGGGAGCTTATTTTTTGATATTGGTCATTGTTCAACTTTAATTTAATTTTATTGCAATCATATCATAAAAATACTATAATCAAGTTGGGTCTTGTTATTTTTTTTTGGTAAATATTGACACTTATGTGTCGGCAAAGGTAATTACAAAAGGGAAAAGAGGGAAGGTTAGGAGGCAGGGTGGAAATCAAACACTCAACCATAAAGTTGAAAGTTAGGGAACATGACCGCTGTGTCAAGTCCCCATTTACTGGGTCTTCTTATTTTTATCTTTTTAGGTGACTATCAGGGTATTCCCAGACCACATTGGACCAAAGACTAATCCCTCGAAGATCTGCAAGGGCAATTAAGGGCGCATCTCCCAAAGCAGTTTTTTGCATACACAAGGTTCAAACCCGAGACCTTGCTTAAACGACTAGAGCCCCCATCCACTCAAACCAACTGCTATTGATTCTTATTTTTATCTTTTAATACAATTTTTTTTATTTATTTTATATAATTATTATTTATATAAAATTTATGATATTAAGCGTTAAACAAATGCATGGTCATGCGTGAAAAAATCAAAAGGGGCATTTATTTGGGACAGAGGGATAAGTTATTTACCGAACACACCCAAAGTCTGCCATTCAGTTCGTCGAATTGATATTAGGGGTGAGTTCGAGTATTGTAATACCGAAACGCTCGAACTTGACCTGATACTTAATTGAGCTATTTGAATTCTTGATTCGATTCGAATTTTTTAAGTATAAGTCAAGTATTTTTCCTGAGTTAGTTTCGAGTAGTTATACACTTTAACCGCCTCTAATTGTGCCAAAACATGCTTAAACTAATTAGGAAAAAAAAACATATAAAATTTCGAACTTATTTTACAAAAAATATACTTCCTCCGTTTTTTAAAGATAGCTACGGACCCACTCAGCACGCAGTCCAATGCACATTTTAAACCATTAATAATTCAAATTCGGTACATGTTAAAATTCTAAAAGTTCGATATTTAAAATCTACAAGACGAGACGAATCTAACAAGATCACACTTGGTCATATTTTAACTTGTATAACCATGAGAAAACTTTAAGTCAAAGTATATAAGTGAACAGTACCCATTAGTCAACAGTAGCTAACAAAAAAAACGGAGGGAGTATGAATAAAGGAAGAAAAAGAAAAATTTACTGTATCGATGGTATGTAATCACAACCGTTTGCATATTCCTACAATATTACTTCCTATCAAAATTCAAAAGGAAAGTTTAGAATTTCTTTCAACTGCAGCCAATGATTTCGTTCCTTAGTGAAAATCACTTGTCATGTCATCAAAGGAATGACAAATAACAATACTCCGTCACATTAAAAGTGGTCACTTTCTTTTGGACAAGAGAATTTAGGTTGTGGTGTTTAGTACTTAAAATAGTGTGAGTAAATTTGACTAATCCATCCCATCCATCTATTTTATAATGGTTACAATTCACTTTTAACCATATTTATTACTTCAAATTAAACTTTGTCTTAATGCATCGTAATTATGTAGAAAGAAAAAAATAGTCAAGTGTAGTCTAGTAGGAATCGTCTAATCGTATAGTTTTAGAATATATATTTTAAATAATTTTTATTTATACCTATTTTGATATATTAATGGTTAAACATATATAGGGACTTTGTGCAGAAAGTACAATTGTTATTATTGTGGGGTTTTTATCATGTTTATGTTAATCTAATTTGCTTAAAAAGGAAAGTGGCCAACCTTATTGGGACATCGCAAAAAGGAATAATGACCACTTTTAATGGGACGGAGGGAGTATCAAATTGATGTCAACTGTAGTGTCGGTACTCGGTATCCATCGGGTAATTGGATATCGGGTGCGGATAGAATTGACGTAATCGGGTAATGGGTAGGGTATTATCCAAAATCAAAATAAATAACATCGGATGCGGGTAGGGTACGAATTTTACATATTACCCGATTATCCTACCCAATTACCCGAATAAATCTATTAATATATATTTATATATAAATACTATATACTACTATATATATTTATCTATTTATATTTATGTATATATTTAGATATATTTATATATTTGTTTTTATACATTTATATTTATTCAAATTTGTTAGTGCATAAAGATTTGACAGTAAAAAGATAGTTGATCACCTTTCTACTAGTTTAAGAATGGTCAGTGGCTTTAGCAGTTTTCTTTTATATGATCTTTTTAATTTTCAACTTAAATTTATAATGGATTTATTTTCGTACATTACATTAATGTTTTATTTATTTTTTATGGCAAAACTATATGTTATATCTTTATTAAAGTTGGGTCCATCGGGTATGTTCAGTTAACCATATAATATTCAAGATTTCGGGTATCCGTATCGCGAATAAACCGTATACCCGACGGGTATTACCCGAATTCTACCCGGTGCTTGATTTTTGGGTAATAGGGTAGGGTAAGAGTAGGGCAATTAAATTTCGGGTAGTAAGTGGAGATGACCAACCCGTACCGTACCCTAACCCACCCGTTTACATCCCTGTATCAAAAGCACATATAACTCCTCCTAAGGGACAAGAAAAGCCAACCAGAAACTTGCACACCTTGAAAACCTTGTATTTTAGTAGAGTTCCTAATGTTACTACACACGACAGAGGATTCACATTTGATACAAACTATAGGAAGTGTACAAACACCATCAATCATCTACGAGTGCTATGAAATCATTAGACCTGTAGGAAAAAAAAGATCAAACCATTCATGAGGCCCTACGAAAGGCATAACATAACAGCAGACAACGGCGGAAGAATTACGCTCATAGTGAAACCGTTATTAGTAGTACTAGTATTATTACATCCTTAAGCACTTCATGGGAGACAACACAAATCTATGCCAATCACACAGAGTCTCGAGATAAGCCAGCTACTCTGCGGGGGATCAAACGAGATTCATTTCTTCTATCAATGGAGGACTGGCTATGTGAAAGAGAGAATAAAATATCCTGGTATAAATTATTGCACTCAATTCCACCTAAAATTAACAGTTCCATTTTAGAATTACATTTTCCTCTTGGAATAAACAAATACCATTACTCTAAAAAAACAAACACGCCCAGAGACAATCTCCAAACAAATAGCAACATACTAGTATATTTGTACTATGTTGTTTTTACATATGAAGAGAACTGTCAGCTTAATCCAAATAATCTCTCTCAGACATATGAACGATTTCCAACACAGAAAACTAGAGGGGAATTATTGATACAAATAAAAAGTTGACATCTTGAATAGAAGTATATGGAAAGGTTATTCACAAATCTATCCATAAGAAAGACTGAAATTTCTCCACCATCAATTTATCAATTCATCATTTCATCAATTGAATTTCAGTATCCAATTATATGGGAATTTCAAGGCCAACCCATATTTAAGCCCAATCCAGCATCACTACATGGTTTTTTTTCAACTCAAAATCTAGAGATTCGAAGAGGGCATCAATCAAGGGGCGGCGCCGGTGTCGGTCTCGGGCTGTAGGCGGGCGGAGAAGTAGTCGTGGCGAAGCTTTCTGGAGACTTGGTAGAGGCCGGTGCAGGCCATGGCGGAGTTGACGCCGAAGAGATTCCAGTTCCAGGGTTTGATGACGAAGCAGTAGCGGGACCAGATGATCCCGGAGACGGCGATGACGGACTGCTGGGGTAAGGAGAGGGTCTCCGGCGGCTTGGTGAAGTCGGAGACGTTGGCGATGCTGAGCCCCCACTTGAAGGTGGGAGCCCAGAAGTGGATCGTTTTGGGCCCCGCCGGGTGGTTCCACAGCGCAAGGAGCTTCGGATTCATCGGAACCTGGACGGTGGAGCAGGGATCCTGGGACCTTGTCGGAAATTCGGAGTTGGGGGGATGTGGAATGGTGAATGGAGATGGAACAAGTTGGGGCAAATGAGATAGTATTTGAAGCCGACTGGGAAAGGAGAAGAGGCCTAGTGTGGTATTAGGACCATTTTAATAACTGCATTATTTTTATACTTGGTCCGTCCCATTTAACTTGTCCTGTTTCACTTTTGCATACAATCCAATGTATTTTTTAAACGGTTAATATCTCAAAATATGTACAATAAAAAATTATACAAAATACTATATATTATAAAACTAAATAATCATACGATTCTAACAAGACCCAACTCGACTATTTTTTTTCCAAATATATATTTGTAATAAAATTGAGTCAAAGCTGTATAATGAACAATGTAAAAAAGTTATACATGACAAGTGTAGTGGGACGGAGGGAGTGCTTACTCCGTATAGCAATGTTTATCACGAACCCACTTTTCACATAGCCTAATTTATATTTTAAACTATTAATAAATCAAATTTGGTATAACTAAAAATTCTAAAAGTTCGATATTTTAAAAATTACACGACGGGACGAATCTAACAATATCTTACTTGCCTATAGTTTAACTTGTATAACTATAATAAAACTTTAAGTAAAAGTTTGTGTGTGAATAGTAACACATTAGCAAATGTAACAAACTTAACAAGAAAGAGGTAGTATAACTCAATACAATTCAATAATATTTTTAATATTTATAATTTAAATTATATCAGTACTAAAGATTAAAAGATTACCAACAGCAGTTGGCTTAAGTAGATGGGGGCTCTAGTCGCTTAAGAGCCTGTTTGGAATGACTTTTTTCCAAGTGCTTTTGGCTTTTGCTTCTGCCAAAAGCACTTTTGAAGAAAAAATAGTGTTTGTTTTGGCTTTTTAGAAAAAGCAAAAGCACCTCGAAAAGCTGCAAAAGTGCTTCTGGGGTGCTTCTCCGAAAAGCAGAAGCCAAAAGCACCTAGTAATACGTGCAAACTCATAAATGCCCCTACTACTTAATACTTATAAATTACACTATAAATATATCTTATTCCCATATAAAAAGTATGTCCTTTTTGGTAATTACTTCATTTCAAAAACACTTTTTACTTTTACACATCCAAACACACTTCTAAGAAAAAGTTGTTTTTCAAATATTTCATCCAAACACAAAAGTTACCTGCTTCTGCTTTTGGCTTTCACTTCTGCTTCTGCTTTTGGCTTCTGTTTTTCAAAAGCCAATCCAAACGGGCCCTAAGAGCCTGTTTGGAATGACTTTTTTTCAAGTGATTTTGGCTTTTATTTCTGCCAAAAGCACGTTTGAAGAAAAAAGAGTATTTGTTTTGGCTTTTTAGAAAAAACAAAAGCACCTCGAAAAGCTGCAAAAGTGCTTCTGGGAGAAGCAGCCCAGGGGTGCTTCTCCGAAAAACAGAAGCCAAAAGTACATAGTAATGTGTGCAGAGTCATAAATGCCCTATTAATTTATTTTAATTAACCTATAAATATATACTATTATATATAAATAGCATATCCTTTTTGGTAATTTACACATTTCAAAAGCACTTTTCACTTTTACATATCCAAACACACTTTTGAAAAAAAACTGTTTTTCTAACATTCCATCCAAACACAAAAGTTACCTGCTTCTGCTTTTGGTTTCACTTCTGCTTCTGCTTTTGGCTTCTGCTTTTTTTAAAAGCCAATCTAAACGAGTCCTAAGCAAGGTCTCAGGTTCGAGTCTTGTGTATGCAAAAAACTGTTTTGGGAGTTGCGCCCTTAATTGCCCTTGCAGATCCTCGAGGGATTAGTCTTGGTCCCATGTGGCCTGAGGATACCCGGTTTCACCAAAAAAAATTAAAAGACTAATATTTCAAATTTTATTATCAAATAAAAGATATATCAAATTACACAATAAATCCTCACAAAAATTAAATACAAAATGGAGAATTATTGTATTGGGATATACTAAATATTATTTATTATTCTTTCTTAGATGCAGCATGAGCTCACACCACTTATTTATCTGTCCTCAATATTTTTTTAAAAAAAAAAAATACTGTGTCTTAGGTAGAACTTGATCCAATTCTCTTTTATGGCACCGCATGCTTTTAATGTAAGTGATATATGACACTGAAATAAATCCAACCTCTTTTTACTTGTATCCAACATCAAAATCTTCACGACTTACTCGACGAGGTAGTTGGAGTCACTCGTTCATATAAAAATAATTTTTTGTCAATTTTCTAATTGCAAATATGTAATGCAAGTATATACAACAATAATTGCAAATATATAATGCAAGTATACAACAATATAGTCAAATTGAATTTTACTAATTTTGTCTAATCGCATTATTCTAAAATGTATTAACCATTAAATATTAAATTGGATTCCGTGCAAAAAAAAAAAACTTGGATCACTTGTAATAGGTCCGAGGGAGTATTACATATGGTAAACTAGGGCCGATGCCCTTTTTTAAATTCTTTTCATGTTTTTTAGACCCCATCACCAAATTTGTTACACTTTGCACCCCATTACATGTTTGACTCTGGTTTACCACATGTATCATATGGAATTTAACAAGTTCTTAGTTTGTAGTTTACCACAGATATCATATGGTATTTACCAAGTTCTTGGTATGTGTTTTACCAAAAATACCTTATGGTGTTTACTAGGTTATTCCATAGATACCATATGGTATTTACCGAGTTCCTATTATGTGTTTTACCACAAATATCATATGGTGTTTACCAAGTTAATGATATATGGTTTACCATTGTATTGGTATGTGCTTTACCACAGCTACCATATAATATTTACCAAGTTATTCCATAAATACCATATGGTATTTACCAAGTTCTTGGTATGTACTTTACCACAAATACCTTATGGTGTTTACCAAGTTATTCCACATATACAAAATATGGTATTTTTCAAGTTTTTGATATGTGATTTACCACAAATACGTTATGGTGTTTACCAGGTTATTGCTATGTATTTTCCCACTGTATTGGTATGTGCTTTACCAAGTATTTGGTATGTGGTTTACCAGATTATTGGTATGTGTTTTGCTTAACTTTCCTAATATATGGGGCCTAAAATATAATATTTGAAATGAAGGGGCTTTGTCTCTTGTAATGTTTTGGTAGTGGGTAACCGGACCCTAATTTTCCCTATTACATATGCATAGCTGATAAATAGTTAAATACTATTCACAAACAAGTCGATTGTTTAGGAAAATGTTTTTAAAATTGTGTTATACGAGTGATAAGAACTTGCTATGACTTCCATCACCTATCTGTTTATTTTTTCTTTATAATTTATTTATGTTAATATATAATACAAACTCTTAGAAATTCTTTAAACAAAATGTCTTGTTAATAATTCAATCTAAAATTTAATTTTTTTTCAAAAAAAAAAAGAAAAATTAAAAACTATAGGAAATAATTTTTTAATCATTTGTTACTTGCAACTCTTTATTTTATTTTATTTTATTTATATACATATATAACTAAGGGAGGGGAATAGTAAAAATTATGGTTATTTATATACATATATAACTAAGGAAGGGGAATAGTAAAAATTATGGTCAACGTGTTGGTCGTAAGAGTAGGCTGATTCAAATCTAAACGGGGTTAAAAAAATAATTAAGTTAGCGTGTCCATTTGGGCAACTTGAAATCTAAATAATTGCTATGCTAAAAAAAAAAAAGAAATCTAAATAATTTAATTAATGGTGGCTTTATAGTTTATCCGTCCAACATATTGGGATAATTACTACCTCCCTCACTTACTCCTCGTGACGTTTTCGTCCACTTTCTTGTACATTATTATTATGTTTACACCAATATATATTTTTTTTTTTGCCTTTCTAAGTTGCCACATTTAAAAAAACATATATTTATATATTTATATCTGTTCAATATTAGTTGGTATCATTCTAACATTTTAATTTATGGTGTGTTTCTCTAACATGTACTAACTGTTACGAAAAAAATATTTTATGGTGTGTGAATGCATTCATCTTTTATACTCATATTCTCCTATATATACATACTTCAAACCCTTAATTTGTTTTTTTTAATGAGTCGAAGCCAGGGTGATGGGTCCATGACACACAAATTATAAAGGGATAAATGACTGAGTGTGAAATCGAATGTAACACCCCGAAAATTCAAACTTGATTTTCGCGAGCATTACCGACGTACTAACTATCCTAAACTAGTAGCCAGCTAGTAAAAGACTGAGTAAACCTAAGTGATTATCTCATTAATCCAATTTAATGCAGAAGCTATAACAAATAAAAGCACATAGGTACATTAATAATTCTCACAGAATAACTGAATAAAAACGATCCTAGTCACAACATTAGGCTACGAGTCTCTCATAACATAATCAGGCATCCTGCCATTAACACATATACAGAAACAGGGCTACCAGCCCAAAGCAGTAAATCATATAAGGCCACAGTCCAGACAGAATATAAATCCTAGGCTCACTGGCCTCTAGTAGCGTAAAGTCCAAAGCCAAGTAATATGAGTGAAACAACATAGAACCACATAAAATATATAATAAAATGAACATGCAAATCCTATCTATGTGATCTCTCATTCCCATACCCAATCATGCTCCAGCGCCTCCAGCAGGATCTATAAAACAGACAAAAGCAAAGGGAGTCAGTACAACGTACTGAGCAAGGTTACGTGCCGGGGAGTAAGGGAAAACAGAACCACAACTCAAGATAATACATATAGGTAATAAATAAATATAATAATAACGACAGAATATAAATAAAGCAGTTAAACACCACACCGTCCCATACCGGTGCTTCAACCACGAACATACAATTTATGCAAGTGATGCATGACCTAACATACACCTATCTACCCTATGGCTATATGCAAATGCAATGAACATGCCTAGCCGGCACCTAAAAATCCGGGCGGTATGAACCCACGGGTGAGGATATCATCAACTCCAACCCGTTACAGGGTAACATACCCAATCCCCGCAGAGACCATAGGCATCACATCCCAATCACAGGCATCACAGCCAAATCACAGGCATAACAGCCAATATCAAAGGCAATAACAGCCATAACATACACCCTGCAGGGTCATCGGGATTCAACAACACCGATAAAGGTTGCCCGATCAATCATATCACATGCATAACAGCCAATAATCCAGGCATCACAGCCAATCAACCACCCCGCAGGGCCATCGGGACTCAACAATACCGGTGAAGGCTGCCCGATCGATCATATCACAGCCCATCGGGTTCAAAATCATCAATACCAATGCAATGCCATGCATATACTATCATAGAAGTGGTCCAACATCTAACACTAGGTTCGCATGCTTCTCGCGCATTAGATATCTATCCAAAGTCCCCAAGCTTAAGCACAACATCACAACTCATCAAACACGAAAAATAATCATCCAAACGCGTTTCAACAATTCTACCAAGCTATTCAACAAGTTCCACGGGTTATTTATACAACCCATAACCCTCAAATAATTTTAGGAGAAGTCCAAACCAACATTGGAGCAAGAATCAAAGCACGGAGACGTCGCACGCGTGAGATGGAAGCAGGGCTGCCGCCCTGCCAGGAACCGCGCGGTGGTGGCGCGGTTCTCGTGCGACTGCCCGGCGCTTCAGCGCCATTGTAACACCCCCGTTTCTCTATTCTTAGATCCGCGGCGGAAGCCTCAATTAGGAACCCGGGGTTGTTACCGCCACGCCCCTTAATTAAGCTCGCTTAGGCCTAACCCAGGCTAACTTAATTAGTTGGCGCTAAGGCTAATTAAATTAAATTGCTAACACATGCTTAAAACAATAACTTTATTATTTACAAAATATAATATATCAGAGTTCGCAAAATATGACGACTAAGGCTCGTCGCCCCCAAAAGTAACTTGACATAACATTAAAATATAAATGAAAACTAATAATATGATATATATGTATATATATGTATATATATATTTATTTATTTTACACAAAAGGTTTGATACCCATGCCCGTGCCCATGCATTTAGTCATCTCCACATATGTCAAATCCTGAAAAGAGTGCACATATAATTTATCAGCACACCGGCTGAGTAAATAAATTTGTACTCATGGGACAAAATTAAATATAAAGACTCAAGCAGTAAATGACATGTCAAACCGTTAAAAATTCTGATTCTCTGTGTCATGTTGCTCGACTATGACGTCTACACCCGGGGTATCCCATAGGACCTAACATGCTTTCATAGTGACCGTAATCAAGACTATGAGTATACAAGGGCGGCCCTCCCTTGCAACTAGAACTGATTGTGAGACCCTTGGCCTAACACAATTCTCTTTATAATGCTCTTACGAAGATAACCCCAATTGGAGTATATCCCGTATAATAATATCATCTCAATAATTTACATGCCATACACTGGAAATAAAATTCACATGCATGGCCTAGCCCAAAAATAATTAAACTCATACTAGGGCATTTCCTCTGCATAAATCATTTGCATGAATAATTCTAAATTATTTATAGCAATAAGGAATTAAACATGCAAAAATTAAATTTTGGGACAACGCCCGCAGAATATAAATTTACTTACTATCTCCCTGACAATAGCTTACTAAAATCTGGGACTGCAACTACTCCACCGCTTGCCTATCTACTGCTCAATATTTTTTTTCCTCCACTATCTCAACCTCTCTCTCTCTCCCTCTCGTTGGTTCTCTCCCTCTCTCTAATATTTTTTTTTTTTTTCACCCTCTCAGTGCTCTCTATTTCTTTCTTCTGCTTGGTGTGAATTGTGGCTTCTGAAGCCTGGTATTTATAGGCGATCCATTGGCCTTTGCCTTCACTATTTTATTATTTTATTTTATTCTTTGTTTGCTTGCATAGCTAACTTTTATTTCTTCTACACCTACTCATTGTTCTTATGCATGCAGGTCTTCTTATTTTATTATTATTTTTTTGTTTTAGAATTCTATTACTCCCATGCACCCTACTCTATGTGTATAAATTTTAGCTATCATGTCCTCTCTTGTCTTTAAATTTTAATTTTTATTTGTCACTATTTCTTATTACTTTCCCTACTCTATTTTATTTATTTTATCTTCTTGTGTGAGAGAACAATGAGTGTCTTGAACTGCTCCTCCATTTGCTACAGTTGAAATGACATGAGAAGCAATGACCAATGAGAATGATTAACATCTAAATGCCCCTTTATACATCAGAAGGAAAAGTTATTACTTAAGAACAATTGTTCAGCAAGGTGAGACAGGCATAACCGTGGAAAATTAGAAGAGAAAATAAATATCTAACCAAAAGCTTATTTTTGAAATATGTGAACTCATACACTTAATTAACAGATTTTAATTGCAATGAAATTCATCATAATAATTTAAATTTAAATTTAAATATATTAAATATAATATTTAAATTTAAATATTTTAAATATAACTATCAAAACATACCTCTTACAAATACTCTCTGCGGTCTTTCATACTTTGAAATTGACTAATAACAGCTTCATTCATAACATTGAGAAGAGTTTCTTTCTCAATAGCTAGCACAAATAAGAGATTCGTTGATAAAAAAAAATTATCACCTATTCGATTTCGCAAATCAGATTTCACAAGTTTTTGGGGTCCCTACAAAAATTTAAGCGGGTGCACTAAACTACGCATAAATATTTTTTTTTACCTTACAATACAAATTTAAGTGGTGTCACGTGCCCCCGGTGTATCAAACGTGTGTCCGCCCCTCTATGAGTGTATTTCCTACTCCATTTGCAAGCTACTATCCATCATGTGAACTCATCTCTTGTTTTTTTTTTTTTTTTTTTTATTATTATTACTTTTTTTTTTATTCATGTTCTTCTTGTAGACTATCCTATTTTTAGTGTCTACTTTCCCACTTTTGCACGCCACCCATCCTTCCTTTGTCTTTTCAATTTTTTTTTTTTTTTTTTATTATTTACTTATTCATTTATTTGGCTTTTGATAAAAGTTTCAAAACAAGTAGGGTTTGAACACACAACCTTTAAGTTATGAGCCCACTTGACTAACCAATTGGTTATCAAAGTCTTTATGTCATATCTTAATTCTAACTAAATTTATTTCAAAATATTAGAATCCTTATTGTTAGTAATTATTTTTACCCATCTATATCTTTAAATCAAATCTTATTTTTTTTTTCTAAAATATTACTCTTCCAAACATTTAAACTTTTCCATACTAGAAAATATTCCCTATCATCTACTTTTAAACTTGGAAAAATAGTTCATTGTTTACAACATTCTTTTAATTAAAACCCACTTCCTATTAAATTTTAATTTATAGCAGACAATTAATTATTCTACTATATTTAAATTTAGCGGGTATTACAATCCATCCTCCTTAGAAACAAACTTCGTCCTCGAAGTTCATTTTAAGTCACATAATTACTAAGGAAAAGTAAGGCAAGGTATTGCATAACAAAAGTTTTCTAACCGTACTTGACTTGGGCTGTATAAGTCACATAATTACTAAGGAAAAGTAAGGCAAGGTATTGCATAACAAAAGTTTTCTAACCGTACTTGACTTGGGCTGTAACATTCTCTCCCACTTGATTTCACAGCTATGTCCCCATAGCTGTATCATGTTGAAGGAACAACTCTGGATACTTGCCCTGCATTTCGGCCTCAGTTTCCCACGTGGCATCATTCTCATCATGGTTTGACCATTGTACTTTGACCATGCGAATGACTTTTGCGCCTTGTGGCTCGTTCTTTAGTATCCAAGATCCTGACCGGTCTTTCCTCATAAGTAAGGTCTTTGTCGAGTTCGATAAGGTCTGGTTGCACTACCCTTTTTGAATCATGCTGATATTTCTTAAGTTGCGACACATGGAATACGTTATGGACTCGAGACAACTCCTCTGGTAAGTCCAATCGGTATGCCAAGGTACCAACTCGGGCGATAATGTCAAAGGGTCCAATATAACGGGGACTTAGCTTACCTCGTTTTCCGAACCGCATTACGCCCTTCATGGGCGATACTTTGAGCAAAACTTTATCGCCGACTTCGTATTCACCATCACGCCTCTTTTGATCGGCATACGTCTTCTGTCGATCTTGAGCGGCTTTCATCTTTAGTCGAATTTGCTCCACTATTCCTATCGTTTCCTCGATTAATTGTGGCCCAACAGGAATCAGATTTTCGCTTTTAGTCCAACAGAGTGGACTCCGACATTTCCTACCATATAGTGCCTCAAATGGGGCCATGCCAATACTAGCATGATAGCTATTATTATAGCTAAATTCTATAAGTGGTAGGTACTTTTCCCAACTACCCTTGAAATCCAAAACACAGGCTCTCAACATGTCTTCAAGTGTCTGGATCGTCCTTTCAGTTTGACCATCGGTTGTTGGATGAAATGCTGTGCTCATTTTTATTTTTGTTCCGAAAGCCTGTTGGAGTTTCGTCCAGAATGTAGAGACAAATCGACTATCTCTATCTGAGACGATATCTTGGGGAATTCCATGTCTTCGGACTACATTCTCAATATAAGATCTTGCCAACTGATCCATACTCCATGTTTCTTTCATCGGTATGAATATGGCTGTTTTAGTTAATCGATCAACGATTACCCAAATCTTATCATTGCCTTTTGGTGTTTTTGGCAATCCTGACACAAAGTCCATAGAAATGCTATCCCATTTCCATTCTGGAATTTCTAATGGTTTTACTAACCCAAGTGGTTTTCTTCGGTCAGGTTTGACCTTTTGGCACGTCGGACACTTTTCCACAAATTCCGCTACCTCTCGCTTCATTCGTGGCCACCAAAAGACTTTACTTAAGTCCTTGTATAACTTATCCCCACCAGGATGCACAGAATATGGAGTTTCGTGTCCTTCTTCTAATATGCGCCTTTTAAGATCCTCGCAGGCCTTTGGTATACACCATCGACCCTTAAATCGGATAGTGCCATCTTCGTGGATTTGGAACCCTATAGCTCCACCTTGAGCTATTTTTGTCTTAATCCTTTCTAATTTGACATCACCGGGTTGTCCATTTCGAATCTCGTCGAATATAGTCGGTTGTATTGTCATGGAATGAATCTGTTGAGCAGGTGTATCTTTATGTACCAATTCAATACCTAACCGAGCCAATTCCATATATAATGTTGGTGGCAAGATTCGTGTATTATCTAAGGGTCTTGTCTTTCGACTTAGTGCATCTGCCACTTTATTAGCTTTACCCTCATGATAGGTGATACCTAAATCGTAGTCCTTCATCAACTCCAACCACCGTCTCTGTCGCATGTTGAGCTCTTTTTGAGTATAGATGTACTTCAGGCTCTTATGGTCTGTGTATATGTTACATCTCCGTCCGTACAGGTAATGTCTCCATATTTTTAGGGCGAAGACAACTGCAGCCAATTCTAAATCATGAGTCGGGTAATTCTCCTCATGTGGCTTTAGTTGTCGAGAAGCATATGCTATAACCTTCCCTTGTTGCATTAGCACGCATCCCAAGCCAAATTTGGAAGCGTCGCTATAAACTTCAAAATCGCCATCTTCAGTGGGTAAGGTAAGTATTGGTGCCGTGGTCAACATTTCTTTCAAAGTTTGGAATGCAATTTCGCATTCAGGTGTCCAAATCACCTTTGATCCCTTCTTAAGGTTCTGTGTCAGGGGTCGTGCAATTTTTGAGAAATCCTTAACAAACCTCCTGTAATAGCCAGCTAGACCGAGAAAACTCCTTATCTCTGTTTGCGATGTTGGTACAGGCCAGTCTTTTACTGCGGATACCTTGGCTGGGTCAACTGAAATTCCTTCGGCTGAGACGATATGACCAAGGAATGCGACTTTGTCTAGCCAGAAATCACATTTTGACAATTTAGCGTATAACTTGTGATTCCTCAGAGTTTGCAATACTTGATGTAGATGTTGTTCATGCCTCTCCTTGTCTATGGAATACACCAATATGTCGTCAATGAAGACTACTACGCATTTATCCAACAGTTCTCGAAAAACATTATTCATGAGACTCATGAATACTGCTGGGGCGTTGGTCAGCCCAAACGACATCACGGTGAACTCGTAATGTCCATACCGTGTTCTAAATGCCGTTTTTGGGATATCTTCTTTAGCTATCCTTAGCTGGTGATATCCGGACCTTAGATCAATCTTTGAAAACACCTTTGCTCCCTTTAGTTGATCAAATAAGTCATCTATTCGTGGCAAGGGATATTTATTCTTGATGGTTACTTGGTTGAGACCTCTGTAATCGATACAGAGTCTTAGTCCTCCATCTTTCTTTCGTACAAATAGTACAGGTGCTCCCCACGGAGATGTACTAGGATGAATGTATCCTTTTTCTAAAAGATCTTCAAGTTGTTCCCGTAACTCGTTCATCTCTGTTGGTGCCATCCGGTATGGAGCCTTTGATACAGGTTCGGTACCCGGAATCAAATCAATCGTGAATTCTATCTCACGTTCGGGTGGCATTCCCGGAATATCATCTGGGAATACATCAGGATACTCACGTACTACTGGAATATTGTTTATGTCTATCTCTTCTGCTTGAAGGTTCATAAGGTAGCAAATGTAAAGGGGATTTCCTTTTCTCATCAATGTTGCTAACTGCACCCTTGACACAATTTTCGTGGTTGGCTTCTTTGGCTCAACATAGAAAGACACACGCTTCCTGTTATCCCCATAAATTGTTATCTTTTGCTGAGAACAATTGATATTGGCTTGGTAACGCGTTAGCCAATCCATTCCTAAGATAATATCAAAATCTTGTAATTCAAATTCTACTAGATTTGCAAGGAACTCGACGTCACAAATACGAATGGGAACTTTTTCGTGACGCTTTGAGCAGCTAACTATCGTTCCGTTGGGCAACGAGATTCTTAGTGTTATCTCCTGAGGGTTATCGAGTCCTAACTCGGGCAATTTACTACGAGATATGAATGAACATGTGGCTCCAGAATCAAATAGAATGCGCACTTTATACCCATTAATTTCGAAAGTACCTTCGATCACATCTCCGGCACCTGGCATGTCAGCTTGGTTTACCACGTTCAACCTTCCTTGATTTGGCCCACCTGGATTCTGTGGGTTTCCACCAGCTGTCCTTTGATTGTTGGGAAATGGAGGCCGTTGTCCTTGATTATTTCCACCAATGCGGGGTCCTTGGGGACAATAATCCTCCTTTCGTAAGTCTGCTCGAATTCGGCTAGGATCGAGTCTTATGCGACAGTCCACCGCCTTGTGTCCCTTTAGTCCACAACGATAGCATTCATCATCTTGAGGACACTGTTGCATAGTGTGCTTTTTATAACAGCGACGGCACGGGGCTGGTATTGGTTCTCCGTTCCGATTGATGCGAAACACCGTACTATTCCAGTTATTCCTTGGGAAATTCCTCCTTTGGTTTGGATGATTATCCTTACTCTCTTCAATTTTCCTCTTTCCTTTGTCATGTGGTGCAGATTTGGAGTTTTCTCCTTTATGCTCGTGTCCTTCTACCATCTCGACTGTCATAGCTCGATTATAGACTTTTTGCAAGCTAGTGAATTGCTTCCCTCCAAATGCCTTTCGTATGTTTTTATTCAAGCCAAGCTCAAATTTTTGGGCTTTAGTTTGCTCAGTTGCCACCAGGTCTGGGGCGAACCTCAAGAGTTCTGTAAACTTAGCATAGTATTGTTGAACCGACCGATTACCCTGTTGAAGAGAAATGAATTCTCCATACTTGGCATTCTTGAGGCTAAGTGGATAAAACTGCTCCCTCAAGCTTTTCTGAAACTCTTCCCAAGTTACTTGGCGGTTCTCTTGTGACCTCCACCAAGTGTTTGCAATGCCAGTTAGGAAAAAGGTAGCCACTCCCACCTTTCTTTCATCTGGACATTCAACTGCTTCGAGCAGTTTCTCAAATGACTCAATCCAACCTTCCAGTTTGGCTGGATCTTCTTGTCCAGCATATCGAGGCGGTTGAAACTTATTAACAGCTTCAATAAAATCTCCTTGGGTCTCTCCCTGGCTTTCCCCTTTCTCCGCCTGTTGCTGAACTACTGCTCCAAGGGTGATTAGCAGTTGTTCTATTCGTTGTTGACGATTGTCGTCATCGGCCATACTTGTCTTAGCGTTATCGCTATCCCTTTCGCCCCTAGTCGATATATGTTAGTTAGTTAGTCACTTTAAAAAATCAATATAACACACCATACTAGTAGTTTATTCAAAGTCTAGATAATAATAAGGCAAACTTTATTTCATAATACCGAGATGGAGTACAACATTGAAAATTTCCAAGGTTTAAGATAGTCATAATTCTTAATACCGACTTGGGTACAACATTTAAAATTTCCAAGTTTTAAAATAGTTATAACTTTTACTAGTAGTAAACAAACGATAAGCTAGTACTGGGCACCGCGAGGAGGGCTGGCACGATGGTACACTGGAGATGGGGTTCGCTGGCGCAAACAGACAACATCTTCATCGGGATCACTTTCTTCGGCACGTGCACCCTGGGCGGATGATCCTGGGAGGCGTCGGAGATCAACAGTAAGGTCTCTATAGAACTTATTAACTTTGTGCCCCCTTCTCTCCATATACGCAATCTCCTTGTTCAGGCGTCTTATGGTATCCAGGTGAAGGCTGACTTGCTCCTTAGTATCCTTCAGCTCCTCCTTCAGTTCGTCTATCTCCTCCACCTGCTCAGCACACAAGTGATCTAGTTCCTCCTTTTCTGTTTCGGCCAAGACCCTTCTATCGTATTCATCTTTATACTTATTTTCGAGTATTAGCTCCTCGTTTATATGTGTCGTAGCCTCTAACGCCAGTCGGTTCCTTAACTGATCATTTTTTGTGCTAAGGTGCTCGGCTCTAGCCCTCTCTCGCTCGCTGGTTTTTATTAATTCTCGAACCAACTCTGGAACTAGTTCGGCTATCCTATTGTTATCCCCCATCTAACAAACAAAATATTCATAAATATTTGCAAATATTAAAAATGATAATAGCATGAACTGTGCCTAATGTCAGTGCATCGTGTCCCCCGAAAATATGCAACAATTCTATTTTAAACCGATAAGAAAACATATTTTACTTTTCCCTTTTTTTAAAAAAAAAACATTTTTTTTTTCAAATGGGCTCTGATACCACTCTGTAACACCCCCGTTTCTCTATTCTTAGATCCGCGGCGGAAGCCTCAATTAGGAACCCGGGGTTGTTACCGCCACGCCCCTTAATTAAGCTCGCTTAGGCCTAACCCAGGCTAACTTAATTAGTTGGCGCTAAGGCTAATTAAATTAAATTGCTAACACATGCTTAAAACAATAACTTTATTATTTACAAAATATAATATATCAGAGTTCGCAAAATATGACGACTAAGGCTCGTCGCCCCCAAAAGTAACTTGACATAACATTAAAATATAAATGAAAACTAATAATATGATATATATGTATATATATGTATATATATATTTATTTATTTTACACAAAAGGTTTGATACCCATGCCCGTGCCCATGCATTTAGTCATCTCCACATATGTCAAATCCTGAAAAGAGTGCACATATAATTTATCAGCACACCGGCTGAGTAAATAAATTTGTACTCATGGGACAAAATTAAATATAAAGACTCAAGCAGTAAATGACATGTCAAACCGTTAAAAATTCTGATTCTCTGTGTCATGTTGCTCGACTATGACGTCTACACCCGGGGTATCCCATAGGACCTAACATGCTTTCATAGTGACCGTAATCAAGACTATGAGTATACAAGGGCGGCCCTCCCTTGCAACTAGAACTGATTGTGAGACCCTTGGCCTAACACAATTCTCTTTATAATGCTCTTACGAAGATAACCCCAATTGGAGTATATCCCGTATAATAATATCATCTCAATAATTTACATGCCATACACTGGAAATAAAATTTTCACATGCATGGCCTAGCCCAAAAATAATTAAACTCATACTAGGGCATTTCCTCTGCATAAATCATTTGCATGAATAATTCTAAATTATTTATAGCAATAAGGAATTAAACATGCAAAAATTAAATTTTGGGACAACGCCCGCAGAATATAAATTTACTTACTATCTCCCTGACAATAGCTTACTAAAATCTGGGACTGCAACTACTCCACCGCTTGCCTATCTACTGCTCAATATTTTTTTTCCTCCACTATCTCAACCTCTCTCTCTCTCCCTCTCGTTGGTTCTCTCCCTCTCTCTAATATTTTTTTTTTTTTTCACCCTCTCAGTGCTCTCTATTTCTTTCTTCTGCTTGGTGTGAATTGTGGCTTCTGAAGCCTGGTATTTATAGGCGATCCATTGGCCTTTGCCTTCACTATTTTATTATTTTATTTTATTCTTTGTTTGCTTGCATAGCTAACTTTTATTTCTTCTACACCTACTCATTGTTCTTATGCATGCAGGTCTTCTTATTTTATTATTATTTTTTTGTTTTAGAATTCTATTACTCCCATGCACCCTACTCTATGTGTATAAATTTTAGCTATCATGTCCTCTCTTGTCTTTAAATTTTAATTTTTATTTGTCACTATTTCTTATTACTTTCCCTACTCTATTTTATTTATTTTATCTTCTTGTGTGAGAGAACAATGAGTGTCTTGAACTGCTCCTCCATTTGCTACAGTTGAAATGACATGAGAAGCAATGACCAATGAGAATGATTAACATCTAAATGCCCCTTTATACATCAGAAGGAAAAGTTATTACTTAAGAACAATTGTTCAGCAAGGTGAGACAGGCATAACCGTGGAAAATTAGAAGAGAAAATAAATATCTAACCAAAAGCTTATTTTTGAAATATGTGAACTCATACACTTAATTAACAGATTTTAATTGCAATGAAATTCATCATAATAATTTAAATTTAAATTTAAATATATTAAATATAATATTTAAATTTAAATATTTTAAATATAACTATCAAAACATACCTCTTACAAATACTCTCTGCGGTCTTTCATACTTTGAAATTGACTAATAACAGCTTCATTCATAACATTGAGAAGAGTTTCTTTCTCAATAGCTAGCACAAATAAGAGATTCGTTGATAAAAAAAAATTATCACCTATTCGATTTCGCAAATCAGATTTCACAAGTTTTTGGGGTCCCTACAAAAATTTAAGCGGGTGCACTAAACTACGCATAAATATTTTTTTTTACCTTACAATACAAATTTAAGTGGTGTCACGTGCCCCCGGTGTATCAAACGTGTGTCCGCCCCTCTATGAGTGTATTTCCTACTCCATTTGCAAGCTACTATCCATCATGTGAACTCATCTCTTGTTTTTTTTTTTTTTTTTTTTTATTATTATTACTTTTTTTTTTATTCATGTTCTTCTTGTAGACTATCCTATTTTTAGTGTCTACTTTCCCACTTTTGCACGCCACCCATCCTTCCTTTGTCTTTTCAATTTTTTTTTTTTTTTTTATTATTTACTTATTCATTTATTTGGCTTTTGATAAAAGTTTCAAAACAAGTAGGGTTTGAACACACAACCTTTAAGTTATGAGCCCACTTGACTAACCAATTGGTTATCAAAGTCTTTATGTCATATCTTAATTCTAACTAAATTTATTTCAAAATATTAGAATCCTTATTGTTAGTAATTATTTTTACCCATCTATATCTTTAAATCAAATCTTATTTTTTTTTTCTAAAATATTACTCTTCCAAACATTTAAACTTTTCCATACTAGAAAATATTCCCTATCATCTACTTTTAAACTTGGAAAAATAGTTCATTGTTTACAACATTCTTTTAATTAAAACCCACTTCCTATTAAATTTTAATTTATAGCAGACAATTAATTATTCTACTATATTTAAATTTAGCGGGTATTACAATCCATCCTCCTTAGAAACAAACTTCGTCCTCGAAGTTCATTTTAAGTCACATAATTACTAAGGAAAAGTAAGGCAAGGTATTGCATAACAAAAGTTTTCTAACCGTACTTGACTTGGGCTGTATAAGTCACATAATTACTAAGGAAAAGTAAGGCAAGGTATTGCATAACAAAAGTTTTCTAACCGTACTTGACTTGGGCTGTAACATTCTCTCCCACTTGATTTCACAGCTATGTCCCCATAGCTGTATCATGTTGAAGGAACAACTCTGGATACTTGCCCTGCATTTCGGCCTCAGTTTCCCACGTGGCATCATTCTCATCATGGTTTGACCATTGTACTTTGACCATGCGAATGACTTTTGCGCCTTGTGGCTCGTTCTTTAGTATCCAAGATCCTGACCGGTCTTTCCTCATAAGTAAGGTCTTTGTCGAGTTCGATAAGGTCTGGTTGCACTACCCTTTTTGAATCATGCTGATATTTCTTAAGTTGCGACACATGGAATACGTTATGGACTCGAGACAACTCCTCTGGTAAGTCCAATCGGTATGCCAAGGTACCAACTCGGGCGATAATGTCAAAGGGTCCAATATAACGGGGACTTAGCTTACCTCGTTTTCCGAACCGCATTACGCCCTTCATGGGCGATACTTTGAGCAAAACTTTATCGCCGACTTCGTATTCACCATCACGCCTCTTTTGATCGGCATACGTCTTCTGTCGATCTTGAGCGGCTTTCATCTTTAGTCGAATTTGCTCCACTATTCCTATCGTTTCCTCGATTAATTGTGGCCCAACAGGAATCAGATTTTCGCTTTTAGTCCAACAGAGTGGACTCCGACATTTCCTACCATATAGTGCCTCAAATGGGGCCATGCCAATACTAGCATGATAGCTATTATTATAGCTAAATTCTATAAGTGGTAGGTACTTTTCCCAACTACCCTTGAAATCCAAAACACAGGCTCTCAACATGTCTTCAAGTGTCTGGATCGTCCTTTCAGTTTGACCATCGGTTGTTGGATGAAATGCTGTGCTCATTTTTATTTTTGTTCCGAAAGCCTGTTGGAGTTTCGTCCAGAATGTAGAGACAAATCGACTATCTCTATCTGAGACGATATCTTGGGGAATTCCATGTCTTCGGACTACATTCTCAATATAAGATCTTGCCAACTGATCCATACTCCATGTTTCTTTCATCGGTATGAATATGGCTGTTTTAGTTAATCGATCAACGATTACCCAAATCTTATCATTGCCTTTTGGTGTTTTTGGCAATCCTGACACAAAGTCCATAGAAATGCTATCCCATTTCCATTCTGGAATTTCTAATGGTTTTACTAACCCAAGTGGTTTTCTTCGGTCAGGTTTGACCTTTTGGCACGTCGGACACTTTTCCACAAATTCCGCTACCTCTCGCTTCATTCGTGGCCACCAAAAGACTTTACTTAAGTCCTTGTATAACTTATCCCCACCAGGATGCACAGAATATGGAGTTTCGTGTCCTTCTTCTAATATGCGCCTTTTAAGATCCTCGCAGGCCTTTGGTATACACCATCGACCCTTAAATCGGATAGTGCCATCTTCGTGGATTTGGAACCCTATAGCTCCACCTTGAGCTATTTTTGTCTTAATCCTTTCTAATTTGACATCACCGGGTTGTCCATTTCGAATCTCGTCGAATATAGTCGGTTGTATTGTCATGGAATGAATCTGTTGAGCAGGTGTATCTTTATGTACCAATTCAATACCTAACCGAGCCAATTCCATATATAATGTTGGTGGCAAGATTCGTGTATTATCTAAGGGTCTTGTCTTTCGACTTAGTGCATCTGCCACTTTATTAGCTTTACCCTCATGATAGGTGATACCTAAATCGTAGTCCTTCATCAACTCCAACCACCGTCTCTGTCGCATGTTGAGCTCTTTTTGAGTATAGATGTACTTCAGGCTCTTATGGTCTGTGTATATGTTACATCTCCGTCCGTACAGGTAATGTCTCCATATTTTTAGGGCGAAGACAACTGCAGCCAATTCTAAATCATGAGTCGGGTAATTCTCCTCATGTGGCTTTAGTTGTCGAGAAGCATATGCTATAACCTTCCCTTGTTGCATTAGCACGCATCCCAAGCCAAATTTGGAAGCGTCGCTATAAACTTCAAAATCGCCATCTTCAGTGGGTAAGGTAAGTATTGGTGCCGTGGTCAACATTTCTTTCAAAGTTTGGAATGCAATTTCGCATTCAGGTGTCCAAATCACCTTTGATCCCTTCTTAAGGTTCTGTGTCAGGGGTCGTGCAATTTTTGAGAAATCCTTAACAAACCTCCTGTAATAGCCAGCTAGACCGAGAAAACTCCTTATCTCTGTTTGCGATGTTGGTACAGGCCAGTCTTTTACTGCGGATACCTTGGCTGGGTCAACTGAAATTCCTTCGGCTGAGACGATATGACCAAGGAATGCGACTTTGTCTAGCCAGAAATCACATTTTGACAATTTAGCGTATAACTTGTGATTCCTCAGAGTTTGCAATACTTGATGTAGATGTTGTTCATGCCTCTCCTTGTCTATGGAATACACCAATATGTCGTCAATGAAGACTACTACGCATTTATCCAACAGTTCTCGAAAAACATTATTCATGAGACTCATGAATACTGCTGGGGCGTTGGTCAGCCCAAACGACATCACGGTGAACTCGTAATGTCCATACCGTGTTCTAAATGCCGTTTTTGGGATATCTTCTTTAGCTATCCTTAGCTGGTGATATCCGGACCTTAGATCAATCTTTGAAAACACCTTTGCTCCCTTTAGTTGATCAAATAAGTCATCTATTCGTGGCAAGGGATATTTATTCTTGATGGTTACTTGGTTGAGACCTCTGTAATCGATACAGAGTCTTAGTCCTCCATCTTTCTTTCGTACAAATAGTACAGGTGCTCCCCACGGAGATGTACTAGGATGAATGTATCCTTTTTCTAAAAGATCTTCAAGTTGTTCCCGTAACTCGTTCATCTCTGTTGGTGCCATCCGGTATGGAGCCTTTGATACAGGTTCGGTACCCGGAATCAAATCAATCGTGAATTCTATCTCACGTTCGGGTGGCATTCCCGGAATATCATCTGGGAATACATCAGGATACTCACGTACTACTGGAATATTGTTTATGTCTATCTCTTCTGCTTGAAGGTTCATAAGGTAGCAAATGTAAAGGGGATTTCCTTTTCTCATCAATGTTGCTAACTGCACCCTTGACACAATTTTCGTGGTTGGCTTCTTTGGCTCAACATAGAAAGACACACGCTTCCTGTTATCCCCATAAATTGTTATCTTTTGCTGAGAACAATTGATATTGGCTTGGTAACGCGTTAGCCAATCCATTCCTAAGATAATATCAAAATCTTGTAATTCAAATTCTACTAGATTTGCAAGGAACTCGACGTCACAAATACGAATGGGAACTTTTTCGTGACGCTTTGAGCAGCTAACTATCGTTCCGTTGGGCAACGAGATTCTTAGTGTTATCTCCTGAGGGTTATCGAGTCCTAACTCGGGCAATTTACTACGAGATATGAATGAACATGTGGCTCCAGAATCAAATAGAATGCGCACTTTATACCCATTAATTTCGAAAGTACCTTCGATCACATCTCCGGCACCTGGCATGTCAGCTTGGTTTACCACGTTCAACCTTCCTTGATTTGGCCCACCTGGATTCTGTGGGTTTCCACCAGCTGTCCTTTGATTGTTGGGAAATGGAGGCCGTTGTCCTTGATTATTTCCACCAATGCGGGGTCCTTGGGGACAATAATCCTCCTTTCGTAAGTCTGCTCGAATTCGGCTAGGATCGAGTCTTATGCGACAGTCCACCGCCTTGTGTCCCTTTAGTCCACAACGATAGCATTCATCATCTTGAGGACACTGTTGCATAGTGTGCTTTTTATAACAGCGACGGCACGGGGCTGGTATTGGTTCTCCGTTCCGATTGATGCGAAACACCGTACTATTCCAGTTATTCCTTGGGAAATTCCTCCTTTGGTTTGGATGATTATCCTTACTCTCTTCAATTTTCCTCTTTCCTTTGTCATGTGGTGCAGATTTGGAGTTTTCTCCTTTATGCTCGTGTCCTTCTACCATCTCGACTGTCATAGCTCGATTATAGACTTTTTGCAAGCTAGTGAATTGCTTCCCTCCAAATGCCTTTCGTATGTTTTTATTCAAGCCAAGCTCAAATTTTTGGGCTTTAGTTTGCTCAGTTGCCACCAGGTCTGGGGCGAACCTCAAGAGTTCTGTAAACTTAGCATAGTATTGTTGAACCGACCGATTACCCTGTTGAAGAGAAATGAATTCTCCATACTTGGCATTCTTGAGGCTAAGTGGATAAAACTGCTCCCTCAAGCTTTTCTGAAACTCTTCCCAAGTTACTTGGCGGTTCTCTTGTGACCTCCACCAAGTGTTTGCAATGCCAGTTAGGAAAAAGGTAGCCACTCCCACCTTTCTTTCATCTGGACATTCAACTGCTTCGAGCAGTTTCTCAAATGACTCAATCCAACCTTCCAGTTTGGCTGGATCTTCTTGTCCAGCATATCGAGGCGGTTGAAACTTATTAACAGCTTCAATAAAATCTCCTTGGGTCTCTCCCTGGCTTTCCCCTTTCTCCGCCTGTTGCTGAACTACTGCTCCAAGGGTGATTAGCAGTTGTTCTATTCGTTGTTGACGATTGTCGTCATCGGCCATACTTGTCTTAGCGTTATCGCTATCCCTTTCGCCCCTAGTCGATATATGTTAGTTAGTTAGTCACTTTAAAAAATCAATATAACACACCATACTAGTAGTTTATTCAAAGTCTAGATAATAATAAGGCAAACTTTATTTCATAATACCGAGATGGAGTACAACATTGAAAATTTCCAAGGTTTAAGATAGTCATAATTCTTAATACCGACTTGGGTACAACATTTAAAATTTCCAAGTTTTAAAATAGTTATAACTTTTACTAGTAGTAAACAAACGATAAGCTAGTACTGGGCACCGCGAGGAGGGCTGGCACGATGGTACACTGGAGATGGGGTTCGCTGGCGCAAACAGACAACATCTTCATCGGGATCACTTTCTTCGGCACGTGCACCCTGGGCGGATGATCCTGGGAGGCGTCGGAGATCAACAGTAAGGTCTCTATAGAACTTATTAACTTTGTGCCCCCTTCTCTCCATATACGCAATCTCCTTGTTCAGGCGTCTTATGGTATCCAGGTGAAGGCTGACTTGCTCCTTAGTATCCTTCAGCTCCTCCTTCAGTTCGTCTATCTCCTCCACCTGCTCAGCACACAAGTGATCTAGTTCCTCCTTTTCTGTTTCGGCCAAGACCCTTCTATCGTATTCATCTTTATACTTATTTTCGAGTATTAGCTCCTCGTTTATATGTGTCGTAGCCTCTAACGCCAGTCGGTTCCTTAACTGATCATTTTTTGTGCTAAGGTGCTCGGCTCTAGCCCTCTCTCGCTCGCTGGTTTTTATTAATTCTCGAACCAACTCTGGAACTAGTTCGGCTATCCTATTGTTATCCCCCATCTAACAAACAAAATATTCATAAATATTTGCAAATATTAAAAATGATAATAGCATGAACTGTGCCTAATGTCAGTGCATCGTGTCCCCCGAAAATATGCAACAATTCTATTTTAAACCGATAAGAAAACATATTTTACTTTTCCCTTTTTTTAAAAAAAAACATTTTTTTTTTCAAATGGGCTCTGATACCACTCTGTAACACCCCCGTTTCTCTATTCTTAGATCCGCGGCGGAAGCCTCAATTAGGAACCCGGGGTTGTTACCGCCACGCCCCTTAATTAAGCTCGCTTAGGCCTAACCCAGGCTAACTTAATTAGTTGGCGCTAAGGCTAATTAAATTAAATTGCTAACACATGCTTAAAACAATAACTTTATTATTTACAAAATATAATATATCAGAGTTCGCAAAATATGACGACTAAGGCTCGTCGCCCCCAAAAGTAACTTGACATAACATTAAAATATAAATGAAAACTAATAATATGATATATATGTATATATATGTATATATATATTTATTTATTTTACACAAAAGGTTTGATACCCATGCCCGTGCCCATGCATTTAGTCATCTCCACATATGTCAAATCCTGAAAAGAGTGCACATATAATTTATCAGCACACCGGCTGAGTAAATAAATTTGTACTCATGGGACAAAATTAAATATAAAGACTCAAGCAGTAAATGACATGTCAAACCGTTAAAAATTCTGATTCTCTGTGTCATGTTGCTCGACTATGACGTCTACACCCGGGGTATCCCATAGGACCTAACATGCTTTCATAGTGACCGTAATCAAGACTATGAGTATACAAGGGCGGCCCTCCCTTGCAACTAGAACTGATTGTGAGACCCTTGGCCTAACACAATTCTCTTTATAATGCTCTTACGAAGATAACCCCAATTGGAGTATATCCCGTATAATAATATCATCTCAATAATTTACATGCCATACACTGGAAATAAAATTTTCACATGCATGGCCTAGCCCAAAAATAATTAAACTCATACTAGGGCATTTCCTCTGCATAAATCATTTGCATGAATAATTCTAAATTATTTATAGCAATAAGGAATTAAACATGCAAAAATTAAATTTTGGGACAACGCCCGCAGAATATAAATTTACTTACTATCTCCCTGACAATAGCTTACTAAAATCTGGGACTGCAACTACTCCACCGCTTGCCTATCTACTGCTCAATATTTTTTTTCCTCCACTATCTCAACCTTTCTCTCTCTCCCTCTCGTTGGTTCTCTCCCTCTCTCTAATATTTTTTTTTTTTTTCACCCTCTCAGTGCTCTCTATTTCTTTCTTCTGCTTGGTGTGAATTGTGGCTTCTGAAGCCTGGTATTTATAGGCGATCCATTGGCCTTTGCCTTCACTATTTTATTATTTTATTTTATTCTTTGTTTGCTTGCATAGCTAACTTTTATTTCTTCTACACCTACTCATTGTTCTTATGCATGCAGGTCTTCTTATTTTATTATTATTTTTTTGTTTTAGAATTCTATTACTCCCATGCACCCTACTCTATGTGTATAAATTTTAGCTATCATGTCCTCTCTTGTCTTTAAATTTTAATTTTTATTTGTCACTATTTCTTATTACTTTCCCTACTCTATTTTATTTATTTTATCTTCTTGTGTGAGAGAACAATGAGTGTCTTGAACTGCTCCTCCATTTGCTACAGTTGAAATGACATGAGAAGCAATGACCAATGAGAATGATTAACATCTAAATGCCCCTTTATACATCAGAAGGAAAAGTTATTACTTAAGAACAATTGTTCAGCAAGGTGAGACAGGCATAACCGTGGAAAATTAGAAGAGAAAATAAATATCTAACCAAAAGCTTATTTTTGAAATATGTGAACTCATACACTTAATTAACAGATTTTAATTGCAATGAAATTCATCATAATAATTTAAATTTAAATTTAAATATATTAAATATAATATTTAAATTTAAATATTTTAAATATAACTATCAAAACATACCTCTTACAAATACTCTCTGCGGTCTTTCATACTTTGAAATTGACTAATAACAGCTTCATTCATAACATTGAGAAGAGTTTCTTTCTCAATAGCTAGCACAAATAAGAGATTCGTTGATAAAAAAAAATTATCACCTATTCGATTTCGCAAATCAGATTTCACAAGTTTTTGGGGTCCCTACAAAAATTTAAGCGGGTGCACTAAACTACGCATAAATATTTTTTTTTACCTTACAATACAAATTTAAGTGGTGTCACGTGCCCCCGGTGTATCAAACGTGTGTCCGCCCCTCTATGAGTGTATTTCCTACTCCATTTGCAAGCTACTATCCATCATGTGAACTCATCTCTTGTTTTTTTTTTTTTTTTTTTTTTTTATTATTATTACTTTTTTTTTTATTCATGTTCTTCTTGTAGACTATCCTATTTTTAGTGTCTACTTTCCCACTTTTGCACGCCACCCATCCTTCCTTTGTCTTTTCAATTTTTTTTTTTTTTTTTTTTTTTATTATTTACTTATTCATTTATTTGGCTTTTGATAAAAGTTTCAAAACAAGTAGGGTTTGAACACACAACCTTTAAGTTATGAGCCCACTTGACTAACCAATTGGTTATCAAAGTCTTTATGTCATATCTTAATTCTAACTAAATTTATTTCAAAATATTAGAATCCTTATTGTTAGTAATTATTTTTACCCATCTATATCTTTAAATCAAATCTTATTTTTTTTTTCTAAAATATTACTTTTCCAAACATTTAAACTTTTCCATACTAGAAAATATTCCCTATCATCTACTTTTAAACTTGGAAAAATAGTTCATTGTTTACAACATTCTTTTAATTAAAACCCACTTCCTATTAAATTTTAATTTATAGCAGACAATTAATTATTCTACTATATTTAAATTTAGCGGGTATTACAGCCATGTCCGGCGATTTTCGCCGTAATCCACCCCCCAATACCCCCAAACACGTAATTTAAGCCAAAAGACCCTTGTCTTGGTGTTTTGGGCTATCGACAACACTTCCGGGGTGTCCGATATGCATTCAATTGATCAAACCAAAATCCCCAAATCCTACCATTCCAAAACATCTCCAAATCACCACGAAAACGAATTAGATAAAAATCATTGCGAAGAAGATGACAAGGGGAAACACTTACCAACAACCGATTAATCAATCGGTCAAGAAACGCGATAGTTTGAGCGAGCCAAAGATTCTCCCTTTTTCCTCCAATGGTCGATCGGTCTCCATTCTTCCTTTCTCCCGTTTCTTTCAACTTTTCAAACCTTGCACAATGACCCCAATTAACATTCCACTTATTCAGTATTTACAAATAGCCCCTTCCACTCTCATTCTACCCAAATGAGCCCCATCCGGACTTGAGTGCAATAATACACATCACCAAATAATTTAAACGGTCCGATGAATAAATCGGGCCATTACATCGAACCCCAACCCTAAGGTTGGAATGCATGAACTTGGCACTTGGACAAGTCCTCATCCCCATTTTAAGTGTATTTGTTTGCCAAAAACATTTAAAATATAATAATCACTACAAATTTTGGGTCTGTTTGGGAATTAGCTGTTAGCTGTTAACTGATTATGTGATTAATAATTAGTTAAAATTAGTTGTTTCACAATTTCAAGACCAACTGTTTGCCTACAATAAGCCAAAATCTAAAATATTGCTATTTGCAACGGTTTCAAAAAGAAATGATTGAACATTATTTTAAATTATTTTGTCTTTTTAAACAAGTTAGTTTATCTCACATTGTCTTACAAAATAGCTAATTCAGTAGCTGTTTTGCCAAACATGTTATTTTTAACTTGTTGTCTAGAGATGTAAAAGGGGCAGATGATGATATTCATTTTTTTTTGTCATATTCGGACAAAATTTTTGTAGTGAATAGAATTGGATGGGTATTTTGAAGTTTATTAATAAAATTGAAAAATAATCCATGGATAGTGGCGATATCAGGATTTTCAAATGTTTACGGTTCACCAGTATCAAAGATTTATTATTAAAATACTTCATCCGTCTCATTAAAATTGCTACTATACATTTGATTTTTTGGCATCATTCCCTGTTTAAGTTTGATTAAAATTTTTATCATAGTTATCTAAGAAAAAGTATAGTCAATTGAGATTTTGTTAGGTTCATCGAATCTTGTAGTTTTAGAATATCAAATTTTTATAATTTTTTATTGTACATAATTTAAATTATTAATCGTTAAAAATGTGTATAGACATGTATATCGGGTGGGTCCGTAGCAAAAAATTTGAGATGGAGCTAGTATTAATATAAGACGTTATAATTAAGCCAATGTTGAGATTTAGCTTCGTCACTGTACGTCCATGATTGAAGTAAGGTGGTCCGATATATGTGTGGATAAATGGGGTGGGTTGTCCTAATCGATTGTGACATAGCCACATGGGATAGGATGAGCATTATACTATTAAATAAATAAATAAATAAATAAAAATAGGGCATGCATGGATGACTAGATAAAATTGGCTAGAAATAATAATGAACATTGTAAAATCCGGCATTCCTATACTGCGCTATATGAGTGTGCTAAATTGATATATAAAAGTTTGAATTTTCACTCTAAAAGTGTTGAATCTGTATTTGTAACATCAATTATTTATTTAATACTTTGAGTCGTAATATAACATTTATGAGTAACAATTTAGCGCAGGCAACAAAGCTTGGGTTGAGCTTTAGCTTTTGAGAGCTTTAGCTTTTATTTCAAAACAAAAATTCTGATATGTACATTAGTTTTTAGGAGCTTTTGGAAGCTTCTTTTTAGAAGCTACAAGAGGTAGCTTTTGGGAGTTTTCAGAAGATGCTTTTCAAATTTAATTAATTTTTCTTTTCAAGTTATAATGTCTGACAGTTACAGCTACTTGTACCGAACACTTATGCAAAAACTGATAGTTACAGTTCACACAGCTCCCAATAGCTACAATTCCCTACTGCTGCAGCTCGCAGCTACAGCGGTAAATATTCGATTTACCGCTGCAAGTTCTCCGCGGTAAATCGAATATTTGAGTGTACATGTATTTACTCGCTTTACTTATACGAATTCTTGGTATTCATTGAAATTAATCATGTCAACGAAAATGGTTGGTACAAGCTTATCAATCTAAGGCCCGTGATATTTATTTCTCGTGTTGTCTCAAGTTGAAACGAGAAATATCTAAATTAATTAATTACTATTTGATGTATGACTCTTCATTAATTTATTTCTCGTGTTGTCTCGTGCCCTAAATTATTTAGAATTGAAAAATGTGATAATTTGAATTATTTAGGTACACAAGTGTGATCAATAATTACAATTTTTAAATGAATTAAAAAGATTAAAGCATTACATTTGAAGTATTATCAAACAAGCAACAAAAGAGGCATACGGGTGATCACAAGTAAAACTCATAAAGGATGCAGGAATCAAAATCAATCGTAAATGAAATAAACTAGCACCAAGACAAAATACAGTTTTAAAATTCCATCGTGGAACATATATAATTAAAAAAAAAAAAAAAGACATGATCAACTTCAGTGATCCAACTTTTTGGAGAGTTGTCATCGTTCGTTCATGCCTTAATACAACAACTGAAATAACTCAATATGCTTATGCTCCTCCTAACCTGCAGCATTATATATCATATCAATTAACATGTACTAATAAATTAATGTAGATAGAGATACCAACAAATTCAAGTACAGTATCTGATAAAAAACCAAAATGGTAAGAATTGAATAGTACTACTTATATACTAGCTCCTATGTGATGATGACTGGTAAGAAGCTTACAATAGAGGAATGGTTTTGGCGACAAGCTGCACGATTATGATTATTAATCTCCTCATCATTTATTTTTCCAAGAGTACTACTGACCCTCGAGGGATCCATCTTGTTTTGCTTCCGCGTTTCTCTGATGTTGGAAAAAGCCATAGAGTAATCGGGTAATGCTCCCCTTCGATCCCAATCTCCAAATTCTGGCACCGACACCCATCCTCCTTGCTTTTTCTGTGAAACCACAAACTTTATTTTGCTGAAATTAATTTACAGTTTCTTGGGAATGAAGTAATTTCAGAAATAAGTACTTAAGAATTAACTAATCAAAATGCAATTTTACCGGATTGGTGCCTTCCATATATATAATCCTCAAAGTTGAAGAGAAATAGAAGCAGAATGATATTGAAGGAAGAGTTTAATTTGAATTGAAAGACACTTTTGTTGCAGTTTAAGTAATCTTTTTTGGGGGGAATGAAAGAAATGTGGGAAAGAAGCAAATGAAAAATTGAAAGAAGAGGGCAAATATGGAGTTGTTTGGGCTGCGTGCTTTGATTTCCCACTCTTGAAGTTGAGGGATGATTTTATATAGGAATTGGAGTATCTACTAAAGTATAAAACTGTAATAAAAGGACACAGTGGCGCTTCTGCAATGGCGCTGACCTTTTCTCATTCGTTGACTCATTCAGTATTGGGTATTCCAGTCCCCAGTCCCCCCAGTTGTCATAATCATTATTGTCCTGCTACTTCTCAACTAATTCATCTATTGTTTCATGAATATGCCATCAGTTTTGGTCAAATACACTGTGACTTGGTTTGAATCTCGACTATTTTTCATTTCTTATATGCTTATGATAATTTATTTGTATATAACCATCATTATTTGGCACACATCACTATATTGGCTTGGGCATCATGGGCTGCATATACACTAGCACCCTAGCCAATTCCCAACACGAAGCAAGCAGCAAAGCAGTTTGAGCTTTCTCTGCTTCTTCAATTTAGTGGGCAGATTTTGCCCAGAGAGTGAGTGTGTTTTGGTAGTCTTTTCTTTTATGAGGAGTCTACATTTGTTGAGTGGGTTTTGTGGGTCCGGAAATTATTGTCCAAACCCTTTTGTAATATTTCCCCTCATAGTAAATTTGTTTCTCCTTTTGCCTGTGGATGTAGGCCGATTTGACCGAACCATGTAAATTCTCTGTGTCTGTTTATTTTGCTGCATTTGGCTAATTTGGGTACACTTCCGCAACAAACTGGTATCAGAGCCCTGATTGCGTAGTATGCTCTGTGGTCGCAGTTAATCTGATCTTCCACATCAGAAACGCATCTCGGTTAAGCTACCCTTTTGTGAGCCTTGTTTGTGCCTCTTGTTAGAAAAATGTCGGCCATAAATATTAAGGTTGATAAGTTCACGGGGAGAAATAGTTTTAGCCTATGGCAAATCAAAATGCGGGCTTTGTTAAAGCAACAAGGCCTGTGGGCTCCATTAAAAGAAAATGTAGATCCAGATAAAGCTGAGATGGTGAGCCTGGAGGAGAAGGCTCATTCAACCATCTTACTGTGCTTGGCAGATGATGTCATTACCGAAGTTGCAACGGAGACAAAGGCGTCTGCTTTATGGTTAAAACTCGAAAGTCTATACATGACGAAGTCTTTAACCAATAAGTTGCTACTAAAGCAATGTTTGTTCAGCCTACGGATGCAGGAAGGTACATCTCTTCGAGGCCATCTCGATAGATTAAATACTGTCTTGCTGGAGTTGCGTAATATTGATGTGGTTATCGAAGATGAAGATGTTGCATTGATATTATTAGTATCTTTACCACTATCATTTGAAAATTTTGTACAATCATTTATAGTTGGTAAAGATACTGTCAGTTTAGAAGACGTACGTGCTGCTCTGCATAGTAGGGAATTACGCCATAAGGCATCTTCCAGTAATGTTGATGATCAGGCTGCTGGGCTTGTTGTTAGCAGTGGCAAGGGACATGGAAAGTTTGTAAAACAAAAGAAGAAAGAGTCTTTTGTTAAAAGTCCCAACCCTAGTGATGTCTGTAATTATTGCAAAGAGAAAGGACATTGGAAGAACCAGTGTCCCAAGATGATGAAGAAGCAACAACAGGGAGCGCAACAAGAGTCTGTCTCTGTTGCGGTCAACGGCGATACAGATCCAGAGGATCATTTGGCTTTGGTCACAAGCGTGCAACCATCGCAAGATGATGTATGGGTTCTTGATTCTGGAGAGTGGTTTTCGAGCTACGAACCAGTCGATGGAGGAAATGTTTTTATGGCAAATGATTCTATCTGTAAGACAGCTGGGATTGGTTCTATCAAGCTTAGAACACATGCCGGTGAAATTGCAACTCTGCACGATGTCAGACATGTTCCAAAGCTGAAAAAGAATCTGATACCCTTAAGAGTCCTTGACAATAAGGGTTTCAGATACGAAGGGGGGCATGGAGAACTCTACATCATAAAGGGATCGTCCGTGGTTTTGAAAGGAGTCTTGCATGGATCTCTGTATGTTGTGCATGGATCTACTGTAGTAGATTTTGTAGCTGCTGTTGCTGATACTTCTGATATGTCCAAGCTATGGCATATTAGACTTGGGCATATGAGTCAGAGGGGAATGCAGATCCTGTCAAGTCGTGGTCTTCTTGAAGGTCACAAGTTAGCTGAGTTCGGGTTCTGTGAGCACTGCACATTTGGTAAATTACATCGTACCAAATTTGGAAAGGCAACTCACAGAACAAAGTCGACGTTGGATTACATTCATTCTGACTATTGGGGTCCTTCACGAGTTGAGTCGCTTGGGGGCAGCAGATACTTTTTGTCCATTATCGATGATTATTCAAGGATGACTTGGGTAATCATGATGAAGGAAAAGGGCGAAGCTTTCTTGAAATTCAAGCAGTGGAAGGCGTTGGTAGAGAACCAGACCAACAAGAAGATTAAAAGGCGTCGAACTGATAATGGTCTGGAATTCTGTTCGAGGGAATTCAATGAGTTCTGCAAGAACAATGGAATTGCACGACATCACACAGTCAGGAACACTCCACAGCAAAATGGAGTGGCAGAGCGTATGAATCAGACTCTTTTGGAGAGGGCATGCTGCATGCTCTCAAATTCTGGATTGCCAAGGAGCTTTTGGGCAGAAGCAGTTAACACTGCTTGCTTTCTGATCAATCGGGGACCTCATACTGGAATTGATTGTCGGATTCCTTATGAGGTTTGGTCGGGTAATTCCTATGATTACTCGAATTTGAAATCTTTTGGATGTGCGGCTTATTATCACGTAAGCGAGGGGAAACTGGAGCCCAGAGCAAAGAAAGGCATTTTCGTAGGGTATGGAGATGGAGTCAAAGGATTCAGAATTTGGTCACCTTCTGTGGAAAGAGTTATCTTGAGCAGAAGTGTGGTGTTTGACGAGAATTCTTTCCTCAATCAGCCTACGAAGGTGGTGAATGTCTCAGAAAATTCGGGTGCTGACAGTAAGGTGGAGCTTCAACTTTCACCTGATGATTCAGATGAACAACGAGGGGTTGAGCAAGAGCAAGAAGTGTATTTGGATTCCAATCAATCGACCGAAGTTGAGCCACCTGAAACCAACCTACCACCGAGTTCAGCTGATGTGCGAAGCAAGGAATTGCTTATGATCGTGCTAGAAGGGTGGGTGTCCAACCTCCTAGCAGATATCAAGATTTTCTTTGCTATGCTCTACAAACAGCTGAAGATTTGAATTATTCTGAGCCCTCCACTTACAAAGAAGCTGTATCATGTGGTGAGTCTGTACAGTGGCTTGCTGCAATGGGAGATGAAATGGAGTCGTTACATAAGAACGACACTTGGGAGCTAGTCAAACAACCACCTGAAAGGAAGATTGTTACTTGCAAATGGATCTTCAAAAGAAAGGAAGGTGTCTCACTAGCTGAGGGCGTACGATATAAAGCCCGACTAGTTGCTAGAGGATTTACTCAGAGAGAAGGAGTTGATTACAACGAGATTTTCTCACCTGTGGTCAGACACACTTCCATTCGTGTCCTGTTGGCTATGGTAGCGCATCAGGATCTGGAGCTCGAACAACTAGATGTGAAGACAGCCTTTCTTCATGGGGAATTGGAGGAGGAGATCTATATGTCTCAGCCTGAAGGTTTTCTTGTACGAGGAAAAGAAAACCATGTTTGCAAATTGAAGAGACCATTATATGGTCTGAAGCAATCTCCGAGACAGTGGTATAAAAGATTTGATAGCTATATGGTTGAGCTTGGCTACAACAGAAGTCCATATGATTGTTGTGTTTACCACAAGAAGTTGGAAGATGGTTCGATCATCTATTTGCTTCTGTATGTAGATGACATGCTCATTGCTGCATGGAACAAGGCCGATATTCAGAAATTGAAGGGTCTACTGAGTGCAGAGTTCGACATGAAGGATTTGGGTGCAGCGCAAAAAATTCTGGGGATGGAGATCTATCGAGATAGAGATCAGAAGAAGCTTTTCTTGTCACAGAAAAACTACATCCAGAAGGTTCTGTCAAAGTTTGGAATGTCTTCGGCGAAACCTTTGAATACTCCATGTGCTACTAATACACAACTCTCAGCTACCTTTGCACCTAAATCTGAAGCTGAGAAGGAGTATATGGCAAAGGTTCCATATTCTAGTGCTGTGGGCAGCTTGATGTATCCCATGGTGTGCACTACACCTGATTTGGCACAGGCAGTCAGCGTGGTTAGCCGATTCATGGCAAACCCAGGAAAAGAGCATTGGCTCGCTGTGAAGCGAATCTTTCGCTATTTGAGAGGTACATCTGATGTTGGTCTCATTTATGGAGGCGACTTGCAGTGTTCGGTGGTTGGGTATTATGATTCTGATTATGCTGGAGATGTGGATAACAAGAGATCAATGACGGGTTATGTTTTCACTCTTGGAGGCTCTGTCGTTAGTTGGAAAGCAACTTTGCAGGCTACAGTAACACTGTCTACTACGGAGGCAGAATACATGGCATTGACAGAGGCTGCCAAAGAAGGAATTTGGTTGAAAGGACTGGTCAACGATCTTGGTCTACATCAAGATCAAGCAGTTGTGTTTTGTGATAACCTCAGTGCAATATGTTTGGCTAAGGATCATGTTCATCATGAGAGAACCAAACACATTGACGTGAGATATCATTTTCTGAGATCAGAATCGAGAATCAAAGTGCAGAAGATTGCTACGGCAGATAATCCTGCAGATATGTTCACTAAGCCAGTACCTCATAGCAAGTTTCGACATTGCTTGGACTTGCTAAATATTTTGAGCGGTTGACTGCCTCTTCGAGGCATTTTGTTTTCCCATGATGGGAAATTTGGAGGCAAAAGAAGAGTTTGAGTACCGTTTGGCACATTTGTGTGCATGGTTTGAGTACATTTGTTTTTCAGGGAAGTTTGAGTTCAAGGTGGAGCCTGGCCATCATTCACTATGCTAGGTCGCACCAAGGTGGAGATTTGTTAGGTGGTGCGGTGAGTAAATGATGGTAGCTGGGTGGATGGAAGTGGACAGCTGCACATTAAATACCACCCATGCCTGCATCCCTCTTTTCATCCTATAAATACATGCCCAAGCAGATCAGCGAAACACACCAACACGAAGCAAGCAGCAAAGCAGTTTGAGCTTTCTCTGCTTCTTCAATTTAGTGAGCAGATTTTGCCCAGAGAGTGAGTGTGTTTTGGTAGTCTTTTCTTTTGTGAGGAGTCTACATTTGTTGAGTGGGTTTTGTGGGTCCGGAAATTATTGTCCAAACCCTTTTGTAATATTTCCCCTCATAGTAAATTTGTTTCTCCTTTTGCCAGTGGATGTAGGTCGATTTGACCGAACCACGTAAATTCTCTGTGTCTGTTTATTTTGCTGCATTTGGCTAATTTGGGTACACTTCCGCAACAGAAACTAATAAGCAAAAGAAATACACTTGGGGTTATGAGATTTGGATGATGACACTACTAAAAGAAAAGATCAACTAAATCACCATTTTGGCCTCGGGAAATTCCGAGGATAATTTCAAGTATAACATCTTGGGAAAGTTATCGCCGACACTATCAAGAAATAGTACTCATTAAAACTACTCAAAAGTTACTTCGAGCGCAATCAATATTGTTATACAAATGAGCTCTTCTAAACACAACATGTTCAGAAGCAGCCCTTTAGCTCCAGCAACAGCAGAAGCAACGCCAAGCTTCTTCAAAGCAGCAACAATCTTCACTTCGGAATAGCAGCAGCGGACAGTCCTCCTTTTAGCTTTAATATTCTGCTACAAACCTGAAAACATACACAGACAAGAGAAACAATAGACAAGAAATATATGGTTAGGAATGTAGGGCTCATAAAGCCCAAATATGGTACACAAACCAAAAGCAACCGTTGGACACAAAGGTGAAGAGATGACTGCTCCAAACACCCAAATACCAACTGATGACAGCCAACACACACACACACTCTCATTCTCTCTCGGCTACAATCTACAATTCTCAATCCCAAACCAAACCCAAATACCCCGTTGAACAACCAATGCTCAACAACCTGGAATCAACCTTGAGACTCCTACAACTATGGGTAGTTTCTATATCACTCAACCACTAAGGGAGAAAGAAAGGATTGAAGAGACACAAATGTAGAGAGCTGCAGAACACTGGAACAAGAGAGGACGATGAACATTGAAGAGAAGCGCTGCTAGACAACAAAAATCCCTCATCTGAAATGTGTGAACAGTAGACTATTTATAGGCAGACATAGGAACCTAGGGTTAGGGATGGGCCTCAGATTAATTCATCATGGGCTGTGAATGTGGGCTGCACAAAATATTGGGTTTGAGTAAAAGGGCCACACCAACAATCTCCACCTTGGACCTTTTAATCCGAGTTGCTCATGGGTATCCAAATATTTGGGACTTATAAATCTCATCATCTGTTCTTATGCAGTGAAATGCAAGTGATGTATCTGTTCTAATGCAATGAAATGCAAGTGATGTATCCCCTTTTTTTTATGCAATGAAATGCAAGAGACAACAAATGCAAGAAAAACAAATATGCAAAGCAAAGACAAGTAAATGAGTGAGCTGTTCTTGAACATGAACAGCAACCTTAAAAACAAAGGATACCTGCATCAACCAAAACCAAAATAAATGTGAAGAGTTTTCATACAAGACACAAGTTTCTCAACAGGTAAACACTTAGTTCCCATGTCAGCTGGATTAAATTCAGAGGCAATCTTTTCTAATTTAACTATTCCAGCTTCTACATAATCTCTCATAAAGTGATACTTGACATCTATGTGTTTGGACCTATCATGGAAAAGAGGATGTTTACTAAGTTGAAGAGCAGATTGACTGTCAGAAAATATCACTACTTCTCTTTCATATCCTAACTCTTTAATTAAACCTTTTAACCAAAGTCCTTCCTTACATGCTTCAGTCATTGCAATGAATTCAGATTCAGTTGTTGAGAGAGCTACAACAGGCTGTAATTGTGATATCCAACTAACAAAAGATCCACACAAAGTAAACACATAAGAGGTAGTAGATTTCCTATTATCTTTGTCATTAGCAAAATTAGAATCCACATAACCTGTCAAACAAACATCATTATCCCATTTAGCAAAACAAAGAGAGTAGTCTGTTGAGTACACCAAATACCTTAACAGCCATTTCAAGGCTTCCCAATGAGCCTTACCTGGATTGGCCATGTATTTACTCAAACAACTAATAGGATAAGCAAGATCAGGTCTAGAACAAATCATGAGATACATGACAGAACCAATAGCATGAGCATAAGGGACATCTTTCATTGATTTAGTTTCATATTCAGTTTTAGGACTTTGTTCCTTACTCAACACAAAATGAGATGCAAGAGGATTTCTAACAGGTTTTGCATTTGCCATAGAAAATCTTTGAAGAATCTTTTTAACATATTCTCTCTGATTTAAAAATAATGTGGAATTTGCCCTACCTCTAATTATATGCATTCCCAAGATGCATTTTGCATTCCCCAAATCATTCATTTCAAAATTCTGTTTCAAACAGGATTGCACATCACAAATAATTTTCATAGAAGGGCTAATCAACAACATATCATCCACATATAGAAGCAAAAACATTGGCACAGAATTCAGATTCTTCAAGTAAAGGCAGTTATCAAAATGACTCCTAGAAAATCCCATGTCTTTCATACATTTGTCAAATTTAAGGTTCCACTGCCTAGGAGCTTGTTTAAGGCCATAAAGTGCTTTCTTAAGCAAACAAACATGATTAGGCTTTGTTTTATCTTCAAATCTAGGAGGTTGTTTCATAAAAATTTCTTTATCAAGTTCACCATGCAAGAATGCTGTTTTAACATCCATTTGTATTAATTCCCAATCAAAATGTGCAACCAAAGCAAGCATGACACTAATAGTAGTGAACTTAGGTACCGGTGCAGAAATTTCAGAATAATCTATACCATCCTTTTGTGTAAAACCTTTAGCCACTAATCGAGCCTTAAACCTTTGACCATCAATTTCCTTTTTAACTTTAAAAATCCATTTGCAATCAATGACAGATTTATTCTTAGCCCTAGGTACAAGTTCCCAAGTTTTATTCTTATGCAAGGATTCAATTTCATCTTTCATAGCATTAAGCCAATTTCCAGAATGTTTAGATTTCATAGCCTCATCAAAACTTTTAGGTTCATGATAGTTTAAATTTTCAGCAACGTGCATAACATAAGCATTAAAATCTGAATCTGAGAACCTAACAAGAGGTCTTACTGTTCTTCTAGTTCTATCCCTTGCAAGCAAATAATCATTCAAGTTATTTTCAGGTTCATTAATTTGCTCATTAATGTGATCAGCTCCACCTAGTTCAATGTCATCATTTTGAGGTGCATGTTGATTAATTTCCAAATCATCATCATTAAAACGAACAGGCAGATTACTGGCAGCAGGCAAAGTCACAGATTCAGATTCAAATTCAGGCAAGTTATCACCAACAGGATGTTCAGATTCATTTCTATCATTTTCAGATTGCTCCACCTCAATTTCTAACTTACCAGATTCAGATTCAGAACTCTTACAAGGGAATTCAAATTCATTAAACACAACATCTCTACTTATTATCAATTTAAAACCTGGAACACTTCTATCCCACAACCTATAGCCTTTAGTACCTTCAGGATAACCTAAGAAAATGCACTTCTTAGTCCTAGGTTCTAATTTATCAGTGTTTGTCAAAACATAACCAGCACAACCAAACACTTTCAAATGATCATAACTCACAGGCTTTTGAAAGAACACATAATCAGGACATTTTCCTTTAAGAGGCACATTTGGTGATTTATTAATTAAATTAACAGCTGTCATCAAAGCCTCACCCCAAAATCTCTTAGAAAGACCTCTTGGTGCTAAAAGACACCTAACCTTTTCTAAGATTGTCCTATTCATTCTTTCAATAACTCCATTTTGTTGTGGTGAATATGGAACTGTTTTATGTCTAATATTCCAGATTGTTCACATAATTCAATAAACTGGTGGTTGCAAAATTCAAGGCCGTTATCAGTTCTCAATGTACCAATTTTCAGATTAGTATGATTTTCAACCATGGTTTTCCAGTTTTTAATTTTTTCAAACATTTCATATTTGTGTTCCATCAGAAAAACCCACTTTCCTAGAAAAATCATCCATGATTGATAAGAAATACCTTTTACCACCTTGAGTAGGGGTGCTAGAAGGACCCCACACATCCGCATGCATATACTCCAAAATTCTAGAAGATTTAATCTCACAACTTCCAGAACTTTGAAAAGAAACCCTGTGATGCTTACCTGCCAAGCATCCTTCACAAAAATCAAGTTCAGAAACACAATCATTTTTAAAGGCACCTGAATCCTTTAAAATTTTTATTCCCTTGTTACTCATGTGTCCAAGTCTACTATGCCACAACATAGTAGAATTTTTCACATTCACATCAGTTTTAATTTCAGAAACTTCTTCAGATTCAATGGACAAGGCATGGGTTTCAGATTTTAAGGTTGTGCAAACATATAAATCATGTTTCAAGACAGCCTTAAACAAAACCAATGATCCCTTTAAAATTTTCATTACCCAATTGCCCCATTTTCCCTCAAGACATTTCTTTTCAAGGGCTGCAATTGACATTAAATTATAAGTTAACTCAGGAACATGCTTAACATCATCCAAACATAATTTAACACCATTTTCCAGATTTAAAATAATTCTTCATATGCCAAGAACAGTACATCTGTTATCATTTGCAGTTAAAACATAATTATTGACTTCTTTATATGTATCAAACAATTTCCGATGAGGTGACATATGGATTGTACAACCTGAATCAAGTAACCAGATATATTCATTGACACCTCTTACTGCATTCACATCAGAAAAACAGTTTAAATCATGCACCATATAAAATTCATCAGAATTTTCATTTTCAGTCACATTATTCACCTCAGTTTTATCACTTGAATCAGTTTTATTGGCATTGTGATTATTATTATTCAAGTTTTTCTTGGGCAGCCTACAATTTTTAATAAAATGGCCAATTTTTCCACAGTTATAACATCTTTTATCATTTGATTCATTTCTCCCTTTAGAATTAGACCTATGGTGTGGTCTAGACTGACTTCTATGGGAAGAATTACTACGGCCTCTCTCATTTTGATTTTTATGATTATATCTTTTATTGGATCTGCCTCTAGTAAATAAAACCCTCTCTGAATTATTTTTTGATGTTTTATCATGCTGCCTCATATCCAATTCTTTGCTTTTTAAGCTCCTAATAACAATGTCCGGGGTTAATTCGTCTCTACCATATTTTATAGCAGACTTCACATCAGAAAACGAATCAGGAGTGGCATTTAACAAAACAATAGGCACATAGTCATCTATGTGTTGATCACCAGTAGCTTTTATGTCTTGTACTAGTTTGTTAAATGCATCCAATCCTTCATCTAAGTCTTTAGATACATCAAGTTTAAATCTAAAGAACTTTTCAAGTAAAAACATCCTCGATGGCAGAGAAGATTCAGTATAAAGCACATTCAACTTGTCCCAGATTTGTTTAGCAGTTTTGCAATCACTAACCTTCCTAAGAACAGAATCTGACAAACTCAACATTATAGAAGACATTGCTATTTCATCCATTTCTTTCTTTTTAGCATCCATGTCAGTTTGTTCATAGGATTCATCAATGGCTTTTGACACTTTCTGTTGAACTAAAACACATTTCATTTTAACTTTCCACAAGCCAAAATCATTTTTTCCATTAAATGGAGCAACACTATATGATGAACTTGCCATTGTCGGTTTTAATTAAAAAAAACATAGTTTTCAATCAATTTAAAAACCAACAGATTTGCACCAACTGCTCACAAAACCACACACATTCAAAACAAGCAATTCCAATAACAAAAATAACTAGGATAACCACTGATCCAAGCAAGCACAAACTAAAAACTTTGACAGAAACATAAATAGAGGGATTAAGCCAATTTACCAGAGCCTGGGTGCATTGAACAACCCAAGTACCTACCTTGGAGCTCTGATACCACTGTTATACAAATGAGCTCTTCTAAACACAACCCGTTCAGAAGCAGCCCTTTAGCTCCAGCAACAGTAGAAGCAACGCCAAGCTTCTTCAAAGCAGCAACAATCTTCACTTCGGAATAGCAGCAGCGGACAGTCCTCCTTTTAGCTTTAATATTCTGCTACAAACCTGAAAACATACACAGACAAGAGAAACAATAGACAAGAAATATATGGTTAGGAATGTAGGGCTCATAAAGCCCAAATATGGTACCCAAACCAAAAGCAACCGTTGGACACAAAGGTGAAGAGATGACTGCTCCAAACACCCAAATACCAACTGATGACAGCCAACACACACATTCTCGTTCTCTCTCGGCTACAATCTACAATTCTCAATCCCAAACCAAACCCAAATACCCCGTTGAACAACCAATGCTCAACAACCTGGAATCAACCTTGAGACTCCTACAACTATGGGTAGTTTCTATATCACTCAACCACTGATAATGGCCAAAATTGACCATTATTTTCAATCTATTTCCGTGTCTAATACGGACATTTGATCGCATTCCGGTCTTATTTAAATAAGAAAGCAGTTGAATTTAACAGATATACGCAAGTTTGTATAAATAATAAGCTGTTATTGAAAAACACAAAAATATTGTTATTTTATTACTTTTTATATTAAAAAATCCAAAAACATGATAAAAATATTAAAAATCCTACACTTGATTAATTTTGGTTTAGTATTGTCTATTCGGTGGAACATGGATCCATTAGATGGAATACAAGCCAAATAATCAAGTGGAATAAATATTCATATATATATTATTTTATATTTAGATGTATATATTTATAATTCTTATGGTTATTTTTATTTTTATTTCTGCTTTTCTGCTATAATTAAATAATTGGTCCACTTATCACTTTTAATTTTAATTAATTACAGGTTATTTGGCTTATGTCCATATTCAATTAAATCCAGTCCAGCAAGTTCAAGGCCCAATCTGGAAGCCCAATTGATCCAATCCATTACACAAAACCACACAAGCCCAAAATTTGAACAAGCCCAACACCTCAAGCCCACAACCACACACATCCTAACCCTAACCCTACCCAGCCTCCGGCGCCGCCAACGCCGCCTACCGCCGCTCCGGCGAGATTCCGGCCGCAGCCTCCATTTCCACCGCCAGCGCCTCCGCTGCCCTCCTTCAACAAATCCGCCGCCTTCGGCCACCCCTCTCCAATCATCCACCCTCGCACCACCACTTCCATCCTTTTCCTCACCAAACCCCCAAAACCAAAACCACATCCTCCACCACCATTTCTACTCCGGCCGCCGCATCTCCGCCCCTTCGCCACCACAGATCCGGCAACCTCAGTTTCCCTCCAACAGCCCTCAAAACAGCCACCACAGCCACTTCCGAGAGCCCTTCCGCCACCATCTCCTCCCATCTCGCATCAACAGCGCCAGCCTCCATCCTCCTCCCTTCCGGCTTCCCCACTGTTTCCGGCCAACCCCCAAGCTCGCCGTCATCTCCGTTCATCCTGTCTCCAGCCGCCCACAACTGCCTCCAACAAATTCAAATTGAGAGTGAGACAGAACAAGCAAGGAGAGAAGAAGAAATGGAGGAAGAAAGGAAACTGTCGTGCGAGACAGAAAAGAAAATTGGAAAATTGGAGACGAGCAAGACGAAAATGGAGGAGAGACGAAGAAGAAGAAGACGAAACTGGGTGAGGAAGAAGAAGAATTGAAGAAGAAGAAAGAATGAGAGAAAGAACGAAGAAGAGAGAGAAGAGGGAAGAAAAGAGAAAATTAAATGAAGAGAGAAGAAAACACTGCTACGGCGCTAAACAAATGACACACTACGGCGCTATACCAAGCAAAGAAAAAGAGCTACGACGCTATACAAAAGAGTTAAAATGCTAAAATCAAACACTACGACGCTATACAAAAGAGCTACGACGCTAGTATAGCGCCGTAAAAGAGTATAGCGCCGTAAAATAGGGATAGCGCCGTAGATGTCAAATTGAATTTCCCCATGTGCCCAATTGCGTAGGAAGTCCCTGGACCTGAAGTCCCGAAGGTGCAAAAAATTTGTCTTTTCTCCTTGGACCTCGAAGACCCGTCCCTTCCCACTCAGTTTTTGGGCCTATTGGGCCTAGGGTTTTTCTCCATCCTCTATAAATAACTGTTATTCTCACGTTGAACAGTAGCTCCCATTTTTGAACAGTGCCAAGTGCTGTTAATGGGAAGCTCACAAAAAATCAAAAAGCATGCCTAAGTGCTGCTGGGTTGCTCCCAAAAATTCTAGATAGCTAGTTTAGCTTAATTTATGCAATGTATTTTCATTTCTGTTAGTTTTAGTGGTAGATTAGCTTGTAAACAGTGGTTTTCAACCATTTTAGAGTAGCCATTGTCATAGTTTATTGCTTTCTAGTGTAGACAAATTTTGAGAACACACAAATAATGAGTGTTCTTGAATTTTTATTGTTTTTTATTGGTGATATACAAGAAAATAGCTCCACAAAAAAAAAAAAAACCTGTCATGGAATTAGTCTCCATAACTTTATTGCTTACTTGTTTTTGCATATTTGGGTCTCCTTTTTTTTATTCTACTGTTGTTTTTTTTATTTTGGTCACTTAGACCATTTTCTTTTTATTTTAGTTAAGATTTGACTCTTTATTGATTTAATAAAATGCACAAGCACTTGAGGTTCATCCATTTTTAGATTTATTAGTGTAGTTTAAATTTTATTTTTGTTTTGTGTTGGTTTTTATTACTTTTTATTTTATTTTGTTTTATTTTATTTTATTTTTAGTGTAGTTTAATAGATCTAAAATATGGATGACATTATTGTGTTTGTGCATATTCAAAAACTTGAAAATAGGGTTTTGCAATCGCATAGATTGCATTACCCGAACAACAACATTCTGGGCTAGCTACGACGCTAACCGCCCTACGGCGCTATCCTTGGATAGCGTCGTAGGTGAGGTTTAGCGCCGTAGTTATCCAGACTTAAAAAAAATTTGCCTTACGGCGCTAGACCAACGAGCTATCCTCGGATAGCGTCGTAATTTTTGTTCAGCGTCGTAGGACCCCAAAATATTTCAATTTCTCAAACCCACCTACGGCGCTATATCTACGACGCTATCCTAGGATAGCGTCGTCATTTAGTGTATAGCGCCGTAGCATCTCTCCTTTTTCCAAAAACTTCTTTCTTCCCCAATTTCTCAAACCACCTACGACGCTACACTTACGGCGCTATCCTAGTATAGCGCCGTCATTGATGTATAGTGTCGTACACACCCTTTAACCTCAAAATTTCGCATCTCTTTCACCAATCCACTACGGCGCTATACTTACGACGCTATCCTAGGATAGCGTCGTAAAATCCGCCTAGCGCCGTAATTGGCATTTTTGCCAAATTTTCCATTTCTCCATTTTCCTCATTTAATTAATTGGACCTTTATATTAATATTTGAGGTTGAAATCCAATGATCTCAACCCATGATTAATTTGATATAAAGAACTTTGTTCAATTTTCCATTAAAAGACTTTTCTACAAAATAAAATTAAACTATAATGATCTAAGTATATAATCCGGACTGTAATTAATTAATTAATTATGGAATGAGTAATTATGGATTAATTTCTATACCCTTGCATGAGAAACCAATGTCTCTCATACAAGATGACCCAAAAATATTTTCTTTTATTTATTTTGTCTTTACCCGTGTTGTGTGAAACAACTAATAAGGAATATATCAGAATAATGTTGGCGGGTATTCCCACATGGGTAAACTAGCTCGTAGTCTGAATATTAATTATTAGTTGTTATTTTGCATGGTCCGGATAGTGGTCGGTGGAAGCCTTGGCGGTTCGTCCATCCGGGATTATAATAGCTGCTCATCTGATTCCTATCCGGATACAGTTTTATTTTCTTTATCTTAATTTCAAAACCTGAATTCAAGTTGTAGTATTATTAAATGATGTCGACCAACATTATTTGAGAATTATTACAGCAAGAAAATATGTGGGTTTTTCTTCCATTCACAGATAAAAGGGAGCTGAATAACGGTGGTCACCGTCACTTGGAATTCCTTTCTGTCTAAAAGTCTTTCCATCTGGAATAATTGGGAACTGGATAGCAGATGTTTGCAGTTCAGATCACCCCAGTTATTTCTGGCACTCTCTTTAGCCAAAATTCTTCTCATCTCCGGCTATTTCATCTTTGTGTTCCAACTTCTGTCTAAACCCACCTTATATTTTGGGTTAATTTAATTTTACACTTCCTTATAAAATTATGCATGCTATTATTATGTAAATATTGTGGTCAATATTATTTTGGGATCCTTCCCTTGGACATAGAAGTCTTGATTTAAATCAGATGTCTCACAATAAATTTCCAACAAAAATTCATTTATAAAATCCGGATTTGAGTACGGGATAAATTCCACAGTTATGATTAATTCATATCCGACTGGGGGTTGATTTTGGAAAATTAGAAGCAGGGTCAGCGATTAGGTCTCATCTAGACTGAAAGGATCTGTGTTTTAATTGAGATTCTAGTACCTGTTTAGGGAATGATTTTCACATCAATTATTTTCCGATATTGCTGTGTATTGGGAATCTAGTCTTAATTAACGCACCGAGATGGGATCCACTTGGATTCAAATACAGTGTGTTAGATAATTCTAGAGGAACAATACATAGGCCTTGGTTATTTTCTATGATAGGGTTGAGTATTCTTTCAACTGCTATCCTCTTCTGCCAGAGCCTATTTTTGAGTCCTGAGTGAGTGCATCCGGAACGAACTAATTTCTTAGTTCGTTTCATTAGTTTGTATCTCATAACCACCCGACGGGAAGTGAACACTGCGAGCGGTTCACCGAGAATAGGGAATTCTTGATCCACATCCGGTCATTCTGACTGGGGGCTTTCTTTTACTACCAGGGTCAGACTTTCACAAACCTCCGAGTGATAGGATTTTAAATGCTTTCTTCATCGCTTTCTTTTAAATGCTTTCGTTAGAGGTCACTCGGTTGTATTGAGAGTTGCGTAACTGCTACTAGGATTGAGAGTTAAGGGATAGTTCAGGCTTGATTAGAATCTTTGGGTGTGACATGGGGGAATGATAGCGGTACTTGCCACTTCAATAAATGATTTGTCAGGTGTTGCTTGTCCATCACAGATAAATGACATACCTCTGCGCAGGGGCAGTTATATATCTGTGGTATCTTAGATTTTTTTGTCTTAAGGCATGTAAATCCTTACTGTAAGTACCTGTCTGTTAAAGGGAACATAGTATAGGAAGCATGAGAGTTAGCTAACTGATGGATTATCCCAAGCTAAGATCTGCGTAACAAAATGGAAGTTTAACTATGTTTCATCTGAATCTTGTCCAATCTTTATTATTTTCTTCATGTCCCTTTTGTCTCATTTTAGATCTGCTTTCTTAGAATAATTTTATTGCTTTCTTAGATTAAATTTAATTCGCTTTCTAGAATAATTTTATCTGCTTTATTTTAATTGCTTTCATAGCTTAGTTTAAATTATGTCAAGTAGTTGATAGCCAAAACACAAACTTGAATCGAGTAACCGAGTGGAAAATCTTAGTAAATGACGTGGGCCCTGCTTCCATCGCACATCCTCCAGTGAACGATCCGGTACTTACTATAAATACTGCAATTTTTGACTCCGTGCGCTTTCGGGGGCACAGTTTCTTAACACGAGTAAATAAAAACGTGACAACCTATAAATATATCCCTAATCCCAACTCCGCCTTCATAAATTGGTTTCATTAAATAAAATTAAAAACCAGGATTATGATTTTTCAGAAAATACTCATATAGTGGGAATGTATTTCATGCAAGGATCTTCATGACATAAAACTATGATAAGTTTCATGATGCCAAACGCCGGGGATCTTCAGTGTGACAGACTGAAGGTTAAGATTGAATTATCTATCCCGGCTGCATCGTGAAAATTGTCATAAGTTTTATGCCGGGGAGGTCCACAGCGCCATTCGAAATCAAAGTTTCCCACATGAGTAATAAAAAGTGAACTATATCCTTAAACCCCTTCCCACGACTAATAACTCTTTTCTTTTAATAAATTTAACCTGGGATATTTTAGAAAATACTCGTGTGACGAAATTGTCAAAAGTTTCATGGCGCCGTTGCCGGGGAGGATGCAGCGTCGTTTATTAAGAGAATTACACTCCTGATTACTCATAGTTAGTTTAGTGTTAGTTTAGTGTATTTATTTCAGAACAGAGAAGTACCCTCAAATCAATTAAACATTTAGAGTACTAAGACTCTAAATGTGAGGATGTTGATTTGAGGGGAAAACCTAACCAATTGGGTATTTTTGCTTGCAGGAATCATGGAGCCACCGAAATTGGTGTAAGGATTAAATGTGGAAGTGTAGCATTGGGGCTACACTAATTTGCAATTGTAAATTGCAAAACACGTGGGACTCACGTGTTTGTCATCTCCACCACCTCCGGACCACGAAGCTCCACCGCTGCCCCATCGCCCATCCACCTTATTACCACCACTGCGCTGAGGAAACCCTCATCACTGGTGAAACAACAAATGGAGCAGCAGACCTTTGGATTACAGGTTCCTGGTTGGATTAGTTCTGTAATTGACCGAATATTATATCCGGAATTCAAAGAAATTTAAAATCCGGAATAATTTTCACAAGCACAGAATTAACCCAACCTAAATTTCTGCAAGTCAAAATCATATATAAATGTATATATATATATTTATATATATATATTCATCTTGTGCATATTATATTAAATAATTCGGGTATTAATCAATTAACTCACATTTAGAGTACTAAGACTCTAAATGTGAGGATGTTGATATTTTTGAGAAAACCCGATAACTTTCTCTGTGTTTGCTTTGCAGGAATTTGTGGAACTACCAAAAAGAAAATTAAAGCTTCAAAACAGGTTCCCGGTTGGATCAATTCTGTGAATAATAGAAAATATTCCTGGAATTTAAAGTAATTTAAGATCCGGAATAATTTTTATAAGAACAGAATTAATCCAACCTAATTTTTACAAGTAGATTAACTTTTATATGTTTAGAAAATTTAAAAATGTGATTGAACAATTTTGATGAAAATCAGAATTTTTCTAAGTATTGGGCATCGAACAATTGCCTTGTTCGACGAACCAAACGATCACACATAGCCAAAATCGTCGAACATTTAATTGGTTTGACGAAAAAGGCTATCGAAGTTATATTCATAGTTTTCATGTTAATATTTTTCTCCCTCCCTCCCTCCTCTTTTATTTTATTTTGATTTTGATAGTTTGCTTAAGTAAGAATTGATTTACTCACATTTCGAGCAAGGCTCAAAATGTGAGGATGTTGATTCTTCACTTAAAAAAAAAAGAGAGTGTGTTATTTTTATTTTTTTATTTTAGCATTTTATATATATGCCCAGTGCAAAGCATGCATAACTCTGTCTAAGAATTCACATATTTGATTTTGGTTTATGATTAAATTTTCAAACTTTTAAATTGGGATAATATAATTGAAGACATGCATGATATGAATTTTTGAGGTTTTGAGCTATAAAAATTTAATGATATAATCATCTTGTCGGGTAATGAGTCCTCATGTTGAGAATTTAATTGAATAGAGTGTAAGAATTTCTCAAAGATTAAATTTAAGAATATTGTATGACATGAATGAACCATTCCATGTGAGATTTGAGCCACGAGTCATTTTTACTCATTCTTTTCTTTGATGTGTGAAAATCATTTTGATTAAAGGAAACTAGAACTTGCGATTGGGACCAATTCAAGATTATGCAATATTCCAAAAATCGAGCATATGATCGAGGCACCTAGAAATCCAAAATTTTGGCCTTCGTTTGAATTCCAAACCCAAAAATATTTTCCCCTTAGGATTAACCAATTTGAGCCTATAAGCCTAATTTTTCTTTGGAGCCCTCTATATTTTCCCAAGCCTTATAAAAAGACCAAGAAATTCAAACCCAAGTGTGCAAGAATGAATTTTATCAAGGCATTACAATTTATGATCATCAATTTATCAAATCGGTATTTAAGAATCCGATCAAAAAAAAATGTTGAGTTCCATTCAACAAAAATAAATTGCAAATGACAAAGCAAATTAGACATAGTCTAATGTCATGCAATATGAAAAAAAAAAGAAAAAAGAAAAAAAAATTTGATCATTAATTTTTAAATAAATATGCCAAGTGATGATAATATTAATTCTTGTCACTCCTTAGCCCAATAATTCCATTCCATACCTAATGTTACAACCGTATGCCCCGTTACAACCCTTGAATAAGACCTCGGGATCTCGATTTGAAGAAATGAGCAGGTGGCGAGTTGGTCCAATTGCAAGCTTATGGGATAATTTAATTAAATTTGATTATAAGTGCTCATTGATAAAACCCCTTTTTGAGAGTGAGTGAAATTTCCGTTTCTACTATATGTGAGGCTCTGCTTTTAATTATGTTCATGTCATACTTTAATTCTAGAATTAAATCAATGATTTTTTTTAAACATGATATTCATGAAGAATTATCAATAATGACTGATTTGTAGGCCTAATCAAATGAGAAGTATCATTTTATTAAACAATGCAATCAAGAGAATTTAATACTTGTAGTTTTTGATTGTCTTATCCCAATCTAAAAAGAATGAATTATTTTTGAAGCCACGAAAATAGATTGAATATGCAGCGTCTATGCTCTTAGGAGCACTGACTCTGACTGCTCGGGGACGATCAGTATTAAATGTGAGGATGTTGATAATGGCCAAAATTGACCATTATTTTCAATCTATTTCCGTGTCTAATACGAACATTTGATCGCATTCCGGTCTTATTTAAATAAGAAAGCAGTTGAATTTAACAGATATATACAAGTTTGTATAAATAATAAGCTGTTATTGAAAAACACAAAAATATTGTTATTTTATTACTTTTTATATTAAAAAATCCAAAAACATGATAAAAATATTAAAAATCCTACACTTGATTAATTTTGGTTTAGTATTGTCTATTCGGTGGAACATGGATCCATTAGATGGAATACAAGCCAAATAATCAAGTGGAATAAATATTCATATATATATTATTTTATATTTAGATGTATATATTTATAATTCTTATGGTTATTTTTATTTTTATTTCTGCTTTTCTGCTATAATTAAATAATTGGTCCACTTATCACTTTTAATTTTAATTAATTACAGGTTATTTGGCTTATGTCCATATTCAATTAAATCCAGTCCAGCAAGTTCAAGGCCCAATCTGGAAGCCCAATTGATCCAATCCATTACACAAAACCACACAAGCCCAACACCTCAAGCCCACAACCACACACATCCTAACCCTAACCCTACCCAGCCTCCGGCGCCGCCAACGCCGCCGGCCGCCGCTCCGGCGAGATTCCGGCCGCAGCCTCCATTTCCACCACCAGCGCCTCCGCTGCCCTCCTTCAACAAATCCGCCGCCTTCGGCCACCCCTCTCCAATCATCCACCCTCGCACCACCACTTCCATCCTTTTCCTCACCAAACCCCCAAAACCAAAACCACATCCTCCACCACCATTTCAACTCCGGCCGCCGCATCTCCGCCCCTTCGCCACCACAGATCCGGCAACCTCAGTTTCCCTCCAACAGCCCTCAAAACAGCCACCACAGCCACTTCCGAGAGCCCTTCCGCCACCATCTCCTCCCATCTCGCATCAACAGCGCCAGCCTCCATCCTCCTCCCTTCCGGCTTCCCCACTGTTTCCGGCCAACCCCCAAGCTCGCCGTCATCTCCGTTCATCCTGTCTCCAGCCGCCCACAACTGCCTCCAACAAATTCAAATTGAGAGTGAGACAGAAAAAGCAAGGAGAGAAGAAGAAATGGAGGAAGAAAGGAAACTGTCGTGCGAGACAGAAAAGAAAATTGGAAAATTGGAGACGAGCAAGACGAAAATGGAGGAGAGACGAAGAAGAAGAAGACGAAACTGGGTGAGGAAGAAGAAGAATTGAAGAAGAAGAAAGAATGAGAGAAAGAACGAAGAAGAGAGAGAAGAGGGAAGAAAAGAGAAAATTAAATGAAGAGAGAAGAAAACACTGCTACGGCGCTAAACAAATGACACACTACGGCGCTATACCAAGCAAAGAAAAAGAGCTACGACGCTATACAAAAGAGTTAAAATGCTAAAATCAAGCACTACGACGCTATACAAAAGAGCTACGACGCTAGTATAGCGCCGTAAAAGAGTATAGCGCCGTAAAATAGGGATAGCGCCGTAGATGTCAAATTGAATTTCCCCATGTGCCCAATTGCGTAGGAAGTCCCTGGACCTGAAGTCCCGAAGGTGCAAAAAGCTTTGTCTTTTCTCCCTGGACCTCGAAGACCCGTCCCTTCCCACTCAGTTTTTGGGCCTATTGGGCCTAGGGTTTTTCTCCATCCTCTATAAATAACTGTTATTCTCACGTTGAACAGTAGCTCCCATTTTTGAACAGTGCCAAGTGCTGTTAATGGGAAGCTCACAAAAAATCAAAAAGCATGCCTAAGTGCTGCTGGGTTGCTCCCAAAAATTCTAGATAGCTAGTTTAGCTTAATTTATGCAATGTATTTTCATTTCTGTTAGTTTTAGTGGTAGATTAGCTTGTAAACAGTGGTTTTCAACCATTTTATAGTAGCCATTGTCATAGTTTATTGCTTTCTAGTGTAGACAAATTTTGAGAACACATAAATAATGAGTGTTCTTGAATTTTTATTGCTTTTTATTGGTGATATACAAGAAAATAGCTCCACAAAAAAAAAAAAACCTGTCATGGAATTAGTCTCCATAACTTTATTGCTTACTTGTTTTTGCATATTGGGTCTCCTTTTTTTATTCTACTGTTGTTTTTTTTATTTTGGTCACTTAGGCCATTTTCTTTTTATTTTAGTTAAGATTTGACTTTTTATTGATTTAATAAAATGCACAAACACTTGATGTTCATCCATTTTTAGATTTATTAGTGTAGTTTAAATTTTATTTTTGTTTAGTGTTGGTTTTTATTACTTTTTATTTTATTTTGTTTTATTTTATTTTATTTTTAGTGTAGTTTAATAGATCTAAAATATGGATGACATTATTGTGTTTGTGCATATTCAAAAACTTGAAAATAGGGTTTTGCAATCGCATAGATTGCATTACCCGAACAACAACATTCTGGGCTAGCTACGACGCTAACCGCCCTACGGCGCTATCCTTGGATAGCGTCGTAGGTGAGGTTTAGCGCCGTAGTTATCCAGACTTAAACAAAAATTTGCCTTACGGCGCTAGACCAACGACGCTATCCTCGGATAGCGTCGTAATTTTTGTTCAGCGTCGTAGGACCCCAAAATATTTCAATTTCTCAAACCCACCTACGGCGCTATATCTACGACGCTATCCTAGGATAGCGTCGTCATTTAGTGTATAGCGCCGTAGCATCTCTCCTTTTTCCAAAAACTTCTTTCTTCCCCAATTTCTCAAACCACCTACGACGCTACACCTACGGCGCTATCCTAGTATAGCGCCGTCATTGATGTATAGCGTCGTACACACCCTTTAACCCCAAAATTTCGCATCTCTTTCACCAATCCACTACGGCGCTATACCTACGACGCTATCCTAGGATAGCGTCGTAAAATCCGCCTAGCGCCGTAATTGGCATTTTTGCCAAATTTTCCATTCCTCCATTTTCCTCATTTAATTAATTGGACCTTTATATTAATATTTGAGGTTGAAATCCAATGATCTCAACTCATGATTAATTTGATGTAAAGAACTTTGTTCAATTTTCCATTAAAAGACTTTTCTACAAAATAAAAATTAAACTCTAATGATCTAAGTATATAATCCGGACTGTAATTAATTAATTAATTATGGAATGAGTGATTATTTGGACATAATGAGTAATTATGGATTAATTTCCATACCCTTGCATGAGAAACCAATGTCTCTCATACAAGATGACCCAAAAATATTTTCTTTTATTTATTTTGTCTTTACCCGTGTTGTGTGAAACAACTAATAAGGAATATATCAGAATAATGTTGGCGGGTATTCCCACACGGGTAAACTAGCTCGTAGTCTGAATATTAATTATTAGTTGTTATTTTGCATGGTCCGGATAGTGGTCGGTGGAAGCCTTGGCGGTTCGTCCATCCGGGATTATAATAGCTGCTCATCTGATTCCTATCCGGATACAGTTTTATTTTCTTTATCTTAATTTCAAAACCTGAATTCAAGTTGTAGTATTATTAAATGATGTCGACCAACATTATTTGAGAATTATTACAGCAAGAAAATATGTGGGTTTTTCTTCCATTCACAGATAAAAGGGAGCTGAATAACGGTGGTCACCGTCACTTGGAATTCCTTTCTGTCTAAAAATCTTTCCATCTGGAATAATTGGGAACTGGATAGCAGATGTTTGCAGTTCAGATCACCCCAGTTATTTCTGGCACTCTCTTTAGCCAAAATTCTTCTCATCTCCGGCTATTTCATCTTTGTGTTCCAACTTCTGTCTAAACCCACCTTATATTTTGGGTTAATTTAATTTTACACTTCCTTATAAAATTATGCATGCTATTATTATGTAAATATTGTGGTCAATATTATTTTGGGATCCTTCCCTTGGACATAGAAGTCTTGATTTAAATCAGATGTCTCACAATAAATTTCCAACAAAAATTCATTTATAAAATCCGGATCTGAGTAAGGGATAAATTCCACAGTTATGACTAATTCATATCCAACTGGGGGTTGATTTTGGGAAATTAGAAGCAGAGTCAGCGATTAGGTCTCATCTAGACTGAAAGGATCTGTGTTTTAATTGAGATTCTAGTACCTGTTTAGGGAATGATTTTCACATCAATTATTTTCCGATATTGTTGTGTATTGGGAATCTAGTCTTAATTAACGCACCGAGATGGGATCCACTTGGATTCAAATACAGTGTGTTAGATAATTCTAGCGGAACAATACATAGGCCTTGGTTATTTTCTAAGATAGGGTTGAGTATTCTTTCAACTACTATCCTCTTCTGCCAGAGCCTATTTTTGAGTCCTGAGTGAGTGCATCCGGAACGAACTAATTTCTTAGTTCGTTTCATTAGTTTGTATCTCATAACCACCTGACGGGAAGTGAACACTGCGAGCGGTTCACCGAGAATAGGGAATTCTTGATCCACATCCGGTCATTCTGACTGGGGGCTTTCTTTTACTACCAGGGTCAGACTTTCACAAACCTCCGAGTGATAGGATTTTAAATGCTTTCTTCATTGCTTTCTTTTAAATGCTTTCGTTAGAGGTCACTCGGTTGTATTGAGAGTTGCGTAACTGCTACTAGGATTGAGAGTTAAGGGATAGTTCAGGCTTGATTAGAATCTTTGGGTGTGACATGGGGGAATGATAGCGGTACTTGCCACTTCAATAAATGATTTGTCAGGTGTTGCTTGTCCACCACAGATAAATGACATACCTCTGCGCAGGGGCAGCTATATATCTGTGGTATCTTAGATTTTGTTGTCTTAAGGCATGTAAATCCTTACTGTAAGTACCTGTCTGTTAAAGGGAACATAGTATAGGAAGCATGAGAGTTAGCTAACTGATGGATTATCCCAAGCTAAGATCTGCGTAACAAAATGGAAGTTTAACTGTGTTTCATCTGAATCTTGTCCAATCTTTATTATTTTCTTCCTGTCCCTTCGTCTCATTTTAGATCTGCTTTCTTAGAATAATTTTATTGCTTTCTTAGATTAAATTTAATTCGCTTTCTAGAATAATTTTATCTGCTTTATTTTAATTGCTTTCATAGCTTAGTTTAAATTATGTCAAGTAGTTGATAGCCAAAACACAAACTTGAATCGAGTAACCGAGTGGAAAATCTTAGTAAATGACGTGGGCCCTGCTTCCATCGCACATCCTCCAGTGAACGATCCGGTACTTACTATAAATACTGCAATTTTTGACTCCGTGCGCTTTCGGGGGCACAGTTTCTTAACACGAGTAAATAAAAACGTGACAACCTATAAATATATCCCTAATCCCAACTCTGCCTTCATAAATTGGTTTCATTAAATAAAATTGAAAACCAGGATTATGATTTTTCAGAAAATACTCATATAGTGGGAATGTATTTCATGGCAAGGATCTTCATGACATAAAACTATGATAAGTTTCATGATGCCAAACGCCGGGGATCTTCAGTGTGACAGACTGAAGGTCAAGATTGAATTATCTATCCCGGCTGCATCGTGAAAATTGTCAAAAGTTTTATGCCGGGGAGGTCCACAGCGCCATTCGAAATCAAAGTTTCCCACATGAGTAATAAAAAGTGAACTATATCCTTAAACCCCTTCCCACGACTCATAACTCTTTTCTTTTAATAAATTTAACCTGGGATATTTTAGAAAATACTCGTGTGACGAAATTGTCAAAAGTTTCAACCACTAACGGAGAAAGAAAGGTTTGAAGAGACACAAATGTAGAGAGCTGCAGAACACTGGAACAAGAGAGGACGATGAACACTGAAGAGAGGCGCTCCTAGACAACAAAAATCCCTCATCTGAAATGAGTGAACAGTAGACTATTTATAGGCAGACATAGGAACCTAGGGTTAGGGATGGGCCTCAGATTAATTCATCATGTGCTGTGAATGTGGGCTGCACAAAATATTGGGTTTGAGTAAAAGGGCCACACCAACAAATATTTTCAATCCTTGGATTCTCAAGATTCTGATGATTAATAGTGAGGATGAGTCCATGGAAATCTGAGGGTCACTACTCTCATATGACCTCGGAAATAAATGTTAAATTAGCCTTCCCAACCCCAATTATAAAGGTTTGGTACCATTACAAAAATTTTGCGAATTGTCGCCTTGCACACGAGACGACCAAAAAACAAGACGACGAAATTCTTTTTTCTTTTTCATTGCCTTCCCACAAATTTCTCGTAGTGTACATATATCACAATAAGTATGAAGATACACTTTACAATTATAAAGGTTTGATACTCCTATCAATTTAATATAGTTTGTTACATCTTACACTAAAGGTCCGATACATTTATCTCAAAGGTTTGTGTTGGGAACCAGTTTTGAGCAAGTGTGTTCACAATCGATGTCTGGACTATTTTTGTTGAACCAATCGCATATCTTTTCGACAAACTATTTTGGGAAAGATCAGCCGACGAATCTACATGGGATTATCTTCCAACGGCTATTTGATCCCTTACCCGGGGAGTACTCAAGGAGAATGGCAACAAGATCTTCTATTTCGGGAAACTCCATTCTAAGGAAGGAGTATTATGGCAAGATCTTATTTCCTTAGAATGGAGATTTTGAATCACTTCAAAAGGGGCGGCCGTGCTTGTGGAATGTACGACTTATGAATCAATCAGTTTGCGCGTGCCAAAAATCCTTTCGAGTGTGTGATTCATCCATTCCTTCACTGTGCTCTAGATTACATCCACCTTGAAGGAAGTCCGACGACCAACACTGCCTTGGGTGATTGGTTAGACGAGGTGTTAGTGTTACATTGATTGAACTTGACGAATTCAATCAAAGCAGTCGAGGAATTGTCTACACTTGAGCTGAACCAAAACAACTCTACAAGAAGAATCCGCAAACAAGTTTCGTCCAGGGGAACTTGAAAGAGGAGCATTCAAGGAATTGGAGCAAGATCAGGGAGATCTTCACCAAGACGAGGGAGCATTTTGGTTCGACAATTCAACTGCTTGGAGATCGGAGTTTGATGGATTATTCACTATTGTTTTGATCGTGGATCATTGAAAAACACTTAGTGAAATCTCCTGGATTGGTATCCCCCAGACGTAGGCTTAGGCCGAACTGGGTCAACAAATCATTGAGTTTGTTTACTACTTTTCAGTTTATTTTCATTCCGCTGCTTATTTATTTCAAACTGAATAACGTGTCCATGAAAGGTGTTTGTACCAGTTTACAGGACTAGTTTACAGGTTATTCCACTAAACGGACCTAACAATTGGTATCAGAGCCACACGCTCTTGAGCGAGATCCAGATAGAAAGAATGGATAACCAAGGTGGTTCAGTATCTAGACCCCCGCTACTCGATGGATCAAACTATGCATATTGGAAAGATCAAATAAAGGCATTCATCATTGCACTAGATGAAGGAGCATGGGATGCAGTTGAAACTCAGTATCACCCTCCAGTTGTTGAAAAAGACGGTGTGAAATCCTTGAAACCAAGGAGTGAATGGAATGCAACTGAGAGGCTTGCTGCATCAAAGAATTCCAAAGCATTGAATGCTATTCACAATGCTCTCACGAAGGATCAATATCGCCTTATTGCAGGTCGTAAGATTGCCTATGACGTCTGGACTACTTTAGCCAATACCTACGAGGGTATGGCACCGGTAAAAAAAAAATCTAGAATCATAACACTTGACGCTCAATTTCATAAAATTACCATGGATGATAATGAATCTGTTGGCCAATACATTGGTCATATTCGTAATCTAACTAACCAAGCCCTTCAGCTTGGCAAAGAATATTCTCAGCAGGATATTGTAGGCAAAATCATTGGGACGCTTCCAGAAAGGTTCAATGCAAAGGTGGATGCACTTGAATTATATAAAGAATTTGATAATTTACAGGTTGATGATTTAATGGGAATTCTACAATCTTGGAAGATGGATCACTGTCCTAGGGGCAAAAACAAAACAGTTACCTTCAAAACTGAGACCAAAGGAATTGATGAAAAATCCTCTGAAGACCCTGGTGACTACAGTGATGAGGAAGAACTCGCAATGCTGTCCAAGAGGCTAAACCAGATTCTAAAGAACCGGAGGACCAGATTCAATTCATCCAAGAAGAAGGATGCAGATACGGCAAACACCAAGCCTACTTCAAAGAACTCTAAGTCATTCGACCAAAATAGATCCAAACAATCTATATCTGAAGATGACAAGGAAATCATCTGCTTTGAATGTGGCGGAAGAGGTCATGTGAGAAAAGACTGTGCCAATCTCAGACCAAAGGAGACCAAGAAATCTTACCAAGCAACATTCAGTGACTCCAAGATAAAAAGGAAACTAGTGACAATGAATCAGACTATGGAGTAGCACTTGTCGGTACATGGGATTCAGACAGTGACGATGAACAAGAATCAGGTATATCTACCAACTCTATCAATACGGTTTCCTCTAATAAGGTTCATTCTCTCACCAATAGGGAACATGAAGAAAGCATTAGCAAACTCAATAACCTCTATGAAGAAACGTTTGAGAGATTGGAGATATCCATGGCTAAAGTAGTGGAACTTCAAGTCGAAAATGAAAAATTGAGGAAACACATCAACACTCTTGAAATAAAAAATCAAGAGCTTGAAAGTCAATTAAAGGCACTGTCTGGACAAGTTGATGAACTACATGAGAAGAATGCTGAACTTCAGAAGGATAATGATGATCTTGAAGAAGAAAAGAATGACTACAGACTATGGTATGCCAGTATGCATGGTCAAAGAGATGCACTTCGAACTGAGCTAACAGAAGTTCAAGAAAAATTGATCAAAGCCGAAGGAACTCTCACGGCGCTGAACAAAGGGAAAGCCAAGCTGGATGATGTCATAGCCATGGGTAGATCTAGTGGCAACAAAAAAGGTCTAGGATATCAAGCATCTACCTCAAAAAGGGAGAATAACAATAAATTTGTATCCGGATGAATGCTGGATAACTACAAGGTTGTTAAGAAACCTTGTCACCAAACAAGAAAAAAATGGACAAGGAGACCACATTCTCTCATTTCTCTCAGATGTGATTACTGCAAACTCGAAGGTCACAAAACCAAGAATTGTGGAATTATAGTCAAGGATCTACATGAAGGGAGACCCATTGTCTGGCCAAATGACAAAATGAAGATGAAGCTGATCTCCATCAAGCGAGAATGGGTTCCCAAAGCACAAAATAGATGTCATGTTGCATTTCTGTCCCGAAAAAAGAAAAGTAAAGACACTATATGGTATTTCGACAGTGGGTGCTCAAAATACATGACTGGAGAAAAGAAACTTCTCAAACATTTCAAAGAAATCGATGGTGGGTTTGTAGTATTTTGAGATGGAAAGAAAGCAGCATTGGTAGGTCAAGGGTCCATGGAAAATGAGGGTGGACTAGAGCTAACTCCAGTATTCTATGTTGGCGGACTTCAAGCCAATTTTATCAGTATCAGTCAACTATGTGATGAAGACTTCATGGTCCAATTCACCAGGAAGGATTGCAAAGTCTTCAACATAAATAGCGAATGTGTTATGAAAGGTTTGCGTTCTAAAAATAACTGTTATCAACTTGTTCAATCTTGCAATTTTGTTTCAGCTGCAGGTGAATATCACATCATGATATGTCATGAAAAGCTTGGGCACTTAAACTTCAAGGATCTGATTAGACTAAGCAGAACGGATGCCGTCAAAGGTCTTCCCCACTTCAAAAAATCCAACACTGACTTCTGTGATGAATGTGCCAATAACAAGCAGCATAGGAGTTCACATAAGTTGTCCGAACACCTTGGATCAACAAAATGTCTTGATCTGTTACACATGGATCTTGTTAATCCTACTGAGGTTGAAAGCTTGGGAGGTAAAAAGTATATTTTTGTATGTATTGACGATTTTTCTAGATACACTTGGGTGGATTTTCTCAGGGAAAAGAGTGATGCATTCAAAGCCTTTGAAAAGTTGTGTAACCATCTCATGACTGAAAAAGACTCAAAAGTAATACGTATTCGAAGTGATCATGGACGGGAATTTGAAAATCAACACTTTGAGGAATACTGCACCATGCATGGAATCAAGAATGAATTTTCCGCACTAAAGACCCCTCAACAAAATGGAGTTGTGGAAAGAAGGAACAGAACTTTACAAGAGATGTCAAGGGTGATGCTTAATGCCAAACATGTAGCTGAATATTTATGGGCTGAAGCTGTCAACACAGCTTGCTACACCATAAATCGTGTTTACTTGAGACCCAACTCTCTTATGACACCATATGAGATATGGAACAGTAAAAAGACCTCAATCACTTATTTCCATATCTTTGGCAGCAAATGTTTTGTTTTAAATGACAAAGAACACGTGGGAAAATTCCAATAGAAGAGCAATGAAGGGATATTTGTGGGATACTCCAACACAAGCAGGGCCTATCGAATATACATTCCCAAAATAAGGAAGGTGCTTGAATCCACAAATGTCATCATAGAAGATGTTCCATGCAAAGAAATTCCAAAACACATGGAGGATGAAGATCAATCTGTTTCCTCAAGCAGTCAAAGCGATAAACAGACCAGTGCTGAACAAGTTCCTGCTATCCAGGAGTCCACGGAAGTAGTCCAAACTCCAGAACCGAACACCTTTCAGAATGATGTTGAAAAACAGAAAGATCTTAATAGACGTATTCAAAAACATCATGATGCTAAAGATATAATTGGTGATGTCAACGAGAAAAGAAAAACCAGGGGCAAGAAGATTGAATTCAAAGAATTAGCCGGTTTACACTGGTTCACTTCCAAGATTGAGCCCTCTAAAGTGGAAGAAGCTCTTCAAGATGAACACTGGATAAATGCCATGCAAGATGAGCTACTTCAGTTTAAAAGGAATGAAGTATGGACACTTGTCAAAAGACCAAAACATACAAATGTAATCGGTACCAAGTGGATCTTTCGCAACAAAAGTGATGAAAAAGGGAATATCACAAGAAACAAGGCTCGACTAGTTGCTCAAGGATACACTCAGATCGAAGGTGTGGATTTCAGCAAAACATTTGCTCCGATAGCTAGACTTGAAGCAGTTTGACTTTTACCATCCATAGCCTATTCCTTGGGGTTCAAACTATATCAAATGGATTTCAAAAGCGCTTTTCTCAATGGATGGCTCAAGGAGGAGGTATATGTAGAGCAACCAAAAGGGTTCGAGGATCCTCATTATCCAAATCATGTCTGCAAACTCAACAAGGCCTTGTATGGTCTAAAACAAACACCTAGGGCCTGGTACGAGAGGCTCTCGAAGTACTTGCTTGAACACGGATTCAAAAGAGGAAGTCTTGACATGACGTTGTTCATAAAAGAGAAAACAAAGGAATTCTGATTGCTCAAGTCTATGTAGACGACATAGTTTTTGGATCAACACATCATGTACTCAAGGACAATTCATCGAAATAATGGGTAAGGAGTTCGAAATGAGTATGGTTGGGGAACTAACACATTTTCTTAGTTTGCAGGTTACACAAAAGAAAGATCGCATATTTCTCAGTCAAACCAAGTACGCTCGGAACATTGTCAAAAAATTTGGAATGGAGTCTATCAAACCAGTCCGAACTCCTATAGGGACTAATGACAAATTATGCAAAGATCCCGGTGGTCAAAGTGTAGATCGAAAGCTCTATCGCAGCATCATTGGAAGCTTACTATATCTGGCAGCAAGTAGGGCTGATATTAGTTATGCAGTTGGTGTATATGTACGTTATCAAGCGGATCCCAAGGAGTCCCATTTGAAAGCAACAAAAAGAGTGATCAAATATGTCTCAGGAACAAGTGATCTTGGTTTGTGGTACTCTAACGATTCTAATCTCTCTCTGCTTGGTTATAGTGATGCAGATTGGGCAGGAGATGCATATGATAGAAAAAGCACGACCGGAGGATGCTTCTACATTGGAACCAATCTAGTCAGCTGGTATAGCAAGAAACAAAGCTCCATCTCACTCTCAACTGCCGAAGCAGAATACATTGCGACAGGGAGTTGTTGTGCCCAATACCATGGATGAAGCAAATGATGATGGGCTATGGAATTGATCAAGAAATCCTAACCATACTATGCGATAACATGAGTGCAATCAACATCTCGAAGAATCCAGTTCAACATGGAAGAACAAAGCACATTGAGCTTCGACATCACTTCATTAGAGAACTTGTTGAAGATGGAATTGTGTCCATACAACATGTCGGGACTACTGAGCAACATGCATATATTCTTACCAAGGCATTGGATCGTGAAAGATTTGAAAAATTAAGAAGGGACCTCGGCCTGTGCACGATCGCCTAAGTTATCACAAAATATGGAATAAGTTTTAATTTATGCAATTATCATTATTAAATTTGTTTTGTAAATATTTCTCATATTTTATTTCCTTGTTTATCTTGATACACACTTACTTAATGAGATTTTCTTAAAAGAGGTAATAAAATCTTCCCAAGTTCAAATTTCAAACTGATGATGTGACATCCGAAGTGACTAGCCTCCAAGAGCGGGAACGATTATCTAAGGGAAAGAATTCAGAATCGTGATCATGGCAGTTTTTGGAAACCGTGATTCTCTTTCCAAAATTCAAATTAGGGGAAGTTTCCTCTCATAACCGATCTCTCAAATCCAATATTGTCTACTTCTTCTCTCCTTTCCTCATAATTCTCTTGATATTCTCTCATAACCTCTCTAAGACACTTGCGCACACCCACTTTCCCTTCATTCATTTTCAGCACAACAATGGTGAAAACACGAGGCAGCCAAAGTTCCAAATCACAAGACCCCACTCCAACATCATCAAAAGGAAGAAAGAAGGTGATTTCCTCGAAGGAGTCAAGTTCCAAAGGTCGAGCAAAAACTTTTCAAAAAGCGATTATTGAACAAACTGTTTCTGAAACTCCCTCCCTTGTACCTGTTCCATTCCAATCTTCATCTCCATCCACTGTCGAAGAGAAGGGTGACAAAGGGGAGGCCACCATCACTGTTCGAGTCCCCCTTGATATTAGAGCCGAAGTAGCAGGAGCCACTACGATGAAACAGAAGGAAGTAGAGACTCAAAAAATGAAGGGCAAAGCGATTTCCTCTTCAAAACCGAAGGAAAAGGCAGTTGCCAGGAAGAGAGCCTCCATCAGTGAGCAGGTTGAAGCAGATCTTGCACAAGCCTTAAAACCCCTGGACTCAATCTTGGCAAATCTTCCGTCACTAGGTGAAGATGTTCAAGGTTCTTTACCCCCTAAAGTTACTGGTTCAATTCCAGAGAATGTCCCAAAGGTGTCCACCACAAAGCCCATGAAGAAAACTCCAGCGAAGAAGCGTGGTGAACCACCCGTAGGTAAGACTGCATCAAAACCAGCAGCACCAAATGTGGAAACTTTGAAAGATCAACAGACGATCACTGCTGCTGATATGCAAAAGAGTCCACCAAAGGAGTCCGAACAGACTACCACTAAATAGGTTGATGAAGAAGAATTGGATCTGGACTATGTTGAGTCAGATGAGGAAAGCTCAGAAGATGAGTCCATGATCGACATCAGTGATGATGAGAAGAATGATGCAGCCAATGAAGTCACAGAAGAGAGAGCCTGGACCGCTAGCCAGCAAAGTAAACATATTCAGAGACAGGAACCTGAACCAACTACTGCAATGGAATCTGAACCTGTTGATGCTGAACACATGGAAGACGTTGATGAGTCAATGTCCGCCGATGAATCAGGATTAAAAGAAAGTGAGGAATCTGGAGGAGACACAACTCAAGCCATAGATGATTACGCGGAGGGGGAGAATCCTGAAAATATCCAAGAAGACAAGTCTGAGGATCTTGGATCACAAGAAACAGAAAGTGACCAAGAAGAATCTGAACATGAGGATGAAGAGGATGCTAATGAAGAAGAGGAAGACATGACGGAAGTCGCGGAACCTCCTGCTGAAAACATCACCAAACCATCTCCAACCCCTTCCCAAGGCGTTCACCAAACCTGTCCGCACTAGAAAAGCAAACTAGGTCTGGTGGTGAAGAATCCTCCAAGGCTGCAGCATCTAAGAAAAGGAAAGCTATTGAATCATCGTCTGAAGATCATGAACCTGAGATCATTGATGCTGAGAATGCAATAAGCACTGAATTCTACTATGAGGTGTTTGAACAGTACTTCACCATAGTACTCGAAAAGATGAAGGTGCATCCAGAGATAAAATTTGCTGCAGAACGATACGAGGAGATGGGATGGCATCAGTACTTGGAGAAAAGGTCTCTGCTATTCTGGGCCACTGAAATCAAACAATTTATAGGACAGCTAGTTAGTCATTTCTATGCAAACCTGAGCGAATATTGTCCTCAACATGAAGAGTCCCTGGTTTGAACTGAGCTATGTTCAGGGAGAACTGTTTGAACTAAAGGTAAAATCCCTCAACAAATTTCTTCAGGTACCCCGTCCTTCCTCCAAATCAGTTTACTCTCGATCGGCAAAATTTAATATGGTCAAGATTGCTGATGAACTCACTGGAAAAGAAGGAAAAAGGATCCACGGTAAAGGGTTGAGTGCTGGGGCTTTAACTCAAAGGTTCTCACTTCTTTACAAATTTTTTGCATATAATGTTATGCCCACAACTAATCACTCTGTTGTGTCAAAGAATATGTGTAAGTTATTGTATGCCATAGATCAAAACTATGAGATCAACTATGGAGCACTTGTGCTTGAACTAATGACGGCATTCGCTGGAAAAATCAAGAGGAAGTACAACACCACACTGCCCTTTCCTGCTCTCATTTCTGAGTACCTGAAGCACCTCCACATAGTTGGGAGCAAGCATGACCGACCTGAAGAAGTGGCTGATTTCAAGTTGTCCTCCGCCCTTGCAAAGAAGAAGCCTGATCTACCTGGACCAGGAGGAAGGATTCCTGCCAAATATGCTTTTACCTTGGTACGTGAAAAACTTGCTGATCATGTAAACCATATGAAAGTTCTGGAAGTGCAGGTTTACACAAGAGCTTTGGAGTCTGAAAAGCTGTTCAGACAGCTTCCAGATGTATGGTCGGATGAGGACAAGGATATGGATACCAATCCAGAGGAGGAATCTGATGCGAATTCCTATGAAAGGGATACCAAAATGTGCACCAGAGGGGGAGTTAAGTTGATATAACCGTTGATCGGTTCCTCTGGCATGCACTACACAAAGGAGGGAGAGTTCTGCTGCTGCTAAGAAAGGGGTTATTCTACTTTTACTTTGTGTTCTGGTTGAACTACTTTAGTGAACTGCTTTGGATATTGCACTATGGCCTGTAAGATTAAACCTTGATTCATGATGATATATTGTGTGCCATATGCTGTTTTGATGTACATGCTCCTAGTTCGATAAGCTATTTGTACGGAGCATTAGAATAGTTTGTCTTTGAATGGGAATTTACGTAAGTGGTGGTTGGGTTCAAATGGGAAGTACTACTTATTGGTTTACCTTATGTTATTGTTTATGCATCGGTTTGATCAACTCATATACTGGCCCACATTCTGCCAAAAAGGGGGAGATTGTTGGGAACTAGTTTTGAGCAAATGTGTTCACAACTGATGTCTGGACTACTTTTGTTGAACCAACCGCATATCTTTTCGACAAACTATTTTGGGAAAGATCAGCTGACGAATCTGCATGGGATTATCTTCCAACGTCTATCTGATCCCTTACCCGGGGAGTACTCATTTAGAATGGCAACAAGATCTTCTATTCCGGGAAACTCCATTCTAAGGAAGGAGTATTATGGCAAGATCTTATTTCCTTATAATGGAGATTTTGAATCACTTCAAAAGGGGCGGCCGTGCTTGTGGAATGTACGACTTTTGAATCAATCAGTTTGCGCATGCCAAAAATCCTTTCGAGTGTGTGATTCATCCATTCCTTCACCATGCTCTAGATTACATCCATCTTGAAGGAAGTCCGATGACCAACACTGCCTTGGGTAATTGGTTAGACGAGGTGCTAGTGTTACATTGATTGAACTTGACGAATTCAATCAAAGCAGTCAAGGAATCGTCTACACTTGAGCTGAACCAAAACAACTCTACAAGAAGAATCCGCAAACAGGTTTCGTCCAAGGGTAACTTGAAGGAGGAGCCTTCAAGAAATTGGAGCAAGATCAGGGAGATCTTCACCAAGACGAGGGAGCGTTTTGGTTCGACAATTCAACTGTTTGGAGATCGGAGTTTGGTGGATTATTCATTATTGTTTTGATCGTGGATCATTGAAAAACACTTAGTGAAATCTCCTGGATTGGTATCCCCCAGACGTAGGCTTAGGCCGAACTGGGTCAACAAATCCTTGAGTTTGTTTACTACTTTTCAGTTTATTTTCATTCCGCTGCTTATTTATTTCAAACTGAATAACATGTCAACGAAATGTGTTTGAACCAGTTTACAGGACTAGTTTGCATGTTATCCCACTAAACGGACCTAACAGTTTGGTACGTCGAAGTCGTTAAAGTCATCATTGGAGCAGTCACTAGGGCCACCGAGTCATAGCTGGAGGACAATGGGTAATGACTTTTAAGTTTAGTTTAAGGATAATTATACAACATTTAAATTAATTATGAAAATAAAGTTTTTGTGTACTAATAATTATAAAATGAAGGTTGAGAGATGATGCTTATACAAGAAAGTTGGGCTGTAAGCAGGAAAGAGGGTTGCAAAGCTTGGAGGATATTCAAGTGGTGGGCTTAAAGCAAGTGGGTTTAAAACAAGAGAGTCCACGAAAAATTCAATACCCTCCTCAATCCAACCATGGAAACCAAATTCAATACGTATTAATGATAACTGCATAGGGTTTGTTAGAGATAGGACGACATCCTTTTTTTTTTTTCTTTACATTTTAAAAAGTTACGTACATACTCAAAATCTTATAGTTTGGACCCTTTTATAGTTTTGTCTACGTGTAATCAATATAATAAGTTATATAGTAACCAACATACTAAGTACTACGTGGTAATTGATCATAATGAGTAACCAAATTCAATATGGACATCCTTTTTTTTTTTTTTTTGTGCGGCGTGTGTATGAAGGGCCAAGGGGCGAATTCAGGGTACTGATAATAATTGACCATAATGAGTAATCATGTTCACTAATTTGTAGGCATTTGAGACAATTGATCCAAAGTACTATGATAAATGTTATAAAGTGTGAAGTTCTCATATGAGAGAATGTTGGAGACAAAGTTCATATTCTTAGAATGTCTGATTGCGCATTTGATTCAAGGGTCTCATTCAAGTTTGAGAGAAGACATTTCCGTTATTTTTTGCTATGCTTTGACGATAAACAAAAGTTAAAGTTTAATATCTTTCACATGTTTTTTATTTTTTTATTTTTTTTAGGATCATGTCTTTACGCATGGCCGATTACGAAGTACTCCCTGCGTCTTACACTTCATGTTTCACGCAATCCAATACATATTTTTAATGCTTAATATATCAAATTGTATAAAAGTAAAAATTATAAAAATTTGATATTCTAAATGTATGCGATTAGACGAATCCAACAAGATCTCACTTGATTATATTTTATCTTATATAATTATGTTAAAAAGTTGAATTAAAACTACTTAATGAATAGTAATTACTATGCAAACGTAACCTTTAAAAAAAAACAGGGCGAGTATATGTTGTTTTATGTGTGACAAAACATGCTGCACTCAAATTTCTTTAATGCCATGAAGATCATTGGAGTGATAAAAAACGTACATTGAAGATTGTGCATGTACATTTAAATGTACCAATTAAGAGAAGTGAAAGATAAATATATAATACTAACATTATAATGAAAACATTTTATTTTCTTCTAATGAAATTTTAAAATTGACTAATTTATTGACATTCTTTTTAAAATACATATATTAACCTACATTCATATTTTATTAAATTAATATTTTAATACACATTATTGTTTTTTTCTCTATAAATAATTAAAATATAATATTGGGAATGAAAATTGACCCAAGAGATCACGTTTCTTGCATTTCAACCATGTGTTGGGGTTCAATTCCTACCCGGCCCCTATCCCTCCCCTTTATTCATCTTTGTAATTTGTGTGACTTGGGCTTCCATACACTTTTGTCGACACATAGGTATCAATGTTTTTTTTTTATAAAAAAAAGAGTAAAATATAATACTCTTTCTTAGCATTGTTATGTTAGGCAGTTGGATTATACATATTCTCAGAATCACAGCCAACGACTTAATGCTTATTCATTAAATATTTTAATAATCACAGCCAACGACTTAATGCTTATTCATTAAATATTTTAATAATTAAAATTGTTAGAAACAAAATGGACTTAGGGATTTAACCCAAAACTAATTGTTAGTAGGTAGAGTGGGTAGGGGTGGGAATAGGCCGGGCCGCCCGACAGGGGCCTACGGCCTGGCCTATTTAAGGCCTAGCCTGGCCCGGCCTTTTTACGAAAGAGGTTAGGCTCAGATATTTTCAAAGGCATTTTTATCTAAATAGACCTAGGCCCGGCCTCATAAAAAGTCTATTTGGCCTATAAGGCGGCCTGTTTAACTTTTTAATATAAATTTTCTAAAATTTATTAATATATTTATTTGTTAATATTTATTAATTATTAATTTAATATTTAAATAGGCTTAAAGCCTGGCCTATTTAAGTAAAAATGCCAGTCTTAGGCCTATAAACAAAGCCTATCAAAGGCTATAGGCTATAGACCAGGCTCAGGCCTTGCTAAAATTTAAAAAGGCCTAGGCCGTTCAAGGCCAAGTCTGGCCTGGCCTGGCCTATTTCCAGCCCTAAGAGTGGGTGATGCACATATAAATAGGGTGGGACATTATAACACCCCTCCACTGATGATATTCATCTCAGAAACAACGAGATACCCAAATGAGTACTCATGGCTCTGATACCATGTTAGAAATAAGATGAACCTATGGCTTCAACCAAATACCAATTTGTAGTAGGTAAAGTGGCACATGTTCATATCCCAACATATAACAGGGGATACCCAACATATAACCGATGTGGGACATTATATGAAAAATAATATGATTTTAAACAAAAACATGTAATCGTGGGAATGATGATTTGGCCTAGTGGCCATACCCCCAACTTTCAATCTTATGGTTGGGATTCAATTTCCGCACATCCTCCTATCCCCCTTTATCCCCTTCACCCGCGTTCTAGTTCCTTAAAAAAGCAATATTTATGAATGGAGTTTAATTATTGCCTGTATTTATTGGGCTTCGGCCCGCAAGGAAAGACTATATAAGTGTCCACATAATTACAAGTACTATAATAATTTTTTTAGGCACCGACTCACTGAGTTTGGCCTAAAACCTAAAAACACTTAACCCCTTAACAGAAATACTCCATCCGTCCCATTATTTATGTCCCACTTTCCTTTTTTATCCGACTCAACTCTTTTGTCTCATTTCCATTTTAGGAAATAATTAACATAACCATTCAACCTACTCTAATCACATCACATCAACAAATAAATATATTTAAATTTAAACACACTACCATTAATAAATTCAAACTCACAACCATCAAATCACACATAAATAAATCAATTTAAAAAATTCAAATTCATTACAATCACATCACATAAATTCCTAATTTACCTCCTCACTTTAAACACTAAACTACCCCTACATTAAATACTAATCATCCCACATAAAATATCGTGTCAAAAGTTGAGACACAATAAATGGGACGGAGGGAGTATCATACTAATAAGGTTGTTTATAAGATTTTTTTGGAAGGTGCTTAAACAAAAATTTATAAAACTAAAACAATATCATACTCATATGAGAATTTAAGTTGGTTTCGCCGTACCAATATTTACATTTTTTTAATTTTTTTGGCGAAGACCAATAATTTACATCTTACTAATCATTTAAGATGTTGAATCGGATGTAGACAAATCCCAATAAAATTTTACCAATCAACTTTTGGTTTGATGAGTTCAAAGTTCGTCCCAAACTTGGGCTGACCTTTTTACTCTTGTCAACACACAAATAGGATTGTGCAATTAATCATTTTTCCACCTTAGCTTTTCCCCAACCTTTTTCAACCACTTCGGCTTGTGAAGCTCACAAGAAATGTTATCACTACTTTCCCACTTTTCCCCCTATCAAAATAACATTTGGATTCATCAATAATGCTCACAAGAAATATCAATCTAACTTCATCCTATTTGATTGAATGAAAACATTAATTAACGATTAAAAGAATCATTCAACTGCATATGAAAAAACGCAATAGATTTGAATTTGTATATGCCTCCTAATGCGAAAAAGCAAAGAAAGAAGCTAATTAACAATTTAAGACCTTTGAAACATATATATAGACTTTGACCATTCTCAATTTTAATACACATGAAGAGGGATTGTTTTGCATTACAAAAAAAAAAAGTGGAACATCCCTTGATGCAATAAAAAAAAAAACACAAGATGCACCAACTATGACTCAACACTTGTTCATCAAGACAATGACGAAGAAGTAAACCTGACATGGGATGCACGATTCCTCATCCAGCCATACAAGAATTTCCCTTCCAAATCTCCAATTAATATCCCCAAAACAACAGAAAAGCAAAAAGAATACCACATCAATCGAATACTCCCTTTGGCAGCCAATTTCCATATGACAACGCCAACAAGAAGTTTGCTCAAGATCATCCTCCTTGGAGACAGTGGGTACTGTATTTATGATTCTATGGTTTGATCATCCTTATTCCTTCCTTGATATTTTCTTTTTTATGTTTTCAAGTTTTTGAGATTTCTGAGATCGTACAGTATTTGTACGTTTTCTCTAACTACTCATATATTTTTATTGTTTTCTGTTTGTATCACATTTTTTTTATTACCATTTTTCAGTGTGGGGAAGACATCTTTATTGAATCAGTATCCTTTCCGATCTTACATATGATGTTTAGAATTTAGGACTGACTTTGCCTAATGCTATCAACTTACAGAACAAAAACCGCAATAAGCTTTGATTTTATTATAGACTATTTTTGTTGCCTTTAACTGATAATTCCTCAGATATGTACACAAAAAATTCAGACCTCAGTACAAAGGAACAATTGGTGCCGATTTTTTCACCAAAGAAGTGCAGATTGATGACAAATTGGTCACTTTGCAAGTAAGCCAAAATTCAACGTTGTCATACTTCATCTCTATTTTAGAAATTCTAAATATATATATCCGGACAGATATGGGATACTGCCGGACAAGAGAGGTTTCAAAGCCTAGGCGTCGCCTTCTACAGAGGAGCAGATTGCTGCATTCTTGTGTACGATGTTAATGTATACAAAACTTTTGAGACTCTTCAGAATTGGCTTGGAGATTTTCTCAAACAGGTTGATGACTTCGATTCTAGCTTGTTGAATCCGAGTCGTTAATAATTTGTGTTAGGCAGAATTTCCGATGTTGAAACTTTCACCTGCAGGTTGAGCCTGCAAATCCTGAGACGTTCCCCTTTGTGCTTATCGGAAACAAGATGGATGTCGATGGTGGTAATAGCCGCGTGGTAAGAGAGGCTCGTTGAATTTCCATTGTTACCTCCAGTGTACCAAATTGTTTAATTTATCAGAGCTATTGTTGAATCTTGATTTCAACATTGAAGAACAGAGATTTCAAAAATGCCTTGAACACTGCAGGTCTCAGAGAAAACAGCAAGAGACTGGTGCATTTCCAAGGGGAACATACCTTACTTTGAGACATCGGCCAAGGAAAACTACAACGTTGATGCTGCATTCGAGAAAGCAGCCCAGACCGCCCTCGACAATGATCCCATAAACATGTAAGAATAACCCCTGGAAAAACCTGATGCATGAATTGATTCTTACACACAAGCTTCCAATTTTATTCTATTTTTCTTTTCTTCAAAATTATCTTATTCGATCCGCGTCTTCCTTTTTTGTTTTCAGTTGGCAGTTGGATGAAGAGATGCCATCTCATATGTGAGCAACTTAATATTACAAACACTGGTAAATGAAATTGCTTTCTGTATTACAATTGTTGTAATGATTAGATGTATATGATGGATGCAGTGATCTTCAAAGAATTCCAGAATCAATTTCTGGAACTGAACACTCTAGAGGAGGAGAAGGAGGAGGAGGAGGATGTGCGTGCTGATAAAATAGTCCATTATACTTATTATTCTTTAAATGTATTATTATTAATGTATATGATACCAGTATTTAATTTTACTGTGAAAAATTTGTTATAAGTATTATATTCTGAGAAGGTCGACTTCGTCATAGTATTTATTTGTTGATTCTTTCATTGAATAAATATCTCATACACACTCTGTAATTGTGGTTTGAAAATTTAGATCGTTCACTTGATGTACAGTTGAGGATTTACTTATTGCACGTAACTGTTGGTACACACTCGATCCCCCCTCTCTTTTTGTAATTGCAGCATTAATGTTTTGGGCACTGTTCACGGTTTAACTTTGTTTCAAATTTTTATTATACTTATGAAAGAAATAACATAGTTAAGTGAGATCGTGTTAGATTAGTCTAAAGTTATACTTTTATAATATCAACTTTTTATATTTTTAATTGTACACAATTTAAGTAATTAATCTTTGAAAATGTGTATCGTCATGTGTGCATGTGACATATGTTACATTTCTAAAAAGACGGAGATAGTATTATACTCCCTCCGTTTTTTGGGTTTGCACCACATTGGGAACAGACACGCATCCGATGCATATTTTCAATCATTAATAATTTAAATTATATACAATTAAAAATTATAAAAAGTTGATATTTTAAACTACAAGTTAGATTAATCTAACAAGATCTCACTTGACTATGTTTTTTCTTCAATAACTATGATAAAAATTTGAGACAAAGTTAAACTGTTTATAGTGCCAAAAACATCAATGTTATTAACCTCTCTGGCATCCTTTATTTATACTCCCTCTTATTTTATTTTTGTTTCAATTTTTTTAATATAAAGGTTCACCTTCCATTTGCCATGCATGATGCATCTTAAGAAATGTTGCTTCTCCTCTTATTTTCCCTCACACGCCAATTTCTTTCTTCTTTTTAAACCAACTTTATTTAATCAAATATAAAAATTAGACATTTATTTTAAAAGATCCAAAAAAGAAAAAATAAACCACCTAAAAACGAAGGGAGTATATTTTCATAAGCTTAAAGAATGCAAATGCTTTGTCAAGAAATTGGATTCTAATCAAAACTGATTCAATTCATTTTTTAATGTTGGAATTCAGACCACAAACCAAACGGATCCTAGAAATTATACCCACGTTGAACTATCAAAAAGATTGCAGTTCGAATCATATAGTTGGCGGATTCAAAAAAAAAAAAAAAAAAAAAACAAAACAAAAAAGGCACTGGACCTAATTAAGGATGAGCAGGCAGCATGAAAGCAGTTGAAATCAAATGGTTCAAAAACAATTTCTTAACATCTATAATAGAAAGTAACTAGCCAAAATTTACTGCTCTGGTTCAAGCAGTCAACCTCTTTATCGGTCGGTTATAATTGATGTAGTTTCATGTTTAATGTGAGCAAGTTGGGGGGCTAATCACCAAAAGTACATATAGCAGGAGACAAATCAATTCAATTCTATGGCAATGATGACTTCGCCTAGTGATCATATCCCGGCTTCTAACCTTATGGTTGGTGGTTCACCTGGTCCTTTATCTCTCCCCTTTATCTCATTTATAATTTGTGTGGTTTGGGCTCCCATACACCTTTGACGATACATGAATGCCAATGTATAATATATATATATATATATATATATATATATATTAATTCAATTCCACCACTTGATAATCAAATCTAATAATCAGCAAATTATTGTGCGCGATGTCACTCATGCATTATATATAACAATATTCAAATTACTCGTTTCTATATGTATATAAGCTACTCAACAAATTTTTAGCAGACAAACTCATTGTCGAAAGTTGAAATTCAATATAGCTTGGTAATTACTCTGTGGACTTGATCCAAAGACAGAGTGAAACGGTGCAATGGGAGACAGGGAATTATAGGTAATGACTTTCACGGTAAATCAATTATTGCATTTTATCTATAGATAGGCCCTACATACAGGCTACAATTATAAGTATAACCTGCAATCCCAATTATGCAATATATGACAATATTACTAACATTCTCTGCATCAACATTTTGCTTAATGTTAATTTTAATTAACCTAAGTTAATATGTGTAGATCCCCTTTAATATCAAGATTCGGTTATGGATGTTGATGCTATGTTCTAACTACGGTTTGTCAAAAGCAATAAAGAACGCAGCAAATTTGTTAACCCAGTTCGGTCCTTCCGACCTACATCTGGGGGATACCAATCCAGGCGACCTTTACTAGACCAAAAACCAAGAACACAAACACGCTAACAAATGCCTAACACCTGAAACCAAACTCTACCACTAGATGATCAATCCAGTCGAGCAAACGTCGTTGGGACTCCCCCTCAACACGTCTGTAGGGAACTCACCATAATTGGAATCTTCAAAGGCAAAGGCACGATCACTGTTTGTCGTTCACCATGGCTTTCATCTTGATCGCTGAATTTCTCCAGAACTTCTTGAATGATTGAAGATTGCAATATCTTCAGATATCTCAGTGTAAACTCTATCTCTAATCTTGCTCTTCTAATAATATCTCTATGAATTCTTGAAGAACATATACAAGACTCTCTCTCTGTAATCTCTAAGAATGAATGAAAAATAAAATCGCTCAAAAACCTTACTAAGATTACAGACTCTACAATATTTAAAATGAATACAATACAAATAACTTCTAACAGAGTTAACTGTCTGTCGTCGTTATCGGAATGTGCTAACACCTGTAGATCATCTCAATGAAAAGTATACGGTTAGGTTGTCAAAGTAATGTACTAACAATCTCCCCCACATTTCATGGAGATGATGATCCATCACAAGGTGTCTATCAAAAATATCAATAATGCAAGCATTGATCAAATAAGAACAGCACATCATCAATATAACAAAAATATGAACAAAGTAAAGCATCAATCAGAGACAATAGTTTAGAGAGTTCATAATCCATCATAGTCCATCCAAAAACAAAAACATAAGAAATAGAGTGTTATCAGCAGAGAGTTTCAACATCCATCAGACAATCACCAAAAAACCATTAAAAGTTTCAGTCAGAAAGTCGTTACCCAAAAACCTTACCACACCAATACCTCCACCAAAATAGACACCACCAGCAGCCTTTTCTCCCCCTTGATGGATCAAACAACTCCATCAGAAGAATCTTCCTCTTCATCAGCAAATGGATTTTGCTCTTCAGAACGAGCTCCGCTTGAAGAAGCCTTGCGGGTATGAGAGAGGGATCCTGGCAGCATACTCACAATCTGAGCAATCTTTCGCTTGGTGGCTATGGCATCTTGGCTAATTTTAGTTAGTTTATCACTGAGAATCAGTAATTCAGACTTGATTTGCTGGACAAGATCAGCGCCAGATGGGGGTGGTCCTTCTTTGAAATCATTGTGTTTGTCACGAAGATCAGTAGAAGGTGAATGCACATTGATCTTAATCAGATCATCCTTCTTCATTTTGATTCCATTGTGGTGCAGCAAGAGTGTTATAAGAGCAGGGTAGGGTAGACTTGCAGATTTTGTGATCAAATCACGAGTATAACCTAGCATTCTTTTCAGAACAAGAAGTCCAAAGTTCATTAGTTCAATACCAGAATCAATGCAAAACAAGAGTTTACCCATCTCAAGAGAAGGCTGTGAAGCATTGGATGTCGGCAGAATGTTGGCACGACAAAGATAGAATAGGCAGTGAAACTTCATTGTCATGTCTGAGACACTGCACTTGTTTCGACCAAAGTCAAAAGCCCTCTCATTCGAGATAGTGTAAGCAATGTCAGCAGGGGAATGAGGTAGATACTCCAGAGGATCTCCGAGGTCGTCGTTGGGAGCAAGTTCTAACAACGAATTGATAACACCAGGGGTTAGATCAATAAACTTGCCACGAATGTACATCTTACCAAACCAGGGAGATTTTTTGTTCAGAACATCAGGGTGTAGATTTGCGTAGAATTATCTGACCAAGGTTGGAGAGTAAGCTTTGAAGACTCGTGCCCATTTTAGCAAATGCCTCTCTTCAAGGAATTCATCAAACCCTATTTCGGTGTAAGTGTTGTGAACAAATGTCTCTTCTGGAATAAACTTCCTGTTGACAAGATCCTTTGTGCCAAACAGCATCATCTCTTTAGAAAAATAGGTCATATTGAACGGCTTTTGAGATAGCAAATCCCTTTGTGACTTCTCTGGTGTCCTGCGCGTTTTGGGTCGTTTGGCTGTTGTGCCAACATCGCTTGTTGAAGAGCTTCTCTTCTTCTGTGTGGATCTGGTAGCAGGTCGTCGGACCTCTGTTTGAACTCCTGCTTGATTAGGAACTTGTGGTTCATTGTGAGGTAGAATGTCATCCTCCAAATTTACATTCTCGGCTTCCGTTTCAGTGGGATCAGAGGGGTTTTCCATAGGATTCTCAGTAGTTTCTTGAGTAGGGTTTTGAGTAGGATCCTGAGGAGGGTTTGGAGGTGGATTTCGAGGAGGAGAAGGAAACATAGTGATAAAAGGCTTAGCGTTTTCGGCAAACTCAGTAAGTTGGGTTTCAACAGTTTCAGAGTTGGTTTGAGCAGCATTTTCGGCAGTGGCATTAGGTTCCTCAACAACATTTTCAGAGGGATTTGGGGTTTCGGAGGTAATCGGAGGTTCCGAGGTAGTTGGGGCTTGATCGGAAACCTTCTCGGGGTGGTTTATAGAGGAAGACGAAGCCATAGTGTTGTATTTCTGCAAACTCAAACTCAAAACTAAAATATGGTAAGATTGAAACATAAACTACTGATATAAAGAGAGAAAAACGAAGACGAAGAGGTGAGAGAGAAAGAACAAGAGTGAAAGTTTCCCCTTTGACGTGCGACGTGAGTGTTAGTTTGCAGTCATCATTACTAAGAGGACAACGATTTCTCCAAACTCTATCCAAAAGTATTTTGGGCCTACAAAAACTCATGGGCTAGATCAAGTGCAAATATGTAAAAATAAACATAAACATGATCAAATTTAACAAGAATAACAAAGGCCCATAATAGATCTTAGTGTTTCAAACCTTTCACCGTCGAGTGCTTTAGTAAGGATGTCAGCACGTTGTTCTAACGTCCCGATGTGTTCAATATTGCACACATTTTCTTCTACCAAGTCTCTTATAAAATGATAACTTATATCAATATGTTTGCTGCGATTATGAAGAACAGGGTTCTTAGAAATGTTAATCGCGCTGGTATTATCACAATAAACCTTGAAACCATCCTTTTTAACTCCATAGTCATCAAGCATTTGCTTCATCCACATTAACTGAGAACAACAACAAGTAGCTGCTATATATTCAGCTTCTGCTGTAGAGAGTGCTACTATATTCTGTTTCCTTGAAAACCAAGACACTAGGTTGTTCCCAAGATAAAAACATCCTCCGGTTGTTGATCTTCTATCATCACAACATCCTGCCCAATCTGAATCCGTATATCCTATTAAGTCCAAATCAGATCTCTTAGAAAACCATATTCTCATACCAATAGTTCCTTTGATGTATCTCATAATACGCTTGACTGCTTTAAGATGAGACTCTTTTGGATTTGATTGAAATCTTGCACACACTCCAGTGTAAAAGAAATATCAGGTCGAGTAGCAGTAAGATAAAGTAGACTTCCAATCATACTTCTATACAACTTCTGATCTACTTTGTTTCCTTGATCATCTTTAGAAAGTTTCTGTTGTTGTCCTTGCGGTTTTCTAGCAACCTTACTATCTTGAAGACTAAATCTCTTAAGTATATTGAGAGCATACTTCTCTTGACTTAAAAAGATTCCTTCATTCTGTTGTTTCACTTGTAATCCCAAAAAGTAAGTTCACCTATCATACTCATCTTGAACTCGGATTGCATTGACTTGACAAAGTCGTTCCTCAGTTGTTCTGACGTTGCTCCAAAGATGATATCATCTACATATACTTGTGCAACAATCAGATCGTTGTTCTGATGTTTAACGAACATTGTCTTATCTGCATTACCTCTTTTATACCCATTGTTGATGAGAAATGTAGACAACCTATCATACCAAGCTCTTGGAGCTTGTTTGAGACCATATAGAGCTCCCTTAACCCGATAGACATGATTAGGTTTAGATGGATCCTCAAAGCCAACAGGTTGTGCAACATAGATCTCTTCCTTTATTTTCCCATTGAGAAATGCAGTCTTTATGTCGATTGATAAAGCTTAAAATCCATAGAACAAGCAAAAGCTAAAAGAATTCGAACAGCTTCCATCCTAGCAACTGGGGCAAATGTCTCACCATAATCAATTCCTTCAATCTGAGTGAAACCTTCAGCAACAAGACGTGCTTTATTTCTAACAATGTTCCCTTGTTCATCTGTCTTGTTCCTAAAAACCCACTTTGTGCCAATCACATTGATGTTTGCAGGGTGTCCTACCAACTCCCAGACATCATTCATTTGAAATTGTATCAACTCATCTTGCATGGCTGTTATCCAATATTCATCCGTAAGGGCTTCTGAAACATTCTTTGGCTCTATCTTAGAAACAAAACAATTCATCCCTGCTAATTCTCTATAATCAGCTCTCCGGTTCCTTGTTTGTCTCTGAGCATTTGGATCACCAATGATATCTTGTTGTGAATGATGTTTCAGAGCTCTTGGACCTTTCCTTTTATTAGGAACAGAAACTTTAGGACTTGAATCAGTATTATCTGGATTTTGTTCATGATCTGCATCTTCATCATCATCAACTGTTATCCCTTCAGGTGGTTGTTGACTGGATGTACCAACGACAGGGTTGTCTGAGGCGGTATCAACACTACGAACTATATCATCATCATCCTTTCTAGGTAAAGCATACTTATCCTCAAATAAAACATTTACTGTTTCAGTAACCTTTCTGGATTGAATCAGATAAACTCGATAAGCTATTGAGTTATTGGAATACCCAAAAACCATCCTTCTTCAGCTCTAGCATCAAATTTCTTAATTTGCTCTCTATCCCTGTAGACAAAACATTTACATCCAAAAATATGAAAGTATTTAACAGTAGGAGTGTTACCATTCCAGATTTGATATGGAGTGTTGTTAGTGTGCGGTCTCAACAACACACGATTGATGATGTGACATGCTGTATGAATTGCTTCTGCCCAAAATGATTTGCTAAGGGTACTAGAATGCAGCATTGAACGAGCCATATCCTAAAGTGTTCTATTCTTCCTTTCAGCAATCCCGTTCTATTGTGGAGTCTTTGGGGCTGAGAACTCATGAAAAATTCCATGGTTGTTACAGAAATGTTCAAACTCCTGGTTTTCAAACTCGCGTCCATGGTCAAATCTAATTCTTTGAATTTTGACTTGCTTCTCATTCATCAGTTTCAGACTAAGCTTCTCAAATTATTGAAATGCTTCATCTTTGCTCCTAAGAAAACATACCCAAGTGAATCTTAAAAAATCATCAACACAAACTAAAACATACCTCTTGCCATTTAAGCTTTCAGTTTCAGTTGGACCCATAAGATCCATATGAATTAGTTTTAGACAATGATTTGTAGAGATTCCATCAGTCTTCTTATGTTGAGCTCGGGTCTGCTTCCCTTTTGAACAATCAACACAAGTAAGGTCTTTGTTATTCAGTAGTTTAGGCAGACCTCTGACAGCAGCCGAACAACTCAGTTTGTACAAGGTTTGATAGTTGAGATGTTCAAGCCTTTTGTGCCATAAGTTTGTGAGGTCATCCTTGCTTACAAGTGCTTGTGCCAGATTAGCTTCCAAAGTATAACAATTGTTCTTTGATCGTTTGTCTGTCATGATATTATCTCTCCTGCAATCAAATACTTGACAAAAATGCTTATTAAAGATAACAAGAGAATCTTCATCACATAATTGACTAATTGAAATGAGATTAGTAGTAAGTCCTTCAACATGATAATCTCTAGAAAGTTGAGAGAGTTCACCATCCTTTACATTACCATAACCTGTGATTTTGCTTCTAGCACCATCACCAAATACCACATCTCCACAAACTCTATCAGTGAAATTGCTTAGTATATCCTTACTACCTGTCATGTGCCTTGAACAACCTGAATCAAAGTACCACTTTCTGGAACGAGGTTGTTGTTGCGATGATAGAACAACTAGGCATTGACTCTCCTTTCTCTTAGGTACCCACTCCATTTAAATTTTGATCTTTTTCTTCAAATCTTCATGGGGCCAGACAACAGGGCGACCATTCATGAGATCACGAACAATTCTCATGCAGGTTTCTGCAGTGTGACCAGGTAAACTACAATAGAGACAGTCTCTGCGTCGTTTATGTGATATAGAGACATCCTGCTGTGACAGTGAGTTTGATTCTGCATTTAGACTTCCACCACTAACAAATAGTCTTTTTCCAGTAGATGATTGATTTTTGTAACCAATTCCAGTCATATCCTTGTAGCTTTTTCCAATGGATAGAACTTCATCTAATTTGCCTTTCCCTTTAGCCATCTTCTCCAAGTCAGCAACTCGAATCTTCAGTTTGATAGATTCTTCCCTGAATAACTCTTACTCTTTGGTCAAAGTAGTCATCTGAAGTTTCACTTCATCATACTTTCCTTTAAGAATTTTTAGATCATCAACAGCTTTAAGCTTTTCAGCTTCAACTTTCTCCAAAGTCAGATTGATGTCAGTGAGTTGTTTAGACAACTGCTCATTCTCCTGAACAGCATCATCATACTCCTCTTTAAGTTCTTCATAGATATCAACTAGTTCTTTGTAGAGACTACCTGATTCAGCTGATACAATAGAATAAATGTCAGTAATTAATTGTATTGACTCGGAGTTACCTTTAGAAGAGGTAGGGCTGGCATCTCTTGTCATGAATGCAACAACATCTTCATCATCACTTGATTGATCATTTTCAGCTTCATCTCCATAGTCATCACTCAAAGTTGCTTGAAGTGCTTTCCCTTTCTTTCTCTTAGCAGTAGGACATTCAGCTCTCACATGGCCTTTTCCTTCACATTCAAAACATATAATCTCAGAAGATTTATCAGACTTATCAACATCTTTGTCCTTCTTAGATTTTCTGAACTTTCTATCAGATTTCTTCTCAAATCTGTTGTTCTGCTTCTCCGTTGTTACTGGGTTGTCAGAACATCGATTTTTCTTCTGAAATTTCTTGAAATGCTTATTCTGAAGCATCTTTCCAATCCTCTTGGAGAGTAAAGAAACTTCTTCTTCAAAATCATCAGCAGGTTCATCTTCGGCTTTGAATGCAATGTTCTTGTGCGATTTTTCTGAGGCTAAATGATTTATCTCATATGTTTGAAGAATACCGACCAATTCCCTCAAGGACATAGTCTTGATCTTCTCAATTTCTTCAAGGGCTGCAACTTTTGCGGAGTACTTCACAGAAACAGTACTAAGAAATTTCCTCACGAGCTTTGATCCTTCAAAAGTCATACCAAGGGCTGTGGCTTGATTCACAATATCTTGAAATCTTCCAAAATAGGTTGTGATATCCTCATCATTTGTCATTCTCAAGCTGTCAAAGATCGATTCTATGCGCTGTAGACGGGTTGTCTTGACATCCTCCGAACCTTCATATTGAGTTTCCAAGAAATTCCAAGCTTCGTAGGCGGATGTACAATTAGCGATCATTCTGAATTGCGCTTCATCCATAGCACCGCTGATAGCATTAAGAGCTGTGTAATTAGCTGATCTTGCAATTCTCTCGGCCTATGTGAGTTCGGCATTGGTAGCAAGCCGAATTGTTGTTGTAGCCATTTCTCCTTCACCAGTGCGAACCTCTCTTGTTTGTTGAGTCCATGGTTCTATAACTGAGTCCCAAACACCATCTCCTTGTGCCAAAAGATAATTCCGCATCCTAGCTTTCCAATACACATAACCGTTTCCATCGAACAAAGGCGGACGAGTGTTAGACGCTCCTTCTCGGCTCATGATTTTTGAATCTTGAATGAATGGATTTTCTCAGTTACGTTAAAGAATTTGCTCTAATACCAATTTGTAGGTCCCCTTTAATATCAAGATTCGGTTATGGATGTTGATGCTATGTTCTAACTACGGTTTGTCAAAAGCAATAAAGAACGCAGCAAATTTGTTAACCCAGTTCGGTCCTTCCGACCTACGTCTGGGGGATACCAATACAGGCGACCTTTACTAGACCAAAAACCAAGAACACAAACACGCTAACAAATGCCTAACACCTGAAACCAAACTCTACCACTAGATGATCAATCCAGTCGAGCAAACGTCGTTGGGACTCCCCCTCAACACGTCTGTAGGGAACTCACCCTAATTGGAATCTTCAAAGGCACGATCATTGTTTGTCGTTCACAATGGCTTTCATCTTATCGCTGAATTTCTCCAGAACTTCTTGAATGATTGAAGATCGCAATATCTTCAGATATCTCAGTGTAAACTCTATCTCTAATCTTGCTCTTCTAATAATATCTCTATGAATTCTTGAAGAACATATACAAGACTCTCTCTCTGTAATCTCTAAGAATGAATGAAAAATGAAATCGCTCAAAAACCTTACTCAGATTACAGACTCTACAATATTTAAAATGAATACAATACAAATAACTTCTAGCAGAGTTAACTGTAGGTCGTCGTTATCGGAATGTGCTAACACCTGTAAATCATCTCAATGAAAAGTACACGGTGAGGTTGTCAAAGTAATGTACTAACAATATGTGTGGACAAACGCATCAAATTAATGGTTATCATATAATATCAGCAAATGATTGATCGAGCCAAAGTAGAAAAACCAGTTTAATTTATGAAAGCCACACACCCAATAATTGTCCCTTATAAATGGAAAAGGTATAAGGTCTTTGTCTTATAAGTGGCTCGCAGTGGCTCGTGAGAGCCTCTAGCTAATAAGACTCATCAAATAATAAGGCCTAATAAGAGCATGTAGCCATGCTCGCTACATGCTTTTATTGCATGTTGACGGCAATGCACCTCAAAATTTAAGAGTTGCAACTCATTACACTACAAAACAGTTAAAACGAATGTACCGCTAATTAAAAACGATGCTAACCTCTATCTATCTATATATATATAAATATATATATATATATATAAAAATATATATATATATAAATATATATATATATAAATATATATATATTCGTGACGGCTATAGAGGTTACTGACAAATGGCGACATTATTTCGTAGATCCGTCAATGGTGGGTTTATCGACCGATAAGCAAGACTCTATTTCCGACAACCAACAATGGGCAGCTCTCTGTTGGTCCACGAGCTTCCAATTCAAAACCAAATTAATTAATGATGTGTGGATTGGTCCTAACCCGTATAAAATAGGGGGCATCCTATCATTTCTTCGATGTAGGATCTTTAACACAGCCCCTCACCCTATCCCACATTGGATCGGCAACACACAACACATGAGTGTTATAGCTCTGATACCACTTGTTAGACATGAGTCTTATAGTATAATTCTGGAAGAGTCGGCGGTAAAAAGTCTCAATCTGAGGGTACTTTCAAGTCTTCAAAGTCGAACCATTATAACATCATTTGATTTTATTGCCTTGCTTAATAATTAGGACACGCCATCTATTTCAATATTCCTTCAAACTCCATTATTAATAATGGACCAATAATACCTCAAAGATTATGTGTGATCTCCAAGATTTTCAATTGCTGCCGCTTGTTTAATTTATTTGTTCACTCTTTTTTTTGTGTGTGTGGATGCAAAATTTAGGTAGGCAAGAGAGTGAAATTTAGAGGTGAAAAATGTTCGCGATACGACACTAAATTAAAGTAGAAACGCCTAATTTGGTTTAATTTTGACTATCGAGAGCGGTGTCTAAATTATGGTAATGATATATGAGATCACAACACATACAACGCAAGGTAAGAGGAATTTTATATGATAAATTGCTTTTTTGCCCTACTTGGGTCCCAATCCGATAGAATTTTATAGGACTAAAATGCGAACGTAAATTATATTATTACCTTATAAAACCAAAAAATAGAGAGAAGAATTACTGAAAATGAAACATCAAATTATATAAAATTGTACAATTACCCCAAAAATATAATCGTCACGATCAAACTTAACAGACGGACATAAAATGGGGAAAAAATCTCATTATATTAGGGATGAAAACGGTACGGATACGGTCGGATAATGTCGGATACGGATATTATCCATATTTTTTTTGTCGAATTCGGTATCGAATACGAATGGGCCGGATACGAATACGGTTTCGGATATTTCGGATTACGGATACGGTACGGATACAGGACGGATATATGACGGATACGGATTCAATCGGATACAGATTATCGGATAATTTTTTATAATCTTTTTTGAAAATTTGATATTTTTTTATAATTATTAATCATTTTTAATTATTAAATAATAATATATTAATATATTCGAATATCCATATTTAAAATCCGGATAATATCATATCAATTTTTGGATACGGTCGGATATTCTCGGATACGGTTATATATTTTCGGATACGGATACAAATGCGAATATTAAAATACGGATTCGGTTTCGGATACAAATATTGAAATATCCGTCCGGATAGTCAAAAACGGATTCAGATTCGAATATAATCGGATACGGCATCGGATCGGTCGGATATTTACCGTACCGCTTTCACCCCTACATTATATGGGATCAAATTTGAAAAAAAGATTATAAACATGAAACAAAAAACAAAGAGATATAACCCATAGTTGTTAAGATCCCGATCCTGATCTTAGGATCTTACGATTTTACGATCACACCTCTCTAAAACGATCCCGATCCTTGTAGGATCTTAAAATTAGTAAGATCCCGATCCTAATAGTAGAATGTTACGATCTTATGGTCATACTCCCTCAAACGCTTCTACGATCTTACGATCATACCCTCTTAAATGCATAAATTTTTTGTAGTATTTTATGATTTGGGATCAAAGTAACAGTTTTCCTTTAATTTTAAACTTAAGACTTATATTCCTTATGTATGATGTGTAAAAAAACATGATATGCATGTATGTGGAAATATTTTATGTTTGATTGTGATGTTTTTGTACTGTATTGTATTAATTAACTTACAGGATTCATAAACACACAAAATAATGCTTTGACTTGTTAGTATGCATAATTGAGTTTATCCATTATTGCAATTTCATAAAATCTTAGGATCCCGATTCGATCCTACGATCCCGATCTTGCAAAGAGAAAATCGATCCCATATAGAATCCCGATCTTAACAACCTTGATATAACCTATAACAAAAGGGAGAAAAATATTTTTTTCACTAAAAACTACCACCACATCGTTGTGTTCTCAGAAACAAAAATAAAAAATAAAAAATACTCGTATTAAAAGTGTACGATTTTCATGCTTTTTTTCTGTAACCTTTCTGAATGCTGAAATGTGTAAAACAAACAAAATTATTTATACTATTAAAAGAAGATATATAAAGTATTAATCTGGGAGGCATGATGGCACTCGGACAAAAAGAAATGATGCCTGTTGGCCAACACTCTACATTTTTTTCTCACAGAAAGTGTTGTCCTAATATTTTACCTATCTACTATACTTCATATACTCCTATATAGTATATATAGATACAGAAACATACGTACAAAGAATTAAAGACACGAGTTCCCCTGTAGCTGATGGTACATTGCTCCACTTACATCATGCAAACGCAATACTAACGTTTTCACTTTCTAATGCCCAAACGTCCATTGTCGTGCCTCTGCTCTTTTTTTTTTTAAAAAAAAATAATAATAATACAGTAATAATTAACAAAAAATTTGAGGGTCTACTTTTATCTGGACATAATTTGAGAAATAGGAGATTATTGAATCCTAGTAGTACTATGTTTTTGTTTTTCTTTCTGTTCTATTTTATTATTATTATTAGAGGTGAGAAGATCTAAACTAGGAACAGTGGGTTGGTAAATAGGGCCAAATATGATTCTCTCCATCATTAACTTAAACTTGAAGTTTATTTATGATTAACATATTTCTAAGGAAATCATTATAAGTATATAATTTCTAAGGAGTATATTATATTATAATAACAAACACCCCAAATTTGATTGTTCTAATGTAAATCAATCAAGTACCAAAGGTGGTGGTTAATTTTTGTTTGATTTATTTTGTAAGATGATCGATTGAATATCCACGGTAGTAAATTAATAGTCAAAAATTAACTAGTCTAATAAAGCATATTATATTAGCTTCATTATATATATCTCATTCGAAAATTTGAGGTACTTACTAGCTAAATGTTCTTAAAATCAGCTTTTACATCATGCTATTGCGAGCAGTTAATGTAATCATAATCAACTCTTTATTAATAGATAATAGTGTTTTTAATACAATAATTAACAAACATAAATTTCCGCCGTACAACGATGAGGTTAAAAAGAATATTCACCTTTTTTTTTGGTTACATTCCGTTGAAATTCTTGTAATGTGAAGAAAATTTCAAGGTTTTGCCTAATTATAACTAAATTATCTATTCATTGACAACGGAGCTAGTTTTGCTAAGGCGGACTATGGTTCAATTCTCTAGATATTGAAAAGGAATAAACTAGCTACTTTAATTTCATAACTCATTTTAAGCCAAATTAATAGGCACAATAAAACATACTCCCTCCCCTTCTTCTTCTTCTTTTTTTTTTTTTTTTTTTTTTAAAGATTACACTTTGTATTTGTACGGAATTTAAGAAACATTTTAAAAGTGCTTTAGTTTAAAATTTTTAATATAATCATAGATTAATTTTTGAAATATTACACTTGTAGCTATAAAAGGAAAGTGTAACACTTATTTTAATTATACTTATTTTTTTAAAATAAGTGTCAATCTACATTTTAAAACTTTAAAAATATTCTAAATATAGTAATATAACACTTATTTTAAAACACCTATAAAAGGAAAATGTAACTTAAAAAAAAAACGGAAGGAGTATATTAGTTGTTGACAATCCGGTTTCTGTAATGGCAAAACAATTGTCAGCATGTGCAAGCAGCGCTAAAAATGATGTGTAGCCCTTTCTAAAGTGATGTATGAACCTTATAAAGTGATGTATAGATGGTAGTTTGTTTTTTTTATTAGTTTTTTGTCCATAACCTTTATCCATCACTTTTTTATACCCACACATCATTTCATATACACATATCCATCACTTTTGAATGTGCCAGCACCTACAGACCGCCAGCACCCAAACGATTTCCAGTTGTTGATACTCAACCGTACTACTATAATTACATACTTCATATAGTTTTCAGAAAAGAGACTTTATATATATATATAAATAATATATATATAATATATATATATATATTATATATATATTATATATATATATATAGAGTCACTCTATTCTAACTTTTAACTAATACTGGATTTTTCTTCCGCGCTTCGCGCACAAGGTTCCATGTACGAATGTTAATTTTTAATACAAAATAATATTAACTCAATTTATTTAAATTAATAGATGATATTATTTTAGTATATTTATGAATTTTTTTTATAATATATAATTTCTACTCCCTCCGTCCCACTCCAAGTGTCTTGCTACTGTTGGGCACGGGAATTAAGGTAGAGTTGGTTTGTGAGTATATGGTGGGGTCCACATAGTTGTTGGAGGGGAAAATTATTTCTATTTATAGAAAGAAGACATTTGTAATGGGACATCCAAAAATAGTAAGTAGGACATTTGGAGTGGGACGGAGGGAGTATTATCGTTTTCTTTTTTCAAATGACAGAAGAAATAAATCTTTAAATTTTTTCATAATAAATATCAAAGCATAAATTCAAATTTTTATGCAAAGAAAAGATATATCAATTGAAAAATTAATTCATTAAGATTACCGCCCCTCCTAATTATAAATACTATATGTATAATTAAAATGGTTAAATATATTAAAACTTCGATTTTGTAACTCACTCTTAAATCTTAATCACCCGCAAAAATTATATTGATTGTATATAATAATATAAATATTGAAATATAATATGATATGATATAAATATTAATAATATAATATATATATGTGTCATTAATGACTAATAAAAATATATAAAAGATAATTGATTGAAATTTTGTTACGGATGGAGTGCTTATTTTTTTATATATCATGTAGTTTTTCAAAATTATTTATTTCAATAAAAATTTAAATTTTAGCACTCGTAAATATTTTTAGTGAAAATAGCATATAATTTTACTTGATATGTATCTTCATGATAAATATCTTTAAGATAAAATTATTGTTAGAACCATAATATATAATTCTTTATAAAGATATTGATTATAAAGAGTTTAATTATAACTTAAAGGTTATTATAGGCAGCACAATAAAAATATGGTTGCAGGATTTAAGTTGAGATCAATATATTGCAATCATACGGTCATTGAATTTTAGGATGCAGTGAATTTACCTTCTAGACCTTTGATATGCATCTTTATGATAGATATACATATCTTTGAGATTAAATTACTGTTTGAACCCATAATATATAATTTTTAATGAGATTAATTATACCGTAAATGTAAAAGAAAGGCCTCCCACAACAAATACTCCCAATACAAGACACTCGTACTAAAATACTCCCAATTTACAACCCATCCAATAATTTTGATATACTTTTGAAATAGAAATTGATGAAAAGACTAAACAACCCTTAGTCCACAAAATCTCAAAGCTTTAGGGAGGAGGGTAGAACGAGCCTTTCAACTTTAAGTCACATCCTCCCTCCCCCCAATGTCTGAAATGGTCAAGCCATTAAAAGCAAGTCACCCACTTCCTCACTCTCTTTCCTTCAGCTTTTCTAAATTAGCTTCACCCCTCCGTTCAAACTAAACTGTAACAACCCTTCTCCATTGCGAACGCGGAGACGACGGCAGCCAACACCCCACTACCATGAAAATACGGACAAAGGCAGGTGAAAGAAGCAACGCTCCATCCTCCATTTGCAAAAATAACTTTCTCGTGCTGGTTTGTGTTTGAAGAGGCTGAAAAAAGCTTGGCCTTTTGTGGTTCCGACATACTCAATCGAAGAGCAAGCTCGGTTTTGTTCACAAATTAAGGTATGAAATGCAATGGGTTTTGTGAAGTTAGGGTTTACGAGTATGTGCTTACCCGTTTGATTGCTTCGGTTGAAAGATGAAATTTTGAATTTTTTAGGGTTGTGAACAGTCGGTTTAGGATTCATTTAGGGGTTTGCAATTTTTTTTTTTGATACCCGTTTTGTGTTGATAGAAAACTAGAGATAATTTTGGATCGTGTTAGGGTTGTGCATAAATCGGGTGTTGGCTTACCTATTTGTTTGCTATGGTTCCATGATATTTTGTATGCTGCTTTTGTTGCATTTCTGAGCAATTATTTTTGTGTTTGCTGCCTTTGCTTCCTTGCTTGATTTGTGGGAATGTTGTAATATCGCCTTTAGGGACTTTTGTATTTGTGAAATTGTTACACCGGTATGAGTTGTGCATAAAATGGGTATGATTTGTGCTGTGCATAAACACTATTAAATATGTAATGCTTTGCTAACATTGCTTTTCCTTTGCTGCAATCGCTGTTGGGTTCTGAAAATTTTTCTATTTGATTCTAGTTTAAACTTGCTCGAAATGTAGAGAGTACTTGTTTATTTGAGGCAATCTTGTTGAAGTTAAGATGCATTGTTTTACCGCGTGTAATATAATCTGTATTTGTGAAACTGCGCACCAACATATTAAATTATATACACGGGTATGATTTGTGAATGACCCCGGTATTTATCTTTTCTGGCAGAATTATTAGAGATGCCGCGAAAGGTAGCAAGAAAGCAAGAAGACGAAGCCAAAGGAGGAGGAAACCGGGCAGGCTACCATAATAGCCCATTGTACAATTATAGTGCTTCAAGAAGCAATGGATACCATAAAGGGGAGAATTACGGACAGACAGTGGAAAGCAATAAGATCCACTCTATTCAATTATTCGCCAAGCTGCAAGGTGTATACAACAGCAGGACTCGGCTGCTGTCATTGGTGGAGTGCTTCGACGGCAATTCGACTGCATTTGGTTTTGGAGAGGGATTATTCGTGCCTTTTGAGGCATGGGAATATTCGGTTGTGCTGGGGCTTCAACATCAAGGGTTGTACGTTCACCCGTGGTGCGTGCCGAAGTCGAAATTCAAGCAAAAGTATTTTCGAAAGGGTGGATCACTGAAATAGGCAGATTTAGTGGCACTAATAGTAAACTTTCACGGAGAACATCGTGGATTTTGCGAGGGCGTACATTCTCGTGGTCTTTGACTCTTTGTCTGCATCCTCTTCCTCGCATCGTCCCTCACCCTCCCCAATTTTCTTGTTCACTATGTGGACAAGTTAAGTCGAATCGAGGAATATGGTTGGTTGTGGATGAACAATGATATTGTTTTATAGTTACTGGTTGTGGATGGACAGTAGTACTGTTTATGATTGGTTATTAGTATTTGCCTTTTGGATAAATGGTATTTTGATGTGGAACAGTGTTTTCGAGTTAGAGAAATGATAATTTTCTCTAATTTGATTATAAATGGTATTTGTTTTATGGTTACTCGTTGTGATTGGTATTTGATTTTCTCATGTATGGTATTAATCGTAATGCGATTATGGAATGCCACAATAAACTGTATTATTTCATGTAGACTATGTCAAAAAAAAAAAAAAGTGATGCCAATAATCTTGAAAAACAATTTAATGTAAATAGGACATTTGCAATGTGGTTTGCTTGTAAGAAATGGAAAACCCCATGAAGTGTTGAATTACAACCATAAATACGAAGATTTTATTGTGAATATAATTTAATGGGAATACCATAGGAAGTAGGTGTTCAACTACTACCATAAATAAGAAGATGTTAAACCATTGACGTTGAACACGAGCACATTCTCCAAAAGTTAATGTTGAACTACACTTCACCCCAAGTGTATTAATATTCAATGTGTGGAGTTAGTAAGTGTTGAACTACAACCATATAGTTTGAATGAGGTACTCAATGAAAGGGCATTGTATTTCACTGAGTTATTCAAACACTTATATTTGGGCATCCATAGAGGAATCAAAAACAAATAATTTGCAACAAATAGGGTGTTTAAACACCCGAAACATACTGAACATATAAGAAATTATTAACTGATAAGGATAACGGTGTTCACAGTGAATAGGCGTTGTGATTCTATTTCACGGACACAGGTATTCACTATAAAGGGACATGATACTCGTATTCTTTCAGAATGCTTTTCCCACAAAATAGCTACGAGGACCACAACATTTCACTAAATACAGAGTAATGTGACCCAATTATGAGATCTACAAACAAGATCCACTAAAATTTGTCACTTTCACACCTTCCATTGTATTTCAGTTATCATATACTCATACCAACCCACCAATTGTGTGATAATTCAAGTAGATCGACTGAAAGTTACATAATGTGAATTAAATTGAGTACATGAATAATCTCAATTCTATTAACATTCAAGTAGATTATAATTTCAAGTGGTCATGTGTAACAGTGTTTTAACATAAATAATGAAATACTCTATGAAGTATGTGTTGAACAATAACCAAAAATATGAAAATTTTGGACAATTGACATTGAACACAAGGACATTCTCTCAAAAGTAAATGTTGAAATACACTTCACCGCAAGTGTTCAACTATTCAATGCGTGAAGAAGTTAGTTAGTGAATAAAACCATTTTTAAAGGTCAAGAGGACTATTGAAATATGGTTTGAATGATGTATTCAATGAAAGGTCATTGTATTTCACTGAGGTGTTCATACAATTATGTTTGGGCATCCATAAAGGAATTAGAAACCAATAATTTACAACAAATAGGGTGCTTAAACACCCGAAACATACTGAATGTTAGGAAAATTATTTAGCGATAAGGATAACAGTATACACGTGGATAGGCAACTGTATTGGTATAACAGGAACACATGTATTACTATAAAGGGAAGGGATACTCGTATGCTTTCGAAGAACTTATCCCATAAAATAACTACATTGGCTCACAACATTTCAACAAATACAGGGTGATATGACCTATTTATTTGTCTCTTTCACACCTCCCAAGTTTGTTCTTTATGAATGATGCAATCCATGTTGCATTGGTGTTTCGGCGAGTCCTCGATTGCAGATTATTCACCCCGCACTGGTGAGTCAACATGCACGTGCATATCGCAAACGGGTCATCGGACTTGTGGAGTGCTGCATATATGCGCCACCTACTGTAATACCCGAGAATTTTGCAACATAAAATAAATAAATAGATAATAAATAAATGCAAAACTTAAATAAATATAATACATGGATAAAGAATCATAAGAAAATGAGAAATGGAATTTAGATTAAAAAGGAAACAAAATTCCGAGAACCCGGGAAGCCGAAGACAATTTAATCGAATAAATGGTTACACGGAAACCCAACACCGATGGACTCAATAACCCGAGTCCAAATGTAATTTAGATCCGAATAAAATTAGGATAGGAAATCGGAGCCCGAAGATACCCCGGAAATCGGAATCGGGGAACATAGAGGGATAGAAGTCCGAAAGAGAGGAGGAAAAGCGCGACGGATCGCACGACCCGCCCGGACCGGAGTCCAGGCGTGAGTGGCGCGCTGGCCGCGCGGTTGTTGGCCTTAGACCGCGCCACGACCGCGCCACTCTGGCAGCAACAAACCAAGCGAGATTTTCTCGCCCGAACGCGGATTTTTCGACTTTCGGTTGAACATCTTCGACTCTAGACTCTTAGGGTCAGATCTTGGACGCCCTAGGTCTTAGTTGTCTATAAATAAACCCCCTTGGGAGCCCCGAACATCTTTACAAAACCCTACGAAATCTCTCTACACACAAAACCCTAATTCCGGAGTCGTCGGAGGCACAAAACCGAATCAAGGGACTGACTTGGACGAAAATTAGGAGTCTTCGATCAACGGGGTAAGATTCGAACCATTCTTGTCCATTCTTTTCCATTCAAGATTCGAAAACGAATCCTAAATTCGGTCTTTTTCTATTCTAAACCCCCGATCTGAATCGAGAGCGAAGAACCCGACAAACGGAGAGGATAAACGGAGGACGGGAAGCCACGCCTCCGAATCGAAGATCCCGGACGCTCAACAATCTGTAAGTTAACGCTTACTTTGGTTTTGGGTTGTTAAAAGATTCGAACATATAGATCTAATGGAACCCTACCTAAAATCTGTGTACACCGGCGCAGCACTTTTGATGAATTTATTCGAACCCCTTAAAACGTTCAAACGAGAAAACTTAAAACACGAAAAACATTCCTAAGACATAGATCTAGATTTTGTAAAAATTTCATAATTTTTCATCGTGTTTTGATATCCGAAACCGATCGTAAACGAGCCTGCTTTAGATTTAGATCTTGAAACGATGATAGATTCTTTATTCGAACTTGTTGGTGATTTCTACCTTAGATCTAGACCGATCTAGGCTTGGCGTTGAACATAAGAGTTGTAGATATATACGTTATGAATACCTCCGTGAAAGTTCAGAAATATTCGTGATGATTTGATATAAGAAATCCACCCAAACCGAACTGGTTAGAATCGGATCTTGAAAACCGGACAGAACATAGATTCGAACTTGTTGACGTTTTTGACTAGAGTTCTAGGCCGAATTAGATCTTTAGCCGAACATGAAAGTTGTAGATAATTGTCTTAAGATGATCTCTGCAAAATTTTATCAAATTTGGAGTTGAATTGCTATGGTATAATTTGAAATCTTTAAACTGAGTTATATGGAATTCGGACAGAACAGTACTTCTGTGAAAATTAGTATTTTTGACCTATTTAAGTATCTCGGATTGAAAAAGTTAAAACACGAAAGTTGTAGATCTCGACGGTTTGGAGTCAGTCGTGAAATTTCGGAATTTTTGAAATTAAATCTGATTTTTAACGAATTTTAGAGTAAACTGTGGTTGACCGAGTCAAAACTTGAAATCTTGTTGAAACGGTGGAATTAGCCTTTGAGGTTGAAACGAATAGAAATACTTTGACATACGATACACGAAACGAGAAGATTAAAATATTGCGGGTTATGACTAAGCTAGATACTGTCAATGTTCTCTGCGGCTTGGGACATAAGAGCCCAAGTGTATGTCTAGGTTGACGTAAGAGCCCTAGCGAAACACTGATCGTATGGCTAGCGGACGGATTAACTCTAACTAAAAGATCGACCATGATACCTGTGGACATAAGAGCCCAGGCGTAAGGCTGGCGGACATAAGAGCCCTAGCGGTGGTGATCTGTAAAAGATATGAAACGAGGAGTTGCGAGAATTCCATATTAAATATGTATTAAATTGTGTTGTTAAATTTATGACCACTTATTTAATTACGTTGCAAGTTATATGATGATCTTATGAATCCATATTTCTAAATTATGCGATTACATGAATTATTTAAATTATGCACATGTTTTCGTTAAATTTAAATAAAGGCTTTGAAACCTCATAATCTTGTACGTGTTAACTTACTCAGCACGTAGTGCTGACCAAAACCGTATTTTTTTTTCCTGTTTCTTTCAGAGCCGAAGAATATGCATCATCTTATGCATTCATGGGAATTTTGGGGAAATGCTTTATTTGTAAATGATACGTTAGACTAGAAATTGCATGAACGGGCCTGTTTAACCCGTATTCTGGCCGTGTTGGCTATATTTAAATTCCGCTGCATTATACTTATGTAAATATTATTTTCCGCTGCAACTTTGATGTCCTATTTTTAAATTGTATAAATGGGCTGTTTAAATGTTTTAAATTCTGAAAAACCATAGCCTTGCACCTCTTTAGCAAGCTCGGAGAAACCGTGTCTTGCTAGGGAGGTGTGGCGGTGACATCCCGACCTGGGTGACCAAAAACCGGGGTGTTACAGAGTGGTATCAGAGCCCGGAATATTTTTGAACTATTGTTATTATTTTATTTTTAAACTATTATTTCTAAACCATTATTATTTTTAAACTATTATTAATATTTTGACTATTGGCTTTAAATTCTAAAGTATTATTTTCCTGGAGAAATTTTTGTTTTAAAACCCATGGAAAAAAATATATACATAGTGCATAAATTAATTTTTGGGGGGGATCATCATGTGCATGTGCATACTGCATTGCCTAAACTTAGAGAACTTAGAAGCGTGATATATTCTAACTTAGATCTCTTGCTACACTTAGATGACTTAGAGGCTTGACATCGAATTAGAAACGCTCACTAGAGACTGATCTTGCTGTAGTTCTAGATCTCATTCGTCTATGCGCACGCCTAATCATAACAATCCTCGGCCTTAGCCATTCCTACCCGTGTACGAATTAGAAAATTTCCTTATGTGGAACAATAAAAATCAAGTTTTTATTAAAACACTCTCTATTCCAAAAATTTTGTTGGATTCCTAAACAACAAATCCATTTCAAACGCACGGCTCATTTAAACCTTGACCCGAACCTTCTTGAGAATAATGAATAGGCAGTTATGGGGACATAACTGAAGTCCTAAGGGGGAGAGGATGTGATACCCCGTAATAATTCATTTTTGGAGTTCAACTCGATAAGATGTATCCTGAATAAAATATATATATATATATATATATATAATAAACAACTTCAAATTGTTTTGAACTACGTTATGGCTTGATCCCTTCACCGGGTACGTAGGCAGCTTAGAAGTTTTAATTCTAAGTTCAGTCACAAAATGATAAAACAAACAAAAAGACTTTAGCACGAGAAAAGCCGAAACACAACTTCGAGGACGAAGTTGATTCTTAAGGAGGGTAGACTGTAATACCCGAGAATTTTGCAACATAAAATAAATAAATAGATAATAAATAAATGCAAAACTAAATAAAATAATACATGGATAAAGAATCATAAGAAAATGAGAAATGAAATTTAAATTAAAAAGGAAACAAAATTCCGAGAACCCGGGAAGCCGAAGACAATTTAATCGAATAAATGGTTACACGGGAACCCAACACCGATGGACTCAATAACCCGAGTCCAAATGTAATTTAGATCCGAATAAAATTAGGATAGGAAATCGGAGCCCGAAGATACCCCGGAAATCGGAATCGGGGAACATAGAGGGATAGAAGTCCGAAAGAGAGGAGGAAAAGCGCGACGGATCGCACGACCCGCCCGGACCGGAGTCCAGGCGTGAGTGGCGCGCTGGCCGCGCGGTTGTTGGACTTAGACCGCGCCACGACCGCGCCACTCTAGCAGCAACAAACCAAGCGAGATTTTCTCGCCCGAACGCGGATTTTTCGACTTTCGGTTGAACATCTTCGACTCTAGACTCTTAGGGTCAGATCTTGGACGCCCTAGGTCTTAGTTGTCTATAAATAAACCCCCTTGGGAGCCCCGAACATCTTTACAAAACCCTACAAAATCTCTCTACACACAAAACCCTAATTCCGGAGTCGTCGGAGGCACAAAACCGAATCAAGGGACTGACTTGGACGAAAATTAGGAGTCTTCGATCATCGGGGTAAGATTCGAACCATTCTTGTCCATTCTTTTCCATTCAAGATTCGAAATCGAATCCTAAATTCGGTCTTTTTCTATTCTAAACCCCCGATCCGAATCGAGAGCGAAGAACCTGACAAACGGAGAGGATAAACGGAGGACGGGAAGCCACGCCTCCGAATCGAAGATCCCGGACGCTCAACAATCTGTAAGTTAACGCTTACTTTGGTTTTGGGTTTTTAAAAGATTCGAACATATAGATCTAATGGAACCCTACCTAAAATCTGTCTACACCGGCGCAGCACTTTTGATGAATTTATTCGAACCCCTTAAAACGTTCAAACGAGAAAACTTAAAACATGAAAAACATTCCTAAGATATAGATCTAGCTTCTGTAAACATTTCATAATTTTTCATCGTGTTTTGATATCCGAAACCGATCGTAAACGAGCCTGCTTTAGATTTAGATCTTGAAACGATGATAGATTCTTTATTCGAACTTGTTGGTGATTTCTACCTTAGATCTAGACCGATCTAGGCTTGGCGTTGAACATAAGAGTTGTAGATCTATATTTATGAATACCTCCGTGAAATTTCAGAAATTTTCGTGATGATTTGATATAAGAAATCCACCCCAACCGAACTGGTTAGAATCGGATCTTGAAAACCGGACAGAACATAGATTCGAACTTGTTGACGTTTTTGACTAGAGTTCTAGGCCGAATTAGATCTTTAGCCGAACATGAAAGTTGTAGATAATTGTCTTAAGATGATCTCTGAAAAATGTTATCAAATTTGGAGTTGAATTGCTATGGTATAATTTGAAATCTTTAAACTGAGTTATATGGAATTCGGACAGAACAGTACTTCTGTGAAAATTAGTGTTTTTGACCTATTTAGGTATCTCGGATTGAAAAAGCTAAAACACGAAAGTTGTAGATCTCGACGTTTTGGAGTCAGTCGTGAAAGTTCGGAATTTTTGAAATTAAATCTGATTTTTAACGAATTTTAGAGTAAACTGTGGTTGACCGAGTCAAAACTTGAAATCTTGTTGAAACGGTGGAATTAGCCTTTGAGGTTGAAACGAATAGAAATACTTTGACATACGATACACGAAACGAGAAGATTAAAATATTGCGGGTTATGACTAAGCTAGATACTGTCAATGTTCTCTGCGGCTTGGGACATAAGAGCCCAAGTGTATGTCTAGGTTGACGTAAGAGCCCTAGCGAAACACTGATCGTATGGCTAGCGGACGGATTAACTCTAACTAAAAGATCGACCATGATACCTATGAACATAAGAGCCCAGGCGTAAGGCTGGCGGACATAAGAGCCCTAGCGGTGGTGATCTGTAAAAGATATGAAACGAGGAGTTGCGAGAATTCCATATTAAATATGTATTAAATTGTGTTGTTAAATTTATGGCCACTTATTTAATTACGTTGCAAGCTATATGATGATCTTATGAATCCATATTTCTAAATTATGCGATTACATGAATTATTTAAATTATGCACATGTTTTCGTTAAATTTAAATAAAGGCTTTGAAACCTCATAATCTTGTACGTGTTAACTTACTCAGCACGTAGTGCTGACCAAAACCGTATTTTTTTTCCTGTTTCTTTCAGAGCCGAAGAATATGCATCATCTTATGCATTCATGGGAATTTTGGGGAAATGCTTTATTTGTAAATGATACGTTAGACTAGAAATTGCATGAACGGGCCTGTTTAACCCGTATTCTGGCCGTGTTGGCTATATTTAAATTCCGCTGCATTATACTTATGTAAATATTATTTTCCGCTGCAACTTTGATGTACTATTTTTAAATTGTATAAATGGGCTGTTTAAATGTTTTAAATTCTGAAAAACCATAGCCTTGCACCTCTTTAGCAAGCTCGGAGAAACCGTGTCTTGCTAGGGAGGTGTGGCGGTGACATCCCGACCTGGGTGACCAAAAACCGGGGTGTTACACCTACAGCCCTCCATGGTGCAGTTTACTTGGACTTTTGTTTTGTTGTTGTGCACGAAATAAAATCCACGCCGAAGTGCGATACAGTGGTTTGCCAACCACCTTTCGATATCCCGATTCCTGAACTTCTGACCTTTGCCTTTTATTACATTGGCCCATATGACTCTTTGATCGTCCTCGTCCTCGAGGTCATCATCATCGCATTCATCCAGGGTCTCCGTTTCCTCCCTGAAGTACAGGTGTAACGCTAAACAAATAACAGTACGATTCAATATGAATACCTATTGCGGGAAGATAAATACCCGTCATTTCTACGAGCGAACACCAATTAAGTAGCAGACAAGTAACTGTTATGTTTCGTGCTTATTACCTGTACACGAATCATGAACTGAATCAATATGGAAAATACTAATTTCCTCTAGATAACATCACAACGAAGCGAAATCTATAAAACAAAGAACATCCGTACGCTCTCATACATCCCCACATACTTAATACGTGTGTCCCTGTAGAACGAATACCAATGTCGCTATCTATCATACCAGTTATACGAAAGGAGAATATAACAAGCAGCTAAATTACATGCATTTTAACGCTCCACTTATAGTATCGTGCTTCTTTCTGCCTGGTTCATCACATTCATCTTCCCAATCGCCTGCCCGGTCGTAGTGGAGTGTGTGTGTAGTTGAACATACCTATCTCCATTTTTCCATCACCTAGGCGTACAAATCCGCAAGAGCATCGCCATCCCTAATCCGCACAAGATGTACTTCGGAGTTGTAGTGACAGAATAGCATAATCTCTTGCCCACGCAATTGCTCATCACTGTCGTCCATCTTCTTCCCGCTTTCTCCTTCCGAAAACCCTAAAAATGTGGAGGCATGTCGAAAACCCTAAAAATCTAGAACCCAAAAACCCACGCAGGCTGTTGAGGCTTCTTCTTTTCCATCAACTCTACAAACGGGAAGTCGCTCGAAGCTTCCCTAACCTTCCCGTCAGTTGTAGCTTCCGCAGCAAGCTTCTTCGAGCTCAACAATGGTGATGGCTGCTTTCATTCTCTCCAAGGAAGAAGAAGAGGCAAAATGTTAAGCATAAATGTGCCTTTTGTCTTCTCTCCACCCATCACCATCAAGTATCAGCAGCAAGTACAAAAGTAAGGCTTTTGGTATTTTCACACTGGAATCAGAATATTCATTTAGTTTAAAACAAGGGTGCCTGAACATGTATGCATTTAGTATATAGGTGTGAATACATAATGTATTTGTTATACTTGTCTTATACTTACAGTATTTTAACCCTTGGGCCTTTAACAATGATTTTCCCTTAATTATAACTTAAAAGGGTAATATGGTCAGTACAATAAAAATATGGTTACAGGATTTATTATAGTATAGATAGATAGATAGATTTTTTAGCCTACGCCCCTTCATATATATATATATATATATTTATATGTATATCCATGTATTGTGTTGGTTATATTATTATTTGCTTCCCACACCCATTTTTTCATTTAACCTGTCAATAAAAAAATTTAAAAAAAGTCAAAGAAATATTAATGAGCTAAACATATAGATCAATTCGTTAATGAACTCTTTGTGTCTCTTAATTAAATTGTTTTGAGCAACTATTTTATTTTTAAATAAAATATCAACCAGGGTGTTTGGCCACTGGTTAATGCCAATGACCTTTTTCTCCTCAAGGGAGACTATCGAAAAAGGATCAAACCGATTGTAATGCGCCCTTGAATCCAATACAATGGCAAAACAGAAAAAAGAGGGGAAATCTACCAGTTATTAAGAAACAACGGCTGATTATCCTGAAAACGAGGTCCAAGTCTACCTGTTGTTAAGAAACAACGGCGAACTCGAGGAAGTAACCGCTAAAAACTAGGCTAAAATCTAGGAAAGCTGGTAAAAGAAAGCAGTAAAAGGTACAAGGAAGTAAATTGACATAAAGGAAATTTGGATTGGATTGGTCTTTTCTGCTCCGGTGTCTGGAACCTCTTATTTATAGTCGTAGTGGTGGAGTTGAATAACCGCTCTCCACTTGTCTCTTAGAGCCGATCAGCTCTTCCTCTTCTTCCGATGAATCTACTTCTTCCTGTTTCGGTCGGACCTATCTTCAGCTTTTAGTTTGATCTATCTTTCTCGGCTCTTGGACCTGGGCCTCGATTATTTTTACTTTTCACCCCCGGCCCCAGAAATTTATTCTTTATGGCCCCCACTATGTGGCCCATCTTGACCCATCAACTTGGATGATCGCAACTGATTCCCTCCTTACTTTGGCTCATTTTCAGATAAAATGGCCCAAGTAGTTGGTTCCCTTTCCTGCCGGTTACAAACAAGATCTCCAAAATATCCGGCTACTATTTCCTTTCCGTATCCCGAACCTTGTCATCATTACGTCGACTTTTCTAATCTCTTTCCTCATGTAATCGTCTTCTCACCCGAGAAATTCCCTTCTCTTTCTCTTCACTCTCCCCTCTTCTCCCTCAGTCATTCCTTCTTCCGTTGACCCGCGGTCTATCTCCGTTCCTTCCTCTCAGATTACAAAGATCGAAAAATCGTCTGCTTCTTGTTCAGCAGTCCGCCGCATCCCCGATGGCTTCTACTCTTTGGGTCCGCTAGGGATTCCTGAAGAAGCTAACGAGAATACTGCCTGCATTTTTTAGAATCGAACCATTCCGCTATACGCGCCATGTTTTTCCTCCAAACTTTTTGTTCCGTCGCTCATCACCTGGCCTGCAGTGTCTGTTGAATATGTGGATTGGTAACATCACTTGGAACCCCATTGTCGTAAATTCTGGTTCGATACGGGCCTACTTCACCTTATCCAGCTTAGCATTGAACCTTTCCCGACTGATCTTCGCCCCATTCAGGTGCTCTTGTGTTTCTGGAATTCCACAGTCAATTGCTTCTGTTTCCCTTGGGGTATGATGACCCATACGATTCAGGATGTCAAGCTCCTTTTGAATCTTCCTATTAGGAGAGATGACTTTGGGATGGTGTCTTATGATCCGCCGAAGAAGAAGACTACTGGTTTTTCTTCTAAGAATACTTACCGTAGTTGGATCATTTCCCATCAAAGTGGCTCAGATTCGGCCGACCCCCCATCGTGAAGAGCCTCTTGCCTTCATGATGTACTTCTTTACCCGGTTCTTTTGGTGCGCTCCTTCTAAGGCTGTTCTTCTTGAAACCTATCCCTTAGGTTATAAAATTATTAATGAAACTCGTTTACCTCTGGCCGACTTTTTCCTCGCTCATCTGTACTCGGGTATGTCGGCCTATGTTGCTGGTTGGGAAAACGGCCTCACGGACAAGGCCTGTGGCCCTCTTTGGTTTCTTCATTTATCTGGGATATATCTGGCTTCCCTTCTTTTGATAATCCCCAGATAACCCGGTTAGTGTCCCTTTGCTTCGATCACCTCTCCTCGATATGTCGATTCCTCAATGGATCGGCTATTTTGTGGGCTGAACAACCGATCAAGCTTTTTCCAGCTATTCTTACAAGAAGGCCAACTTTAATTGGATTATAGGCATCGCAATTTCTCCTTTTCGCGACCTTCTTGATCAACCTTTAGCTCAAATCTTGAATAGGTGCATCCTTCCTCGTCACATTTTCAATGGTTCTACTGCCCTTGCAAATGCTACAATTCCTGCCGAAATATATAACCCTCACCTAGTCAGCCTCAACTCGGCTTTGATCAGGATCTAGTGGTAGCTTATCGTATTGACAAACAACTTTCTGCCTCGACCAACAGAGAACAGTATGCAGCTTGGAACCGGTGCCTCATTACCTTTGAAGTCACAAAATTTCTTGTTCATGTGGGGTTATCAACGGTTCGCTTCCGAAATTGGTGGGATGGCGTTGCCCATACTTATTTAAGCGCCGCTCTCAACCTCTTTTACGGCACTGTGGATTTTCTCCAATACTTTCGTCTCCATCACTGCTCTCTCCCTCATCTGACTCTCTTGTGAGGAAGAATCAAAAACAGTCTTCATTTGTTCCTTCATGGGAGGGTAATCTCCTCATTTCATGTGCTTGTTTATATTCTTGATGCCTTGTTTCTCTAACTACTATTCTTTTCCGTAGTATTGAAAGAGGGCGGCTCATCTCACGCAGTTTCAGCCTCTACCCCCCCTCCCGTCTACACCAATCTCCAGCCGAAAGAGAATCATTGATCCTTCGGCTGACTCAATGAGTTCTTTCCCTCCTGCTAAAACTCGAAAGCCCGTTCACCTCTCGGAGAATCACTGCCTCTCTCAACCAAGTACATTGAATCTTTGCTCTTCTTGGATTTAGAGTCTGGCTCACCTTCCTCCCTTTTTTTTATTTTCTTTTTAGGCTCCTCTTAGCTCTCAGAAACCGGAGATTTCCCAGACTCCGACCATGGTGGCCAATTTTATTGTTGCTTGCCCCAAGAACGCTCAAAGACTCTATTTCAGAGGAAGATTCTAAGGTGCCTCTTTCGGTTTCTGCTACTCCGACCGCTGTTACTTTGGATCCTTCCATCAATCCTGTTTCCTCTATTCCAGTCTCCACTGCTATTCATCTATTGACAACTTTCGGTCCTTCTGATTACACTCCCCCTTCATCCTCTTGTTCGGAACTGCCACACGCTTCCCTCGCGGTTGTTTCCGCATCTTTAGACGAGAACGATCGAGAGAAAGATGTTCCTGACACCCATGTGCCTCCATCTCCCTTCCCGGGCCGTCAGATTTTGAATGATTTCTTTTCTCCTCCTCCTTCATCTCCCCTTCCATCAGACCTTTCGCCCATTTAGGGGATTGTCCAGGGAGATTATGTACATGATCGTCCGTCGTCCTGAAGTAGAATATTTTCATCTGAAGCCCATCCTGCTGCTTCTTTCCCATATTGACCAACATTTCCATGACGGCGTTGTCTCCATGAACTTAGATGCTACCCTTCAGATGATCACCAAGTTCCTTCTTTCTATAGACCAGGAGCTCGCAGCTCATCTGGTTACCCGCAACAAGCTTGCAGCCGAACGGGATGACATAGCTGCTTCTCAAGTTGAATTCGACAGCTGTTCTACTGAATACCAAGCTAATATGCACACTTTGGCTGGTGTGGGCTCCCGCGAACTCAAATATTCTGAGGAGCTCTCTTTGATTCAATAAGAAATCGCCCGTCTTCAATAAAAAGATAGAGAATTAAAGTGTGCATTGGATGAAGTTAAGAGAGAATTGGCCGATTTGCAGCGTTCGATTAAGCAACTTCAGAAATCGGACGAAGTTCCCGGGGCCCGGCTTTTGGACTCTCAGCGGAATGCCTCCTATCTTGCCATAAGGACATTTTTCAATTACCATATTCTTGGTTCTTTAAAGAGAAATGGTCCGAGACTCGAGCTTTGGCTGAACAATTAGATTCCACTATTAAGAGCTTGGGTGGCACATCTACCGCCTACATCATTCATCGCTCTGACATTGTCCCTTTGAACCCTTTGGAGGACAAAGCGACCCCACCTCGCGATGTTCCTTCGTCCTCGAAGGCTTCTGCAGGTATTTCTTTTCGTATACTCCCTCTATCTTCTCAAGATTGCAAGTTATCTTAATTTAGCCTTTTTCCCCAGGGAAATCTGCTCTCCCTGTAAGCACTTTCGAGTCTTTGCTATCTTCTCATTCTACTGATGTTGGTATCACGGCCGTTCACCATCTACCTCCCCAAGTGTCACAAGCTGTACTTCCTCCTGCGGCGAATCCTACTCCTCCTATTGACCCTCAAATACGCGCCCTTCAAGATCTTGATGAAGATGTACATTTTTTACGATAGCGAGGATCACTGATCTTTTCCCTTGTATTTTAAGTTTCTTGGTTATTTGTGAAAACTTGATAATTTTTGGTTGTATCATTCTTTTCTCTGGTATCGGCCATAGATCTTTTCGGCTAACTTGTTTTGAACAGGATCATTACTGTAGATCGGCCGATTTGTACTTCATTTGGCCAACGCTGCGTATCTTTTACTCGTATCCCAATGATTTTTCATATGCATATCGTATCTTTGTTTCGTTTTTACTTATTCTCTGATGCGGATATCTTGTCAGAGATTCCATGATATCCGGGCCTCTTTATGGCAGTCTTTTATTGGTAATAGCTACTTTATTGGGAATCCGGAAATGTGTTTTCCATAAATAGCTTTTAATGCAGTTTCCTTCTTATCTTACTAGCTATTATTTTTCCTATAAATACCAAGACCCTTCAGGCCATAATCTTCACAATTACCATCTTGACCTGTATGCTTATTTCTCCATTACGAACACGGCTTCCCACTTCTCTCCCATAGATCTCTTTACTCTAGTGCCTCCATGGTGTTTAGAAAAGACTCTCTTCCAGGGATTTCCAAGCGTGGTACGAAAAACCTTAGCCCGTGTGGCATGAAATCATCTAACCTTTCTGTCGCCGTACTCATACAGGAGAGGGACTTTGAATATTTTTCCAAATGAAGATCTCGACGGCCATTTCGAAGGAGCCTCCTCCTTTCAGGCGCCACCATGTCTAGTCGGATCTCACGTAATGGAGGAAGCATTACCCTTAGTGATTCCTCCATCCTTTCCCACCTTTCTCCTCCTTGGTCGGTGCCTTAATTGTAATAATCCTTAGGCCAACTGAGGAGGAGAATTGGTTGAACTGAGGTCGACTTCTACCTCTGAGGGACGTTGTACAATTCGTTCTATCTCCCTCAGTGGTTGAGACCTTATTCTTGGGAAAGATAGGCCTAGATCCTTGTCGGACCTGTACCACTTTCGGGCTAATAGGGTTTAGGCGGCGGTATAAAAGTAATCCTACAGGTCCCATTCTTAGGACCTTTCCCTTGTATACGCCCGCATAGAGTAGGATGTTTCCCTTGTATATTGTAACTTCAGACTAGACAAGCCGTCTTCGGCTGACGTAGCTCCTTTTTTGTAATGTTTTTGTCCTTGAAATAAAATATTTACTTTCCATGTTTAATCCCACATTGAAGCATAATATATTTTTCATGTACCTTGCATAAACTGGATTTGACATTTGTTCTCCATTCTCGTCTATTAGTATATATGCTCCATTTGGCAACTTCGTCTGGACAACAAATGGCCCCTCCCAATTGGGGCTCCACTTTCTCATTCGGCCATCCTTCTGCTTGGGTGGCCATATAAATTTTCAAACTAAATCACCAAATTCAAAACGTTTAACTCGGATTCTTTTATTATACCAATCGGCCACAACATCTTTATTCTTCTGCGAATTCTTGAATGCTTCAACCCTATCGGAATTAGCATCTAATAATTCATCCCTCATTGCTTGATCATATTGTTCGGCCGAAAATTAGTTTGCTAGACTTGTTCTCAAAGTTGGTACTGTTATTTTGGCCAGTAGTACTGCATCCATCCCATAAGTCAGCCAAAATAGCGTGAATCCAATGGCCGAAGTCTTAGTATTCCTGTATGCCCACAATGCTTCAGATAATTCCTCATGCCACCTGCTTGGCTGATCTTCAATCATCTTCTTAATAATTCCTATTAGTTGTTTTTTGTAGCCTCTGCTTGCCCATTTCCTTGTGAATAGTAAGGGGATAAATGAACAATCTTCATTCCATATTCATCAACAAAGGCCTTGACTTTATCCCCGATAAAAACAGTTCCTCGATCCGTCAGAATCGTCTGTGGAATCCCAAATCTATGGATCAATTGCCTCTTAATGAATTCTATAACTTCCTCTTGAGATATGTTGACGTAAGCTTGAGCTTCGGCCCATTTTGTAAAATAATCAGTAGCCACTAAAACATACTTGTGTCTCTTAGAGGAAGAGGGATGTATTTTACCTATGATATCCATGGCCCAGCCTCGGAATGGCCATAATTTAATCATGATACGCAATTCTTCGGCCAGTAGCTTTTGTATCGGCCCATGCTTTTGACAATGACGACACCCCTTTGCATATCTCTCACAATCGACTCCCATATTCGGCCAGTAATATCCTAGCCGAATAATACTCCACTTCATTAATTTTCCAGCTCGATGCGCACCGCAGATTCCCTCGTATACTTCGCCCATTACTCTCTTAGCATCTTCTTTTCCCACGTATCGGAGTAATACTCCATTAATAGCTCGTTTAATGAGTAGTGCCCCTATTATGAGATAGTCCATTGCTTTCTCCTTTTCTGCTGGATTGGCTTCAGCTGGATTCTCTAAAGTTCGTATTATTTCTTTAATCCACTCGGCCTTCTCATTTTCGACCGAACACACCTCAATGTTTCCTGCCTCTTGTATTATCCTATACCTCGCAGCATGTTGGGCCAGTTCATTTGCCAATTCGTTCTCCTTTCGAGGAATATACTCTATGTATATCTCATCAAACTATACGAACAAATCAACTGCCTCTTCATACAACCCAATCAACTGTGAGCTCTTTACAGAGAAATCCCCAAGTAATTGCTGAATAACTACCTAAGAATCCCCCTTAATTATTATGGCCTTGACCCCTTCTTTTTTCAACTGTTGTAAACCCCGAGATCAATATCTTGTACTCTGCTTGGTTGTTGGTGTAGGATGTGGGCAATTGTATATAATATTTGTATACCTTGCCCTCCGGTGTATGTAGTGTGAACCCTGCTCCAACACCTGAGGCTGCTTTCGATCCGTCAAACATCATCGTCCATGGCTGTAGGTATACAATTCCTATTTCGTCTCCTTCAGTCGACTGAATCTCTTCTGTAGTATCTTCTTCTATCGGAAGCATCGGATGATCCGCTAGGAAATCGACCACAACTTGTCCTTTCATAGCCCTAAGTGGTTGGTACTTCAAATCGTACGCATTTAGCTCATGGTCCATTTAGCCATTATTCGGCTGCTAACCCGATCGTTCATCATAATCTTTACTATCGAGGGTACTACCACTACTTGTCTCGGCTGAATGTAATATTTTAACTTTTGATAAGCATGGTATAAGCTTAAACATAACTTATGAATTGGTGAGTACCTTAGCTCTGGTTCCTTCAGGATTCTGCTCAGATAATAAATCGCCCTATCTCTACATTCTTCATCTTCTTGAGCTAGCAATGCTCCTATAGACTCTTTGGCCGCCGCTATGTACAACTTTAATGGTCGGCCGAGGACTTGGGGAGCCAACACGGGTGGATTGATCAAAGCTTTCTTCAATTGTTCAAAGGCCCTCAGTTGGTCATTTCCCCATCTAAATTCTTCTTTTTTTTTTCAATCTTAGGAGATTAGTCAATGGCTTTCCCTTTCCGGCCGCGTTGGCCAGGAATCTTCTTAGGAATCCGACCTGGCCTAAGAACTTCTGTAAACGTTTCTTTTCATGAGGCGGTCTAGCTTCCTGGATGGCCTTGGTCTTATTTGCACCAACTTCTATACCTTTGTTATGCACCAAGAACCCTAGAAAGTTTCCTGCCTGTACAAAAAAGCACACTTGGCCGGATTCATCAGGGCTCCGTGTAGCCTCATCCTTGCAATACTCATCTTAAATCGGCCAAATGGTTCTCTATATCTCTGGATCGGACCATGACATCATCAATGTAGACTTCTACACAATCCCGTATTAGGTCATGGAAAACATAATTCATGGCCCTTCGATATGTAACCCCTGCATTCTTTATGCCGAATGACATGACTACCCATTCATAAATCCCAAGGGCTCCATGGCATCTGAATGCAGTCTTATGTACATCTTCTTTGGCCATAAAGATTTTTTTGTATCCTGAATAGCCATCCATAAAGGATAACATCCCTTGTTTTATGGTCGAATCAATCAATAAGTCGACAATGAGCATCATATATTCAACTTTGGGAGTTGCTATATTGAGATTTCGAAAATCAATAAACACTCTCAACTTCCCATTCCTTTTTATTACCAGTACAATATTTGATAACCATTCTACATACTTAGCTGGCCTAAAAAACCTGGCCGCTAACAATCTCTCTATCTCTTCTTTAATTTTCGGGACGATTTCAGGTGCTGCCCTCCTGGCTGGTTGTTTATGTGGTCTGAAACCCTCCTTGATGGGCAACCGATGTTCCACAATTTCTCTTTCCAAACCAGACATCTCCATATAGTCCCAGGCAAAACAATCTTTGAACTCCATCAAGACTTCCCTGAATCGGCTGATCATGAGTTGATCCAGATTTGCACTTATTGGGTTGCACTTATTGGGATCTCCCTCGGGGCCTCCTTAGTCCCAACATTAATAATCTTCAAAGGATCTTGTGCTTTAAAGTTTGGTGTCTGCTTCGGAATAGCGTCCATCAGTTCCCTCCATTTCATCTTTTCCTTCCTGGTTCGAGCTCGGTTGTCCCTTTTCTGCTTTCTTCCATCATTTATCCCCTTCTGTATTTAGTCGTGGGTCGGTCTGATATCTTACTTCAAATCCCAAATCGTTCTAGTCGCATTCAACAACTTCCAGATATCGATCCCCCACGACAGCCAAGAACGGTTGTATGGGTTCCTTCTATAGTACCGCATCAATTCGTCCAGCTGAACTGACTAGGAATGGAGGTTGATCTCCGTCTAACTCCTCTACTAAGCCATCATTCTTCCAGAATCATGGCTTCTGGTGCATGGTTGATGGTAAACACCTAGTGGTGTTATCCAGCATCGGCCTAGTAAAGCCGCATATGGGAGATCAGAATCTACTACAAAAAACATAGTCGGAATTGAAATCGTTCCAACTGTGACATCGACCAATATGCATCCTTCTACTGTCGTCTGGGCTCCCACAAAACTCAACACTTTTCCTTCGAGTGGGTAGCAAGTCTTCTCTAGTTCGGCAGATTTTGGCCAAAGTAGATAACGACATTATGTTTACTATTGCTCCTCCATCCACAAATATTCTTTTTAATGGCCTTCCATTAACTTAACCCTTCACGTATAAAGGCCTCACATGTTGAGACATCTTTAGAGTGGGAGGCAGACTAGTGCTTGGTTGAGCGTCTGGGGCGAATGCCTTGTACCCTTCTTCCATGTTTTTCTCGCTTTCGGCTTCTGGCCGACTTGCTTCCATCTTTGGCAAAGCAGAAATCGACTACAGGTTCTTCTTCGCTGAAATATTCTCCCTCTTTTTGACAGAATACCACTGCCGGTTCTGTGTCGGACCAATGTTCCTCATCACTTGCCATCGTGATGCCTACCATGCCCGCACTGGATCCGAAGTCAAATTTGAATTGACCAATCGAAAAGGTTTCAGTATTTGGGACAATGGATGTTTTTTTATTTCCATTCTCTTGTACGGACTGGTCTAGATTTCCATTCTTCTTCCACCTCTCCAAGATCATCATTTGTTTGGGCTTCTTTCTGTTTCGGCCGTAACTCATCTTTATGTTTCAGCCGATCCCCATTGTTTCTTGCTTCATCTTCCTTCTGCCTCTTGCCTTCGGCTGACTTGATATGAGCCGAAAATATTTTATTTAACACTCTACTCTTGAAAGAAGTGCCCTCATTTGGGAAATCTTCCTCCATGTGCATCATTTCATACTTCTGTTCCGCTGCGGCCGCTTTCCACCGCTACATTATCCTTTTATATGTACGATATGGTCCCTTCCCTTTGGGGGTGGAAACATCACTTCCCCTTTGGATTCGAGTCTCAAATCGGCTTTGGCCGAAATACCCCCGTTTTGGGGAATCTGAACCCACTGACCAACCTGGGTATTAGCAGGTGGTCTCCTGAGCTTCTTCATTGCCGGAGATATAGCCTCTTCAGGGACTGTAATATATATTACAGTTTTCCAATTCTTCATGTCAGCTGTTAACTTCATCTCCGTATCCCAACAATTGGTGATTATCTTTAGGGTCGGCTTCTCTTTTACCTCTTCATGCTCCGACCTTTCTTCATCTTTCGACTGCTTGATCCACTCTTTAACTTCATAGTGACCCAATCGGCTGAAAACATCTGAACCTTTCTCCTTTCCCTTCTGGGCCGAGCCCAGTCATTTCCATACACATGTCTTCTTTTGATCTGATGGCTGTTCTACGAGCCGATCGTGCACGGACTTCTTGGTAGACGATGGCTGATCTCTCAGCCGATCGTGTACTGGCTTCTTCTGGTCTGGATGTACCATCACCATATTAGCAGCAAGGAATGGGTTCTTATCGACAACCATTAATCTATCTAGGAATTTTAGTTTCCCATCATTAATGTGCTTCTGGACCATCTTTCTGAAATGTCCACAGACTGCAGTAGTATGGGTTGCGGGTGCGTGAAATCTACACCACCCAGCATCCATTTGTTCCTTAGTCGGCTGCTGATGATTCCCTTTGAATTCAAAAAGTCCATTCTTTAAATAATAATCGAAGATTTCATCCATCTGAGATAAATGTAACGTATAGAATCTTTGGGAATCGTCCTTGGCTTCACCCTCCTTCTCCTTCCCTCTCACTGGCCTAAGGGCTGGACAAGTTATAGGCTTTTTAATTACTAATTTTGCCATTTCCACCTCTGCTAGGGCGGGTACATCATCCATATTGAACTCTTCCCCAATCTCACACCTATCCAAAGATTCTGCGAAGGACGCAGCTGATTGGATGGGTTGGGACCTCCCGCTTTGACTTCGGCTTGTCTTAAAAGCCGCTTGTTCTGCCAAATACGTTTTCATTCTTATTGCTTCAGCCGTTAATTCGGCCACAGTCTTTGGCCTCCTCAACATCAACCTATCCTTAATTGCAAACTTCAGATTCTGCTTCAAAATCTGAATGTACTCATGCTCGGGTAACATCGTCTTCATCTGCGCATTGACCGCATAAAATCTCTACAAAAATTCATTGACAGTTTCACCTGTCTTTTGTTTAGTGGAGGTAAGGTCTACCTCTGAAACTTCCGGACTAGTATTGTAAAACCTGTCATGGAATATCCTCTCCATTTCTGCCCATGTGTTTACTGATCCTGGTGGAAAATTAATATACCACTCAAAAGCCGGACCAGTAAGCGATAGGCTGAACAATATCAACTTGTGGAAATCATTTTGGGCAATCCGAGTGCACTGAGTCATAAATCGGCCGATATGCTCTATCATAGACCTACCTACTTCGCCTGAAAATGTATTAAAATTAGGAACTTTAACTCCTCGAGGTAGAGGATACTGCTCTTATATATAATCCGGATAAGGCTTCATGTACATCAGCCAATTCTCCTGACCGATCAAATTTCCAAACTGAGTTCGGATAATTTCTGCTATCAGCTCTCTGTCTACCAATTGCGGCTGATTCTGCTGATGTAGTGTATATTGTTGTTGAACCACTGGAGCAGGTGGTTGAGCGACAGGTGGAGGCTGTGGCTGGTACGGTTGTTGCTCATACCTTCCTTGCGGCGGGACACAAGGCCGTGGTCGCTGTCCTCCTGGCGGCCGATAGGCCTGCTGATGGTAATTAGGTTGGAGTGCGGATTTTGAGCTACAGGTGGTGGATTTTGAATCACTGGAGGTAGATTCTGCGCTACCTGTGCATTCTGAGCTCCGAACGGATACATATTGCGAGCTAGTTCGGCTCTGAATATTACTGACATAGATGCCAGTATATTTCCCTCAATTTGCCGAACTAAATTAGTGACCGCCGCTTCAACCATAAACTGAACGTGATCGCGAAACCGCGGGGTCAAATCATCATGTGGAAACTCCTGAGCATTAAAATCCATAGGACCTGTGAATCCTAGGGGATAATCCCCTGGATTGGTCGTGCACTCTTCGTGAATTGGCGGCAAATCAGTTCTCGCCGCCGTATTAATCGACGGAGTTGCATGTGGATCAACTGTCATTGCAAATATGTGTCACTGGGTGTGCCACTGTTTGGCCACTGGTTAGTGCCAATGACCTTTTTCTCCTCAAGGGAGGCTATCAGAAAAGGATCAAAGAGATTACGGGTTCGGAATTCAATAATGCGCCCAAACTTGACTGAATTTGAATCCAATACAATGGCAAAACAGAAAAAGAAGGGAAATCTACCAGTTGTTAAGAAACAATGGCTGATTATCCCGAAAACAAGGTCGAAGTCTGTCTGTTGTTAAGAAACAACGGCGAACTCGAGGAAGTAACCGCTACAAACTAGGCTAAAATCTAGGAAAGCTGGTAAAGGAAAGCAGTAAAAGGTACAAGGAAGTAAATTGACCTAAAGGAAATTTGGATTGGATTGGTCTCTCCTGCTCCGGTGTCTGGCACCTCTTATTTATATCCGTAGTGGTGGAGTTGAATAACCGCTCTCCACTTGCCTCTTAGAGCCGATAAGCTCTTCTTCTTCTTCCGACCGAATCTGCTTCTTCCTGTTTCGGCTGGACCTATCTTCTACTTTTGGTTTGATATATCTTTCTCGGCTCTTGGACCTGGGGCTTGATTATTTTTACTTTTCACCCCCAGCCCCAGACATTTATTCTTTATGGCCCAACTATCTGGCCCATCTTGACCCATCAACCTGGATGGTCACAACATAGGGACGTGAAGATTTTTTTTATTTTATTTTACAGAATAATCCTCTTCTTGATTATTTTCTGTGATGCCCTTAACAACAAATGTGTTTCTTAGATTTGACTCCTTAAATTAGCTAGCGGATCCGCTGACTCTCAAACATCCCATTATGTGATTATATTTATTGAAATAAAAATAGGAGAGATATGCAATCCCATTCCATGTTTTTACTGGTTTGGGTGCGCTAAATCTCATATGCAGTATCTGATGTATAATATTTATTTTGTAATCTATCTATACTATAATAAATTCTGGAACTATATTTTTATTGTGCTGACTATATTGCCCATTTAAGTTATAATTAATCTCTTTAAAAATTATATATTGTGGGTTCAAACAGTAATTTTAAATCAAAGATTTGCGTATCTATCAAGGGTCTAGAAAGTAAAATCACTTCATCCTAAAATTCAATGACCGTAGGATTGCATTCTATTGATCTCTACCTAAATCCTGCAACCATATTTTTATTGTGTTGCCTATATTCACCTTTTAAATTATAATTAATCTATTTATAATTAATCTTTTTATAAGAATCTCCGTCCTACTTCAGACGTCATGTTTGACTTTTTGGCACTGTTCATTGTTTAACTTTAACTCAATATTATTGCAAGTAAATATTTAAAAAAAGATATTCGAGTTCGGTCTTGTTAGATTCGTCTATTCGTGTAGTTTTAGAATATATATTTCACATAATTTTTTCTTATATATATATTTTGAGATATGATCGATTTAAAAAGTGCATTGGATTGTGTGCAGAAATCAAACAAGACATCTTAAATGGGATGGAGGGAGTATATATTATGGTTCAAGCAATAATTTTATCTTAAAGATATGCATATCTGGCATAAAGATACATATCAAAGTAAAATCATATACTCCCTCCGTCTCATTATTTAAGTCTCACTTTCCTTTTTGGTCCGTCCCAACATCTTTATCTCATTTCCATTTTAGGAAATCATTAAATATTAATCACCCACCTACACCTATCATATCACATCAATAAATACATATACTAAAAGTTTAAACCCACTATCATTAATAAATTTCAACCCACAACCATCACATCACACATAAATAAATCAATTAAAAATTCAAACACATTACAATCACATTACATAATTATTAATTTACCCTTACTTTAAATACTAATCTACTCTTACATTCAATACTAACCATCCCCATATAAAATATCCTGCCCAAAAATTTTGAGACACTTCTAGTGGGACGGAGGAGGTACTATTTTCACTAAAAATATTTAGGAGTACTAAAATTTAACTTTTTATTGGGAAAAATAATTTTCAAAAACTACATAATAAAAAAAGTACTACATCAGTAAGAAAATTTCAATATCATAATAATTTATCTTTTATATCATTTTATTAGTCATTAATATACATATATATTGTATTATTATTATTTTTTTGATAAACATTGATATCATATCATATTATATTTCAATATTTATATTATTAAGTACAATCAACATAATTTTTGCGGGTGAGTAAGAGTGAGTTACAAAGTCGAAAGTTTTAATATATTTGATCATTTTAATTATACATATAATATTTATAATTAGGAGGGGTGGTGATCTTAATGAACTAATTTTTCTATTGATATGTATTTTATTTGCAATTTGAATTTATGCTTTGATATGTATTATGAAAAAAATTTAAATTTTTTTTTCTTCTGTCATTTTGAAAAAGAAAATGATAATATAAATTATATTTAAAAAAAATCATAGATATACTAAAATAATATCATCTATTAATTTAAATTAATTGAATTAATATTAGTTTTGTTAAAAAAAATGAACACCCGGACACAGAGCCCCGTACGCGAACCACAGGAGAAAAATCTAGTGTATTATAAAAAATACTGTCACAAAAAAAAAACATACATCACATTAAATCTAACATAACAAACTAAAAAATACATTACAACATCATATTTTGTATATGCTACATATTAAAATTTCAAATACCCTAAACTTCACAAATTTTATACATCACATCCTAGAGCCTACATATGCAGATTTTAACACCCAAACCGCACCGGATTCTTACCACCCAGCTAAATAATAATGGCAAGTCATTAGTGAATTTGATAATTACATTGAGTTCCCAAACTACAAGTGCTGTAGGAATGAAAGTGGGTATGTGAATTAATTGAGTGAATCATATATTTCTTTATAGCCACCCTAATCGTGACTCAATAACTGCATACAATTGATTGAGGCATCTTTATGATCTAATCAATGGTTAGTACAAAAAGGGCAAACACATACAGTACTATTCCCCCTTTCCTTTTTAGTTGTCTTTTTAGAAATTGAAAAGTGTTCCAAAATAGTTATCATTTTTAGGTAGTTATAGGTAGTTATGCTATGTTTTTACTATATTGTCCTTCACTTTACATAAATGCTATTTGTTGGACATTATTAAGAATGAGTGTAGTTGAAGGGTAAAAATGTAAATGTATGAGTTAATTAATGCAAACCTTGGTTATTGAAATTGAGCTGAAAGAGACAGTTATTTAGTAACGGAGGGAGTACTACATAATAATTCCCACACATTCATATATATTGTTGATTTTTATATATCTTTTGAATATATTACACCAAAAAAAGAAGAGAGAGAGAGAGAGCTACCACACACACAATTGCAAAGGTATGGGGTTCAAGCCACACAAATTATAAAGGTGGATAAAGAGGAGGGATAGTGGGCACACACACGAATTAATAATTATGTTCGGGATATTGATTTATTTTTAAGTAAAAAAAATTCAATATTTTAGTATTGTAAATTTAGAAATTAAGCACAGCTATTCGCTTTAAATTGAGAATATGTTTACCAAGTAGTATTATACTATAAGATATATAACATATAATATAATAATTAAATTGTATGTATAATGTTCTGAATGAATTGATGAAATAATGAGACATGAAATTGCTTCATCAATGGCTGGTGTCATGCAATCAGATGATTGGAAGTTTTAATGATGGGCAAACATGAGCTTACCCCACCAATACTAATGTTGCTAAACAAAGTAAACATAGATTCATTGTGTGCAATTGAAGAGATCATAACATCTCTATTAAATACAAAGAAATTTTAAAAAAAGTGATTAATATTCTTTTCATGAAAAGGGTTAGTAAGTTCATTTAAGGATTGTAAAACAAAGCAAATAATCTTTGTAAATGAATAATAATAATAATAATATAATGGCCTTTTAAAATGACTTGTAAGAATGGAGAAATGGAGTATAATTTATTTATTGTAGGTGTTGAGAGTTGAGGGGTTGTTTGGGGACTTGGGAAAAAGAAAAAGGTGGGTAGAAGTGGGGTTGGATGGATGGGGTATGTAAAGGATTAGTGGAAAAGGTAACAAGCTTTTTTCCTGCTAAAAGTCAAATAGGCCCTCCTACTGTTAATTATTACAATCATGTCTCTTCAATGGTGATGATGATCATATATTTAATTTTTTATGTATGTGTATATGTATAGTGTATACAGTAACTTCATATGCAGAGGGAAAGAGAGGGGGGCAGAGAGGCTGGAGAGATTTGCTCCCAAGATTCATCATCATTGCCATTTGATCTGTTTTCTCTTTTCTTTTTGTTGTTTTGGAGCCAATTGAAATTAAACAAAACCCTAAAATATTTATAGCTTTTTGTTATTTTCTTCTGATTTTATGAGATCTTACATTACACTTAATAATTGACATTATTACTTCCAAATAAAACAAAAACACACACAAACATAACAATACACATTAAAATATAGATCTAAGTTGAATTTAAATTTGTAATACCATTTAGAATAAGTGAAATAAGTTATTTATACAAATACTATAATTTTTTTTGTCATGTTCAGCACGTAGAGTTGTAGCTGCGAGCTGAAGCTGTAGGGAGCTGTAATTGTTATAAGCTAAAGGAGCTATAGCTATAAGTTTTACATATTGAGTAGAAGTAGTTGTAGCTATCATATTATAATTTGAAGAGAAAAATTAATTAAATTGAAAAGTAGGTTTCGAAATATCTCAAAAGCTACTAAGTGTAACTTCTGATTGTAGAGCGAGCTTTTCGGAGCTGCAATTCATAACTAAAGCGTGCTAGCCCTTAATAAATTCTAGAATTAGGTCCCGTTTGGATTGGCTTTTGAAAAAAGCAGAAGCCAAAAGTAGAAGCAGAAGCAGAAGTCAAAAGCAAAAGCATGTAACTTTTGTATTTGGATGGAATGTTTGAAAAGCGGCTTTTTCTAAAAATATGTTTGGATGAATAAAAATGAAAAGTGCTTTTGGAATGTAGTAATTACCAAAAAAGACATGCTACTTAATATGATAATAAGATATATTTATAGTGTAATTTATATTAAGTAGTGGGGGTATTTAAGTCCTTGCACATTTTACGAGGTGCTTTTGGCTTCTGCTTTTGGGAGAAGCACCCCCTCCCAGAAGCACTTTTTTGGCTTTTCGAGGTGCTTTTGCTTTTTCTTAAAAGCCAAAACAAACACCTAATTTCTACTAGAAGTGCTTTTGGCAGAAGCAAAAGCCAAAAGCACATTCCCAGAAGCCATTCCAAACGGGCTCTTAGTAACATCTTTAGTCTCCTAATACATATGCGAGTAATGTCGAAACTTACTGAAAAAAGCTCATATTAATATGTGGTTTAACCTTCATGTTCGAATTTGCATATATGTAATACTCTATTTTGGGGTGTTACGCAAATTAAGAGGAATATATTACATCAGAACTTGCAAAATGAAACCCTTGAGAGGCAGTGGGAGTAAATCCCATTTAAAGAATAACAAAAAAAAGTATTCCATTTAGGGGATACATAAAAATATTTAATAAGAGCATATTAATGTAGAAAGCGGATTAAATCCTTAGCTTGATATGTGTATCTTTTTCTAATTTTAAAAGGAACACATAAAGGGTGTATTTTGAAATAATTAGAGTCTCAAGTTTAAAGTACTGAAGTTTTTAATTAATGTTTAGAAAAATAACTTTTACCTAAAATAATTTTAAGTGTTGATAGGTAATACTCCACCCCCTTTTTTTTTACTTGCTACGGACCCACGTTTCACGTCGTTCAATGCACATTTTAAACCATTAATAACTCAAATTCGGTATAAGTAAAAATTCTAAAAGCTTGATATTTAAAAACTACACGATGAGACGAATCTAAAAAAATATCACTTGGCTATATTTTAACTTGCACAACTATATATGATAAAACCTTTAAACGCTTGTGTGTGAATAGTGACATAATTGCAAATATTGCAAGGAAAAAAAAACAAAACGGAGGGAGTATTAGAGTTTGAGAGTTAGAGCCTGTTTGGATTGGCTTTTTTCCAAGTGCTTTTGGCTTTTGCTTCTGCCAAAAGCACTTTTGAAGGAAAAAGAGTGTTTGTTTTGGCTTTTTAGAAAAAGCAAAAGCACCTCGAAAAGCTGCAAAAGTGCTTCTGGGAGAGCAGCCCAGGTGGTCCTTCTCCGAAAAGCAGAAGCCAAAAGCACCTAGTAATGTGTGCAGAGTCATAAATGCCCCTATTAATTTATTTAAATTACACTATAAATATATACTATAATATATAAATAGCATATCCTTTTTGGTAATTTACACATTTCAAAAGCACTTTTCACTTTTATACATCCAAACACACTATTGAAAAAAAGCTGCTTTTTAAACATTCCATCCAAACACAAAAGTTAGCTGCTTCTGCTTTTGGCTTTCACTTCTGCTTCTGCTTTTGGCTTCTGCTTTTTTTAAAAGCCAATCCAAACGGGCCCTTAGAGCTGGAGGTAAAATAAAATTTTAAAAAAAGTACTCATAATATTTGAATATGTAATAGAATGTAGGTGACAATTCGCCGTGGCTTAACATACTAAATTAAAAAAAATATATATATAATATGATAAGTATTTATTATTTTGTGATGTGTTGCAAAAGATACATTTCAAATTTTGGCATAGCGGCCGATGGAGGATTGTGATACATTTACATGAAAATGTGAAACATTTAGTTAAAATACTCCCTCCGTCATCAAATGATATTAACATTTCATGTTTTCACGCAATCCAATGCAAATGTTTAACGAGTAATATTTCAAATTGTATAAAAGTAAAAATTATAGAAATTTAATATTGTAAAACTATGTGATTAGACGAATCTAACAAGATCTTACTTGACTATATTTTATCTTATGTTTTTTTGAGAAGAAGAGGTATTATTACTCATTTTCAAACAAGAACAATACACTCAATTCTTAGATCAAGACACCAGAGCCTAGCTAATCGGCTGTCAATCCAGCCACAACAGAAACTACATTTAAAAAGTCGAATCAAAGTTACTCAATGAATAGTGTTTACTATGACAACGTTAATATGATTAAATGACGGAGGGAGTACATGAAAATTATTCACACTCATACTTCCTCCGTTCTTGAATGTTTTTGACCACACCAATTTTTCATGCAGTCCAATTTATTTAAACCATTAGTAACTCAAATTCGGTACAAGTAAAAATTCTAGAAGTTCGATATTTAAAAACTACACGACGAGACAAATCTAACAAGATCTCACTTGACTATATTTTAAATTGTATAACTATGATAAACTTTAAGTAAAAATCAGTGTATGAATAGTAACATATTTTCAAATGTTAAAAACATTGAAGTACATTCCCCAATGGGCAAATGTCTAAATCATTGAAAAAAACAAATTATTTATGCTATCGCGCGGTACCTTAATCATCGGATATAGCTACCGAATTTATTACGAACTGCTTAGTTACTGAATTTCGGTAGTTACCAAAGATTTCTAATTTTTATTCTTATAGTGAATGTTATGCAAATTAAATATAAGTATGAATGTATATGATGATATGATAACTTTGAATTTCTTATTAGATGTAAATAGCTATTAACTTTTACACTATTTGAACATGATGCAAGAGAAATAAGTAGAGTATTTTTCGTTTTCCAAAAAAAAAAAAAAAAAACTGGGGTTCAAAGTGTCATATGCACAGAGATCATGATCACTTCACTATTTTGTATGTGACATAAAATATACGGTAAAAAGAACCTAATGGTCCCATAATTTTGTTCGTTTTCCCAAATCATCCTATAAAAAAGAATTAACCCAATCCATCCGGTAACTATACTAATTTTCGCCCAATCCATCTCACCCACCCTTAATGATGATTAATGCTGATGTGGCAATGAATTAGTGCACCTAATGGCGATTAATGCTGACGTGGCAGCGGATTAGTGTCCTAATGTGGTTGATGTGGCAGCACCATCCACCGACACGTCAACAGTAATCGTCATTAGGGATGGGTGGAATGGATTGTGCGAAAATTAACATAGTTACTAGATGGGTTGAGTTAATTTATTTTTTATGGGATGTTTGGGAAAACGAACAAAATTTTGGGACCATTAGGGTTTTTTTTTTTCCTAAAATATATGTACTGAATTACTATAAGCTAAGGTTGTAAAATATTATATTATTGCGGCATACAGTATTAATATATAGGTAGGATTAGGATGAGGAATGAAAGATGAGAAATGAATGTAAGGATGTGTGCAGCAGAAACTAAAGTAGAGACAGACAATCCATTTGCAGAAACAAACAAAGCAAAAGATTATGTGCATCACTTTAATTTGACAACTAAGGCTCTCAAGTCCTACAATACAAATTAAATATAAAAAGATAAAATTATTCCCATTGACATATGTATATAGACATATATAGTCTTGTCCAATTGGTACTATTGATCGACCTTAGCTTTACTTTGTAAGAAAGAGTTTAGTTGAGAGAGGGTCTATGTGGAGACATCTGCTGCTTATTCTCCACTATTGACTTAATACTACATCCAAGTTCAATTCCATTACCCGACCACTAGTGTTCATCACACTATTTTCTTTTACTTTTAATGATTGATTATATAACTTAAACGATTCAAGGTATTTTTTCGCTTGGTTTTTTATTTGTGATGCAACAAATGTCATTTCATTGGCTAGTTCATCGTTCGGTGACGATGTTTTCGAAGAAGTGGTTGAATGAATTGTCGCCTCACAAGACAAAGAAGACGACAATAGCAATTTTGTTGGCTAGGCCATGCATGTTTGCACTTCAAGAATTTTGCTGTCGTCAGTTGGTGACAACACAAAATTTGCAAGCGAGGAGAACCTATGACGACATCTCATTCATCACCTCCCAAAATTATTAGAATTTTGTTGGAAGACAATGAACCAGGTGATGAATTTCATCGCCTCGTAGGGTAGATGGATGGCGAAAATTTTTGTAGTGCAAGGCCAAGTGAGGAAATGCATATATCCGGAAAAAAAAAGGCCAATATAGTCTTTTTTTTTCACAAAAAAGCTAAATCAGTCATTTTTTTTTTATTTTTTTGCCCAATTGGTCCGCTACATATACTAATTACGTTCCAATCGATCATTCACCCACTAATTATGCCATAATTACACATTTTAGGCCAAATCAGTCCATTTTTTTTCAAAAATCTAAATTGGTCCGTTATTAATTTTTGCCCCCTTTCATGCAGTCCAATGCACATTTCAAACCACTAATAACTCAAATTCGATATAAGTAAAAATTCTAAAATTTCGATATTTAGTATAAACTAAACGACGAGACGAATCTAACAAGATTCTACTTGGCTCATTTTAATTTGTATATCTAGGTCCGTCTCGTCGTGTTAATAACGGACCTGATATACAAGTTAAAATGAGCCAAGTAGGATCTTGTTAGATTCGTCTCGTCGTGTAGTTTATAAATATCGAAATTTTAGAATTTTTACGTATATCAAATGTGAGTTATTTGTGGTTTGAAATGTGCATTGGACTGCATGAAATGGGGCAAAAATTAATACGGACCAATTTAGATTTTTGAAAAAAAAGGATTGATTTGGCCAAAAATATGTAATTAGGGCATAATTAGTGGGTGGAGGACCGATTGGGACGTAACTAGTATATGTAGCGGACCAATTGAGCTAAAAAATAAAAAGGGACTGATTTGGCTTTTTTGTAAAAAAATGACTATATTGGTCTTTTTTCCGCATATATCCTCACATTGTTATTTATTAGTAAAATAATTAAATACTTCCTCTACCCACTTTAAAATGACACCTTTTAATTGGGAGACAGAGTTCAATGCACTTGTACGGTTAATAGTTCAAAATACATACAAATAAAAATTGTATAAAATATATATTAAAAAATCTATACAATTGGACGAATCTAATAAGATCTAGTTTGACTATATTCTTTTAATTATATATACATGCAATTAAATTAAATTAAATTTGAACAATAAAAAGTATTAAAAATTGAAAAATGTCACTTTAACAGGGAAGTATATAATACTTCCTCCGTTTTTCAAAAAAATTAACATTTCTGCGTTTCACGTTATCCAATGCACATTTTTAACGCTTAATATCTCAAATTGTGTAAAAGTAAAAATTATAAAAATTTGATATTCTAAAACTACGCGATTAGACGAATATAACAAGATCTCACTTGACTATATTTTATCTTGTATAATTGTGTTTAAAATTTGAATCAAAGTTACTCAGTGAATAGTAACAACTATACAAATGTTACAACTTTGAACAAACGGAGGGAGTATAAACAAAATTTTATTCTACAAATGAATAAGATATATACTACTAAGGCAAAATTCTTGTAGTGTATTAACCGAATGGTATGAGAGAATGGCTGAAAGTTTGGAAGGGGAGGAGAGCAATGTTTCAAAATCTTATTTGAGCATCAATGATCGAATTTAATTTTAAAAATTTTTTGTTTTCTTTTTTTTGTTTTGAAAACTTCAAATGTATCAGTACACCGTATCCATTACTTATGTTCTCAATCACTAGCTGCTTATTTTAACACAAAATAATGTGAATGGTAAGCAAAATCTGAAAAATAGATTACTGGCTTACTGCACATAAAAAGAAAAATAACAATAAATTAAAGAGACCTTACTTTAGGCAATAAGCATAAAGTGTCATCTCATACAGCTTTCAGGCCACATTAGCATAGTTTGTGTGGGCTCACATTGTTTTCATTCAAAATAATACTACTACTATATAATTAAAATGTATATATACTTATTTCATAATTAAGGTTAGATTCAAGAATAGTGTAAAGATGGCAGTTTTGTGCAAGTGATTGGGCTGCTATATATACTGTTTGTTATTCAGTCACTATCCATCAAATACACAAACACACACAAAAATATGTATCTTTCTTCAGATTTCCATATAAATCCCACTCCAAACCTGAAATGAAACCCTCTTCTTCAATCTCCAAAACTCTTCCAATTTCTTCTCCAAATCCCTAATTCTTGATTCAGAATAAAGATTATGGCTTCTGCATCCCAGTCTTTGGTTAATAATCAGTGCTTCTTTGAGGAACAAGAACTAATGGTCTCAGCACAAATTGGGGTTTTCCCTTTCCCCTTTCATACCAGTTTTGAATCCTTAAAAACCCTTTCTCCAAACACACCCCCAAATTATCATCATTTTTCATCCCTTCTTGCAGCTGATTCTTCATCCCCTCTTACAAACCTTTCTGATCAGTCAATAGTTACCAAGAAGAATGAAGATCTCATCACCTCTCATCATCAGTTCCCTGGAGTTCCCCAGATTCTCTCCAGTTTGCAAAGATCAGCTTCAAATTACTGGTATTGTAATCTATGAATTAAGCTCCATGATCCCCAAATTAAACAACACACACTCACATATATCTACCTGTGTCTGAATTATTGATGAAATTAGGGCATGGGGAGAGGTGAGTAGTGATTGCATGAGCACGAAGAGAAGCGTCGGGGACGATCGACACCTCGGGATTTCGGCCATGAAGATGAAGAAGATTAAGGGCAGGAGGAAGGTGAGAGAGCCCAGATTTTGCTTCAAGACCATGAGTGATGTGGATGTGTTGGATGATGGTTACAAGTGGAGGAAATATGGGCAGAAGGTTGTCAAGAACACCCAACATCCAAGGTAATTAATCATTTTTTGTTAATTGTATTTTTGTGTCCTAATTTAGGTTTAATTAGGTTGTAAAATTACAGACACAAGAATATTGTTGTCTGATAATATATCTATGACAGTAAAGGGAGGTATATATCTCTCTTTGCTCTTTCTTATAAACCTTACAATCTTGAATTAATTATTACTAGTTACACACAAAACATATGCAAGAAAAAGGGGCAAAAAGTTAAACTACAATTACAGATTCAAACCAGTATAATCCAACTTATGATCTTAATTACTTCCAGTCTGCAGATCATGAGCAAAACCCTAGCTACGATTTCCATGGACCAAAAAATGCAAAAAAAGAATAATGATTGTCAATTAGTTCTCACTTTCTCCATCTATGCATTCCCACATGATGAGAATCTGTATGTATACACACATCTATCTATCTAGAGATACAATTTCATGATTTGTCTTTAGGTTGAAAAGTAAATCCAACTTTTTATTGTCAAATGATTATCATCTAAGTTTTTTTTTTTTTTTTTTTTTTTCCTCTTTTCTTTCCTCCTCTTTTCAGGATGCATTATATTTTTCTCCCAAATTACCAAATGGTTCCAAACTTTATTTTGAGTTTGTGAGTGTAGGACATGCTCAAGGGAACTTGCCCCACTCTGCCTATAAAAAGGCTTACTGTGTTGATCATGAATCCAGCAATTGCCAGTTTGCACTTTTGCAGTTGCACCATAAATGCCTTTTTGTTTTTCTTTTTCTCTTTTATTTAGCTTTTTCTTGTACTAGGTAAAATTGGCAAACTGTTTTTTCCACATACAATGGCCTACAACATTGATCAGCTAAAAATGATTAGGTATTGATCTATTGTTGAATTAGGACTCATTTAATTAAACCTTCATTACATTATATACTCTTTTCTCGTCGTCGATTTGGTGCCTCTTTGTGTACTCTTGATTCACACCTTAGCTTGTTCTCTCATATACGCTTGTATATAAGTATATGGAAACCCAACCTTTGGTATTTGGACAATGATGCCCACATATACACTTGTATATAAGTACATGGAAACCTTCCTATATAATCCTTGCAAGGAGGAGCAATTAATAGACCTGACATAGTTTTGCAAACTCACCTACAATCCCATTCATGATGAGGAATGATGGTGGTTTGACAATGTTGGAGTAGCTCTCTGCTCTTGACATTGAATTTACAGATCCTTGGAATTGATGGTTTAGATGCTACAAGTTCCCGATCATAATGATAACTTTCTAGGGCAAAAAATTGTAAGAAGACAATCCAATCATTTGCTTACATTCATGCCTGCAATAGTCTAGGAAGCCAATCAGTTTCTGTACTACTACACTCCCATTTAAAGTTTATACTACTAATCAGTGCTCGAACATAGTCCAACTTTGATTTTTATTATTATTTTTTTTAAATAAAAAAAGATACAACACAATTTCTAGTTCATGGCACGAACTTATGCTTTATATGTACCATTTTCAGGAGCTATTACAGATGCACACAAGACAACTGTCGTGTCAAGAAACGTGTGGAGCGACTAGCAGACGACCCGAGGATGGTGATAACTACATACGAAGGGAGACACGTACACTCGCCATCTCACGATGAGGACGACTCTCAAACTTCTGCACAACTCAATAACTTCTTCTGGTAGTAAATTGCATTTGAGCAACGATGGGCGCTGCTGCAGGTTGCAATATTTCCTTTCTTTTACATACCTTTGGAAACTGAATAAAGACAGATGATCAAGAACTAAACTTCCTCCTCCATAAATATATAGAGAGAGAGTGAGAGATCGGGTTAGCTAGGGTTGTGAAAATACTACTGATAATACCTATACTATTAATTCTGAGCGTGTGGTGATTTCTGATAGATCTCAGTCCCTTGTTTTATTGGGCATATATACATAAGTATATAGCTGATAATATAGCAGCTACTTTAATTTGTATCATATTATATGTCTCTACAGCTGATTGATGCTACCTCTTAGTCGTCCATAACTTTGCTCAAACCCTCACTCACTTTCCACATTTTCTCACTGTTTTATTATTTAATTTTTGTCTCAATGCTCGTTTACTGTTTTGCTTCATTCTTTTTAATAAGAAGCTAATTTTTTTTTTCCTTTGCAATATGTATATAGATAAAAATGCGTTTAAGTACTGCATGCATTCGGCGTGGAAAAACATGAATAAAAGAAATCAAAAACGTATTGCAAATAAAACGTTAAATATTAGCAACTTGTTTTAGCCTCGCAAACCAATTCTAATATTAGCACTACAAGAAAAAGTCCAATTACCGACCCCAATTACCGACCACCATAGTATGGGTCGGTAAAATTTAGCCATTATTGGGCCCAGAGACATTCGAAAACCAAAACACCGACCACAATTAATGTGGTCGGCGTTACCGACCCCAATTGGGGTCGGTAACAATTACCGACCCTAATTGGGGTCTGTAGTTTTTTTCAATTTTTTTTATTTTTCCCATTTTTTTTATTTATTTTATTTCTTAACTAGCAAGTAACCCATCGAGACTCGACGGGCATATTTATGTATTTTATATAATATTTATATTTATATTATATAAATTAAAAATAAATTGTATTTTGAGTAATGAAAAATATATGATGATTTATATAGATTTGAAAGAGGGGTATATGGTAATATATAATTTAATTATTTTTAAAACTAACAAAAAAATCATATTATACCGTCTTCTTTAGCTTCTGTGGCGTGTCCGGTTCAAACCTAACATATCAATAAAAATAATTATTAAAATAATATTTTTATTTAATTTGAAATTTAAATTAAAATAAAACAAAATTTAAATATAAGTATTAAGCATAATATGAAAAATTCCCATGCAATTTGCTGAAAATTTCATTGTTGAAAATCTTATTGGTAAGGGCTAGTATAACACTATCTTTAAAAATGTTTGTATTATAAGTGGTGCAGTTTTTTTTTTCTTTTTTGAGGAAAGAAAACTTTCATTTCATAAAATAAATCCACAAATACAATGACCCTTGAGATTACACCTTTCGGACCACAAACACAGCCTCAGAATTTAATTAAGCAGCCATTGGATGCAAAACAGACCAAAACCAACATATCTATTATCAACACCAAAACTACAATCGCTAACAGTAAAAACACTCTATATTCGCCCCAATCACCACCGATCACAGAAGAAGCATACTGCACCATAACTGTTCAAATTCCAATCATTCCGTCTTTGCCAAGCACCTCCAACGTCACAACTGATTGTATATGTACTATAAAAATATTTGTATATTTGTATATGTACTATAAAAAATTTCCGTTATTGGATTACCCGTAGAGTTATAAGAATATCATCCGGAAATGTCACAACTGATTGTACATCTCCAAATTCAATAACAGTTTTACCATGACCTACATCAAGTATCAATTTTGCAAATTTTTTGTCATATATAAATTTCGTTGTAAATATTTCTTGTGTTATGTTGAGTTAATCATTCTTAATTGTATATTAATACTTTAAGTCACATCTTGCTAGTCACAACGAAATATTGCAACATAACTGTTAATGGCTAAAAATTAGTTTTGTAAGATAAAGTCCAAAATTCTTTAAAGATTGACATTGACTTTTGTTTATAATCATAGCAAAACAAACCGCGAGTGAGAATTTTCTCATCTGAAATCGAATGGGGAATTTGATTAAATCAGATAGGCTCATAATTATTCTACCAATCAAGAATTTTCTTTTTCATGGTTTCTCAAAAATTAATTTAACCTCAATTATATGGTTCTGCATCTTGGTTAAGATCAACATACTTCCACTGCATAATTTATTTGATGGATCTATATTACTAAGATGCATGACTATAGAACCCTCATTCAACTATATTTTTCGGTAATCCAGAACAATTGATTGTGTTTAGATATTCCAGTGAAAATAATTCATTGGCTTTACTTATGCTTTCATCATCTTGATAAATATTGTTAGAACTGATATATATACATTTTCATTTGTATATATATGTTCCATGATGTAATCAATCGTATGAGCAATCATTGGTATGAGTTAGTATAACATAATCTTTAAAAATATCTGGATTTGAAATGGTGTAGTTCATATTTGCATAAGTACTCTGGAAATGTCACATCTAATCGTACATCTCCAAGATCAATACCAGCTTTACCAATATCCATCGCGTATATGAAATATTCATTGTGCAAATGAGTTTTTTTTTTTTTTTTAATAGTCATAGTAAAACAAATGTGAGATGGGAATTTTTTTTCTCTGAAATCAAATGGAGAATTTGGTTAATCCAGACTGGCTCATAATCATTCTACCAATTAAGAATTTTCATCCCAAATAATAAGTTTTGTTTTATTGAGAATGGAGAATTACAGAGTAAGTTTTTTGCATGTAGAATTCTCGTCACAATCTAGTTGAATACTAAATTTATAATATGCAGTTCACTCGATGCTACAGGCAGCACCATATCACCTCTTCCTTGAAGGGCTACACATAATGTTTTCTAGAAAAATTATTGATAAATGTCTTATCATTTCCACCACGTAAAAAAAAAAATTCAAACATCATCATTATCAACTACTGTAATACCCGGGATTTTTATCGGCGTCCAAAGGAATAAAATTTATTTCTTAATCAAATCAAGGTTGAAATATCTCTGAGAAGAAGAAAATAATTTATCACAATAAATTATTGCTCGGAAATGAAACGCTGATAGATTCAAAAAAAAAAATTCAAAATGGAATAAAGGAGGGAAAGGAAGCCCGAAGACATTCCATGAAATCGAGTCAAAAGAATTGAAACTAAATTCAAGAAAGAAAAGAATTTTAATTCCAGGAACCCGTGAAGTTGGAAATAAATTAATTAGATAAAGTGTTGCACGGGAGTCAAAGGACGACGAATTAGAAGCCGACGAATCCAAATGCAACGGATCAAGATTTCAAGTACGGGATTAACTCGAGACGAGATTAATTTAAGATAAGAATTTATAATCCGAGAATGACCCGAAAAATTGAGCCCGAAAACGTAGGAACACAGAAGTCCGAAAGAGAGGAGAAAAGGCCCGATCGGATCGCACGGACCCGCCCGGACCGAGGTCCAGGCGGAGGCCGCGCGGTCTTTGGCCTAGGAGTGCGCCAAGAGCGCGTGAGCTCCCCAGAAAACGGAAACAACGCGTCCCGACGATTTTCTTGCCATATTTTCGACCCCCGACGATGGAAACTCAATCCCGGGCTATGGAAGGATATAGGGGACGACCATAGACTGCTCCCTAACCCTAAATTCGAAAATTACAACCCTAGAGCAGCCATCTTCTCCTCGCATTCTCTCCAACTCTTCCCAAAGTCGAAAACCCTGAAATCCCTTGTGTTCTTGAAGTTCCGACGACGAAATCCGAACAAGAAGGGCTTGAGAAGGGGAAGACAGACCCCTAGGACGTTGGTAAGTAGTTTTTGAGTTTATCTACACCTTTTTGAATCCGAAAATCGAATCTAACTAAGGATTTTTACTTGCGGATTCGGTTCGTGGACGTTGGAAAAAGAAACCGACTTGAGGAGATTCGTTCGTGACATCCCGTGGATTCCGGACGACCCCGTGACCTCCTAGACATCATCCCCACTGTAAGTTAATACTTACTTGGTTTTGGGTGACTTAAAATGCAACCAAACATATGGATTTAATAACTCTAAAATCTGTCAACACGAAAAACCCTCAGCGCAACAATTTTGTGCGAATTTTTCGAATACTTAAATCTGCTCAAACGGAAAAACACAAAACATGAAAAATGTGCCTAAGACATAGATCTAGTTTGTGTAAAATTTTCATAATTTTTCATTGTGTTTTGTTATCCGAAAACGGCCTCCAACAGACCTGCCCTAAAAGTCAAACATGAAACTGTAACAGATTTGTAATCGGATCAAAAACCCTACTTCAAGAGTTCAAACCGAAAAACTCAAAACTAGACTTATGATCCTAACACATTAAACTATGTTGTGTAAAAATTTCATCGATTTTCATCAACGTTTGCTACCCCAAAACGATCCGAACATAAACTGCTTTGTAAAATGTTTTCAAAAATCTGACAGTGTAGATGTACGAACTTGATGAGCATGTTCCTATATTTTCTAGCCCGAATTGATCTTCACAATCTAAATGAAAGTTGTAGAAAATCATGTCTAGTATGTGCATATAAAATTTCAGAATTTTTGGAGTCCATTTGATGTGTCAAATTGTCGAGTTTTGAAGCTTTGTCAAAATCTGAAACCTGACAGCATGCTACTTTGGTGAAAGACTTGATTTTTGGCTCGTTTCCTTAACCCGGATCGAGAAACTTAAAACATGAAACTTGTTCGTCTCCGTGTTTTCGAGTTACTGGTGCAATTTTAGAGTTTTCGGACTTAAAATGAAATTTTAAATAATTACGGAGTAAGACAGCGACTTGTGTAAAGTTATATTTTGAGAAACTTGTGAAATTTGCGAAATGTGCTATTACCTTGCGAGTTGATTCCCCAAGGGCGATTGTATGTTCTCCTGCGGGTTCGATTCCCCAGGATGTGTGTTGATTCCTACGGGTTCAATTCCCTGGGATGTATTTGAGTTCTTGCGGGTTCGATTCCCCAAGGGCGATCGTTTGTTTTCCTGCGGGTTCGATTCCCCAGGATGTGTGTTGATTCCTACAGGTTCAATTCCCTAGGATGTATTTGAGTTCTTGCGGGTTCGATTCCCCAAGGGCGATCGTTTGTTTTCCTACGGGTTCGATTCCCCAGGATGTGTGTTGATTCCTACGGGTTCAATTCCCTAGGATGTATTTGAGTTCTTGCGGGTTCGATTCCCCAAGGGCGATCGTTTGTTTTCCTGCGGGTTCGATTCCCCAGGATGTGTGTTGATTCCTATGGGTTCAATTCCCTATGATGTATTTAAATTCTTGCGGGTCCACTTTCCCGAGAACATATTATACTAGATCATATTGAACAAAAGTGAAAGAGTGAAATCCTTGAAATACCAAATCCTGAAATCATGAGAGAATTAAGAGAATTGAATATTTTCTTTGTTTTAAATTATGCCATTTAATTATTAGTGGATGATTAACTTAAATTGTGTATTACCTACAAGCATGTTTTATTAAACTTAATTAAAGGCTTTGAAACCCCTAAATCATGCTAGGTGTTAACTTACTCAGCACGTTTTGCTGACCCAAACCATTTCCTTCTTTTTCCTACAGAGCATATGGATTATACTGAGCACGTACATGCATGGGAATTTTGGGAATACTTTATTTTAAATTTGCATTAGACTATCGTATGAACGGGCCTGTTTAACCCGTGTTTTGGCCATGTCGGCCCTTATATTTAAATTTCCGCTGCAACTTATTATTTTAATCATGTATGGATGATATTACATTATTATTTTTAAGTAATTCCGGACTTGCTTTTAAAACTTTTTCCAACACTTATAGCCTTGCATCTCTTTAGCAAGCTCGGAAAAACCGTGTCTTGCTAGGGGGGTGCGGCGGTGACACCTCGACCTGGGTTATCAAATCCGGGGTGTTACAAAGTGGTATCAGAGCCCGGAATATTTTTAAACTATTATTTTTAAGTATTATTATTTTTAAAATTTATTATTTCTAAACTAGTAATATATTTTAAAAAGCCCAATCATTATTTTGAAGTCAAGGCCCAAATTTTTAACCCAAAAATTTTTTTTAGAAGCCCAAATATTTTCTTTAAGAAGCCCAAGAAATTATTTTTAGCCCAATACTTTATATACATACTATTGTGGGCTCAATTTTCTTTAAGCCCAATTATTTTGGCCCAATACCCTTGTTTTTACTCAAGCCCAAATAATTTATTTTGGCCCAATATAGTGGCCCAAACGTTTTACCCTTATTCTTTTAAAATCTATCCATGGAATAAATTTGTTTTTTTAAAACCCATGGATAAATAAATGCATGCATAAATTAAATTTTTATTGGGGGATTGCATATGCATACATACATAATTGCACTAACTCTTTTTATGAGAATCATCGACTCTAAGAAAACACTCTTAAATTAGTATTCGACATGACTTTGACTTAGGAGCGCTTGCTAAAGACTAACTTTGCCTTAGTCCTAGATCTTGATCACTTAGAAACTCATCTTTGCGTGCTTAATAACAGAAGATGGCACCTAGGGGAAAGCCGAGGAAGGTAAGTCCAAACGGCACTGCCGCTAACCTCCCCAACGTGGCCAACAACAATGAGACTTCTCAGAACCTAGGAGAACGAGTGCCTCCTGTACCCAACAACATGGAAGAACGTCTAAGGACTATGGAGGAAGTCCTTGTAGCATTAGGAAATGCTGAGGTGCATAGATCACAAGCAGCAGTACCCCCGCCAGTAGCCCAAGTCAACTACTTGGCATTGGTAAACCCCTACAACCCACCCCATTATGACGGCTAAGAGGATCCGACCAAGTTGGAAGGTTGGATCCGTACCTTTGATAAGCTCTTGAATGCTATCAAATGCCCTGATGAGGAGAAGATATACGTGGCGACCTACTACTTGGGAGGCGAAGCCGATGAGTGGTGGCAAAACTTTCGAACGAATTCAGAGGAAGACGAAGAAGCCTACACCTGGGAAGAACTTAAGGAAGCCTTGAGAGAAAGATTCTACCCACTGAGCACCAAGACCGCAAAGTACGAGGAATTCATCAACCTCAGACAAGGAGCGCAAACAGTACAAGAGTACTACACCAAATTCAAGGAATTGGTGCGATTTGCTACAAGGATAGTACCAACTGACTCTGACAAGGCTCAGAAATTCGAGATGGGTCTGAACCTTAGTATCCGGGAGATACTTGCAGTAGGACAATTCACAAACCTGCAGACGGTTTACGATCGAGCAGTAGCAATTGATCGAGTCCAGCAACTGAAGCGTAAGAAAACCGGTAAGTCGAGCAAGGTCTCGCAAGAGTTTGAGAAAAAGAATCGAAACATTAGCAATGGCAATTTTAAGGAGAATAAGAATAAAGGTTTCAATTATGGGAGAAACGACATACGTCATACAGTCATACCACGTTGCCCGCAGTGCCACCAAGCCCATCTGGTGCGCGAATGCCCAAGGCGCGGGACTTGTTATAGATGTGGTGGGGAAGACCACATGATTAGAGAATGCAATGTTCGTGAGGAGGGGATTGAGAAGAGGCTAGATTTGGTAAACCCCCAACCAGAGGAGCCACAGAACGATTGAACGACATCGATCAAGCTGACCTGCCAGCTCAATGAGGAAGGATCATGGGCAACGATAGCCGAACCTGTTTGCGAATAATACATAGGCAGTTATGGGGACATAACTGTAATCTTAAGGGGGGGAGGATGTAACGACCCAAATATTCTATTTCGAATAAACAAATTCAAACTGTTTTGAACTACGTCATGGCTTGATCCCTTCACAGGGTACGTAGGCAACTTGGAAATTTCAATTCTGGGTTCAGTCAAACGATATAATATATAATAAAAACAACATCAAGAACGACAACACATAATGATACAATCACGCATTCAAACAATAGCACAAAATAGAAAGGACCTTAGTTCCAAGCTCGCGAGAAGCTAACACCCAACTTCGGGGACGAAGTTGATTCTTAAGGGGGTAGACTGTAATACCCGGGATTTTTATCGGCGTCCAAAGGAATAAAATTTATTTCTTAATCAAATCAAGGTTGAAATATCTTCGAGAAGAAGAAAATAATTTATCACAATAAATTATTGCTCGGAAATGAAACGCCGATAGATTCAAAAAAAAATTCAAAATGGAATAAAGGAGGGAAAGGAAGCCCGAAGACATTCCATGAAATCGAGTCAAAAGAATTGAAACTAAATTCAAGAAAGAAAAGAATTTCAATTCCAGGAACCCGTGAAGTTGGAAATAAATTAATTAGATAAAGTGTTGCACGGGAGTCAAAAGACGACGAATTAGAAGCCGACGAATCCAAATGCAACGGACTCAAGATTTCAAGTACGGGATTAACTCGAGACGAGATTAATTTAAGATAAGAATTTATAATCCGAGAATGACCCGAAAAATTGAGCCCGAAAACGTAGGAGCACAGAAGTCCGAAAGAGAGGAGAAAAGGCCCGATCGGATCGCACGGACCCGCCCCGGACCGAGGTCCAGGCAGAGGCCGCGCGCTGGCCGCACGGTCTTTGGCCTAGGAGTGCGCCAAGAGCGCGTGAGCTCCCCAGAAAACGGAAACAACGCGTCCCGACGATTTTCTTGCCATATTTTCGACCCCCGACGATGGAAACTCAATCCCGGGCTATGGAAGGATATAGGGGACGACCATAGACTGCTCCCTAACCCTAAATTCGAAAATTACAACCCTAGAGCAGCCATCTTCTCCTCACATTCTCTCCAACTCTTCCCAAAGTCGAAAACCCCGAAATCCCTTGTGTTCTTGAAGTTCCGACGACGAAATCCGAACAAGAAGGACTTGAGAAGGAGAAGACAGACCCCTAGGACGTTGGTAAGTAGTTTTTGAGTTTATATACACCTTTTTGAATCCGAAAATCGAATCTAACTAAGCATTTTTACTTGCGGATTCGGTTCGTGGACGTTGGAAGAAGAAACCGACTTGAGGAGATTCGTTCGTGACATCCCGTGGATTCCGGACGATCCCGTGACCTCCTAGACATCATCCCCACTGTAAGTTAATACTTACTTGGTTTTGGGTGACTTAAAATGCAACCAAACATATGGATTTAATAACTCTAAAATCTGTCAACACGAAAAACCCTCAGCGCAATAATTTTGTGAGAATTTTTCGAACACTTAAATCTGCTCAAACGGAAAAACTCAAAACATGAAAAATGTTCCTAAGACATAGATCTAGTTTGTGTAAAATTTTCATAATTTTTCATTGTGTTTTGTTATCCGAAAACGGCCTCCAACCGACCTGCCCTAAAAGTCGAACATGAAACTGTAACAGATTTGTAATCGGATCAAAACCCCTACTTCAAGAGTTCAAACCGAAAAACTCAAAACTAGACTTTTGATCCTAACACATTAAACTATATTTTGTAAAAATTTCATCGATTTTCATCAACATTTGCTACCCCAAAACGATCCGAACATAAACTGCTTTGTAAAATGTTTTCGAAAATCTGACAGTGTAGATGTCCGAACTTGATGAGCATGTTCCTATATTTTCTAGCCCGAATTGATCTTCACAATCTAAATGAAAGTTGTAGAAAATCATGTCTAGTATGTGCATATAAAATTTCAGAATTTTTGGAGTCCATTTGATGTGTCAAATTGTCGAGTTTTGAAGCTTTGTCAAAATCTGAAACCTGACAGCATGCTACTTTGGTGAAAGACTTGATTTTTGGCTCGTTTCCTTAACCCGGATCGAGAAACTTAAAACATGAAACTTGTTCGTCTCCGTGTTTTCGAGTTACTGGTGAAATTTTAGAGTTTTCGGACTTAAAATGAAATTTTAAATAATTACGGAGTAAGACAGCGACTTGTATAAAGTTATATTTTGAGAAACTTGTGAAATTTGCGAAATGTGCTATTACCTTGCGGGTTGATTCCCCAAGGGCCATTGTATGTTCTCCTGCGGGTTCGATTCCCCAGGATGTGTGTTGATTCCTACGGGTTCAATTCCCTAGGATGTATTTGAGTTCTTGCGGGTTCGATTCCCCAAGGGCGATCGTTTGTTTTCCTGCGGGTTCGATTCCCCAGGATGTGTGTTGATTCCTACGGGTTCAATTCCCTAGGATGTATTTGAGTTCTTGCGGGTTCGATTCCCCAGGATGTGTGTTGATTCCTACGGGTTCAATTCCCTAGGATGTATTTGAGTTCTTGCGGGTTCGATTCCCCAAGGGCGATCGTTTGTTTTCCTGCGGGTTCGATTCCCCAGGATGTGTGTTGATTCCTATGGGTTCAATTTCCTGTGATGTATTTAAATTCTTGCGGGTCCACTTTCCCGAGAACATATTATACTAGATCATATTGAACAAAAGTGAAAGAGTGAAATCCTTGAAATACCAAATCCTGAAATCATGAGAGAATTAAGAGAATTGAATATTTTCTTTGTTTTAAATTATGCCATTTAATTATTAGTGGATGATTAACTTAAATTGTGTATTACCTACAAGCATGTTTTATTAAACTTAATTAAAGGCTTTGAAACCCCTAAATCATGCAAGGTGTTAACTTACTCAGCACGTTTTGCTGACCCAAACCATTTCCTTCTTTTTCCTACAGAGCATATGGATTATACTGAGCACGTACATGCATGGGAATTTTGGGAATACTTTATTTTAAATTTGCATTAGACTATCGTATGAACGGGCCTGTTTAACCCGTGTTTTGGCCATGTCGGCCCTTATATTTAAATTTCCGCTGCAACTTATTATTTTAATCATGTATGGATGATATTACATTATTATTTTTAAGTAATTCCGGACTTGCTTTTAAAACTTTTTCCAACACTTATAGCCTTGCATCTCTTTAGCAAGCTCGGAGAAACCGTGTCTTGCTAGGGGGGTGCGGCAGTGACACCTCGGCCTGAGTTATCAAATCCGGGGTGTTACAACTACAGACATTATTTTATTATAAACATTATTACGTTCATCAATCAAGAAAGAAATAGCTTAGCATGAACCGCCTTCATCTCTTTCTTATTATAATATATCTGTTCTAGTATCAATAGATTATATGTTTCAGACGTTAAAACTTCATTCAGTATCGTCATTCCAGAGAAAATTTTCAAACTTATATAATTTGTAGCAATTAGCCTTTCAATTCCTAATAAAGCTATATTTATATTTGTTATTCCGTAAAATACAAATCTGTTAAAATATAGACTAATGAATTATTTCTTAAAAAATAGATTAAAAACTAAAAATTTTCTTTATTTACTGATGGATCTATTCATACTCACAATAACTCTTTATACATCAGATTCTTTTATTTATAATATACTTTATGAAAATAATTAATTTACTTTAAACCAGTTATCCAAAAAATATGAATTTTCACATTTCCCTTAATAATTATAATCGTTTTGAATTATTTTTACAGATAATAATTATTTTAGACAATCAGAATGATCAATTTTCAGATTTTAGGCATTATTTTTTCATTTACAATTTTTGGGTCACTACAAGGCTGCTGGACCGACAAAAAGGGCCAAAGCGGACCATATGTTGTTCAGATCACCTCATTATGGTCTAAAAATGGAAATCACATCCCTCTGATAGCCCATTTAAGTTTTTCTTTTTATTATTTTTTATGTAACAAAAATAAATAATATTAATTCCATCCCATTAATTATGTCTCGCTTTTCTTTTTTGACATTTCGAATAAATAAATAACTAGTTAATAACAATGTGTCAAACCATATCTTGATTCTATATAAATAAAAAATTCCATATCTTTTAAAACTGAAATTATCTGAATAAAACAATGCAAAACCTAAAATAAATAATAAATAAATAATAAAAAAATCTAAAATAAAAATAAAATGCGAAAATCTAAAATAAATAAGTAAATAAACGCAAAATTAAAATTTGAAACCTTTTAAAAGCTAAAAATTGTAGGAATTCCATATAAGTTATAAATTTTATTTAAAAAATAAAAATTGAGTAAAAATAAAAATTTTGGAATAAAAAGTGCAAAAATCTAATATAAATAAATAAAAGAACCAAAATCTAATATAAATAAATGCAAATATACAAAATTTCAAATTTCAAATCTTTTAAAATTGGTAATTATGTGAATTTCATATAAATTAAAAATTTCATATCTTTTTAAATATCCAAATCAATAAATATTTTGACATAAATAAATATAGTAAATAAATAACAAATACAAAAATCTAAATTTAATTAATAGAAAATACAAAAAATCTAAGAAAATTGAAAATTTAGAATGGAGACACCACATTAAATGTTGACTTGGTTGACCATTAATGGTTTTAATAATATATAGATTAATATTTCTTTGATTATTTATATAATTTAATTATTTATTTATTTTGACCCAATTAATTATTTAATTATTTTATAATTTAATTATTTATTTATTAATTTAATTAATGAATTTAATATTTTATTTAATTAATTTAATTTAATTTAATTTTGACTTCATAGCATTTTTATTAAAAATAAATTTATATTATTCTTTAAATTTATTTTATTTTTGAATAATTTTATTATTTATTTAATAAATTGATTTTAATTTTTTTGATTTAATTAATTTTATTTTATATTTTATTTAATTAATAATTTTTTTTTATTATTTAATTAATTTAATTTTAGTTTATATTTATATTTTAATTTAATTAACTACAAAATAAAGTCAATTTAGCGATCGAAATTCGCGATCGAACATATTGGGGCGCTATTACCGACCGAATTATTCATATTTATTATTGAATTTTATATTGCATATTAATTATTTTTTTAAATTTAATTAGTGATTTAATTAATTTTATCCATTTAATTAATGAATTATTCTACAATTTATTTAATTAATATCAATGTTTATATTATTATTTTTAAAGTTATTAATTACATATTATATATAAAAATATTATATATATTTAACAAATTGCATATGATAACATGAAAAGTTGTGTACCCGGATGGCACGCGCGCGAGTGAGAAATGCATCTCACCTGGGTTCGAATCCCCTCTTCAGCGTTTGGGGAGAAATTAATATATATGACACGTGGCGGGTTACCATTGGTGGTGTAAAAGGCTAGCCCAGCTGGTTAGGGTTGTGGCTATGTGACGCAAGGTTGTGGGTTCGAGTTCTCCTGAGCACATTTTATATTTACCGACCCCATTTGGAGTCGGTAATTTCGGGTCCTCGAAGTCCCTAGACCTCGCTTACCGACTCCAATGTTGGTCAGTAATGGGGTCGGTAATTTTACCGACCCACATGGGGTCGGTAATCTTCCGACCCCCAGAATCTTTGGTCGGCGCCAGATCACCTACCATCAAATTACCGACCCGCGATTGGGGTCGGTAATGGGGTCGGTAAACCCTTGGACGACCCGTAAAACCTAGTTACCGACCCCAAAATGGGGTCGGTAAAACGAAATTTTCTTGTAGTGTAGAGCAAAGACTAATTCTCAAATATATGTCCAAAATAGTTTTACAAAACAAGATTTGCTTAAATGACTAGAATTTCAATCCACTTAAGCGGTTGACTTGTATAGTACTTTGTGTCCTACTTTTTATAGAAACAAATTTTAGTTATTAAGATAACTAGAAGTAAATTTAAAATTTCATATTGTGACACCTTTAATGACAACTTCTCATATCAGCTCAATTGTGACGAAAGCTGATCAATAGTTAGCCCATGAGGGGTATTAAGTATTGACTATTGAATATTGAATTTCCCATTCTTTTGGAAAAGTTCTCTCCATGCCTTCTCCAACGCTCTCTCCTGATCCGCCTCCGGCGCCGTCTTTACCACCATCTTCCTTGCCGGACGCCTCGGCGCCGGCCCCCCTCTCTTTTAAGGATGCTATCATGGGTACAGGCGTACAGCGGATTCGGCTAGTTCTGTCTATGGTGACTCGGTTGATCTACTTAAGGAGAAGTTGGCTTCGACTGATGTTGCATGGGGCACCAGTTCATGTCCCAAGATTTGATTTGCTTCATCGGTTCTTGATGAACTTTATGCTCCATGGAAGGACATCTTGGTTGTTAAGCCCTTGGGGATTAAAGTGGGGTATGTCACTTTAAAGACCCATCTTACTCGTGCATGGCAGTTGACGGGTCAATTTGATCTCCTTGACGTCGGGCATGGCTGCTTCTATGCCAAATTCGCCCGTCCGGAGGATCGTGACACAGTGCTTACGAATGGGCCATGGATGATTTTTGGTCATTGTGTGGCAGTCATGCAATGGTTCTGCGAGTTCAATCCGGAGACCTCATCTGTTAACACAATTCATACGTGGGTTCGCTTTTCTGACCTCCCTCAGGCATTTTACAGGGAATGTAGCTTACGTGTTATTACTTCGGCCATTGGTAATTTTGTGAAAGTGGACCGGACTACACTACAGGTTAATCGGGGTCGATACGCTAGGGTTCGTGTTGAGCCCAGTCTTCAATCTCCTCTCATTGGTAAGTTGGACGTTGAAGGGCAGATTGTTCATGTTGCTTACGAAGGTTTGCATCAGCTTTGCATGCATTGTGCGAAATTTGGTCATGTTAAGGATAAATGCCCGAGTAAGCCTTCTGCTCCGCCGGCCCTTGGCCAGATTATTGCTCTGGCATCAGTCAAGGGGAAGGAACCGTTGATAGGGCCTGCTGTGCCGAATGGGTGTGTTGACCTCGGTTCAGATAGTGCATGCAGCAGTTCCCGTGATGAGGGGGACGTGGTGTCTGAAAATAAGGATGTGGGCGGTTGGATGATAGTGCAGCGACGCAGGCCTCGTAAAAAGGTTGGTCCCGCCATGCGTTCTGCAGTTGTGGAGGAAACTCCTGTCCAGGAGCCCATCAAACAGCAGGAGGTTGGGCTTGAGCCCACTACTCAGTCTAGTAATGGGCTTCCTGAAATGGCCTTGAAGGAGCATGCTCCCAATCGGCCTCATCCGATCCCTGGGCCTGCTGTTCGTAGGCTGGGCCGGGCCGAAAAAGCATGCTCAGAATTTTAAGAGAATCCGGATTGAGCCTTGCTTGGCTTCAAAACTTAACGGAAAAGCCTGGAAGCTTCTTGGTGATGGCGATGGTGATTCTTCCAGTGCGCCGGCGGTGGCGTCGTCAAATCTGCCTCTTGCGCAACAACCAAAGGCATGTGGTCGGACCCCCTTGGTTGCGCTGGAGGATGGGATGGAGGCCGACGCATCTGGCCTGGGCGTTTAGGGGCCTTCCCCCCCAATAATGTTTCCCTGTGCTGCGCTTGGCCTCAGTTTGTGGGGGTATTGGTTCTATTTCTTCTCTATTATTTATGTCTGTGTTCACGAATTTCTCTATTATGTCTTGGAATGTTCGTGGGTTTATGAGTAGGCAATCTCGGCGGGTTATCTCTTATTATGTCCGCTGCAATAAGCCTTCTTTAGTGTTTCTATTGGAGCCTCAAGGGCTCTTCGATCGAGTTCGCAACTTCATGTTTGGATTGGGATATTTCCCTATTCATATCCAAGAGTCTATTGGTCGGGCTGGGGGGCTCTGGCTGCTTGGGCGTTCGGGGTCGGCTGTCGCGTTTGATGTGTATGATATTCATGATAGGTTTGTTACTCTTTCGATTATAGCAGGGGATGTTTCGTGGAAGTGCACAGCGGTTTATGCCTCTCCTAATTACCAAAGGCGTAAATTAGATTGGGTCTATTTGGTGGCGTTGGCTAATAATATTTCTGAGCCATGGCTTCTTGCGGGGGACTAGAATGAAATTCTAGGGTTGTCTGAAGTTGTGGGGGGGATATTCATTCAGTCTCGGGCGGATGAATTTCGTGATTGCATTTCTAATTGTGGTCTTTACCACCTGCATACGGAAGGGGCTGAGTTCACTTGGTATAGGCCTGCCAACAACATCCAGTTCATAAAAAAGCGCTTGGATCGGGGACTTGCTAGTTTATCCTGGATTGCCCTGTTCCCGAATAGCCGTGTCTCTATCTTGCCGAGGGTTCGATCTGATCATGCGCCGTTGCTCATCTTTTGTGGTGAAGTCCCTGTGCAGGGAACCACGCAGCCGTTTCGGTGGGAGGCCGTGTGGAGTAAGAATGCTAAGTACCAACACTTGATTGATTCGGCTTGGACTGGTTCCTCTGATGGGATTTTTTCGAAGCTGGATAAGCTGCGCCATCTTTCTAATCTCAATTGTCGGGATGAGATAAGGCGGCTTCGTAATAAGAAAAAAAAATGATGCGACGATTGAAAGGCCTTGATCGGACTCTTATGACTGTGGATTCTTGCCGGTTGATTCTGCTTAAGCAGAAGCTACAACATGAACTCCAAGATATACTTGAGAAAGAGGAGCTCTTCTGGTATCAACGGGCGAGGGATGATTGGGTTCGTCTTGGAGACCGCAATACAAAATATTTTCACGCAAGGGCTAAATTTCGACACCATCATAATAAGATCACAGGACTAATGTTGGAGGATGGATCCTGGAGTGTTGATCAGGATGTCCTTAAGAACTCAATTCGTGGTTTCTATGTCAGCTTGTTCTCTGATCAGCCAACCGATCACTCGGCTGCCCCTTTACCACCTCTGAAGTCTATGGTTGATATAGGTTGTACTGTGAATGCGGGCGCTGTAACAGAGGAGGAGATTAGTATGGCACTTCATCAGTTTAAGCCTATGGCTGCGCCGGGCCTCGACGGCTTTTCTGGCGGCTTTTTACTAAAAATATTGGTCTCCGGTAGGTGGGGATATAACAGACATGGTGTGCTCGGCCTTCAACAGTGGGTATTTGGATCCCTGCCTGGTGAAAGCTTTCATTTGTCTGATTCTGAAGGTCTCGATTCCACATAACATTCGCCAATTCCGGCCCATTACCTTGTGTAATGTGGCCTATAAATTTGTTTCTAAGGTCTTAGTTAATAGGTTGAGGCCCCTGTTGCAAGATTATATTTCACCTCTCCAATCGGCTTTCTACCCGGGAGAGGAGCAGTTGATAATGCCATCATCCTCCAGGAGTTGGTTTACTCTCTGTCTAGGGCTGGTACGAGATCTAAGGCCATCATTGTGAAGATTGATTTGGAAAAATCACATGACAATGTGCGATGGTCGTTTCTTGATGAATGTTTGTCTCAAATGGAGTTACCTGCTCAGCTCAGGACCACTATTATGTCTTATGTGGTTTTTCAAACTTTCTCCATTTTATGGAATGGGGAGCTATTGGAGGAATTCCGTCCACAGAGGGGTCTTCGTCAGGGAGATCCATTGTCCCCATATCTTTTTAACATCGTCATGGAGAGACTCTCAATTGCTATTAATCACGAAGTTCACAGGGGAAATTGGCTACCAATTAAGCTGACTGCTATAGGTCAGTGGTATTTCTCACCTTCTGTTCGCTGACGACTTGATTTTGGGAACTATGGCCGCGGATTCTAGTATTGATTGTCTGTCGTCCACACTTCAGAATTTTGCCAATTGATCTGGACTTAAAGTGAACCCTCAGAACTCCAGGGCGTTTGCTTCGAAAGGGATTTCAAATGATGAGAAGGCCAGGTTCACTCTCTCAGCTTCCATTCCATTCACTGATCGAATTGGTAAATACCTTGGATTTTATATTCACCATGGGCGAGTTAAGGCTGCCGAATATGATTACCTGTTGGAAAAGATGGATGCGCGCATGACCTGTTGGGCTATGAGACTGCTGAATAAAGCGGGTAGGGTGACACTAGCTCGCCACGTGTTATCTGCTATCCCGACTTATTGTATGCAAGTCGGATGGTTACCGAGCTCCGTGTGTACTCGTATTGATCAACGTATTTGCAGATTTGTTTGGAAAGATCGGCTCGGCAAAGGGATCCACCTTGTTAGTTGGGATAAAATGGCGGCCCCCAAATTGAAGGGTGGGCTAGGTTTTCGAAAAGCTCACGATGCTAATATTGCCCTCCTTGGGAAATTGGTGGGGTATTTGGTGGTTGATCGTCCTAAGCTGTGGGTTCGGGAGTTCAAAAAAAAATATTGCCCGAGTGGCCTTATGTCCACAGCCTTACCAGTTGTTGGTTCATTCACTTGGCGTAGCATTTTTAAGGCATTTTGTTGGCTTCAAGCGGGGTTTTTCTGTAATACCCGAGAATTTTGCAACATAAAATAAATAAATAAATAAATAAATAAACAATAAATAAAACAATAATAATAAATAAATATAATAAATGAATAAACATAGTACATAGGCAAGGAAAATGAGAAATGAAATTTTATTTAAGAAGGAATTTAATTTTCAATACCCGGGAAACCAAGGATAACTTAATCAAATAAATTGTACAAATATACCCGACACTAATGAACTCGAGAATTCGAGGCCAATATTAACTCTAGACCCGAGTAAGAATTAAGATAGGGTCTAGGAGCCCGAAAATATCCCGGAAATCAGAATCCGAGAACATAGAGGGATAGAAGTCCGAAAGAGAGGAGGAAATGCCCGACGGATCGCACGACCCGCCTGGACTTCGACCGAAGTCCAGGCGTGGGCCACGCGGTGATTGGCTACTCGGCGCGCAGAGACCGCGCCACTCTACAGATTCGCCGGTTGCAAGATTCACTCACCCGAATCCGGATTTTCTGACTTCGGTTGAACTCCTTTCGGTTCAAGACTCACCAAGGCCGACCTTGGACATCCCTAGGTCGTGCCTATCTATAAATAACACCTCTTGGCAGCCCCGAACACTTTTCAAAACATCCATACTCTCTATACGTTCGAAAACCCTAATCCCGGAGTCGTCGGAGGCACGAAACCAAGGCGAGGACAGTCGTGGACGAATTCGGAAGATCTCCAACGTCGTGGTAAGTTCCGATCCGATCCTTGTTCCATATGCGATTCAAAAACGAATCCTAACTTCATTCTTCTTCTTCTCTACACCCCGAATCGGATCTAGAACGAAGAACCCGACGAACGGAGAAGATAAACGGTGGACTGGAAGCCACGCCTCTGAATCGACAATCCCAGACGCACAAAGATCTGTAAGTTAATCTTACTATGATTTTGGGAGGATTTAAAATACACTTGATCTAACGATTTAAACCAAGAACGTAAAATCTGTCAAAACGAAATCTTTAACGGCGCAGAGTTTTGCTTGATTTTTCCAAACCTTTAAACCTGTTCAAACGAGAAAACTTAAAACACGAAAAAACGTTTCTAAGACATTAATCTAGCTACTGTAAAAATTTCATAATATTTCGTTATGATTTGATATCTGAATTCGATCATAAACTGAACTGCTTTGAATTTGAATCTTGAAATCTGGACAGAACATAGGTCCAAACTTGTAGACGTTTTTGACATTAGATCTAGACCGATTTAGAACTTTAGACGAACATGAAAGTTGTAGATATAGGTCTTAGGTATCTCTCTGTAAAATGTTATCAAATTTGGAGCTAGTTTGCTATGGTAGATCTTGAAATCTTGAAACTGGTGTTGGAATTTTCGGACAGATTATCATTCTATTAAAAATTGACGTTTTTCACTTACTTCCGTATCTCGGATCGAAAAACGTGAAACATGAAAGTTGTTCATCTCTGTGTTTTCGAGTCAAAAGTGAAATTTTAGAATTTTTAGATTTAATCTCGATTTTTAATGAATTTTGAGGTAAACTGTGGTTGACCGAGTCAAATCTTGAAATCTTGTTGAAACGGTGAAACTAGCCTTTAAGGTTTAAACGAGTAGAAGACTCTTTGAAATAAATACATGAAATCTGAAATTTAGGAAATCCCCTTTACAAACTTGATCTTTTAAAATTAGGGGGTGAGTGCTCTGCAGGGTGCCCTCCTAACGATTCACTTCGTGCCTGTATGGACGATGGTGACCCGCGCGAAATTTTGAGATATGTTGCCAAACGGCATGAGATATATGACCTACACTCTCGTGAATATCCATATGGGTTTTCCGAGGCTCCGGAGTGGTACTGGGTATGGCAGATACGGCTGCAGCCGCCGGCTTCCGGCTAAACTTGACGAGATTGCGATGCAATCGTGAAATACTTGAAATACTAAATCTTGGGAGTAATGGGGATAGTTAAATATTTAATTATTGTCCTTTTAAATTGTTAAATGCTTTATTTAAATTAATTATGGCTTTTATTTTAATTATCCTAAATGTATTATTGATTAATTCCATGAATTAATTATGCGAATTGGTTAGATATTTAAATTGAATTATTTATGATTTATTATCATGCTTTTATTTAAATATTAATTAATGACTTTGAAACTCCACGATCATGTCTGTATTAACTTACTCAGCAAGTTGTGCTGACCAAACCATTTTATTTCTTTTCCTCACAGAGTATGTGGAATGAGCATGAGCACTACATGCATGGGATTTATGGGAACATTTATTATTTTGATCCTTGCATTAGACTATAGTATAAACGGGCCTGTTTAACCCGTGTTTCGGCCATGTTGGCCCTATCTACATTTTCCGCTGCAATACTTATATTTAGATACTATTATTCTGCTGCATTATACTATTTATTTTGGAACTTATATTGAATGGGCTACTTGAATGGTTTTAAATGTTTTAAATACTGCAATACCTAGCCTTGCATCTCTTTAGTAAGCTCGGAGAAACCGTGTCTTATAGGGAGGTGTGGCGGTGACATCCCGACCTGGGTGACCAAAAATCGGGGTGTTACAAGTTGGTATCAGAGCCCGGATATTTTTAAACTATTATTTTTAATTAGTATTATTATTTTTAAACTATTAGATTATTATTTTTAAACTATTATTTTTAAACCACGATCATTTTCACATTATTATTAATATAGAAGCCCAAATTATTATTTTGAAATTTCCTAGCCCAAAATTATTTTTGAGCCCGAATTATAATTATTTTTGACCCAATATAGAGGTTCAAGGATTTTAAATATTATTTTAAATTTTTAAGCATTATTTCCATGGAGACGAATTTTTATTTTTAAACCTATGGAAAAAATATATATAGTGCATGAATTAATTTTTGGGGGGAAATCATCATTTGCATGTGCATACTGCATTGCCTGAACTTAGAGAACCTAGAAGCGTGATACATTCTAACTTAGATCTTTTGCTTGCGCTAGATGGCTAGTCAAGATATGATTAACTTGATGATCAAAATGATGAACGTTCACTTTGACTCCCAACAAACCATAGAACAAATGAAACATTGTATGGCTCAATTGGAGGCAAATCTGCACCACATGGGCAACTTAAGAGAGACAGATCACCACCGCATAAACCAACTCGAACGCCAAGTCCAAACCCTCACTACGCAAAACCTAATACTGAAGGAACACGTCGATGCTCATGGACAAGACTTGAACACCATCTTTGACGATCTACTACCGCCAAGTTCGGAGGAGGAAGACCCTGGAGGAGGATCCCGCTACCCCACCGGAGGACGTCTTGAGACGCTAGGGATTCTATTTATAGTAGATATTATTTTTGCTAAGAAAACGTTGCTATTATTGTACATCTCCTCACTTGTATTAAAAGCTTCTTTTAAGGGAATAAAATACAAGATTTATTCAGTTAAACAAAATAAAACAAAACCTTGCGTTACTTTAAAGTCCAATCAAGCATTGAGTGTGAAAATACAAGCACAAGCATACTAACTTGCCTAGACAATATATTACGTTCTAATTCACGTCGTTTGTAACAGAATGGCACCACGAGGTAGATCAAGGAACCAACCTGCTCCCCAAACTACTACTGAAGTGCCACCAAATGACACCGAACCCGCACAACCTGTAGGAGAGCAACCCCAAGGTGCGAAGGACACCCTCGCACCGAACAATGTGGATGATCGTCTTCGGACGATAGAGGAGGTTTTGATTGCGCTAGGGAACGCGCAAGTCAATCAGGGCCAAGCTGCGGCGGTACCTCCTCCCCAGGCTCGCCCCAACTACCTGGCAATGGTGAATCCCTACCTAGCCACCCCACTATGCTGGTGAGGAGGATCCAGCCAAACTGGAAGAATGGATCCGGACCTTTGACAAGCTGCTGGCGCGCAGTCAAGTGTCCGGAAGGAGAGAGAGTGCACGTCGCTTCGTACTATTTGGGAGGCGAAGCGGACGACTGGTGGCAGGCGACTCAAGCCAAGCTGACTGAGGATGACGAGCCCTACTCTTGGGCGGAAATGATGGAGTTGCTCAGGGATAGATTCTATCCCTTGAGTACTAAAGCAGCGATGTACGAAGAGTTTCTGTCACTGAGACAAGGAAGCCAGACCGTGCAAGAATACTACGCTCGGTTCAAGGAGCTGGTGAGGTTCGCACCAAGATTAGTACCCACAGATGCGGAGAAAGCTCAAAAGTTCGAGATGGGACTGAACCTGGCAGTACGTGAGGTGATCGCAGGGGTGCACTACTCTGATCTGCAGGCAGTGTACGATCGCGCTGTGGCAGTGGTGCGAGTACAGCAACTGAAAAGGAGAGTGAGTGGGGAGTCCAGCCGGGGTCCCCAAGACAAGAGGAACCGGGACGCGAGAAGCGAGAACAACACGGGAAGGAACGAACAGCGGAGAGGGTCGAATAGGCCACAGCAAACCAACAATGGAAGGAGGTTTAACCAAGAAGAACCGGTACCACCTTGCCCGAGGTGTGGGCGACCCCATCTAGCGAGGGGATGCCCTCAACAAGGGGCATGCTTTCGGTGTGGACGCATGGGCCACATACGTCGGGAGTGCCGAACAAGGCTTGAAAACATAACGAAAAGGGAAGACTTGGTCACGGGGCAAGGACAGCCTCAAAATCAAAACGGACGGAACAGGCAACAATCAGGGGTATAGACCCCCTCAAAATCAATATAGGCAGCCGAACCAGAATCAGAACCAACGTCCTCAACCACCTCAGAATCAAAATCAGCAGCAAGATCAGCAGCTGAATCCGAATCAGCAAGGCAATCAAGGACGCCCTATGGGAAGACTTAACGTGGTTAACCAAGTGGACGTGCCTGCACAAGGAGAAGTGATGGCAGGTACATTTCATGTCTTGAATACACCCCTTAGAGTCTTATTTGATTATGGGGCTAGTTGTTCAATCATAGCATCAAGAATAGTGCCTGAGTTAGATCTACCTAAGTGCGAGATAACTAGCTTAGGAATTCAATTGCCTTCAGGAGAAGTAGTAGCTTGCTCTAAACGATACAACAGAATTCCTATAGTGATCAAGAACGTAGAATTCTTCGCAAACTTAGTAGAATTTACATTAAGGGACTTTGACATTATACTGGGGATGGACTGGTTGTCCCAATATAAAGCGGTGATCGAATGCCAGAAACAAAATATCACCCTGTCGAAAAGTAGGGGAAAGAGAGTTATCTTTTATTCTCAGCCCCCTAAGAGGAGCAACAAAATCGTTAGTGCCCTCAAACTAAGTAACTTGATGCGTAAGGGGTATGAGCTATATGCGTGCTATGTGCACAACCTTGAGGCGGAAGAGAACAAGGTTGACAACATACCAGTGGTAAGAGAATACCCGGATGTGTTTCCTGAAGACATCCCGGGCATGCCACCTGAGCGAGATCTGGAATTCACGATAGATCTCATTCCGGGAACCGATCCTGTCTCAAAAGCTCTGTACCGGATGGCACCACTGGAAATGAAGGATTTAAAGGAACAACTCGAGGAGTTACTACAAAAAGGATACATAAGACCGAGTACTTCCCCATGGGGAGCATCAGTTTTATTTGTTAAGAAGAAAGACGGAGGATTACGTCTTTGCATAGACTATCGAGGATTGAACCAAGTGACTATCAAGAATAAATACCCATTGCCGAGAATTGAGGATCTATTTGATCAACTGAAGGGAGCTTCAGTATTCTCGAAGATCGACTTACGATCTGGGTATCACCAGTTGAGAATCGCCGAGAAAGACATCCCGAAGACGGCGTTTCGAACTTGATATGGCCACTACGAGTTCACAGTGTTATCCTTTGGGTTAACAAATGCTCCAGCAATGTTCATGAACCTCATGAACAATGTATTTTGAGAACTGTTAGATCAGTGTGTAGTGGTGTTCATTATTGACATCCTGATCTACTCGAAAAGCGAGGAGGAGCACGCCCAGCACTTGCACCAAGTGCTAGGGACCTTGCGAAAGAATCAGCTATACGGCAAACTGTCCAATGCAATTTTTGGTTGAAGGAGGTATCATTTCTTGGACACATAGTATCCGCTGATGGAGTTTCAGTGGATCCAGCAAAAGTTTCTGCCGTAACTGAATGGGCAACCCCAAAGAGCCCAACTAAGGTAAGGAGTTTCCTTGGATTAGCCGGGTACTATAGACGGTTCGTGAAGGATTTTTCAAAAATCGCACGACCTTTGACCCAGCTACTGAAGAAGGGAGTAAAATACGTGTGAACAGAGGCGTGTGAGACTGCGTTTCAAGAGCTAAAGAAACTACTCACAACCACACCCGTATTGACGCTACCATCAGAGAATGGTGACTTCGAAGTATACAGCGATGCTTCGAAGGAAGGTTTAGGTTGTGTCTTGATGCAAGACTCGATGGTCGTTGCATATGCATCACGCCAACTGAAACCTCACGAGGAGAATTATCCGACACACGACCTGGAGTTGGCAGCGGTCGTTTTCGCTCTAAAGATATGGAGACATTATCTTTATGGGCGAAAGTGTCGAATGTTCACCGACCACAAGAGCTTGAAATATATATTCACTCAGAAGGAGTTGAATTTGAGACAGCGAAGGTGATTGGAACTCATTAAGGATTATGATTTGGAGGTAGCCTACCCCAAGGGGAAGGCGAACGTGGTAGCCGATGCCTTAAGCCGGAAAACCCAACACGTGACAAACTCGTTGGCAATTCCGCCGGCATTGTACATAGAGTTGGCAAGATTGGATTTGGAACTTGTGCATCCGGGCACAGTGAGTGACACAATCAATGCCATGATCGTAGAAACTCCAATATTGGATGAAATTCGACTCGCTCAACCGGGCGACGCGAAGATGGAGAGAATAAAGAGTATATTGCCAAAGGAAAGCAATAGGATTTGCTATCCATGAGGATGGAAGCATTCGCTTCAAAGGGAGATGGTGTGTGCCTCAAAAGTGTGTCGAGTTGAAGCAAAGGTTGATGAATGAAGGTCACAACACACCATATTCAGTACATCCCGGAGGTGACAAACTTTACAAGGACCTGAAGAAGATCTACTGGTGGCTGGGAATGAAAAAGGAAGTGGCGGACTTCGTGGCGAAGTGCCTCACCTGCCAAAGGGTTAAGGCAGTGAGACATAAACCCTTAGGACTGATGCAACCACTAGAGATTCCAAGTTGGAAGTGGGATAGCATCTCGATGGACTTTGTCTCAGGATTACCCCGATCACCTAAAGGCATGAACAAGATTTGGGTGATTGTGGATAGGCTAACGAAGACGGCCATATTTATCCCGATGAAGGACACGTGGACTATGGACCAATTGGCCCGAGCCTACATTGACAATGTGGTACGACGACATGGAGTACCACATGACATCATTTCTAACAGAGACAGTAGATTTGTCTCTCATTTTTGGACGGAGTTACAAAAAGCTCTCGGTACTCAAATCAAAATGAGCACCGCATTCCACCCAATGACGGATGGACAAACCGAGAGAACAATCCAAACACTTGAGGACATGCTGAGAGCATGTGTGTTGGAGTTCAAAGGAAATTGGGAAGCTCATTTACCCTTAATTGAGTTCTCCTATAACAATAGCTACCATGCCAGCATTGGCATGGCACCTTTCGAGGCGTTGTATGGACGAAAGTGCCGAAGCCCGTTGAGCTGGGAAGAAATTGATAAGTCTGTGGTAGTGGGACCACAACTTGTCGAAGAAATTGCTCAACAGATAAAGGTGATTCAAGGGAAAATGAAAGCCGCTCAAGACCGTCAGAAGGGTTATGCTGACGTGAGACGACGAGACCTAGAATTTCAAGTGGGAGATAGGGTCATGCTAAAGATATCACCCATGAAGGGAGTGATGCGCTTTGGCAAACGAGGAAAGTTGAGTCCTCGATACATAGGACCTTACGAGATTCTAGAACGAGTCAGAAATTTGGCCTACCGACTGGCTTTACCGCCACAATTAGATCGAGTTCATAATGTCTTCCATGTCTAACAACTAAAGAAATATGTGCCAGACCCGACACATGTACTTCAACCGGAAGTAATCGAACTCGATGAGGATCTGACTTATGAAGAAGTCCCAGTGCGAATTCTAGACATTAAGGAGCGAGTAACGAGGAATAAAACTGTCAAGATGGTCAAGGTTCTTTGGTCGAACCATGAAAGCGAGACAGCAACATGGGAGTTAGAATCGGACATGAGGGAACGCTATCCGATACTGTTCCAAACCGACACCGACACAATTATGGGGACATAACTGCAATCTTAATGGGGAGAGGATGTAATACGCGGTGTCACATCCGTATTTTACCATTCATTTCTGTACATTTTTGTAATCAAACAAATTCAAATTGTTTTGAACTACGTTATGGCTTGATCCCTTCACAGGGTACGTAGGCAGCTTAGAAGTTTTAATTCTAAGTTCAGTCACACAATAATAAAACAAACAAAAGGATTTGTTCCTAACACGAGAAAAGCCAAAACACAACTTCTAACGCTATCCGACACTGTTCCAAACCGACACCGACACAATTATGGGGACATAACTGCAATCTTAATGGGGAGAGGATGTAATACGCGGTGTCTCATCCGTATTTTACCATGCATTTCTGTATATTTTTGTAATCAAACAAATTCAAATTGTTTTGAACTACGTTATGGCTTGATCCCTTCACAGGGTACGTAGGCAGCTTAGAAGTTTTAATTCTAAGTTCAGTCACACAATAATAAAACAAACAAAAGGATTTGTTCCTAACACGAGAAAAGCCAAAACACAACTTCGAGGACGAAGTTGATTATTAAGGAGGGTAGACTGTAATACCCGAGAATTTTGCAACATAAAATAAATAAAACAAATAAAATAAATAAATAAATAAATAATAAATAAAACAATAATAATATATAAATATAATAAATGAATAAACATAGTACATAGGCAAGGAAATGAGAAATGGAATTTTATTTAAGAAGGAATTTAATTTCCAATACCCAGGAAACCAAAGATAAATTAATCAAATAAATTGTACAAGTATACCCGACACTAATGGACTCAAGAATTCGAGGCCAATATTAACTCTAGACCCGAGTAAGAATTAAGATAGGATCTAGGAGCCCGAAAATATCCCGGAAATCTGAATCCGAGAACATAGAGGGCTAGAAGTGCGAAAGAGAGGAGGAAATGCCCGACGGATCGCACGACCCGCCCGGACCGAAGTCCGGGCGTGGGCCACGCGGTGATTGGCTACTCAGCGCGCCGAGACCGCGCCACTCGACAGATTCGCCGGTTGCGAGATTCACTCGCCCGAATCCGGATTTTCCGACATCGGTTGAACTCCTTTCGGCTCAAGACTCACCAAGGCCGACCTTGGACATCCCTAGGTCGTGCCTATCTATAAATAACACCTCTTGGCAGCCCCGAACACTTTTCAAAACATCCATACTCTCTATACGTTCGAAAACCCTAATCCCGTCGTCGGAGGCACGAAACCAAGGCGAGGACAGTCGTGGACGAATTCGGAAGATCTCCAACGTCGTGGTAAGTTCCGATCCGATCCTTGTTCCATATGCGATTCGAAAACGAAAAACTTCATTCCTTTTCTTCTCTACACCCCGAATCGGATCTAGAACGAAGAACCTGACAAACGGATAAGATAAACGGTGGACTGGAAGCCACGCCTCTGAATCGACGATCCTGGATGCCCAAAGATCTGTAATTTAATCTTACTATGGTTTTGGGAGGATTTAAAATACACTTGATCTAACGATTTAAACCAAGAACGTAAAATCTGTCAAAACGAAATCTTTAACGGCGCAGAGTTTTTGCTTGATTTTTCCGAACCTTTAAACCTGTTCAAACGAAGAAAACTTAAAACACAAAAAACGTTCCTAAGACATTAATCTAGCTACTGTAAAAATTTCATAATTTTTCGTTATGATTTGGTATCTGAATTCGATCATAAACTGAACTGCTTTGAATTTGAATCTTGAAATCTGGACAGAACATAGGTCCGAAATTGTAGACGTTTTTGACATTAGATCTAGACCGATTTAGAACTTTAGACGAACATGAAAGTTGTAGATATAGGTCTTAGGTATCTCTCTGTAAAATTTCATCAAATTTGGAGTTAGTTTGCTATGGTAGATCTTAAAATCTTGAAACTGGTGTTGGAATTTTCGGACAGATTATCATTCTGTTGAAAATTGTCGTTTTTCACTTACTTCCGTATTTGGATCGAAAAACTTAAAACAGGAAAGTTGTTCATCTCTGTGTTTTCGAGTCACTGGTCAAAGTTCAGAATTTTTGGATTTAAACTTGATTTTTAATGAATTTTGAGGTAAAATGTGGTTGACCGAGTCAAATTTTGAAATCTTGTTGAAACGGTGAAACTAGCCTTTAAGGTTTAAACGAGTAGAAGACTCTTTGAAATAAATACATGAAATCTGAAATTTAGGAAATCCCGTTTACAAACTTGATCTTTTAAAATTAGGGGGTGAGTTGATAATGGCCAGAAATGTCCGTTATTTTCAATTCATTTCCGTGTCTGAAAAGGGCATTTGATCGCATTCCGGTCTTATATTAAATAAGAAAGCAGTAGAATTGGACTGATTTATGCATATCTATAAAAATATTGAACTGGTATGAGAAATGAATAAATATGTAATTTTTTTATACATTTATGTTAGAAAAATCCAAAAACATGAGAAAAAGAAAAGAAAAGAAAAAGGAAACAAAAAAATGGGAAAAGAAATAAAAACCCACAAAAAGTCGAATTTTTCAGGTAATTACGAAGCTAGCCACAACTACGATGCTGAGCATGTATAGCGTCGTAGCCGAGCATAGCGTCGAAGGCAGAAATGGAGACAGGACTGAAGGAAGAACTACGACGCTGAGCCAGCATAGAGTCGTACTCAAGTGTAGCGACGTAATGGAGTATAGCGTCGTAAGCTGTCCATTTGGAGACAAAGAGTGTTTTGAGATGGAAGACTATGACGCAGTACCCATAGCGTCGTAGTAAAGATAGCGACGAAGCCACGTATAGCGTCGTACCAAGCTGCAGAATTCAAATTCAAAGGCCTGAGGGCCCATGGGCCTAGGGTTTCTCGCCTATATATAGATGTGTTGACTCCCTAGTCTTGTCACTTCATACATTCCCTACACTTGGAGGCAACTGGTGTTCTTGAGCAGTGTGTAGCTAGGTTAGTTAGTTAGAATTTATTTTCTTATATTATTTAAATTATGCATGTAGTTTAGCTTAGTTTAGTTTGTATTTTGTTTAGATTAGTGGTTTTCTTTATGTTTCCCGATTAGTGTAGCCAGTTTCATACTTATTTCAGTTTCGTTAAACTCTTATTTAGGTTTGAAATGCCCAAATGATGGGTATTATCAAACCATTTTATGAAAAATGGGAAGTTAAGCTTCAAAGAGTCCCAAAAACATGAAATGGAAATGATTCCATGGATTTACATGCTTTATTTTTGGTTTAATGACCATTTGGTCATTTTATTTTCTTTTGCAAATGGGTTTTTTGTCCTCTCTTTCTTTTTGGTTCTTATGCATACTTTTTATGGTTGAAAACCCTTATTTGGGTTTGTGGTTCATGGGTGTGTGTTTTTAGCTTATTATGCCATGTTTTTCCACATTTTGGCTTACTGTTTCCTTTTGCTTTATTACTGTTTTGCATTGATGAACCATAAACTCGAAAACAGGGTTTGCAATCGTAGAGGTTGCATAACCCGACCAACAACACAAACTGAGTTAGCTACGACACTAACCGCCCTACGACGCTATCCACCGATAGCGACGTAGGGCAGAGTTCGACGTCTTAGTTACTTCAGAATGTGAACAAAATTTTGTCCTACGGCACTAGACCTACGACGCTATCCTTGCATAGCGTCGTAATGTTTGTCTAGGGTCGTAGGACCCCAAAACTCTCCATTTTTCATAAAAACCTATTTACGACGCTATGACCACGACACTGTCCTAGGATAGCGTCGTAATTTAGTGCATAACGTCGTAACTTCCCCTTTTTCTAACTCTTCAGAAAATCCACCTACGACGCTACACCTACGACACTATCCTAGGATAGCGTCGTAATTTAGTGTATAGAGTCGTAGTACCTCTTTCTCATTCAAAACCATCTCTCCTCACTACGACGCTAGACCTTACGACGTAAACCACGTTTAACGTCGTAGGGCATGCATAGCGTCGTAGCACTTCAGTTCTAAACTCCCATGCACGACATCAACACTACGACGCTACATTAGGATAGCGTCATAATCATGTTTGGCGTCGTACATAAACTCTTTAAACACCAAAATTCTTACCTCTATCACCAATCCATGACGACGCTATCCCCACAGCGCTGTCTTAGGATAGCGTCGTAACATCTATGTAGCGTCGTAACTGGCAGTTTTGCCAGATTTTCCATTTCTCCAGTTTCTTCATTAATTAATTGAACCCTTAAATCAATAATTAAAGATCATAATTAGCAATGATTGAGATCAATAATTATCTTGATTGAAGGATCTTTGTTCAATTCCCCCTAAAATATTTTTCTATAAACAAAACCTTAATGCCTTAAGCAGATAATCCGGACTGTACTTAATTATGGAGTGAAGGATTATTTAGGACATTAATTATGGACTGATTCCATAATCTTGCATGAGAAACCAATGTCTCTCATAAAGGCACTGTCTTTATTTTTATTTTATTTTATCCTTTTTCGTGATGTATGAACAAACAGTGAGAGATATTACAGAATAATGTCGGCGAAAGGTCCCCTCACCGGGAAATGAAGTAGCCCGTAATCTGTGTATTAATTACTGTTTGTTATTTTGCATGGTTTGGATAATAACTAACGAGGTCAGGCGAACGGTCCTTTCACCGGGAAATGAAGTAGCCACTCGGTTAATTACTGTCCAAATACAGTTTTATTCTCTTTATCTTAATTTCCCAACCCAAATTCCAATCTGTAGTATAAGTTGGTTAATATCTGTCAATATTAGCTAATGAATATTGTTGAAAGGAAGCATGTAGGTTTTTATCAGAATTCGCAGACAGTAAGGGCCCAACTGGTAGCGACACTACCATTTTAGGGCTTCTGCTGTCTAAATTCGCTCCATCCGAGTGGTTGGGAAGTTGGAAAGCAGATGTTTGCACTCCACCTAATTACTCTGCCACCCTTTTGGCCTCACGGCTATTTCATTCTGTGTCACGCTGATAATGGCCAAAATTGACCATTATTTTCAATCCATTTCCGTGTCTGAGACGGACATTTTGATCGTGTTTCCATCTTATTGTAATAAGAAAGCAGTTGAATTTGACAGATTAATGCTAGTTTGTAAAAACATCAAGCCGGTAATGAAAAGACACAAAATATGCAATTTTTAATTGTATTTGTGTTAGAAAAATCCAAAAACATGAAAAAAGGAAAAAGAGAAGAAAAAGGAATGAAAAGATGGGCAAAAGAATAAAAGAGCCCACAAAAATCCAAAAAGATGGGAAAAAGATTGAAAATCCCACAACTGAAATTTGGTTAAGTGTTAAAGCACAATTCGAATTGTGCAATTCGAATTAATTCGAATTGCACACAATTCGAATTGCTGAAGAGAACAAAGAAATGGTTAAGTGTTGGAAGGGATGCAGAAGCCTAATTCGAATTGTTCAAGTTCGAATTAATTCGAATAAGGGAATGAAGAGAGAAGACACCCAAAGGCAAGAAGATGCAATTCGAATTGTCCAATTCGAATTAATTCGAATTGGCACAAACAATTCGAATTGCCAACAAATGCAAGGAAGCCAAGCAGAAACCCGCATCCAATTCGAGAAAAGACCAATTCAAATTCTTCACAACAATTCGAATTGACAACTGAAGGCCACATTTCCAGCTCAAGGTGGAGACCTCACAATTCGAATTAATTCGAATTGATTGAATTGATTCGAACTTCACTCATCAAAGCTGTGGAGCATGAGCACAACATTGGTGGGCCTAGGGTTTTGAAGATTGTCTATAAAAAGCAGACCTTCCACAACAGAATCCAGAGATCAAGAATTTTGCCAAAAAGCAGCTTGAGACAAAAAGAACAGCAGGAGGTTCCACACCCCTTAAGGGTTAGGTAGGTAGTTAGTTTAGTTTAGTTTATTTTCTTGCAAGTAGTGTAATCTTTACATGCTTTGATCTTGGTTTAGTGTAGAAGCAGTTTGTGTAACCCCTAGAGTAGCCATGTCCAGAATTTTTACAAGCTTTCTAGTTAGAATAAACCCTACCTTCAAGTTAATGATGGTCTTGGGTTCTTTATTTTGCTTTCAAAGTGTCAATACAAGGAAAATTTCCAGAAATGGTATTATTCATGTGTTTTGGCACTCTTTAATGCTTTCTCTAGAAATAAATGCTTAGCTTGTTTGTTTGTTTCAACTAGGTTACATTTATTATGTCCTAGTTGACATTCAAACTTAATAAATGCATGTTTGGTGGGTTTTTGGCTTGATTTTGTACCTTAGAGCTTCAAATAAGTGTTCTTAGATTTTAGATGTTTTTAGGTTTGTTGAAATTTATTTTTATGCTTTATTTTTCCTGCCTTGATCCTATTTCATACTGCCTTAGATAACTTGAGTGTTCTTAGTTTGTTCATGCAGTTCTTAGATAACTAGATGTTTTAGGTTCTTTGATCTTTGATCCTTTGTTTGTAGAAATAGGGTTTGAATTCTGCCAATACCCACTGGACATGTATTTGCTTATTACTTGAAAATTTCACTAGGGTGGCTGTGAAATGACATTGATGTGAGATGAGGGATTTAGTAAATCTAAAACCATCATTACAGCACAGTGTTCACCTAACCCATACTTGTGAGAACAAAAATTGTTGTTTGAAAATGTGTAATTCGGATTGAGGCAATTCGAATTATCTCGAATTGCCTAAGAAATTCAAATTGCATACCCAAAAATTTCCTTCATGTGGTTTTCAACCAATTTGAATTCTCTAATTCGAATTAATTCGAATTGGTTCAACAATTCGAATTGGGAAGGGAAACCACATTGTATTGCATACCACCCATTCATGCCTTAGTTTATTTTCCATCTCTTACCAAATTCGAATTGTGCAATTCAAATTAATTCGAATTGCTGAACAATTCGAATTCACCCTCCTCTTGAGGTATATGCCTTAGTCAATTTTGAGCAATGAAAGGACTTCACCAATTCGAATTGTCCAATTCGAATTAATTCGAATTGCTCAACAATTCGAATTAGATGATGTCTCGTTTCTTAGCAAGGATTAATTGGTTAAAATCATACTTCATTCTTCATGCATTCTCAATTCGAATTACCCCAATAATTCGAATTGAACTATCCTTCTATTTTGAAAACGCCAAAAATATTTTTTCTTCCATGATTTGTGTAAGTTGCATGGGTGTATTGGGCTTAGGCTCAATTCACCTAGCTTTATCCATTACACATTTCAACCCATTTAGTGTCTACCTATTGTGTGCTTAACACTCACACAATACCAAAAAAATATTTTTCTTATTTTCAAATTTTTCCTTTTCATTGTGTGTATGAACGGATAATGAGAAACACCACAGATCAATGTTGGTGAAAGGTCCCCTCACAGGGATATCGATTAACCCGTCTTTTGTGTGTCAATCATTATCTGTTATTTTGCATGATCTGGTTAGTGGTTGGTGGAAGCTTCGGCGAGCGTTCTCTTCACTAAGAGTTTCGATTAGTCACTCAGCCAATTCCTAATCAGATACAGTTTTAATTTTCTTTATCTTAATTTCTCAACCTGAATTCAAGTTGCAAAAGTATCTACTGATGTCGACCAACATCAGTTGAGAAATATTACAGCAAGAAATATGTGGGTTTTTCTTCTACTCACAGACAAAAGAAAACTACAATGACGGCGGTCACCGTTGCTGGGAATTCTTTCTGTGTAAAATCAATCATCTTAGATAAATGGGAACCGGACTACAGATGTTTGCAGTCCGGAAAACCCCAACTATCTCTGGCACTCCTTTTAGCCGATTTCTTCTCATCTCAGGCTAATCCATCTTTGTGTATCGCATTCTGTCTAACCCCACCATATATTTTGGGGTATTTTATTTTCCTTTTCATATACTTGTATGCATGATACTATTATGTAGATGTTCCGGTCATATCATTATTTTGGGGATCCTTCCCCTTGGACACAGAAGTCTTGATTTAAATCAGATGCTGCATAATAAACTTCCAACAAAAATTCCTTTATAAAATCCGGATCTGAGTAAGGGATAAATTCGACAGTTATGACTAATTCGTCTTCCACTGGGGGTTGATTTTGAGAGCTTAGAAGCAGAGTCAGCGATTAGGTCTCATCTAGACTGAAAGGATCTGTGTTTTAATTGAGAATTTAGTACCTGTCTAGGGAATGATTTTCAAATATTCATTTGCTTCTCAAAATTGCTGTGTGTTGGAAATCTGATATTGGATATCGCATTAAGTCAATATCCACTTGGGTGTAGATGAGATGTGATAAATAATACTAGAGGAACAACATATAGGCCTTGGTGAATTTCTAAGGTAAGGTCGAGTGTTCCTTCGACTACTATCTTCTTCTGCCAAAGTCTAGAATTGAGTCCTGAGTGAGTACATCCGGAATAGGTTCATTTATGGATCTGTTTCATTTAGTTTGTATCTCATAACTACCCAGATGTTGTAAGCCCTGTGGCTTATTGATATCTCGGGGGTTCTTGATCTGCATCTGGTCACCAAGACCAGGGGCTCTTTTATACTAACGGAAAGAGACGTTTTTAACAATTCCGAGTGATAGATTTAAATGCTTTCTTTACAGCTTTCCTTACTGCTTTCCTTTAAATGCTTTCATAGAGGTCACTCGGAAGAATTAGGGGCTGTCCATCTGTTAAAAGGTTTGAGAGTTATGGAATGGTTTGGGGCTTGATTTGAAACTTTGGGTGTGACATGGGGGAATGATAGGAGTACTTGGCATGTCAACTAATGATATGTTAGGTGTTGCTTGTCCACCACAGATATGTAATGTAACTTCACAAGGCCTGTGGAGGGAGTTATAAGTCTGTGGTATCTTAGAAATTGTTGTCTTAAGAGCATGTAAATTCTCACCATAAGTACCTGTCTGTTAAAGGGAACATGGTGTAGAAAGCATGAGAGTTAGCTAACTAGAGGATTATCCCAAGCTAAGACCTGTGTATAAAAATGGAAGTTTAATTGTTTTTCATCTGAATCTTGTCCAATCTTTATTATTTCCTTCCTGTCCCTTCTGTCATATTTAAACTTGCTTTCTAGATAGTGTAGCATAATTTTATATTGCTTTCGTAGTATAGATTTAATTGCTTTCTTCGACCTAATTTACCATGCTTTGTAGAATAATTTTTACTGCTTTCATGATCTGGATTTAATTTATGTCAAGTAGTTGTTAGAAACCCTTGCAAAACTTGAAACGAGTAACCGAGTGGAAAATCTTAGTAAACGACGTGGGCCCTGCTTCCATCGCACATCCTCCAGTGAACGATCCGGTACTTACTATAAATTACTGCAATTTTTTACTCCGTGCGCTTTCGGGAGCACAGTTTCTTGACACGAGTAAATAAAAACAACATTTTGGGAAAATACTCATACAGTGGGAAGATGTTCAAGAATTTCATGGCAGGTATCTTCTTGACAGGAAATTAAGAGAAGCATCATGGTGCAGATACCAGGGACTTTCAGGGTGACAGACTGAAGGTCCATCCCGGTTGCACCGTGATATTTGTCAAAAGTTTCATGGCGGGAAGGACCACGCGCCGTTTGAACCCCACATGAGTAATAAAAAGGGAAATCTTAACATATCCTTAAACCCCTTCCCTGCATCATAATTCTCTTCATTTAATAATCCAAACCTGATATTTCAGAAAATTACTCGTGTTCACGAAGCTCGTCAAAAGTTTCACACGCGTTCTGTCTAAACCCACCAGTATATTTTGGGTTGATTGATTTTACACTTCCATATATCCTTATGCATGATATTATTATGTAGCTACTGTGGTCCATAATATTTTGGGATCCTTCCCTTGGACATTAGAAGTCTAGATTTAAATTAGATATCACAGATTAAACTTCTAACAAAAATTCATTTATAAAATCCGGATCTGAGTAAGGGATAAACTCCTCAGTTATGTCTAGTTCATATTCTGTCAAGGGTTAATTTTTGGGAAATTAGAAGCAGAGTCAGCGATTAGGTCTCTTCTAGACCGAAAGGGTCTGTGTTTTATTGAGAGTCTAGTACCTGTTTAGGGAATGGTTTTCATATTTATTATTTTCTGAAATTGCTACGTATTGGGAATTTAGTATTAACTATCACACCGAGATGGGATCCACTTGGATTCAAATACAGTGTGAAAGATAAGACTAAATGAACAATACGTAGGCCTTGGTTATTTTCTAAGGTAGGGTTGGGTATTCTATCAACTACTATCCTCCTATGCCAAAGCCTATCGTTGAGTCCTGAGTGAATGCATCCGGAATGAACTAATCTATTAGTTCGTTTCATTAGTTTGTATCTCATAAGCACCCGGAAGGAAGTGAACACTGCGAGCGGTTCACCGAGATTCGGGAATTCTTGATCCACATCCGGTCATCCTGACTGGGGGCTTTCTTTTACTACCAGTACGAAGCTTTTGAAACTTTCGAGTGATAGGAATTTAAATGCTTTCCTTACTGCTTTCTTTTAATTGCTTTCGTAGAGGTCACTCGGATGTGTCTCTAGATCTTCTAACTGCTACTAGGACTGAGAGTTAAGGGATAGTTCAGGGTTTGATTAGAAACTTTGGGTGTGACGCGGGGGAATAATAGCAGTACTTGGTATTTCAACTAATGATTTATCAGGTGTTGCTTGACCACCACAGATGAAATATCATACCCTGGCCGGGGCAGTTATGAATCTGTGGTATCTTAGAATTTGTGGTCTTAAGAACATGTAAACTCACACTGTAAGTACCTGCCTTTTTAAAGGGAACATGGTGCCGAGAGCATGAGAATTAGCTTTCTGACAGGATTATCCCAAACAAAGATCTGTGTATAAAAATGGAAGTTTAATTATGTTTTATCTAAACCTTGTCCAATCCTTATTCTTTGCTCCCTGTCCATTCTGTCATCATTTTGAATCAGCTTCATAGATACTATAGCATAGATTTACAGCTTTTTTTGTTTTTGTGTAATTATTTCCACCTGCCCTTTAGATTCAATATCAGCATGTTCTTTAGCTTATTTAACTGCTTTCATAGATTAAATTCAGTCATGTAGTTGTTAGTCCAACTTCAAAACTGATTTGAGCAATACGAATGAAAAATCTTATAAAACGACGTGGGCCCTGCTTCTATCGCACATCCTCCAGGGAATGATCCGGTACTTACTATAAATACTGCAATTTTTGACTCCGTGCGTTTTCGGGGGCACAGTTTCTTAACACAAGTAACAAAAACGTGACAACTTATAAATATATCCTTAAACCCCTTTTCCATGAATCATAACTCTTTTCACTTAATAATTTCAAATTTGATATATTTTATGAAAATACTCGCGTTAACGAAACTTGTCAAAAGTTTCATGGCACCGTTTCCGGGGAGGATGCAGCGCCGTTTTATTAGAGAATTACATTCCTGATTGCTCATAGTTAGCTTATATCTATAAATATGTATGCACGATCGAACCAATTCTAACCTGGGGAATATGCAGGTACTGTCATAGCTGAGACTGTTGTTCTATGCAAAAGAGAAAAGAGACCCCAGCCGAAATCCCGTTCAACGCAGAGATCAAGAAAACAGCTCGTCGTCTGAGGGCAGAGGCTAAGCAAAGGAAAGAACGGGAAAGGCAAGCACTACTCTCTCCAAGCACAAGTAGTGACATCTCAGACATGGCGGATAACCACGGCATTCCCCCAAACATACCACCTAACCCACCACTCCAAAATATCCAAGAGGACCCAGAAGACGTTGATGACGAGAACTTGGAGGATCCCCCTCCTCAGATCATACAGGGAGGTGGAAACCCACCAAATCTCGAGCAACAACCCTTCGAAGTGCCTCCACCAAACCACCAAAATCCCCAAAACAACCCCAATAACCAAAATTTCCAAAATGACCCTAACTTCCAGAATCAGCAGTATCAGAATCCCAACCAGTTCAATCCAAACCAGTATAATCCAAACCTGCAAGATCACAATGATCCGAGAAATTTCTATCCCAACCAGAACTTCAACCCACATGACCAATATCAAGGACAGTATCAGGGACAATATCAAGGAGGCCCAGGAAACAATCAGCAGCCTGCTGCTGATTACATGCAACCAATCATAGAACCATACTTGAACGTGCCAGGCAGAGCACCAATTGTAGCTAGGAACTTTGAACTCAAGCCTGCTTTGATCAACCTGGTGCAGAATAGCCAATTTGTAAGGGCCAATCATGAAGATCCACATGATCACTTGGCAACATTCTTGGAACTCTGCAACACGATCAAGAATCAGGGCGTTTCTCAGAACACCATTAGGATGATGTTGTTCCCGTTCTCATTGTGTAGTGGAGCAAAAACCTGGTATAAATCATTGCCAGTAAACCAACAGAGCACATGGGAGGATATTGTAAGGAATTTCTTGGTGAAATACTTCCCGGAATGGAAGGTGGATGAAGGAAGGTCGAAGATCTCTGAGTTGAAGATGAGGCCTGAAGAATCTTTGTATGATTCAAAAGAGAGGTTTATGAATCTGTTGAGGAAATGTCCTCAGCACGGTTTTCAGGGATGGGAACAGTTAAGAAAGTTCTACAATGGGTTGACACACGCATGGAAGCATATGTTAGATGCTGCGGGAGGGCAACACTTGTTGCACATGCCTATGGATCAAGCATGGGCCAAAATTGAAACAATGAGTGTGAATAGGTACGAATTGAATGATGAAAGCACTAATGATACCCCTCCCGTGGACTTTGTGCTGTAGGTACAGCGGAAAAGACAGATATTGAGAAGCTGCAGGAGCAAGTGGCGGCATTGTCTGTAAATCAAGGAGCCGGCAGCTCTGCTCAAGGAAAGCAAACAGATATGATTTGTGGACTATGCCAGGGTGCTCATGCAACTGACACATGTGAACAAGTCGTATCTGAAAGCTGTAATTTTGCAGGAGCTTTCCCAAACAGGCACCCGAATCTGTCATACTCCAACAATAATGCCCTCAACTCCCACCTTCTGAACAAGCCACAATAGTTCAACCCTCAGCAGAATCAAGGATTTAATCAGAACAGAGGACAAAATTTTCAAAACCAAAACCAAAGCTTTCAGCCTCAAATCCAACAAAGACCCCACCAAAATTTCCTGCAGCCTAGCCAAAACTTCCAGAACTTCCAACCCCAGCCACAGTTCATACCTAATCAGGGCCAATGGAACCAGAATCAGAATCAGAACCAAAAGCATCAAGGCTGGAAAATCTGATGACTGATTTCATCACAAGTCAGAAGGAGATTAACACACAGTTGCAGGCCTCCATCAGAAATGTGGAGACCCAAGTGACTCAAATGGCCAGTGAATTGCAAAAACGGGATAAAGGAGCATTGCCAAGCGCAACAGAGAAAAACCCACAGTGCAAGGCAATAACTTTGAAATCTGGAAAAACATTGGCTGGACCCAAAGGAAAGGATGATGCGGAAAAAGGAAATGAATCTGGGAAGGACAGTGCTGCTGATGAAGAAGTAGATGATGCAGAAATAGAAACAGCCAATTTGCAGACTGAAGCTGCAGAAGACAAGGCTAAAAATGGTAAAGGTGAAGGTACAATTTCTGACCCTTCACCGCAAAAACATTTAGATGATAATAAGTATATGCCAAGGGTGCCATACCCTGTGCGTCTTAAAAATAAGGAACAGGATCTTAAATTCAAGAAATTTCTGGAAAGATTGAAAGCTGTTGAGATCACTATTCCCTTGGTCGAAATGATTTCAGAAATGCCCGTCTATGCTAAATTTCTTAAAGAAATGATTTCAGGAAAAAGGAAATTCGACCAGGATGAAGTGGTGGTTGTAAACAGCAGCTGCAGTGCCATAATCTAGAGAGTGCTACCCGAGAAGAAGGAGGACCCAGGCTGTATCACACTGCCAGTCCACATCGGAAAGACAAGTGTCGGAAAAGGACTATGCGACTTGGGGTCGAGCATCAACGTCATGCCACTCGCCATGGCTAAACGTCTTCACTTGGGAGTAATTGAGCCGGTTACAATGAAACTACAACTGGCAGACCGGTCAATCACTCATCCCGTTGGGATACTGAAGGATGTCATCGTCAAGACGAGAGGAATACTCTTTCATGTCGATTTCATCATTCTTGATATAGAGGAAGACTATGAGATGCCACTGATCCTAGGCCGCCCCTTCCTTTCAACAGGCGGTGCACTGATAGACGCACGTTCAAATCAAATCAAGCTCCGTGTTGGAGAAGAAGAGCTGAATTTCAACATGGGCAAGCTGCAGAGGTTTCCGTATGAGGGAACTTGTTCCACACTTGATGCAATAGACTGTAGGAGAGAGAGAGAGAGCTAGACTCTGACAATGAGATTGTAAAGATGATGGATGATGACTATTCAAAGCAGGTACTGAAGCCTGCTTGCGAGGAGCACGAAGACTGCAGCGCCGTCCATTTCGCCGATCCCGAAACTGGGGATTTGGAGGAATTTGACGGCGCCGAGTTCCATGACGACGCCGACCAAGAGGAGGCGGATGCTGTACTGATGCAGGATCCGATAGGTAAATCTGAATTTCCCCCATCTAATTCTCGCAAATTACTTCCTTCAGTGGAATGCCCACCAGAGCTTGAACTAAAAGTTTTACCGGAACATCTTAAGTATGCGTTTCTCGCAGAACATAAAAAACTATCGGTAATTGTGTCAGCTAAGCTAACACAAGATCAAGAAAATGCTCTGGTGGGGGTGCTTAAAAATCATGTGCGTGCAATCGGTTGGACCATTTCTGATATCAAAGGAATAAGCCCTTCTGTTTGTATGCACAGGATTTTAATGGAGGAAAATTTCAAGCCTTCACGCCAGCCCCAACGAAGATTGAACCCACCCATGCAAGAAGTGGTAAGAAAGGAAGTGATCAAGCTGTTAGATGCCGGTATTATATACCCAAACTCTGACAGCAAATGGGTCAGTCCTGTGCAGGTTGTTCCCAAGCGGGGAGGGATGTGCATAACCAAGAATGAACAAGGGGAGGAAATTGCCACACGGCCAGTCACCGGATGGAGAGTCTGCATAGACTACCGGAAGTTGAACGAAGCCACTCGCAAGGACCATTTCCCTTTACCTTTTATCGATCAAATGTTGGAACGGTTGGCGGGAAGGGAGTTTTATTGCTTTTTAGATGGTTATTCAGGTTATAATCAAATAGTGATCGCCAGTGAGGATCACGAAAAAACAACTTTTACATGCCCCTATGGCACTTTTGCCTATAGGCGCATGCCTTTTGGTTTGTGTAATGCACCTGCCACTTTTCAACGTTGCATGATGTCTATATATTCCGAATTTATCGAAAAGTGCATTGAAGTTTTCATGGATGACTTCTCTGAATATGGAGATGCGTTTGAAGAATGTCTGACCAATCTTGCAAAAATTTTAAAGAGATGTGAGGATACTAACTTGGTTTTAAACTGGGAAAAGTGCCATTTTATGGTCACTGAGGGCATAGTGTTAGGTCATCGCATTTCACGTGCAGGCATTGAGGTCGATCCAGCCAAGGTCTCCATCATTTCCAATCTCCCTCTCCCCAATTCTATCAAGTCGGTTAGAAGCTTCTTAGGGCATGCCGGTTTTTACCGGAGATTCATTAAGGATTTCTCTAAAATTGCCAAGCCGCTTACTAACCTTCTTTGTAAAGAAAATCCTTTTGTAATAAGTGAAGCGTGTGTCCAAGCCTTTGACACGCTCAAAACAATGTTAGCTTCTGCTCCAATTGTACAACCACCCGATTGGTCACTGCCATTCGAGGTAATGTGTGATGCAAGTGGTCTTGCGGTAGGTGCAGTTTTAGGGCAACATAAGGATGGGAGACATTGCGTAATTCATTACGCAAGTCATGCCTTGAATGAAGCCCAAGTAAACTACACCACTACAGAAAAAGAGATGTATGTTGTAGTCTTTGCATTTGATAAGTTCAGACAATATCTAATCGGGACAAAGACTGTAGTGTACACTGACCACAGTGCACTCAGATACTTGTTTAGCAAGCAAGATGCAAAGCCTTGTTTAATCAGGTGGGTGCTGTTGTTGCAGGAGTTTGACATTGTAATAAAAGATAGGCGAGGTCGAGATAATGGTGCTGCTGATCACTTATCTCGATTAGAAAGTGATAAAAATGACAAAGCCATTAATGAAGAGTTTCCGGATGAACAGTTGTTCGCTCTGCATTTGCATGATCAAGCGTGTCCATGGTTCTCCGACATTACTAACTTCTTAGCATGTGGGATAGTTCCACCATTCTAGCAGAAATACAAAAAAATATTTTTCTTATTTTCAAATTTTTCCTTTTCATTGTGTGTATGAACGGATAATGAGAAACACCACAGATCAATGTTGGTGAAAGGTCCCCTCACAGGGATATCGATTAACCCGTCTTCTGTGTGTCAATCATTATCTGTTATTTTGCATGATCTGGTTAGTGGTTGGTGGAAGCTTCGGCGAGCGTTCTCTTCACTAAGAGTTTCGATTAGTCACTCAGCCAATTCCTAATCAGATACAGTTTTAATTTTCTTTATCTTAATTTCTCAACCTGAATTCAAGTTGCAATAGTATCTACTGATGTCGACCAACATCAGCTGAGAAATATTACAGCAAGAAATATGTGGGTTTTTCTTCTACTCACAGACAAAAGAAAACTACAATGACGGCGGTCACCGTTGCTGGGAATTCTTTCTGTGTAAAATCAATCATCTTAGATAAATGGGAACCGGACTACAGATGTTTGCAGTCCGGAAAACCCCAACTATCTCTGGCACTCCTTTTAGCCGATTTCTTCTCATATCAGGCTAATCCATCTTTGTGTATCGCATTCTGTCTAACCCCACCATATATTTTGGGGTATTTTATTTTCCTTTTCATATACTTGTATGCATGATACTATTATGTAGATGTTCCGGTCATATCATTATTTTGGGGATCCTTCCCCTTGGACACAGAAGTCTTGATTTAAATCAGATGCTGCATAATAAACTTCCAACAAAAATTCCTTTATAAAATCCGGATCTGAGTAAGGGATAAATTCGACAGTTATGACTAATTCGTCTTCCACTGGGGGTTGATTTTGAGAGCTTAGAAGCAGAGTCAGCGATTAGGTCTCATCTAGACTGAAAGGATCTGTGTTTTAATTGAGAATTTAGTACCTGTCTAGGGAATGATTTTCAAATATTCATTTGCTTCTCAAAATTGCTGTGTGTTGGAAATCTGATATTGGATATCGCATTAAGTCAATATCCACTTGGGTGTAGATGAGATGTGATAAATAATACTAGAGGAACAACATATAGGCCTTGGTGAATTTCTAAGGTAAGGTCGAGTGTTCCTTCGACTACTATCTTCTTCTGCCAAAGTCTAGAATTGAGTCCTGAGTGAGTACATCCGGAATAGGTTCATTTATGGATCTGTTTCATTTAGTTTGTATCTCATAACTACCCAGATGTTGTAAGCCCTGTGGCTTATTGATATCTCGGGGGTTCTTGATCTGCATCTGGTCACCAAGACCAGGGGCTCTTTTATACTAACGGAAAGAGACGTTTTTAACAATTCCGAGTGATAGATTTAAATGCTTTCTTTACAGCTTTCCTTACTGCTTTCCTTTAAATGCTTTCATAGAGGTCACTCGGAAGAATTAGGGGCTGTCCATCTGTTAAAAGTTTTGAGAGTTATGAAATGGTTTGGGGCTTGATTTGAAACTTTGGGTGTGACATGGGGGAATGATAGGAGTACTTGGCATGTCAACTAATGATATGTTAGGTGTTGCTTGTCCACCACAGATATGTAATGTAACTTCACAAGGCCTGTGGAGGGAGTTATAAGTCTGTGGTATCTTAGAAATTGTTGTCTTAAGAGCATGTAAATTCTCACCATAAGTACCTGTCTGTTAAAGGGAACATGGTGTAGAAAGCATGAGAGTTAGCTAACTAGAGGATTATCCCAAGCTAAGACCTGTGTATAAAAATGGAAGTTTAATTGTGTTTCATCTGAATCTTGTCCAATCTTTATTATTTCCTCCCTGTCCCTTCTGTCATATTTAAACTTGCTTTCTAGATAGTGTAGCATAATTTTATATTGCTTTCGTAGTATAGATTTAATTGCTTTCTTCGACCTAATTTACCATGCTTTGTAGAATAATTTTTACTGCTTTCATGATCTGGATTTAATTTATGTCAAGTAGTTGTTAGAAACCATTGCAAAACTTGAAACGAGTAACCGAGTGGAAAATCTTAGTAAACGACGTGGGCCCTGCTTCCATCGCACATCCTCCAGTGAACGATCCGGTACTTACTATAAATTACTGCAATTTTTGACTCCGTGCGCTTTCGGGAGCACAGTTTCTTGACACGAGTAAATAAAAACAACATTTTGGGAAAATACTCATACAGTGGGAAGATGTTCAAGAATTTCATGGCAGGTATCTTCTTGACAGGAAATTAAGAGAAGCATCATGGTGCAGATACCAGGGACTTTCAGGGTGACAGACTGAAGGTCCATCCCGGTTGCACCGTGATATTTGTCAAAAGTTTCATGGCGGGAAGGACCACAGCGCCGTTTGAACCCCACATGAGTAATAAAAAGGGAAATCTTAACATATCCTTAAACCCCTTCCCTGCATCATAATTCTCTTCATTTAATAATCCAAACCTGATATTTCAGAAAATTACTCGTGTTCACGAAGCTCGTCAAAAGTTTCATGGCGCCGTTGCCGGGGAGGATGCAGCGCCGTTTATTAAGAGAATTACACTCCTGATTTACTCATAGATAGTTTTTGTATATATTCTTGAACCATTACTAACCTGGGGGTTGTACAGGTACTGTCAAAGGCTTGATACCAACTGCTTATGCAACGGAGAAGGAACACAGTACCGGAGCTACCGTTCGATCTAGAAATAGAAAGGACCGCTCGCCAACTGAGGGCAGAAGCCAGAAGACGGAAAGAGCAGGAGCGTCGGATCCGCACTTCACCCGAAACATCAAGCAGTGATCTATCAGACATGGCAGATAACCAGAACATTCCCCCGATCTTACCCATAGACCAACCACCAAATAACCCTGGTAATAGAGCTGACGGAGGAATGGTAGAGCATCCTAATCGTGCCAACGAAGAGGAGAATCTACCAAATCCCAATCAGCAACAATACCAGCAATTCCACCAACAACTATCACCACCCTTAAACCAATTTCACCAAAACCAAAATATACCAAACCAACAATACCAAAACCAAGCTTTCAATCCAGATCAGTTTCAGAACAACCCACAAGATCCACATAACTTCCAGCAATTTCCCAATTACCACCAACAGTACCAGAACCAAGCTGAACAAGGAAATCAACAACAGCAGCAAGCAGCAGCAGACTTCATGCAACCAATAGTGGAGCCCTATCTGGATGGACCTGGGAGAGCACACTTTCCCGCACGCAATTTCGAGCTCAAGCCGGCACTCATTAATTTGGTGCAAAATAATCAGTTCTGCGGTGCAAATCATGAGGACCCTCATGATCATCTCCAGACCTTCCTGGAGCTCTGCGACACGATCAAAAATCAGGGAGTCTCTCCTGATGCTATTAGGCTAATGTTGTTTCCATTTTCTTTATATAGTGGTGCCAGGGACTGGTATAAGTCATTGCCTATCAATCTGAGGAGCACTTGGGCAGACTTGGTGAGGAGTTTTTTGCTGAAGTATTTTCCGGAATCAAAGATTGAGGAAGGACGAACTAAGATTGGAGATTTTAAAATGAAGCCAGACGAATCATTATATGATGCGAAAGAAAGATTCTTGGGCCTCATCAGACGATGCCCCCAACATGGGTACGCACCCTGGGAGCAGTTGAGGAAATTCTACGGAGGACTCACCCATCCTTGGAGAACAATGTTAGACGCTGCTGGCGGACGACATTTACTCCACTTGCCTATGAACCAAGCTTGGGAGAAGATTGAGACAATGTCTGTCAACAGATCCATCCTAAACACAGATGATAGGAAGGAGGATCCTCCTAGAAAAGTCTTTGCTGTAAGCGAAGGGAAAACAGATTTTGAAAAACTGCAAGAACAGGTAGCTGCGATACAGCTGAGCCAGGATAAAGGGAAGGGAATAGATGCTTCTCAGGCAGGAACCTCATCTGACCAAGTTCAAACACAGCAATCGGGAGTTGTCTGTGAACTATGTCAGGGACCTCATCCAACTGATACATGCCAACAGATAGCTACCGAGAGCTGTAATTATGCCGGGAACTACCAAAATCGCCATCCCAACCTCTCTTATTCCAACAACAATGCACTTAACGCGCATTTGTTGCAGCCAAACCAGCCCAACCAGTTCGCAAATCAAAACCCACAGCAAAACTTCAGACCTCAGAATCAAGGATTCGTACAGCAAAGAGTGCAGAACTTTCAAAATCAGAATCAGAATTTCCAACCTCAAATCCAACAGAGGCCTAATCAGAACCAAGGCCAGAATTTCCAGAATTTCCAATCCCAACCTGATCAGAATCAACAATATAACCCAAGGCCACCATCTCGGCTGGAGAATCTGATGACTGAGTTTATAGCCAACCAGAAGGATATAAACCAACAACTGCAGTCATCAATCAAGAATGTGGAGACGCAAGTCACCCAGTTGGCCAAGGAACTTCAGAACAGGGGGAAAGGAACACTTCCAAGCAGTACTGAAGCTAACCCGCAGTGTAAAGCAATCACACTGCGGGGAGGCAAGACTCTAAAGGGAATTGTTGGATATGGAAAAAAGACGGCCGAGGAGGAAAAGGATCCAGTGGAGGGTGAAACAGGAAGTGAAAGGATTGAAGGAGGAGATGGTATTGGACTGGTCGAGGACAAATCAGAAACAGCTATTTCGCAAGCTGAAGCTGCAAAGGGAGCTGAAAAGGGTAGGGTTGAAGGTACAACTTCCTTCTCTTTACCACCAAAAACAAACAATAATAAGTACATGCCAAGGGTGCCATACCCGGCACGTCTTAAAAATAAGGAACAAGATGAAAAATTTAAAAAGTTTTTAGAAAGACTGAAAGCTGTCGAGATCACTATTCCATTGGTCGAAATGATTTCAGAAATGCCCGTCTACGCTAAATTTCTTAAAGAAATGATTTGAGGGAAGAGAAAAATTGAGCAGGAGGAAGTAGTGATTTTGAACAGCAATTGCAGTGCCATTATCCAAAGAGTGCTACCGGAGAAGAAGGAAGATCCAGGATGTATTACACTGCCGATCCACATTAGGAAAACTAATGTTGGAAAAGGATTGTGCGATCTGGGTTCGAGCATCAACGTTATGCCACTTGCCATGGTGAAACGTCTTCACTTGGGAACAATTGAACCGGTTACAATGAAGCTACAGCTGGCAGACCGATCAATTACCCATCCAATCGGAATCCTGAAGGACGTAATTGTCAAGACGGGAGGGACCCTCTTTCCCGTCGACTTCATTATTTTGGATATAGAGGAGGACTACGAGATGCCACTAATCTTAGGCCGCCCCTTTCTCTCAACTGGTGGTGCACTTATAGACGCGCGACCAAATCAAATCAAGCTCCGAGTCGGAGAAGAAGAATTGGATTTCAACATGGGAAAGCTGCAGAAATTCCCGTCTGAGGGATCTTGTTCCTTATTTGATGTAATAGAAAGTAGGAGTGAGGATGAGAGCATAGACTCTGTGACTGATGAGCCAAGCAAAGTTTCAAAACAGGTACTGAAGCCTGAAGATGCGGAGCAACCAAGGAGCTGCAACGCCGTCCACTTCGAGGACCCCATCTCTGGGGACCTTGAAGAATTCGATGGGGTTGAGTTCATCCCGGAGGAAGAGGAAAGCACTGCTGAGGAGGAAGTGGATCCTGTACTGACACAGGATCCTGAAGGTACATCTGATCTCTCTCTCCCATCCATTTCTCGCAAATTACTGCCTTCCGTTGAATGCCCACCAGAGCTTGAACTTAAAACACTTCCGGATCATCTTAAGTACGTCTTTCTCGCTGAACATAAAAGATTACCGGTGATTGTGTCAGCCAAGCTAACACAAGAACAAGAAAAAGCTCTGGTAGACATTCTTAAGAAATATGTACATGCAACCAGATGGACCATTTCTGATATAAAAGGAATAAGCCCCTCTGTTTGCATGCACAGAATTTTAATGGAAGAGGAGTACAAGCCCTCAAGGCAACCACAAAGGAGTCTGAACCCCCATATGCAGGAAGTGGTAAGGAAAGAAGTTATCAAGCTCTTAGATGCTGGTATCATCTATCCTATCTCTGATAGCAAATGGGTTAGCCCAGTGCAGGTCGTACCGAAACGTGGGGGGATCTGTGTAACGACTAATGAGCAAGGAGAAGAAGTGGCAACACGTCCAGTGACCGGTTGGAGAGTTTGCATCGACTACCGGAAGCTCAATACCGCTACAAGGAAGGACCATTTCCCCTTGCCATTCATTGATCAGATGCTGGAGAGGTTGGCCGGAAGGGAGTACTACTGCTTTTTGGATGGGTACTCTGGCTATAATCAGATTGTAATAGCTAGCGAGGATCATGACAAGACCACATTCACTTGCCCATATGGAACTTTTGCATACAGGCGCATGCCTTTTGGACTTTGTAATGCGCCTGCCACATTTCAACGATGCATGATGTCAATTTTCTCAGAATTTATCGAAAAATGCATTGAAGTTTTCATGGATGACTTCTCTGTGTATGGAGATACTTTTGGTGAATGCTTGACTAATCTTGCACAAATTTTGAAAAGATGTGAGGACACCAACCTAGTTTTGAACTGGGAGAAGTGCCATTTCATGGTCACCGAAGGAATAGTGTTGGGTCACCGCATCTCGCGCGCAGGTATCGAAGTCGACAGGGCTAAGGTCTCAGTCATCTCAAACTTACCATTGCCTAATTCAATAAAAGCAGTTAGGAGTTTCTTAGGGCATGCCGGTTTCTACCGGAGATTCATTAAAGACTTTTTTAAAATTGCCAAGCCGCTCACTAACTTGCTTTGTAAAGAAAATCCTTTTGTAATAAATGAAGCGTGTGTTCAAGCCTTTGACACGCTCAAAGAAATGTTGATTTCTGCTCCAATAGTACAACCACCCGATTGGTCGATGCCTTTCGAGGTAATGTGTGATGCAAGTGATCTCGCCGTGGGTGCAGTTCTTGGGCAACATAAGGAAGGGAAGCATTGTGTAATTTATTACGCAAGTCATGCCCTGAATGAAGCCCAAATTAACTACACCACCACGGAGAAGGAGATGTATGCTGTGGTTTTTGCATTTGATAAATTCAGACAATATCTTATTGGTACGAAAACCACAGTGTACACAGATCACTCTGCACTGAGATACTTGTTTAGCAAACAAGACGCCAAACCTCGATTAATCAGGTGGGTACTTTTGCTGCAAGAATTCAATATTATAATAAAAGATAGAAAAGGAAGAGACAATGGTGCTGCTGACCATTTGTCTCGACTAGAAAATGATAAAAATGAGTTAGCCGTAAATGAGAATTTTCCGGATGAGCAACTGTTTGCCTTGCATCTTCATGATCAAGCTTGTCCGTGGTTTTCCGATATTGCTAAGTTTTTAGCATGCGGAATAACCCCACCATTTCAAAGCAGGGGCCACAAAGCAAGGTTCAACCGAGATGTAGTTAACTACTTCTGGGAAGATCCTTATCTCTTCAGATTTGATTATTAGACGATGTGTAACTGAGCACGAGGCTTATCAAATCGCTAAGAAATGTCATGAATCGGAATATGGAGGTCACCATGGCCCCACTCGAACAGCCCATAAGGTGCTCGAATGCGGTTTTTATTGGCCTACCATTTACGAGGATTGCAAAGCGTTTGTTAAAGCTTGCGACAGATGCCAAAGATTAGGGAATATCTCCAAGAGGGATGAGATGCCTCAACAAGGAATTCTCACTCTCGAGATTTTCGATGTATGGGGTATTGACATCATGGGACCATTCCCGACATCTGATGGGAACCATTACATCTTGGTAGCTGTCGATTACGTTTCCAAGTGGGTTGAGGCCGTTGCACTGCCAACCAATGATGGCAACCAGGTCGTCAAATTTTTGAAAAATAACATTTTCAATAGATTTGGTGTACCCAGGGTGATCATATCTGATGGAGGAACCCATTTTGTTAATAAAGCATTTGCAAATCTTATGAGCAAAAATGGGATTCTTCACAAGATCGGCACGCCTTACCATCCCCAAACCAGTGGTCAAGTCGAGGTCTCTAACCGCGAAATCAAACACATACTCGAGGCCACTGTGGGGACAACTCGCAAAGATTGGTCACGTAAGCTCAATGATGCTCTATGGGCATACCGCACCGCATTCAAGACTCCCATTGGGATGTCTCCATACAGACTCATCTTCGGAAAAGCCTGTCATTTGCCCGTAGAACTAGAGCATAAGGCTTACTGGGTCGTACGAATGCTCAATTTTGACTCACGAGTTGCTCAGAGTAAGCGCAAGTTGGACCTCAATGAAATTGAGGAAATACGTGCGCAAGCTTATGAAAGCTCGAGGATCTATAAAGAGCGGACCCAGAAGTTACACGATCGTCGTATTAAGTCTAAACACTTCTATGTTGGCCAGAATGTCTTGCTATTCAATTCTAGGTTGAAGCTGTTCCCCGGAAAGCTTAAATCCAGATGGGAAGGGCCATACGAAGTGGTGCACGTGTTTGAAAGTGGAGCTGTCAGGATCCGAACTGACAAAGGAGAGCTGGTAGTGAATGGACACAGATTGAAGGAGTATCTTGGGCAGTTCGACCCCGAAAAAGAAGCTCAAATGACAACAGAACCGGCTTATGCTCAATAAATATTATACATATATTTATATTTACTCACTTATTTATTACTTGCTCCACTTATTTTTATTGGGACAAAGTATCCAAAAATCAATTGAACATTTAGAGTACTAAGACTCTAAATGTGAGGATGTTGATATTTGGAGAAAACCTAATACCTTTTCATAATTGTTTTGCAGGAATTCGAGGAACCAACAAAAAGAAAGATAAAGCTTCCAAAAACCAGGTTCCCGGTTGGGTTAACATTATATTTAATGGAGGTTAATTATGGAATTTAGAGAAATCTAAAATCCAGAATAAATTCATAAAATAAAATTGTTAACCCAACCTAATTTATGCAAGCAATATGTTTTAGATTCTAATTCGGTGTAGATATGTTTGCTTTTGAGTTCATATAATTTTTGAAAACCTAAAAATTTTTCCTAAGTCTTGAATGTGGTTTATTTTTCATTTCAAGAAAGTTCGAATTAATTCGAATTGCTTGAGACATACCACATAAGACATTTTGCCTTGGAAATTTTCACATTCGGATTAGTTAATTCGAATTATGCAGGCAATTCGAATTAATTCGAATTGCCATGCAAATTCGAATTGGCACCCAAGGCAGAATTTTCGGATATTTTAGTAGGCCAAGTACTGCAATTCGAATTAATTCGAATTGCCTGACTAATTCGAATTGGCACACAAAAGGCATTCTCTTATGCAAGTGAGCAATTCGAATTGTGGGGAAGTTCGAATTAATTCGAACCACACCAATAATTCAAATTAGCTCACAAAAGCATTTCTATGCGAAGTCAGTCTCCACCACCAAGTTCGAATTGTGAGTCAATTCGAATTAATTCGAATTGATTCAGAATTCGAACTTGTGCGTGCATTTTGTCTTTCAAGCCAATTCGAATTAATTCGAATTGGCCTGAATAACTCGCATCTCTCACAGAAGGCACCAATTCGAATTAGTGCATAATCCGAACTCCCCTTCCGAATCCTTTTTATACCCTTCTTTCCCTCTCATTTCCCTCACTTTCACTTTCCACACTTCCAAAATCCCCCATTCTCTCTCTCGCGAAACCCTTCTTCCTCGCGAAACCAGTCACTCATTTCAAGCTTTCCTCCGGCCAAATCACTCGGAAATGGCTTCGTCGTCGTCAAACCCTAGTGGGAGTCGGGGGTAAGTATCTCTGTTTCGTTTTCGCGCTCGGTTTCAAGTTTACAGTTTTGTCTTTTCATCTTCCGTGCGAAATCGAGGGTGGGAAGGGGAATGCTTTTGTCTCTCATGACGGGAAGAGTCGGAAAGTGGTCGGAGTGTGTTGGGTTTGTTCAGAAATGGGGTAGAAACCGACTAGGCAGAACCTAGGGCTTTAGGTTTTGTGTTCTTAACTGCCATTTAAGGGTTCGAAATTCTCTGTGATTTAGGGGATGTTCTTATTTTGAAAACGAGGGTCTCAAAACCCTTAAAAATTTGATTTTTGTTCTTACTGCAGTATTATTGTTCCGTTTGTGTCTATGTGTGTATCTGTGTTTTCTGCTTTGTGATTCTGGTAACCTGTGAGTAGGGTTAACACTGTGGTCATGCTTTCTTTAGCCACTGTGTTGTTTTTCAGTAGATAATTGTTGATGATGACTGGAAATGCATATTGATGATGTCTGCAAAATTTATGTTTTTAACGCATGAGTTTTGTTGGTAACATTAGTACATTACAGTAATGTAGATGGACCCATTTTGTCTGGTTGTTTTGGTGTTTGCATGTATTATATTATATGAGTATGATAATAATAAATGTTGTTGTTGGGTACCTGTGCTCATACATTGCAACTTCAACTCTAGAAGTTGACGTTTGCACATCCGGGAACATGGTATTACAGACAAAACCATGCCAAAATTTTTCCAACACTTTTGGCATGGCATTTATGTGTAAAAAGACAAAATGGTAAATTGTTCTTTGCTTTAAAAGTGTTTGATCTTTATTAACTTGGAACAAGTGGGGAATACTTGTAAGGAATGTTTTGTTTTATTCCTTAAAAACTCACCTTCCAAAACAAAATCCAAATGGGGGACCACTTACACCCCCAATTTCATTAAATAAACAAGTCAACACTTTTCCATAAAAATCCAAAAATCACCTTTTGTATGTATGCATGTCTTCTCTTACTTTCATTTTTATTCTTATTTGTAGTCATGGTCCATTGTCACATACTAGTAATTGCATAATTTGTCACTTGCATTTGCTTTTCATCATTAATCTCTCATCTCCCATATCTCATCTGATTTCAATCACTTTTCAAGTGATAAAAATCAAAATCCTTTCGTAGGCTCAATAACCTACAAAATATTCTCTTTTTGGTCCTTTGACCACCCAAAAACATCTTAGACTATTTATAGTCTAAGAAAAATTTCTAAGGATCCAAGATCCTTATCTCTCTCTTGCTTTCTTTATTTTTGATATAATAAGAGTAGATTTGATAATCTGACCCCTTGGACCTTCATAGTGTACCACAAGTGAGACAGGTGTTAGAAAGCGAACTGTACTTTGAAGTGGCTGAAGGTATGAGGCTGAGGGTCTCAGACCTAATCATCTCTCCATGTCTTTTCAGAGACATCATCCCCCTAGCCCAAAACGAAGATCAAGATGAGACAACCCAACTACTGGATCTGCCAGTAGAACTCTTAGGAGAAATTCTCTCCCGCATCGGAGAGGATTGCATCAAGAAAGTGTGGAGGGTCAGAGAAGTGTGCACCAAACTCAGGGATGCAGCTGATCTTCCCATTGTCTACAAGAGGTGTGAACTGGAGACCACCATCGTCAAGATGTGGGAACAAAGGATGGAACTGCAAAAGGAGGCACTCATGGCCAAGTGCGAAGAAGCTGGCAACTACAACCTGAAACTCATCCCAGCCCTGCAGGCATTCGGAGCAGGAAACGAAACTCTGGCTTGTGAGCTGCTAAAGGAAGGGATTGAGGACAACCACAAGGCCTCAATCTTTGTCAGGGGATACATGCTACTTAGCAAGCTGGACAATGAACAGGTCCAGCAGGGGGTGTCAATGATCGACAGGATCATAACCAGCAGGTTCGTCATGCAATACGTTGGGACTAACGTCTTCGCATGGTTGGCTGATAGCCTGGAGACACCCGACCTGTTTGGAAATCAAGGACCAAGGGTCTACTGCACCAGGGTGATGGAGGAGGATGAGGATGACATGGTGGATTTCTGCGTACCCTGCAGCTTGACGAACTATGTCCATTGGACCAGAATCTTCTTCCAAGGATAGAGGGGAAGGATGCTGAAGATGGGCTGAATCTGTTAAGATTCACTTTTGACTGGACTGACTGGAACCGTATTTTGGTAACTTTTTGACTGATCTTTGATGCTAACCTATCCAAGTGTACAGCTTTGTCTGTATTGATGTTTGGTTGTGATTAAGGTCGTGTACTATATAACGAACCTTGGATTTGTTTGTTTTGATGGTTGTACGACATATTTTGGAAGTCGTACATTTACTGCTTTCCACAAGAGAATTTCGTCTTGAGTTCTCCATAAAAAAAAAAAGATGTGTGGCAGTCCAAGATGAATAAGTGACTGTCACGCCAAAAACAAGCTATGACATGCTTGCATGATTCACAGTGTCTTTTTACTGCTTTCAATTAAACAAACCGGCATAAAACAAGCATAAATCTGCCACCTAAATTCACATGTTGAATTTAGGCTGATGATGAAATTTTCAGACTATTACATTGGGATAAAACAATTAAAAATATGCATGACATGAATTCTTGAAGTTTTGAGCTATAAAAATCCAATGATATGATCACTTGAAGGACTAACAAATATTCATGTTGAGAATTTGATTGAATATGTTGTAAGAATTTTCAAAGGCTAAATTTGAGAATAAATGTATGACATGATCAAACCGTCCCTTGTGAGATCTGAGCCGAGTCATTTTTACTCAATACTTCTTTGATTGTGTGAATCAATTCGATTAAAGGGCACTAGAACTTGCAATTGGGACCGATTCAAGACCATGCCATATTCCCGAAATTGAGCAGATGATCGAGGCGCTTAGAAAACCCAAAATTTTGGCTTTCGTTTGAATTCCAAACCCAAAAACATTTTCCCTTTAGGATTAACCAACTTGAGCCTTTAAGCCTAATTTTTCTTTGAAACCACTATATTATTCCCAGCCTTACAAAAAGACCAAGAAAATCAAACCCAAGTGTACATGAGCCATCCCATCAAGGCATTGTAATTTCTGATCATCAAATATGTATCAATCGGTATGCTATAAACCGATTCAAAAAAAAAAAGGGGGTTGAGATCTATTCAACAAGAATAAATTGCAAATGACAAAGCAAATTAGACAAAGTCTAATGTCATGCAATACAAAAAGAAAGAAAAAAGAAAGATAGAAATAATGATGATCATAAATTCTAAAAAAAAAAATGCCAAGTTATGGTGGAATGATGTCATGTCATTTTTTTAGCCCAATAATTCCCTTTCCTACCAAATGTTACAACCGTATGCCCCGTTATAACCTTGAATAAGACCTCGGGATCTCGATTTGAGGAAATGAGCCGGTGGCGAGTTGGTCCAGTTGCAAGCCTATGGGAGAATTTAATTGAATTTGATTTTGAGCGTTGATGATAAAAGCCAATCTTGAGAGTGAGTGAACTTTCCGATTCTACTATATGTGAGGCTCTGTTTCTACTAATCAATGATCATGTCATGCCTGAATTCAAGAAGTAAGCCAATGAAGTTTTCTAAACACCTATTCAAGAAGAATTAACAATAATGATTGGTTTGTGTGTTCACTCAAGTGAGAAGTATCATTCCATTAAACACTGCAACCAAGAGAGTTTAATACTTCTAATTTTGATTGTCTTATCCCAATATAAGAATAATAAAATTTCTGAGGCCACGCAAACGGATTGAATATGCAGAGTCCAAGCTCTTAGGAGCACTGACTCTGACTGCTCGGGGACGATCAGTATTAAATGTGAGGATGTTGATAATGGCCAAAATTGACCATTATTTTCAATCCATTTCCGTGTCTGAGACGGACATTTTGATCGTGTTTCCATCTTATTGTAATAAGAAAGCAGTTGAATTTGACATATTAATGCTAGTTTGTAAAAACATCAAGCCGGTAATGAAAAGACACAAAATATGCAATTTTTAATTGTATTTGTGTTAGAAAAATCAAAAAACATGAAAAAAGGAAAAAGAGAAGAAAAAGGAATGAAAAGATGGGCAAAAGAATAAAAGAGCCCACAAAAATCCAAAAAGATGGGAAAAAGATTGAAAATCCCACAACTGAAATTTGGTTTAAGTGTTAAAGCACAATTCGAATTGTGCAATTCGAAGTAATTCGAATTGCACACAATTCGAATTGCTGAAGAGAACAAAGAAATGGTTAAGTGTTGGAAGGGATGCAGAAGCCTAATTCGAATTGTTCAAGTTCGAATTAATTCGAATTAGGGAATGAAGAGAGAAGACACCCAAAGGCAAGAAGATGCAATTCGAATTGTCCAATTCGAATTAATTCGAATTGGCACAAACAATTCGAATTGCCAACAAATGCAAGGAAGCCAAGCAGAAACCCTCATCCAATTCGAGAAAAGACCAATTCGAATTCTTCACAACAATTCGAATTGACAACTGAAGGCCACATTTCCAGCTCAAGGAGGAGACCTCACAATTCGAATTAATTCGAATTGATTGAATTAATTCGAATTTCACTCATCAAAGCTGTGGAGCATGAGCACAACATTGGTGGGTCTAGGGTTTTGAAGATTGTCTATAAAAGCAGACCTTCCACAACAGAATCCAGAGATCAAGAATTTTGCCAAAAAGCAGCTTGGGACAAAAAGAACAGCAGGAGGTTCCACACCCCTTAAGGGTTAGGTAGGTAGTTAGTTTAGTTTAGTTTATTTTCTTGCAAGTAATGTAATCTTTACGTGCTTTGATCTTGGTTTAGTGTAGAAGCAGTTTGTGTAACCCCTAGAGTAGCCATGTCCAGAATTTTTACAAGCTTTCTAGTTAGAATAAACCCTACCTTCAAGTTAATGATGGTCTTGGGTTCTTTATTTTGCTTTCAAAGTGTCAATACAAGGAAAATTTCCAGAAATGGTATTATTCATGTGTTTTGGCACTCTTTAATGCTTTCTCTAGAAATAAATGCTTAGCTTGTTTGTTTGTTTCAACTAGGTTACATTTATTACGTCCTAGTTGACATTCAAACTTAATAAATGCATGTTTGGTGGGTTTTTGGCTTGATTTTGTACCTTAGAGCTTCAAATAAGTGTTCTTAGATTTTAGATGTTTTTAGGTTTGTTGATATTTATTTTTATGCTTTATTTTTCCTGCCTTGATCCTATTTCATGCTGCCTTAGATAACTTGAGTGTTCTTAGTTTGTTCATGCAGTTCTTAGATAACTAGATGTTTTAGGTTCTTTGATCTTTGATCCTTTGTTTGTAGAAATAGGGTTTGAATTCTGCCAATACCCACTGGACATGTATTTGCTTATTACTTGAAAATTTCACTAGGGTGGCTGTGAAATGACATTGATGTGAGATGAGGGATTTAGTAAATCTAAAACCATCATTACAGCACAGTGTTCACCTAACCCATACTTGTGAGAACAAAAATTGTTGTTGTTTGAAAATGTGTAATTCGAATTGAGGCAATTCGAATTATCTCGAATTGCCTAAGAAATTCAAATTGCATACCCAAAAATTTCCTTCATGTGGTTTTCAACCAATTTGAATTCTCTAATTCGAATTGGTTCAACAATTCGAATTGGGAAGGGAAACCACATTGTATTGCATACCACCCATTCATGCCTTAGTTTATTTTCCATCTCTTACCAAATTCGAATTGTGCAATTCGAATTAATTCGAATTGCTGAACAATTCGAATTCACCCTCCTCTTGAGGTATATGCCTTAGTCAATTTTGAGCAATGAAAGGACTTCACCAATTCGAATTGTCCAATTCGAATTAATTCGAATTGCTCAACAATTCGAATTAGATGATGTCTCGTTTCTTAGCAAGGATTAATTGGTTAAAATCATACTTCATTCTTCATGCATTCTCAATTCGAATTACCCCAATAATTCGAATTGAACTATCCTTCTATTTTGAAAACGCCAAAAATATTTTTTCTTCCATGATTTGTGTAAGTTGCATGGGTGTATTGGGCTTAGGCTCAATTCACCTAGCTTTATCCATTACACATTTCAACCCATTTAGTGTCTACCTATTGTGTGCTTAACACTCACACAATACCAAAAAAATATTTTTCTTATTTTCAAATTTTTCCTTTTCATTGTGTGTATGAACGGATAATGAGAAACACCACAGATCAATGTTGGTGAAAGGTCCCCTCACAGGGATATCGATTAACCCGTCTTCTGTGTGTCAATCATTATCTGTTATTTTGCATGATCTGGTTAGTGGTTGGTGGAAGCTTCGGCGAGCGTTCTCTTCACTAAGAGTTTCGATTAGTCACTCAGCCAATTCCTAATCAGATACAGTTTTAATTTTCTTTATCTTAATTTCTCAACCTGAATTCAAGTTGCAATAGTATCTACTGATGTCGACCAACATCAGTTGAGAAATATTACAGCAAGAAATATGTGGGTTTTTCTTCTACTCACAGACAAAAGAAAACTACAATGACGGCGGTCACCGTTGCTGGGAATTCTTTCTGTGTAAAATCAATCATCTTAGATAAATGGGAACCGGACTACAGATGTTTGCAGTCCGGAAAACCCCAACTATCTCTGGCACTCCTTTTAGCCGATTTCTTCTCATCTCAGGCTAATCCATCTTTGTGTATCGCATTCTGTCTAACCCCACCATATATTTTGGGGTATTTTATTTTCCTTTTCATATACTTGTATGCATGATACTATTATGTAGATGTTCCGGTCATATCATTATTTTGGGGATCCTTCCCCTTGGACACAGAAGTCTTGATTTAAATCAGATGCTGCATAATAAACTTCCAACAAAAATTCCTTTATAAAATCCGGATCTGAGTAAGGGATAAATTCGACAGTTATGACTAATTCGTCTTCCACTGGGGGTTGATTTTGAGAGCTTAGAAGCAGAGTCAGCGATTAGGTCTCATCTAGACTGAAAGGATCTGTGTTTTAATTGAGAATTTAGTACCTGTCTAGGGAATGATTTTCAAATATTCATTTGCTTCTCAAAATTGCTGTGTGTTGGAAATCTGATATTGGATATCGCATTAAGTCAATATCCACTTGGGTGTAGATGAGATGTGATAAATAATACTAGAGGAACAACATATAGGCCTTGGTGAATTTCTAAGGTAAGGTCGAGTGTTCCTTCGACTACTATCTTCTTCTGCCAAAGTCTAGAATTGAGTCCTGAGTGAGTACATCCGGAATAGGTTCATTTATGGATCTGTTTCATTTAGTTTGTATCTCATAACTACCCAGATGTTGTAAGCCCTGTGGCTTATTGATATCTCGGGGGTTCTTGATCTGCATCTGGTCACCAAGACCAGGGGTTCTTTTATACTAACGGAAAGAGACGTTTTTAACAATTCCGAGTGATAGATTTAAATGCTTTCTTTACAGCTTTTCTTACTGCTTTCCTTTAAATGCTTTCATAGAGGTCACTCGGAAGAATTAGGGGTTGTCCATCTGTTAAAAGGTTTGAGAGTTATGGAATGGTTTGGGGCTTGATTTGAAACTTTGGGTGTGACATGGGGGAATGATAGGAGTACTTGGCATGTCAACTAATGATATGTTAGGTGTTGCTTGTCCACCACAGATATGTAATGTAACTTCACAAGGCCTGTGGAGGGAGTTATAAGTCTGTGGTATCTTAGAAATTGTTATCTTAAGAGCATGTAAATTCTCACCATAAGTACCTGTCTGTTAAAGGGAACATGGTGTAGAAAGCATGAGAGTTAGCTAACTAGAGGATTATCCCAAGCTAAGACCTGTGTATAAAAATGGAAGTTTAATTGTGTTTCATCTGAATCTTGTCCAATCTTTATTATTTCCTCCCTGTCCCTTCTGTCATATTTAAACTTGCTTTCTAGATAGTGTAGCATAATTTTATATTGCTTTCGTAGTATAGATTTAATTGCTTTCTTCGACCTAATTTACCATGCTTTGTAGAATAATTTTTACTGCTTTCATGATCTGGATTTAATTTATGTCAAGTAGTTGTTAGAAACCCTTGCAAAACTTGAAACGAGTAACCGAGTGGAAAATCTTAGTAAACGACGTGGGCCCTGCTTCCATCGCACATCCTCCAGTGAACGATCCGGTACTTACTATAAATTACTGCAATTTTTGACTCCGTGCGCTTTCGGGAGCACAGTTTCTTGACACGAGTAAATAAAAATAACATTTTGGGAAAATACTCATACAGTGGGAAGATGTTCAAGAATTTCATGGCAGGTATCTTCTTGACAGGAAATTAAGAGAAGCATCATGGTGCAGATACCAGGGACTTTCAGGGTGACAGACTGAAGGTCCATCCCGGTTGCACCGTGATATTTGTCAAAAGTTTCATGGCGGGAAGGACCACAGCGCCGTTTGAACCCCACATGAGTAATAAAAAGGGAAATCTTAACATATCCTTAAACCCCTTCCCTGCATCATAATTCTCTTCATTTAATAATCCAAACCTGATATTTCAGAAAATTACTCGTGTTCACGAAGCTCGTCAAAAGTTTCACACGCGTTCTGTCTAAACCCACCGGTATATTTTGGGTTGATTGATTTTACACTTCCATATATCCTTATGCATGATATTATTATGTAGCTACTGTGGTCCATAATATTTTGGGATCCTTCCCTTGGACATTAGAAGTCTAGATTTAAATTAGATATCACAGATTAAACTTCTAACAAAAATTCATTTATAAAATCCGGATCTGAGTAAGGGATAAACTCCTCAGTTATGTCTAGTTCATATTCTGTCAAGGGTTAATTTTTGGGAAATTAGAAGCAGAGTCAGCGATTAGGTCTCTTCTAGACCGAAAGGGTCTGTGTTTTATTGAGAGTCTAGTACCTGTTTAGGGAATGGTTTTCATATTTATTATTTTCTGAAATTGCTACGTATTGGGAATTTAGTATTAACTATCACACCGAGATGGGATCCACTTGGATTTAAATACAGTGTGAAAGATAAGACTAAATGAACAATACGTAGGCCTTGGTTATTTTCTAAGGTAGGGTTGGGTATTCTATCAACTACTATCCTCCTATGCCAAAGCCTATCTTTGAGTCCTGAGTGAGTGCATCCGGAATGAACTAATCTATTAGTTCGTTTCATTAGTTTGTATCTCATAACCACCCGGAAGGAAGTGAACACTGCGAGCGGTTCACCGAGATTCGGGAATTCTTGATCCACATCCGGTCATCCTGACTGGGGGCTTTCTTTTACTACCAGTACGAAGCTTTTGAAACTTTCGAGTGATAGGAATTTAAATGCTTTCCTTACTGCTTTCTTTTAATTGCTTTCGTAGAGGTCACTCGGATGTGTCTCTAGATCTTCTAACTGCTACTAGGACTGAGAGTTAAGGGATAGTTCAGGGTTTGATTAGAAACTTTGGGTGTGACGCGGGGGAATAATAGTAGTACTTGGTATTTCAACTAATGATTTATCAGGTGTTGCTTGACCACCACAGATGAACTATCATACCCTGGCCGGGGCAGTTATGAATCTGTGGTATCTTAGAATTTGTGGTCTTAAGAACATGTAAACTCACACTGTAAGTACCTGTCTGTTAAAGGGAACATGGTGCCGAGAGCATGAGAATTAGCTTTCTGACAGGATTATCCCAAACAAAGATCTGTGTATAAAAATGGAAGTTTAATTATGTTTTATCTAAACCTTGTCCAATCCTTATTCTTTGCTCCCTGTCCATTCTGTCATCATTTTGAATCAGCTTCATAGATACTATAGCATAGATTTACAGCTTTTTTTGTTTTTGTGTAATTATTTCCACCTGCCCTTTAGATTCAATATCAGCATGTTCTTTAGCTTATTTAACTGCTTTCATAGATTAAATTCAGTCATGTAGTTGTTAGTCCAACTTCAAAACTGATTTGAGCAATACGAATGAAAAATCTTATAAAACGACGTGGGCCCTGCTTCTATCGCACATCCTCCAGGGAATGATCCGATACTTACTATAAATACTGCAATTTTTGACTCCGTGCGCTTTCGGGGGCACAGTTTCTTAACACAAGTAACAAAAACGTGACAACTTATAAATATATCCTTAAACCCCTTTCCCATGAATCATAACTCTTTTCACTTAATAATTTCAAATTTGATATATTTTATGAAAATACTCGCGCTAACGAAACTTGTCAAAAGTTTCATGGCACCGTTGCCGGGGAGGATGCAGCGCCGTTTTATTAGAGAATTACATTCCTGATTGCTCATAGTTAGCTTATATCTATAAATATGTATACACGATCGAACCAATTCTAACCTGGGGAATATGCAGGTACTGTCATAGCTGAGACTGTTGTTCTATGCAAAAGAGAAAAGAGACCCCAGCCGAAATCCCGTTCAACGCAGAGATCAAGAAAACAGCTCGTCGTCTGAGGGCAGAGGCTAAGCAAAGGAAAGAACGGGAAAGGCAAGCACTACTCTCTCCAAGCACAAGTAGTGACATCTCAGACATGGCGGATAACCACGGCATTCCCCCAAACATACCACCTAACCCACCACTCCAAAATATCCAAGAGGACCCAGAAGACGTTGATGACGAGAACTTGGAGGATCCCCCTCCTCAGATCATACAGGGAGGTGGAAACCCACCAAATCTCGAGCAACAACCCTTCGAAGTGCCTCCACCAAACCACCAAAATCCCCAAAACAACCCCAATAACCAAAATTTCCAAAATGACCCTAACTTCCAGAATCAGCAGTATCAGAATCCCAACCAGTTCAATCCAAACCAGTATAATCCAAACCTGCAAGATCACAATGATCCGAGAAATTTCTATCCCAACCAGAACTTCAACCCACATGACCAATATCAAGGACAGTATCAGGGACAATATCAAGGAGGCCCAGGAAACAATCAGCAGCCTGCTGCTGATTACATGCAACCAATCATAGAACCATACTTGAACGTGCCAGGCAGAGCACCAATTGTAGCTAGGAACTTTGAACTCAAGCCTGCTTTGATCAACCTGGTGCAGAATAGCCAATTTGTAAGGGCCAATCATGAAGATCCACATGATCACTTGGCAACATTCTTGGAACTCTGTAACACGATCAAGAATCAGGGCGTTTCTCAGAACACCATTAGGATGATGTTGTTCCCGTTCTCATTGTGTAGTGGAGCAAAAACCTGGTATAAATCATTGCCAGTAAACCAACAGAGCACATGGGAGGATATTGTAAGGAATTTCTTGGTGAAATACTTCCCCGAATGGAAGGTGGATGAAGGAAGGTCGAAGATCTCTGAGTTGAAGATGAGGCCTGAAGAATCTTTGTATGATTCAAAAGAGAGGTTTATGAATCTGTTGAGGAAATGTCCTCAGCACGGTTTTCAGGGATGGGAACAGTTGAGAAAGTTCTACAATGGGTTGACACACGCATGGAAGCATATGTTAGATGCTGCGGGAGGGCAACACTTGTTGCACATGCCTATGGATCAAGCATGGGCCAAAATTGAAACAATGAGTGTGAATAGGTCCGAATTGAATGATGAAAGCACTAATGATACCCCTCCCGTGGACTTTGTGCTGTAGGTACAGCGGAAAAGACAGATATTGAGAAGCTGCAGGAGCAAGTGGCGGCATTGTCTGTAAATCAAGGAGCCGGCAGCTCTGCTCAAGGAAAGCAAACAGATATGATTTGTGGACTATGCCAGGGTGCTCATGCAACTGATACATGTGAACAAGTCGTATCTGAAAGCTGTAATTTTGCAGGAGCTTTCCCAAACAGGCACCCGAATCTGTCATACTCCAACAATAATGCCCTCAACTCCCACCTTCTGAACAAGCCACAACAGTTCAACCCTCAGCAGAATCAAGGATTTAATCAGAACAGAGGACAAAATTTTCAAAACCAAAACCAAAACTTTCAGCCTCAAATCCAACAAAGACCCCACCAAAATTTCCAGCAGCCTAGCCAAAACTTCCAGAACTTCCAACCCCAGCCACAGTTCATACCTAATCAGGGCCAATGGAACCAGAATCAGAATCAGAACCAAAAGCCCCCATCAAGGCTGGAAAATCTGATGACTGATTTCATCACAAGTCATAAGGAGATTAACACACAGTTGCAGGCCTCCATCATAAATGTGGAGACCCAAGTGACTCAAATGGCCAGTGAATTGCAAAAACGGGATAAAGGAGCATTGCCAAGCGCAACAGAGAAAAACCCACAGTGCAAGGCAATAACTTTGAAATCTGGAAAAACATTGGCTGGACCCAAAGGAAAGGATGATGCGGAAAAAGGAAATGAATCTGGGAAGGACAGTGCTGCTGATGAAGAAGTAGATGATGCAGAAATAGAAACAGCCAATTTGCAGACTGAAGCTGCAGAAGACAAGGCTAAAAATGGTAAAGGTGAAGGTACAATTTCTGACCCTTCACCGCAAAAACATTTAGATGATAATAAGTATATGCCAAGGGTGCCATACCCTGTGCGTCTTAAAAATAAGGAACATGATCTTAAATTCAAGAAATTTCTGGAAAGATTGAAAGCTGTTGAGATCACTATTCCCTTGGTCGAAATGATTTCAGAAATGCCCGTCTATGCTAAATTTCTTAAAGAAATGATTTCAGGAAAAAGGAAATTCGACCAGGATGAAGTGGTGGTTGTAAACAGCAGCTGCAGTGCCATAATCCAGAGAGTGCTACCCGAGAAGAAGGAGGACCCAGGCTGTATCACACTGCCAGTCCACATCGGAAAGACAAGTGTCGGAAAAGGACTATGCGACTTGGGGTCGAGCATCAACGTCATGCCACTCGCCATGGCAAAACGTCTTCACTTGGGAGTAATTGAGCCGGTTACAATGAAACTACAACTGGCAGACCGGTCAATCACTCATCCCGTTGGGATACTGAAGGATGTCATCGTCAAGACGAGAGGAATACTCTTTCATGTCGATTTCATCATTCTTGATATAGAGGAAGACTATGAGATGCCACTGATCCTAGGCCGCCCCTTCCTTTCAACAGGCGGTGCACTGATAGACGCACGTTCAAATCAAATCAAGCTCCGTGTTGGAGAAGAAGAGCTGAATTTCAACATGGGCAAGCTGCAGAGGTTTCCGTATGAGGGAACTTGTTCCACACTTGATGCAATAGACTGTAGGAGAGAGAGAGAGAGCTAGACTCTGACAATGAGATTGTAAAGATGATGGATGATGACTATTCAAAGCAGGTACTGAAGCCTGCTGGCGAGGAGCACGAAGACTGCAGCGCCGTCCATTTCGCCGATCCCGAAACTGGGGATTTGGAGGAATTTGACGGCGCCGAGTTCCATGACGACGCCGACCAAGAGGAGGCGGATGCTGTACTGATGCAGGATCCGATAGGTAAATCTGAATTTCCCCCATCTAATTCTCGCAAATTACTTCCTTCAGTGGAATGCCCACCAGAGCTTGAACTAAAAGTTTTACCGGAACATCTTAAGTATGTGTTTCTCGCAGAACATAAAAAACTATCGGTAATTGTGTCAGCTAAGCTAACACAAGATCAAGAAAATGCTCTGGTGGGGGTGCTTAAAAATCATGTGCGTGCAATCGGTTGGACCATTTCTGATATCAAAGGAATAAGCCCTTCTGTTTGTATGCACAGGATTTTAATGGAGGAAAATTTCAAGCCTTAACGCCAGCCCCAACGAAGATTGAACCCACCCATGCAAGAAGTGGTAAGAAAGGAAGTGATCAAGCTGTTAGATGCCGGTATTATATACCCAATCTCTGACAGCAAATGGGTCAGTCCTGTGCAGGTTGTTCCCAAGCGGGGAGGGATGTGCATAACCAAGAATGAACAAGGGGAGGAAATTGCCATACGGCCAGTCACCGGATGGAGAGTCTGCATAGACTACCGGAAGTTGAACGAAGCCACTCACAAGGACCATTTCCCTTTACCTTTTATCGATCAAATGTTGGAACGGTTGGCGGGAAGGGAGTTTTATTGCTTTTTAGATGGTTATTCAGGTTATAATCAAATAGTGATCGCCAGTGAGGATCACGAAAAAACAACTTTTACATGCCCCTATGGCACTTTTGCCTATAGGCGCATGCCTTTTGGTTTGTGTAATGCACCTGCCACTTTTCAACATTGCATGATGTCTATATATTCCGAATTTATCGAAAAGTGCATTGAAGTTTTCATGGATGACTTCTCTGAATATGAAGATGCGTTTGAAGAATGTCTGACCAATCTTGCAAAAATTTTAAAGAGATGTGAGGATACTAACTTGGTTTTAAACTGGGAAAAGTGCCATTTTATGGTCACTGAGGGCATAGTGTTAGGTCATCGCATTTCACGTGCAGGCATTGAGGTCGATCCAGCCAAGGTCTCCATCATTTCCAATCTCCCTCTCCCCAATTCTATCAAGTCGGTTAGAAGCTTCTTAGGGCATGCCGGTTTTTACCGGAGATTCATTAAGGATTTCTCTAAAATCCTTTTGTAATAAGTGAAGCGTGTGTCCAAGCCTTTGACACGCTCAAAACAATGTTAGCTTCTGCTCCAATTGTACAACCACCCGATTGGTCACTGCCATTCGAGGTAATGTGTGATGCAAGTGGTCTTGCGGTAGGTGCAGTTTTAGGGCAACATAAGGATGGGAGACATTGCGTAATTCATTACGCAAGTCATGCCTTGAATGAAGCCCAAGTAAACTACACCACTACAGAAAAAGAGATGTATGTTGTAGTCTTTGCATTTGATAAGTTCAGACAATATCTAATCGGGACAAAGACTGTAGTGTACACTGACCACAATGCACTCAGATACTTGTTTAGCAAGCAAGATGCAAAGCCTCGTTTAATCAGGTGGGTGCTGTTGTTGCAGGAGTTTGACATTGTAATAAAAGATAGGCGAGGTCGAGATAATGGTGCTGCTGATCACTTATCTCGATTAGAAAGTGATAAAAATGACAAAGCCATTAATGAAGAGTTTCCAGATGAACAGTTGTTCGCTCTGCATTTGCATGATCAATCGTGTCCATGGTTCTCCGACATTACTAACTTCTTAGCATGTGGGATAGTTCCACCATTCTAGCAGAAATACAAAAGGGCAAAATTCTTCAAAGAAGTAGTAAACTACTTCTTGGGAAGATCCCTTCCTGTTCAAACACTGCACTGATTCAATAATCAGACGGTGTGTGACTGAGCCTGAGGCTTACCAGATCACCAAGAAATGCCATGAATCTGAATATGGAGGTCATCACGGTCCCACTCGAACTGCCCACAAGGTACTCGAGTGTGGCTTTTTCTGGCCTACTATTTATGAGGACTGCAATGTGTATGTAAAAGCCTGCGACAGGTGCCAAACATTAGGAAACATCTCCAAGAGGGATGAGATGCCTCAAAAGGGGATTCTCGCACTTGAGATCTTTGATGTATGGGGCATTGACTTCATGGGACCGTTCCCACCATCTTGTGGAAACTACTATATCTTGGTAGCTGTCGATTACGTGTCCAAATGGGTAGAAGCTGTCGCATTACCAACCAATGATTGTAGCCAAGTCATCAAGTTCCTCAAGAACAACATTTTTAACCGATTTGGCATACCTAGGGTGATAATATCTGATGGAGGAACACATTTTGTTAATAAATCCTTTGAGAACCTTATGATAAAAACTGGAATCCTCCATAAGATAGGCACGCCCTATCATCCTCAAACTAGTGGACAAGTCGAGGTATCGAATCGCGAGATCAAACATATACTCGAAGCCACGGTTGGGATAACCCGTAAGGATTGGGCACGTAAGCTCAATGACGCTCTATGGGCATACCGCACTGCATTCAAGACTCCCATCGGGATGTCCCCTTATAGGCTTGTCTTCGGAAAAGCCTGTCACCTGCCCGTGGAACTAGAGCATAAAGCTTACTGGGCCGTAAAAACGCTTAATTTTGATCTAAGAGTTGCTCAGGGCAAACGCAAGTTGGACCTCAATGAAATTGAGGAAATACGAGCGCAAGCTTATGAAAGCTCAAGGATTTACAAAGAGCGGACCCAGAAGTTGCACGATCGCCTGGATTAAGCCTAAACACTTCTATGTTGGCCAGAATGTCTTGTTGTTTAATACTAGGTTGAAGCTGTTCCTCGGAAAGCTAAGATCCAGATGGGAAGGGCCATATGAGGTGTTGGAGGTGTTTGAGAACGGTGCAGTCAAGATCCGAACTGAAAAGGGAAATCAGGTGGTGAATGGACAACGTTTGAAAGAATACATAGGACACTACGATCCGGAGAAGGAGAGCCAAGCAGTGGCAGACCCGGCTTATGTTCAATAAAAACAGCATTAAAATTATAAAAATTTCATTTCATGTATTGATGCATTGTTTTAATTCAAAAACAGAATGTATCCAAAGTCAATTAAACATTTAGAGTACTAAGACTCTAAATGTGAGGATGTTGATAATTGGAGAAAATCTAACATGGGTAATTTATTTGTTTGTCCTGCAGAAACCATGGAACCACCAAAAAGAAGGAGCAAAAAAATACAGCAGAAAAACCAGGTTCCCGGTTGGATTGATCCCATGAATTCGAGAAAATAATTCCGGAAACTAGAGCAATTGAAAATCCGGAATAATTTTCCCAAACAAATGGAATTGATCCAACCTATCTTATGCAAGTAGGATTTTATTAAATCAGCCCATCATAACATAAAAATGTTTTGGACTAAAAATTTTCTAAGTCCAATATAAATAAAACCAACTGAGGCCCAATTTCATCTACTCGGGCCCAGTCCGCAGAATTTTGAAAAATTTTGAAATCTAAGTGTCGACGGGAGTCAACTCAGTTACGACGCAGTCCTTAACTACGACGCTATCCTAGTATAACGTCGTAGTAAATGGATAGCGCTGTAGTACCCCTTCATCTCACTCCCGACCTACGACGCTACACTGAACTACGACGCTACACCAGCGTCGTACCAATAGTATAGCGTCGTGGTTGACTTTTTCCCTCTATTCCAGTTATGACGCTGAACCTATCCTACGACGCTATACTAGCGTCGTAGGACAAGTATAGCGTCGTAACAGCATTTCTTCCGCCTATAAATACCCCAACCCTTCTTCTTCCCCATTTTCACTCTTCACTCTCCTTTCCCAAACCCACTTCCCTGTGAGAGAACGCACAGTTCTTCGCAACTTTTTTCCAACCAAAACTAGGGGATACTATGGCAAGATTTTTCAGACTTTTTCCAAACTTGGGACCGATGCCTCCTTCTCCCCCAAGGGGAAGATCGGAGTAAGATGTCTCATTTGGCCCTCCCAATCTCGAACCCCCCCCCCCTGTTTTGCGATTTTACTTGGCATTGTGTGTCCCGCACTTGTAAATAACTTGTAGTAGCATAATGTGCCTTGTTTGCTTTCTTATTTTCTTGTTTTTGGTTTTGTTTGCTTTCGGTTTTAAGAGGGGGAGTAGTTTCAGCTTTCCCTTTGACACTACCTGTGTTGACCGAGCATGATATGGGATGTGGATGTTTGATTTTGCTGCTGTTTTGAGGGTAAAAATGTTTAAAAACTTGTGGAGCTTTTGATTTTTGAAACCCACAAGAACCTTGATGTCTGAACTGATAGGGTTTGAAATTTTTGAAACCCAAAATCTGAGAAATCAATCTGATGAGCATTAGGGTGTTGTTTTGAGCACCATGATGTTTTTTCTAAGATTTTTAAAAGCTTGAGTGTTTATTTTTGTTCAGACCCTGTTGAGGTTTAATTTTGTGTTAATAATGATTTATGCTTGCTGTTGTGGGTAAAGGGAGCATTCATTTGGGTGTTCTTTTTGGCATACCTGTTGGCATCATGACAAAATCTTTTGAGAATAAATGTTTGCTTGTTTTTGGAAACATGGTACAAGCACCCAATGGGAGCTTACCACTTTCCAATAAAAGTGACCTTTTGGAAAAAGACAAAATAGTAGGTAGTTCTTTCTATTTAAGATTGACCAACTTGTTTTGTTCCCAATGGAACATAAACTAGTGTAATAAAATAGCAGTCTCTTCTCATCATGTGGACTGCTATCATTTAGAAAAATGCAAAAATTGGGACCACAAAATCCCACCTCTTATTAAATAAATTTGGTCAACCCTTATAAAATTAAAAAATGATTTCTCCTTATTTTTATCACTTGAACTGCCCGCTCCCCTCTCCAAACAGTTCAAGTTGAGCAGTTCCGAGCCGCCGCATCGTCAATTGCACATTCATCGATTCCATTCCATTGCACTTTCAACAATCACATCGGGATTGTTTAAAAAATTGGAAAATCAAGTTCTTGGGCCCTATAGCCCATTAAAAAGATTTTTGGTCTATGACCATTTTTGTTTTACCTATGCTTTATATTAAAATTCAAGTTGGAAATTTAATAACCTCACATCTAGAGCAAAGCTCTAAATGTGAGGATGTTGGTTTCCAAACTTGAATGATTTCCGAGAAAATTATAAAATTGGATTCATGACTCCCTATCTTTTCAGGGACAACATTTTCCAAATCCCAGACCCAGTACCCGGAGGGACCCAGCTGCTGGACCTGCCACTAGAGCTGCTAGGAGAAATCCTCTCCTGAATCGGGGAGGATGAGATGAAGGAAGTGTTCAGAGCTAGGGAAACTTGCACGAAGCTGAGGGACGCAGGCGATCTCACAATCGTTTACAAGCGATGCGAACTGGAACTCTCCTCTATGAAAATGTGGCAACAAGGTATTCGGAGGCAGAAGGAGGAATTCCTGCAAAAATGCATAGAGGCAGAAAATTTCAACCTTCAGATCGTCCCGGCAATAGAAGCATTTACAGGAGGGGATGAAGAGCAAGCCTGCGAGATGCTGCGACTAGGGATAGAGGATAATCACAAAGCGTCAATTTTCGTGCGAGGACTGATGTTGTTAAGTAAGCACGAAGAGAGCTAAGTTCGTCTAGGGATCAAAATGCTCGAAGAAATGATAACCGATAAGTCGGTCCTGGCCTACACAGCCACCAACACCATCTCATGGCTGGCAGATAACCTGAACACCCCTAGTCTATTTGAAGGCCAAGCAATTCGGAACTACTGCCCAAGGGGGCGAGGACACCCTGTAGAACACAACGGCTGGTGCTTGCGATGTGTTTTAACAAACTTCATCTTCTGGAGCAGATTTTTCTTTCCCTACGAGAGGAGGAGTGGAGAAAAATGAATCCTAAAATGCTTTATTTTAATTAATTGTAAACATCATATGAGGGAATTCTTCTTTTGTATGCAGGTTCGTACTAACTGCATAAGAATCTCTTGTAAATGATGTAATTCATCGCTTTCCATGAATGGAACTCAAGCTCTGAGATCCGCAAACAATTTTTATTTATTTCCTTTAAAAAGATGTCTGACAGTCCGAGATGAATAAGTGACCTGTCAGGCCAAAAATATGCTGTTGATATACTCCGTATGTCAGCAGTGCCTCTTTACTGCTTTTAATTTAATAACCAGCAAAAAGTATGCAAAAACCTGTTCTAAATTCACATGTTGAATTTAGGCTCGTGATTAAATTTTCAAACCTTTAAATTGGGATAATATAATTGAGAATATGCATGACATGAATTTCTAAGGTTTTGAGCTATAAAAATTTAATGATGCGATCAGCTTATTGGGTAATAAATCTTCATGTTGAAAATTTCGATTGAATAAATTGTTAGAATTAAGCTTTGATTAAATTTGAGAATATTGTATGACATGAATCAATCCAACCTTGTGAGAATTGAGCCATGAGTCATTTTTACTCATTTATTTTCTTTGATGTGTGAATCAATTTGATTAAAGGAGACTAGAACTTGCAATTGGGACCGATTCAAGACCATGCCATATTCCCGAAATCGAGCATATGATCGAGGTACTTAGAAAACCAAAATTTTGGCCTTCTTTTGAAATCCAAACCCAAAAATATTTTTCCCTTAGGATTAACCACTTTGAGCCTTTAAGCCTAATTTTTCTTTGAAGCCCTCTATATTTTTCCTAGCCTATAAAAAGACCAAAAATTTCAAACCCAAGTGTGCAAGATAAATTTTATCAAGGCACTAAATTTGTGATCATCAAAAAAATATGTAAATCGGTATTCAATAAACTGATTCAAAAAAAGAGAAAAAAAGATAGAGAACGAGAAAAAGAAAAGAAATATGTTGAGTTCATTTCAACAAGAGTAAAATTGCAAATGACAAAGCAATTAGACATAGTCTAATGTCATGCAATAGAAAAAGAAAAAGGAAGAAAGAAGAAACATTGATGATCATAAATTTTAAATAAAAATGCCAAGTTATGATAGTATTAATTCTTGCCACTTCTTAGCCCAATAATTCCCTTCCTCACCAAATGTTACAACCGTATGCCCCATTACAACCCTTAAATAAGACCTCGAGATCTCGATTTGAGGAAATTAGCCGATAGCGAGTTGGTCTGATTGCAAGCTTATGGGATAATTTAATTGAATCTGATTTTGAGCCTTCAATGATTAAACCCCATTGAGAGTGAGTGAATTTCCCAAGTTTACTATATGTGAGGCTCTGTTTCATTAAATATGTTCATGTCATACCTTAATTCTCATTCTTAATCTTTGCATCTTTCAAACATGACATTCATGAAGGGTTGACAATAATGCTTGATTTGTAGGCCCGATGTAGTCAGCAAGTATCATTTCATTAAACACTATAATCAAGGGAATTCAATACTCGTAATTTTTGATTGTCATATCCCAATCTAAAAAGAATGTGATTTATGAAGCCACGAAAATGAATTGAATATGTAGAGTCCGTGTTCTCAGGAACATTGACTCTGACTGCTCGGGGACGATCAGTATTAAATGTGAGGATGTTGATAATGGCCAGAAATGTCCATTATTTTCAATCCATTTCCGTGTCTGAAAAGGGCATTTGATCGCATTCCGGTCTTATATTAAATAAGAAAGCAGTAGAATTGGACTGATTTATGCATATCTGTAAAAATATTGAGCTGGTATGAGAAATGCATAAATATGTAATTTTATTACACATTTATGTTAGAAAAATCCAAAAACATGAGAAAAAGAAAAGAAAAGAAAAAGGAAACAAAAAGATGGGAAAAGAAATGAAAACCCACAAAAAGTCGAATTTTTCAGGTAATTACGACGCTAGCCACAACTACGACACTGAACATGTATAGCGTCGTAGCCGAGCATAGCGTCGAAGGCAGAAATGGAGACAGGACTCTGAAGGAAGAACGACGACGCTGAGCGAGCATAGCGTCGTACTCAAGTGTAGCGACGTAATGGAGTATAGCGTCGTAAGCTGTCCATTTGGAGACAAAGAGTGTTTTGAGATGGAAGACTACGACGCAGTACCCATAGCGTCGTAGTAAAGATAGCGACGAAGCCACGTATAGCGTCGTACCAAGCTGCAGAATTCAAATTCAAAGGCCTGAGGACCCATGGGCCTAGGGTTTCTCGCCTATATATAGAGGTGTTGACTCCCTAGTCTTGTCACTTCATACATTCCCTACACTTGGAGGCAACTGGTGTTCTTGAGCAGTGTGTAGCTAGGTTAGTTAGTTAGAATTTATTTTCTTGTATTATTTAAATTATGCATGTAGTTTAGCTTAGTTTAGTATGTATTTTGTTTAGATTAGTGGTTTTCTTTATGTTTCCCGATTAGTGTAGCCAGTTTCATACTTATTTCAGTTTTGTTAAACTCTTATTTAGGTTTGAAATGCCCAAATGATGGGTATTATCAAACCATTTTATGAAAAATGGGAAGTTAAGCTTCAAAGAGTCCCAAAAACATGAAATGGAAATGATTCCATGGATTTACATGCTTTATTTTTGGTTTAATGACCATTTGGTCATTTTATTTTCTTTTGCAAATGGGTTTTCTGTCCTCTCTTTCTTTTTGGTTCTTATGCATACTTTTTATGGTTGAAAACCCTTATTTGGGTTTGTGGTTCATGGGTGTGTGTTTTTAGCTTATTATGCCATGTTTTTCCACATTTTGCCTTACTGTTTCCTTTTGCTTTATTACTGTTTTGCATTGATGAACCATAAACTTGAAAATAGGATTTGCAATCGTAGAGGTTGCATAACCCGACCAACAACACAAACTGAGTTAGCTACGACGCTAACTGCCCTACGACGCTATCCACCGATAGCGACGTAGGGCAGAGTTCGACGTCTTAGTTACTTCAGAATGTGAACAAAATTTTGTCCTACGGCACTAGACCTACGACGCTATCCTTGCATAGCGTCGTAATGTTTGTCTAGGGTCATAGGACCCCAAAACTATCCATTTTTCATAAAAACTATTTACGACGCTATGACCACGACACTGTCCAAGGATAGCGTCGTAATTTAGTGCATAACGTCATAACTTCCCCTTTTTCTAACTCTTCAGAAAATCCACCTACGACGCTACACCTACGACACTATCCTAGGATAGCGTCGTAATTTAGTGTATAGAGTCGTAGTACCTCTTTCTCTTTCAAAACCATCTCTCCTCACTACGACGCTAGACCTTACGACGTAAACCACGTTTAACGTCGTAGGGCATGCATAGCGTCGTAGCACTTCAGTTCTAAACTCCCATGCACGACATCAACACTACGACGCTACATTAGGATAGCGTCGTAATCATGTTTGGCGTCGTACATAAACTCTTTAAACACCAAAATTTTTACCTCTATCACCAATCCATGACGACGCTATCCCCACGGCGCTATCTTAGGATAGCGTCGTAACATCTATGTAGCGTCGTAACTGGCAGTTTTGCCAGATTTTCCATTTCTCCAGTTTCTTCATTAATTAATTGAACCCTTAAATTAATAATTAAAGATCATAATTAGCAATGATTGAGATCGATAATTATCTTGATTGAAGGATCTTTGTTCAATTCCCCCTAAAATATTTTTCTATAAACAAAACCGTAATGCCTTAAGCAGATAATCCGAACTGTACTTAATTATGGAGTGAAGGATTATTTTGGACATTAATTATAGACTGATTCCATAATCTTGCATGAGAAACCAATGTCTCTCATAAAGGCACTGTCTTTATTTTTATTTTATTTTATCCTTTTTCGTGATGTATGAACAAACAGTGAGAGATATTACAGAATAATGTCGGCGAACGGTCCCCTCACCGGGAAATGAAGTAGCCCGTAATCTGTGTATTAATTACTATTTGTTATTTTGCATGGTTTGGATAATAACTAACGAGGTCATGCGAACGGTCCTTTCACCGGGAAATGAAGTAGCCATTCGGTTAATTACTGTCCAAATACAGTTTTATTCTCTTTATCTTAATTTCTAAACCCAAATTCCAATCTGTGGTATAAGTTGGTTAATATCTGTCAATATTAGCTAATGAATATTGCAGAAAGGAAGCATGTAGGTTTTTATCAGAATTCGCAGACAGTAAGGGCCCAATTGGTAGCGACACTACCATTTTAGGGCTTCTGCTGTCTAAATTCGCTCCATCCGAGTGGTTGGGAAGTTGGAAAGCAGATGTTTGCTGTAACACCCCGGTTTTTGGTCACCCAGGTCGGGATGTCACCGCCACATCCCCCTAGTAAGACACGGTTTCTCCGAGCTTACTAAAGAGATGCAAGGCTAGGTATTGCAGTATTTAAAAGTATTTAAATCATTCAAGATAGCCCATACAATATAATTGGAAAATAATAATAGTATAGCGCAGCGGAAATAATTGTTTAGTATAGTATCGCAGCGGAAAATATAAATAGGGCCGACATGGCCAAAACACGGGTAAAACAGGCCCGTTCATAATATAGTCTAGAGTACGAATTTAAAAGCAAAATAACGTTCCCCAAAATCCCATGCATGATTCGTGCTCACACATGTTCATTCCACATATTCTGTAAGAAAAGGAATAAAAACGGTTTTGGTCAGCAAATTTGCTAAGTTAACACATGCACGATCGTAGGGTTTAAAAGCCATTAATTGAATAACTTACTAAAAGCATGATAATAACATAATATTTAATTTCATCTAATCAACTATCCAATAGCATAATTTATTTCAGGGCTCTATTTAACACATATCGCATGGTTTAAGACAAAAGCCATAATTTAAATAAAGCATTTAAATAATTTAATTGGACAACAACATAATTTAATCTAATTTAATTTAATTTAGAATCCCCATTACATCCTCGATTTGGTATTTCAAAGTTTCACGATAGCATCGCGATGTCAACAAGTTTAGCCGGTAGCCCAGCGGCCGCAACCGTATCAGCCATACCCAGTACCACTCCGGAGCCTCGGGAAACCCATACGGATATTCACGAGAGTGTAGGCTCTATATTTCGCCGTTTTGGCAATATCACATTTCATGTATAGCGCGCGGGGTCACCATCGTCCATTACGGCACGAAGTGAATCGTTAGGGGGCACCCTGCAGAGCACTCACCCCTAATTTTAATTCATCAAGTTTGTAAGGGGATTTAATTTTTAAAACCTGACTTCAATTGTATTTATTTAAAAATAATATCTCAACTCGTTTCAACCCTAAAGGTTAATTCCATGTTTCAACATGATTTCAAGATTTTGTTTCCGGTAAACCACAGTTTACTCCAAAATTCGTCAAAAATCAGATTTAATTCCAAAAATTCCAAAATTTCATATCTGACTCAGAAACGTCAACATCTACAACTTTCATGTTTTAACTTTTTCAATCCGAGATACCTAAGTAGGTCAAAATCACCAATTTTCGCATAAGAACAATTCTGTCCGAGTTTAATGTGTCACAGTTTAAAGATTCCGAATTCTACCATATCAATTCAACTCCAAATTTAATGAAATTCGACAGAAATCATCTTAAGACCATTATCTACAACTTTCATGTTCGGTCAAAGATCTAAAACATTCTAGATCCTATGTCAAAAACGTGATCAAGATCATTCCTAAGTTCTGTCCAAGATTTCAAGATCTAGATTCAACCAGTTCGGTTTCGGTGAGTTTTCACATATCAAATCAACTCCAAAAATTCTCAAAACTTTACAGAAGCTAGATCTAAGTCTTAGGAACATTTTTCGTGTTTTAAGTTTTTCCGTTTGATTCGTTTTAAGGTTCGGAAAAATTCATCAAATCTGTTGCGTCGGTAGAAAGTATAAATTGACAGATTTTCGGTTTCTTGTTAATCTTTTAGTTTTGAATGTTTTAATTCATCCCAAAACCATGTAAGAGTTAACTTACGGAGTTTATGAACGTCCGGGATCGTCTATTCGAAGGCGTGGCTTCCAGTCCACCGTTTCTCCTCTCCGTTCGTCGGGTTCTACGATCTAGATCCAATACGGGGTGTAGAAAGAAAAAGGAGATGATTAGGATTCGTTTTCGAATTGTTTATTGAATAAAGATTGGATCGAGACTTACCACGACTATGGAGATCTTAGAAAAATTCGTCCAACAGCGTTCGTCTTGGTTTCGTGCCTCCGACCACTCCGGATTTAGGGTTTCGAATGTGTAGGAGGTTGTAGGGTTTTGTAAACTTGTTCGGGGCTCCCAAGGGGTTTATTTATAGATTTCCCAAGTCCTAGGGCGTCCAACATCTGACCTAAGGGTCTTGGGTCGAGAGATGTTCAACCGAAAGTCGAAAAATCCGTGTTCGGGCGAGAGATTCACGCAACGGGCGAATCTGTCGTGTGGCGCGGTCGTGGCGCGCTGTTCCTCCTTCGACCGCGCGGCCACCGCGCGACACTCGCCTGGACTTCGGTACGGGCGGGTCGTGCGATCCGTCGTGCTTTTCCGCCTCTCTTTCGGGTTTCTATCCCTCTATGCTCCCGAATTCCGATTTCCGGGGTATATTCGGGTTTCTACTTTCTCTCTAAATTTTCACTCGGGTCTAATCGGATGTTTTGGACTCGAATCCTCGAGGTCATTCGTGTCGGGTTTCGGTGTACAATTTATTAAATTCTTTTTATTTAATTAAATTCCCTTTAATTCCTTTTTAAGTTAAAATCTCCTTTCTCATCCCCTTATCTTTGTTTATTTATTTATTTGCTGGATTCATTTATTTATTTATGGTATTTATTTTATTTATTATTTATTTATTTAATTATTGTTTTATTTTATGATGGAAAATTCACGGGTATTACAGTCTACCCTCCTTAAGAATCAACTTCGTCCTCGAAGTTGTGTTTCGGCTTTTCTCGTGCTAAAGGTCTTGTGTTTGTTTTATTATGTTGTGACTGAACTTAGAATTAAAACTTCTAAGCTGCCTACGTACCCGGTAAAGGGATCAAGCCATAACGTAGTTCAACAATTTACAAAAGTGCACGAAAAATAGGTGGTATGACATCCTCTCCCCCTTAAGATTGCAGTTATGTCCCCATAACTGTGTCGGTATCGGTTTGGAACAATGTCGGGTATCGTTCCCTAATGTCGGATTCTACTTCCCAAGTTGCCGTCTCACTTTCGTGGTTTGACCAAAGAACCTTGATCATTTTGACGGTTTTGTTCCTCGTTACTCGTTCCTTAGTATCGAGAATACGCACTGGGACTTCTTCGTAAGTCAAATCTTCATCGAGCTCAATTATCTCCGGTTGAAGTACATGTGTCGGGTCCGGCACATACTTCTTTAGTTGCGAGACATGGAAGACATTATGAACTCTATCTAAGTGTGGCGGTAAAGCCAATCGGTAGGCTAGAGTTCCGACTCGTTCTAGAATTTCGTAAGGTCCTATGTATCGAGGACTTAACTTTCCTCGCTTGCCAAAGCGCATCACCCCCTTCATGGGTGATATCTTTAGCATGACTCTATCTCCCACTTGGAATTCTAGGTCTCGTCGTCTCACGTCGGCATAACTCTTTTGGCGGTCTTGTGCGGCTTTCATCTTCCCTTGAATCACTATGATTTTTTGAGCCATGTCTTCGATAAGTTGTGGTCCCACTACCACGGACTTATCGTTTTCTTCCCAGCTCAATGGGCTTCGGCACTTTCGTCCATACAATGCCTCGAAAGGTGCCATGCCGATGCTAGCATGGTAGCTATTATTATAGGAAAACTCAATCAAGGGTAAATGAGATTCCCAATTTCCTTTGAATTCCAACACACATGCTCTCAGCATGTCTTCTAGTGTTTGGATTGTTCTCTCGGTTTGACCATCCGTCATCGGGTGGAATGCGGTGCTCATTTTGATTTGAGTACCGAGAGCTTTTTGTAACTCCGTCCAGAAATGAGAGACAAATCTACTGTCTCTATCGGAAATGATAACATGTGGTACTCCATGTCGTCGTACCACATTATCAATGTAGGCTCGGGCCAATTGGTCCATAGTCCACGTGTCTTTCATTGGGATAAATATGGCTGTCTTCGTTAGCCTATCCACAATCACCCAAATCTTGTTCATGCCTTTAGGTGATCGGGGAAATCCCGAGACAAAGTCCATTGAGATGCTATCCCACTTCCAACTTGGAATCTCTAGTGGTTGCATCAATCCTAAGGGTTTATGTCGCACTGCCTTAACCTTTTGGCAGGTGAGACATTTCGCCACGAAGTTCGCCACTTCCTTCTTCATTCCCGGCCACCAATAGATCTTCTTCAGATCTTTGTATAGCTTGTCACCTCCGGGATGTACGGAATATGGCGTGTTGTGCCCTTCCTCCATCAACCTTTGCTTCAACTCGGCACATTTAAGAGGCACACACCATCTCCCTTTAAAACGGATGCTTCCATTCTCGTGGACAGCAAATCCTATTGCCTTTCCTTCGGCAATATACCCTTTTATCTTCTCGAGTTTCGGGTCGCCCGGTTGAGCGAGTCGAATCTCGTCTAATATTGGAGTTTCTACGACCATGGCATTGACCGTTTCTCTCACTGTGCCAGGATGCACAAGTTCTAGCTCCAATCTAGCCAATTCCAAGTACAATGCCGGCGGAATTACCAACGAGTTTGTCACGTGTTGGGTTTTCCGACTTAGGGCATCGGCTACCACATTCGCCTTTCCCTCGTGGTATGCTATCTCTAAATCGTAGTCTTTAATAAGTTCCAACCACCTTCGCTGTCTCAAATTCAACTCCTTCTGAGTGAATATATATTTCAAGCTCTTGTGGTCGGTGAACATTCGACACTTCCGCCCATAAAGATAATGTCTCCATATCTTTAGAGCGAAAACGACCGCTGCCAATTCCAGGTCGTGTGTCGGATAATTTTCCTCGTGAGGTTTTAGTTGGCGTGATGCATAGGCTACGACTCTCGAGTCTTGCATCAAGACACAACCTAAACCTTCCTTCGAAGCATCGCTATATACTTCGAAGTCACCATTCTCTTATGGTAGTGTTAATACGGGTGTGGTTGTGAGTCGTTTCTTCAGCTCTTGAAACGCAGTCTCACACGCTTCGGTCCACTCGTATTTTGCTCCTTTCTTCAGTAGCTGGGTCAAAGGACGTGCAATCCTTGAAAAGTCCTTCACAAATCGTCTATAATACCCGGCTAATCCAAGGAAACTCCTTATTTCCATTGGACTCTTCGGAGTTGCCCACTCCACGGCAGAAACTTTTGCCGGATCCACTGATACTCCATCAGCGGATACTATGTGTCCGAGAAATGCCACTTCTTTCAACCAGAAATCGCATTTGGACAGCTTGCCGTATAGCTGATTTCTTCGCAAGATTTCTAACACTTGATGTATGTGTTTTGCATGCTCTTCCTCGCTCTTTGAGTAGATCAGGATGTCGTCGATGAACACTCCGACACACTGGTCTAGTAATTCTCGGAACACGTTGTTCATGAGATTCATGAACATGGCCGGAGCATTGGTTAACCCGAAGGATAACACGGTGAACTCGTAATGGCCATATCGCGTTCGAATGCCGTCTTCGGAATGTCCTTCTCGGCGATTCTCAATTGATGATACCCAGATCGCAAATCGATCTTCGAGAATACTGAAGCTCCCTTCAGTTGATCAAACAGATCCTCAATTCTCGGTAGGGGGTATTTATTCTTGATGGTCACTTGGTTCAGTCATCGGTAATCTATGCAAAGACGTAGTCCTCCGTCTTTCTTCTTAACGAATAAAACCGGTGCTCCCCAAGGGGACGTACTCGGTCTTATGTAACCTTTTCCCAATAGCTCCTCGAGTTGTTCCTTTAACTCCTTCATTTCCAGTGGTGCCATCCGGTATGGAGCTTTCGAGACAGGCTCTGTTCCCGGAATGAGATCTATAGTGAATTCAAGATCTCTCTCAGGTGGCATGCCCGGAACGTCCTCAGGGAACACGTCCGGGTATTCTCTTACCACTGGTATGCTATCAACCTTGTTTCCTTCCGCCTCAAGGTTGTGCACATAGCACGCATATAGTTCATACCCCTTACGCATCAAGTTACTTAATTTGAGTGCACTAATGATTTTGTTACTTTTCTTAGGGGGCTGAGAGTAAAAGATAACTCTCTTTCCCCTACTTTTTGACAAGGTGATCTTTTGCTTTTGGCATTCGATCACCGCTTTATACTGGGATAACCAATCCATCCCCAGTATGATGTCAAAGTCTCTTAAGTTAAATTCTACCATGTTTGCGAAGAATTCTACGTTCTTTATCACTATAGGAATTCCGTTATATCGTTTAGAGCAAGAAACTACTTCTCCAGAAGGCAATTGAATTCCTAGGCTAATTCTCTCGCACTTAGGTAGATCTAACTCAGGCACTATCCTTGATGCTATAATTGAGCAACTAGCTCCAGAATCAAATAGAATTCTAAGGGGCGTATTCAACACATAAATTGTACCTGCCATCACTTCTCCTTGCGCAGGCACGTCCGCTTGGTTTACCACGTTCAGCCTCCCCATAGGGCGTCCCTGATTGCCCTGCTGATTCGCATTCGGCTGCTGATTTTGTTGCTGGTTTTGATTCTGAGGGGGCGGAGGTCGTTGGTTCTGGTTCTGGTTTTGCGGCCTATTTTGAGGGGGTCTGTACCCTTGGTTATTCCCATTTCGCCCGTTTTGATTTTGAGGCTGTTCTTGCCCCGCGACCAAATCGTCCCTCTTCGTTATGTTCTCGAGCCTAGTTCGGCAATCCCGTCGAACGTGACCCATTCGACCGCATCGGTAACATGCGCCTTGTTGCGGGCATCCCCTCGCCAGATGGGGTCGTCCACATCTCGGGCAAGGTGGTACCGGATCTTCCTGGTTGAACCTCCTCCCAGTGTTGTTTTGTTGGGGCCTATTCGACCCTCTGCGCTGCTCGTTCCTTCCAGTGTTGTTCTCGTTTCTTGAGTCTCGGCTTCTCTTGTCTTGAGGACCCCTGCTGGACTCCCCACTCACCCTTCTTTTCAGCTGCTGCACGCGTGCTACCGCCACAGCGCGATCATACACAGCTTGCAAATCGGGGTAGTGTACCCCCGCGATCACCTTGCGCACGGACAGGTTCAGTCCCATCTCGAACTTCTGTGCCTTTTCTGCATCAGTAGGCACTAGCCTTGGTGCGAACCTCACCAGCTCCTTGAAGCGTGTGTAGTATTCTTGCACCGTTTGGCTTCCTTGCTTCAGCGACAGGAACTCTTCGTACATGGCAGCTTTAGTACTCAAGGGATAGAATCGGTCCCTGAGTAGTTCCATCATCTCCATCCACGAGTAGGGCTTGTCATCTTCAGTCAGTTTAGCTTGAGTGGCTTGCCACCAGTCGTCGGCTTCGCCTCCCAAGTAGTACGAAGCGACGTGCACTCTTTCTCCTTCCGGACATTTAACTGCTCCCAGCAGCTTGTCGAAGGTCCGGATCCACTCTTCCAGTTTAGCTGGATCCTCCTCACCAGCATAGTGGGGCGGCTGGTAAGGATTCACCATCGCCAGGTAGTTAGGGCGAGCTTGGGGCGGAGGTACCGCCGCAGCTTGACCCTGGTTGACTTGCGCGTTTCCGAGCGCAATCAACACTTCCTCTATCGTCCTAAGACGATCGCCCACATTGTTCGGTGCGGGGGCGTCCTGCGCACCTTGGGGTTGTTCCATCTCAGGTTGAATCGGTTCAGTGACGTTTGGTGGTGTTTCAGTGGGTGTTTCAGTGGTGGTTTGGGGAGCGGGTTGAGTTCTTCCTCTTCCTCTTCCTCTGGGTGCCATTCTGGTACAAATGGGATAGATTAGGACTGGTGAATTTAGCATATAGTCTAAGCAATCTCTATAAATGTATATGTGTTTTGTAATTTAGCACGTGGTGCTCAATCGAACTAAGAAGCGTCGTACGCTTCGGGGTTTTATTTTGTTTCAAAATTTTTTTTTTTTGGCTGTTCGGACAGATCTGTCCGTTTTTTTTTTCGATTTATTACAAATAAATCGGGCATTTTATTTCCTCAAAAGAAATTTTAGTACAAAGGTAGAAATATTTTCCTAGCAAAACAATATCTAACAATAGAATCTCTAGTGCCTCATGACGTTCTCCGGTGGGGTAGCAGGATCTTCCTCCGGATCTTCCTCCTCCGAACTCGGCGGCAGTAGCTCGTCAAAGATAGTGTTTAAGTCCTGCCCGTGGGCATCGATGTATTCTTTTAGTATTAAGTTTTGCGTAGTGAGGGTTTGGACTTGGCGTTCGAGTTGGTTTATGCGGTGATGATCCGCCTCTCTCAAGTTGCCCATATGATGTAAATTGGCCTCCAATTGAGCCATACGGTACTTCATTTGCTCTAGGGTTTGGTGGGAATCGAGATGAACACTCATCATCCTGACCATCAACTGCATCATGTCTTGACTAGCCATCTAGCGCAAGCAAGAGATCAAAGTTAATATTTGCCAAGATTCTAAGTTCAATTCGTCAAGATTCTAAGTTCAAGTTTCGCCAAGATTCTTGATTCGAAGTTGTCAAGATTCTAAGTTCAAGTTTCGCCAAGATTCTAAGTTCATAGCAGAGATGCAACATGCAAATGCAAATGATATTTCCCCCCAATAATAATTTAATGCAATATATATATATATATCTTTTTTTTCCATGGGTTTTAAAATAAAAATTTTCCATGGAAGTAATACTTTAATATTTAAAATAATAGTCAAAATATTAATAATAGTTTAAAAATAATAATGGTTTAAAAATAGTAGTTTTAAAAATAGCCGGGCTCTGATACCAACTTATAACACCCCGGTTTTTGGTCACCCAGGTCGGGATGTCACCGCCCCATCCCCCTAGTAAGACACGGTTTCTCCGAGCTTACTAAAGAGATGCAAGGCTAGGTATTGCAGTATCTAAAAGTATTTAAATCATTCATGATAGCCCATACAATATAATTGGAAAATAATAATAGTATAGCGCAGCGGAAATAATTGTTTAGTATAGTATCGCAGCGGAAAATATAAATAGGGCCGACATGGCCAAAACACGGGTAAAACAGGCCCGTTCATAATATAGTCTAGAGTACGAATTTAAAAGCAAAATAACGTTCCCCAAAATCCCATGCATGATTCGTGCTCACACATGCTCATTCCACATATTCTGTAAGAAAAGGAATAAAAACGGTTTTGGTCAGCAAATTTGCTGAGTAAGTTAACACATGCACGATCGTAGGGTTTAAAAGCCATTAATTGAATAACTTACTAAAAGCATGATAATAACATAATATTTAATTTCATCTAATCAACTATCCAATAGCATAATTTATTTCAGGGCTCTATTTAATAACACATATCGCATGGTTTAAGACAAAAGCCATAATTTAAATAAAGCATTTAAATAATTTAATTGGACAACAACATAATTTAATCTAATTTAATTTAATTTAGAATCCCCATTACATCCCCGATTTGGTATTTCAAAGTTTCACGATAGCATCGCGATGTCAACAAGTTTAGCCGGTAGCCCGGCGGCCGCAACCGTATCAGCCATACCCAGTACCACTCCGAAGCCTCGGGAAACTCATACGGATATTCACAAGAGTGTAGGCTCTAAATTTCGCCGTTTTGGCAATATCACATTTCAAGTATAGCGCGCGGGGTCACCATCGTCCATTACGGCACGAAGTGAATCGTTAGGGGGCACCCTACAGAGCACTCACCCCTAATTTTAATTCATCAAGTTTGTAAGGGGATTTAATTTTTAAAACCTGACTTCAATTGTATTTATTTAAAAATAATATCTCAACTCGTTTCAACCCTAAAGGTTAATTCCATGTTTCAACAAGATTTCAAGATTTTGTTTCCGGTAAACCACAGTTTACTCCAAAATTCGTCAAAAATCAGATTTACTTCCAAAAATTCCAATATTTCATATCTGATTCAGAAACGTCAAGATCTACAACTTTCGTGTTTTAACTTTTTCAATCCGAGATACCTAAATAGGTCAAAATCACCAATTTTCGCATAAGAACAATTCTGTCCGAGTTTAATGTGTCACAGTTTAAAGATTCCGAATTCTACCATATCAATTCAACTCCACATTTAATGAAATTTGACAGAGATCATCTTAAGACAATTATCTACAACTTTCATGTTCGGCCAAAGATCTAAAACAGTCTAGATCCTATGTCAAAAACGTGATCAAGATCATTCCTAAGTTCTGTCCAAGATTTCAAGATCTAGATTCAACCAGTTCGGTTTCGGTGAGTTTGCACATATCAAATCAACTCCAAAAATTCTCACAAATTTACAGAAGCTAGATCTAAGTCTTAGAAACGTTTTTTGTGTTTTAAGTTTTTCCGTTTGAGTTCGTTTTAAGGTTCGGAAAAATTCATCAAATCTGTTGCGTCGGTAGAAAGTATAAATTGACAGATTTTCGGTTTCTTGTTAATCTTTTAGTTTTGAATGTTTTAATTCATCCCAAAACCATGTAAGAGTTAACTTACGGAGTTTATGAACGTCCGGGATCGTCTATTCGAAGGCGTGGCTTCCAGTCCACCGTTTCTCCTCTCCGTTCGTCGGGTTCTACGATCTAGATCCAATACGGGGTGTAGAAAGAAAAAGGAGATGATTAGGATTCGTTTTCGAATTGTTTATTGAATAAAGATTGGATCGAGACTTACCACGACTATGGAGATCTTAGAAAAATTCGTCCAACAGCGTTCATCTTGGTTTCGTGCCTCCGACGACTCCGGATTTAGGGTTTCGAATGTGTAGGAGGTTGTAGGGTTTTGTAAACTTGTTCGGGGCTCCCAAGGGGTTTATTTATAGATTTCCCAAGTCCTAGGGCGTCCAACATCTGACCTAAGGGTCTTGGGTCGAGAGATGTTCAACCGAAAGTCGAAAAATCCGCGTTCGGGCGAGAGATTCACGCAACGGGCGAATCTGTCGTGTGGCGCGGTCGTGGCGCGCTGTTCCTCCTTCGACCGCGCGGCCACCGCGCGACACTCGCCTGGACTTCGGTCCGGGCGGGTCGTGCGATCCGTCGTGCTTTTCCGCCTCTCTTTCGGGTTTCTATCCCTCTATGCTCCCGAATTCCGATTTCCGGCGTATATTCGGGTTTCTACTTTCTCTCTAAATTTTCACTCGGGTCTAATCGGATGTTTTGGACTCGAATCCTCGAGGTCATTAGTGTCGGGTTTCGGTGTACAATTTATTAAATTCTTTTTATTTAATTAAATTCCCTTTAATTTCTTTTTAAGTTAAAATCTCCTTTCTCATCCCCTTATCTTTATTTATTTATTTATTTGTTGGATTCATTTATTTATTTATGGTATTTATTTTATTTATTATTTATTTATTTAATTATTGTTTTATTTTATGATGGAAAATTCACGGGTATTACATTTGCACTCCACCTAATTACTCTGCCACCCTTTTGGCCTCACGGCTATTTCATTCTGTGTCACGCGTTCTGTCTAAACCCACCAGTATATTTTGGGTTGATTGATTTTACACTTCCATATATCCTTATGCATGATATTATTATGTAGCTACTGTGGTCCATAATATTTTGGGATCCTTCCCTTAGACATTAGAAGTCAAGATTTAAATTAGATATCACAGATTAAACTTCTAACAAAAATTCATTTATAAAATCCGGATATGAGTAAGGGATAAACTCCTCAGTTATGTCTAATTCATATTCTGTCAAGGGTTAATTTTTGGGAAATTAGAAGCAGAGTCAGCGATTAGGTCTCTTCTAGACCGAAAGGGTCTGTGTTCTTATTGAGAGTCTAGTACCTGTTTAGGGAATGGTTTCCATATTTATTATTTTCCGAAATTGCTACGTATTGGGAATTTAGTATTAACTATCACGCCGAGATGGGATCCACTTGGATTCAAATACAGTGTGAAAGATAATACTAAAGGAACAATACGTAGGCCTTGGTTATTTTCTAAGGTAGGGTTGGGTATTCTATCAACTACTATCCTCCTCTGCCAAAGCCTATCTTTGAGTCCTGAGTGAGTGCATCCGGAATGAACTAATCTATTAGTTCGTTTCATTAGTTTGTATCTCATAACCACCCGGAAGGAAGTGAACACTGCGAGCGGTTCACCGAGATTCGGAAATTCTTGATCCACATCCGGTCATCCTGACTGGGGCTTTCTTTTACTACCAGTACGAAGCTTTTGAAACTTCCGTGTGATAGGAATTTAAATGCTTTCCTTACTGCTTTCTTTTAATTGCTTTCGTAGAGGTCACTCGGATGTGTCTCTAGATCTTCTAACTGCTACTAGGACTGAGAGTTAAGGGATAGTTCAGGGTTTGATTAGAAACTTTGGGTGTGACGCGGGGGAATAATAGCAGTACTTGGCATTTCAACTAATGATTTATCAGGTGTTGCTTGACCACCACAGATGAAATATCATACCCTGGCCGGGGCAGTTATGAATCTGTGGTATCTTAGAATTTGTGGTCTAAGAACATGTAAACTCACACTGTAAGTACCTGTCTGTTAAAGGGAACATGGTGCCGAGAGCATGAGAATTAGCTTTCTGACAGGATTATCCCAAACAAAGATCTGTGTACAAAAATGGAAGATTAATTATGTTTTATCTAAACCTTGTCCAATCCTTATTCTTTGCTCCCTGTCCATTCTGTCATCATTTTGAATCAGCTTCATAGATACTATAGCATAGATTTACAGCTTTTTTTGTTTTTGTGTAATTATTTCCACATGCCCTTTAGATTCAATATCAGCATGTTCTTTAGCTTATTTAACTGCTTTCATAATATAGATTAAATTCAGTCATGTAGTTGTTAGTCCAACTTCAAAACTGATTTGAGCAATACGAGTGGAAAATCTAATAAAACGACGTGGGCCCTGCTTCTATCGCACATCCTCCAGTGAACGATCCGGTACTTACTATAAATACTGCAATTTTTGACTCCGTGCGCTTTCGGGGGCACAGTTTCTTAACACGAGTAATAAAACGTGACAACTTATAAATATATCCTTAAACCCCTTTCCCATGAATCATAACTCTTTTCACTTAATAATTTGAAATTTGATATATTTTATGAAAATACTCGCGTTAACGAAACTTGTCAAAAGTTTCATGAGTACTCTGCAGGGTGCCCTCCTAACGATTCACTTCGTGCCTATATGGACGATGGTGACCCGCGCGAAATTTTGAGATATGTTGCCAAAACGGCATGAGATATATGGCCTACACTCTTGTGAATATCCATATGGGTTTCCCGAGGCTCCGGAGTGGTACTGGGTATGGCAGATACGGCTGCGGCCTGCCGGCTTCCGGCTAAACTTGACGAGATTGCGATGCAATCGTGAAATACTTGAAATACTAAATCTTGGGAGTAATGCGGATAGTTAATATTTAATTATTGTCCTTTTAAATTGTTAAATGCTTTATTTAAATTAATTATGGCTTTTATTTTAATTATGCTAAATTATGCTAAATGTATTAATTATGCGAATTGGTTAGATATTTAAATTGAATTATTTATGATTTATTATCATGCTTTTATTTAAATATTAATTAATGGCTTTGAAACCCCACGATCATGTCTGTATTAACTTACTCAGCAAGTTGTGCTGACCAAACATTTTATTTCTTTTCCTCACAGAGTATGTGGAATGAGCATGAGCACTACATGCATGGGATTTATGGGAACATTTATTATTTTGATCCTTGCATTAGACTATAGTATAAACGGGCCTGTTTAACCCGTGTTTCGGCCATGTTGGCCCTATTTACATTTTTCGCTGCAATACTTATATTTAGATACTATTATTCCGCTGCATTATACTATTTATTTCGGAACTTATATTGAATGGGCTACTTGAATGGTTTTTAAATGTTTTAAATACTGCAATACCTAGCCTTGCATCTCTTTAGTAAGCTCGGAGAAACCGTGTCTTACTAGGGAGGTGTGGCGGTGACATCCCGACCCGGGTGACCAAAAATCGGGGTGTTACATTTTCATTCCAGGTTGGTAATGGTTTATGCTCTCTGTGGTTCTCTCCATGGTTTCATGATAGAACCTTGGGGCCACAAGTGATTTCGTGGAAACTTGTGATTTGGATTTAAGGGTGATAGATATTGTGCAGCACCATCACTGGAACCTCTCTTCAGTGATGACAGTTCTGCCTGAGCACATTCGCCATGAAATTCTAGAGATACCGACACATGTTCTTCACCGCTCTTGTAAGAATGATTTGCTATGGAAGTTGAATAAAGATGGTTGTTATACAGCTCGTTCAAGGTATCAATTTCTTGTGGGTAATTTAATTGCTGAACAAGGTTGGTCCTGGTTGTGGGTGGCTAATATTCAAGAAAAGATAGGCCTTTTTCTATGGTTATTAGCGCAGGAGGCCATCCCTTGTAACAAGCTGAGTCACCATCGACAGATGGCCTCTTCTCCGCTTTGTAGTATTTGTGGCACGGAGATTGATGATTGGATTTTTCAATGCGCTTGTGCTGCACAGGTATGGCAGATGTCTCGTGTCCAGGTGCCTTCGGACCTCCATTCTATTCCCAGACAACAAATAGGGCCTTGGTTGTGGGGTATGTATAAATATTATGGTGGGATTTTCATTGCAGGCATTTGGTCGGTCTGGCGCGAAAGAAATGCTCGGATTTTTCGAGCTAAGGACTCCCCTCCTCACTCCATTGCCCGTGGCATCCTCTATCTTGGTGCTCGTTTGGATGGAATGATGCCTCGGCCTGGTGTGGAAAGACTGCGTCCACGGTTGGTTTGCTGGAATATGGGACAGTGGACTGGATTCTTTGTGAATTCTGATGGTTCTTTAATGGCGACATCTGGTAGAGCTGGTTTTGGGGCAGTGCTTTGAGATCTTTCAGGATGCTGGCCTGGTGGGGTTTCTGGATATCTAGGTCATGTTTCGGTACTTCAGGCGGAGATTAGTGGCATTCTGTATGGTCTTTCTTTGGTTAAGGAGAAGGGCATATCTGAAATCATGTGTTGCTGCGATTCTAAGGCAGCCCTTCAGCTTGTTACATCTTCACCGGGCCGACTCCATTGGTTGGCGCCTCAACTTCAACGGATTTCTGAGCTCCGAAGGGACTTCCACATTTTTCGGTTTGAACATCGGCTGAGAGAGAGAAATGTTGTGGCGGATGGTTTGGCCAAGCTGGGCGCGAATGACGAACAATTTTTCACGACATGGGCCTTTCCGCCTGACCCGGTGCAGCCTCTCCTTGCTGCTGATTCGGCAGGAACCTGGTTCCCCCGACAGTAGCTTGGATTAGCATGTTTTATCTTGTTTTTTTCTTCTCTTTTCTAGCCTTGCAAGGCTGTACTGCCAAAAAAAATTGTGACGAAAGCCCACTGATGAATCTCATAAAACAACCCTATTAGAAAAAAGCCCATCACAAAGCCCATTAAAAGATTTAAAATAATAATAATAATAATAATAATAACAACAACAACAACAACAACAACAACAACAACAACAACAACAACATAAGCAATATTGTGTGTCATGTGCCCCTACCATTCTTTCCTAGCCAGTAACCCTGTATAGGTTGTTCAGCAAAAAAAATATATATTATATATATTTGGGGCTTTATAATTTATTTTTTGTCCAAAGTCAGAAGCCAGATAAATGGGTTGTGGGAGTCCTCATCCCCGAGGCTTTACAAATTTGGATATGCGTTTCACAAATATTATACACGGTCTTGTAAAGTGAAAAAATGTTAGTAAAAAAAACATACTCCCTCCGTTTTAAGTTCAAAGTATAAATAGCTCTGGGGATGAGGACTTAGCCCAAGTGGTTAAGTCCCCCTGACTTCCAACGGAAGTTTGGAGGTTCGATTCCCCAACGGCCCCCTATCCCTCCCTTTTATTCCCCTTTGTAATTTGTGTGGTATGGGCTCCCATCACCCCTTTCCTAGCCTGTATAGGCTCTTCGGCGAAAAAAGAAGAAGTATAAATAGGTCTTGAACTTCACCTTCCTGCATCTCACGTCATTCAATACATATTTTTTTATTATTAATAACTCAAATTGTAAACAAATACATAAATTATAAAAATATGATATTCTAAAACTACGCGATTAAACGAATCCAACAATATCTTACTTGACAATGTTTTATCTTATATAACTATACTACAAGGGAGATGTGTGTTTTCAAGCAAGCTATTGGAATGACAGTAGACTTCATCAATATAGAGCTTGATTCACTGGATACTTCATTCCTACTACTTATTTGACATGGTCATGGTGGCTGGAAGTGTATTTGTTGATGCATTTTAGGGAGCTGTGATAGGGGTCTGGGTTGCTCGTTGGTTCTCACAGGTTTTGATGCTAGAATGTGGGGTGAATGCATGTAACACCCCGGTGTTTGGTCACCCAGGTCGGGATGTCACCGCCACATCCCCTAGTAAGACCCGGTTTCTCCGAGCTTACTAAAGAGATGCAAGGCTAGGTATTGCAGTATTTAAAACATTTAAATCATTCAAAATAGCCCATACAATATAATTCGAAAATAATATTAACATAGCGCAGCGGAAATAATTGTTTTAGTATAGTATCGCAGCGGAAAATATAAATAGGGCCGACATGGCCAAAACACGGGTTAAACAGGCCCGCTCATAATATAGTCTAAAGTACGAATTTAAAAGCAAAATAATGTTTCCCAAAATCCCATGCATGAATCGTGCTCACACATGCTCATTCCACATATTCTATAAGAAAATGAGTAAAAACGGTTTTGGTCAGCAAACTTGCTGAGTAAGTTAACACATGCATGATCGTAGGGTTTAAAAGCCATTAACTTTAATACTTAAATAAAAGCATGATAATAACATAATATTTAATTTAATCTAACCGATAGCATAATTTATTTCAGGGCTCTATTTAACAACACATTTCGCATGACTTAGAATAATAGCAATAATTTAAATAAAGCATTTAAATAATTTAATTGGACAACAACATAATTTAATTTAATTTATTTAATTTATTATCCCCATTACATCCCCGATTTGGTATTTCAAAGTTTCACGATAGCATCGCGATGTCAACAAGTTTAGCCGGTAACCCGGCGGCCGCAACCGTATCAGCCATACCCAGTACCACTCCGGAGCCTCGGGAAACCCATGTGGATATTCACGAGAGTGTAGGCTCTATATTTTGCCGTTTAGGCAATATCACATTTCAAGTTTAGCGCGCGGGGTCACCATCGTCCATTAATGCACGAAGTGAAGCAGTTAGAGGGCACCCTGCAGAGCACTCACCCCTAATTTTAATTTATCAAGTTTGTAAGGGGATTTAATTTTAAAAACTGACATTAATTGTATTCATTTAAAAACAATACCTCAACTCATTTCAACCCTAAAGGTTAATTCCATGTTTCAACAAGATTTCAAGATTTTATTTCCGGTAAACCACAGTTTACTCTAAAATTCTTCTAAAATCAGATTTAATTCCAAAAATTCCAAAATTTCACATCTAACTCAGAAACGTCAAGATCTACAACTTTCGTGTTTTAACTTTTTCAATCCGAGATACCTAAATAGGTCAAAATCACCAATTTTCGCAGAAGAACAATTCTGTCCGAATTTAATGTATCACAGTTTAAAGATTTCGAATTCTACCATAGCAATTCAATTCCATTTTTGATGAAATTTTACAGAGATCATCTTAAGACAATTATCTACGACTTTCATGTTCGGCCAAAGATCTAAAACAGTCTAGATCCTATGTCAAAAACGTGATCAAGATCATTCCTAAGTTCTGTCCAGGATTTCAAGATCTAGATTCAAGCAGTTCGGTTTCGGTTGGTTTTCACATATCAAATCATCTCTAAAAATTCTCAAAAATTTACAGTAGATAGATCTAAGCCTTAGGAACATTTTTCGTGTTTTAAGTTTTTCCGTTTGAAGTCGTTTTAAGGTTCGGAAAAATTCATCAAATCTGTTGCGTCGGTAGAAAGTATGAATTGACAGATTTTCGATTTCTTGTTAATCTTTTAGTTTTGAATGTTTTAATTCATCCCAAAACCATGTAAGAGTTAACTTACAGAGTTGTGAACGTCCGGGATCGTCTATTTCGAAGGCGTGGCTTCCAGTCCACCGTTTTTCCTCTCCGTTCGTCGGGTTCAACGATCTAGATCCAATACGAGGTGTAGAAAGAAAAAGGAGATGATTAGGATTCGTTTTCGAATCGTTTATTGAACAAGGATTGGATCGAGACTTACCACGACTATGGAGATCTTAGAATTTTCGTCCAACAGCGTTCGTCTTGGTTTCGTGCCTCCGATGACTCCGGATTTAGGGTTTCGAATGTGTAGAAAGTTGTAGGGTTTTGTAAAAGTATTCGGAGCTCCTAGGAGGTCTTATTTATAGATATCTAAGACCTAGGGCATCCAAAATCTGACCCCAAGGGTCTTGGGTCGAGAGACGTTCAACCGAAAGTCGAAAAATCCGCGTTCGGGCGAGAGATTCACGCAACGGGCGAATCTGTCGCGTGGCGCGGTCGTGGCGCGCCCTATGCCTATGGACCGCGCGGCCACCGCGCCGACTTCGCCTGGACTTCGGTCCGGGTGGTTCGTGCGATCCGTCGTGCTTTTCTGCGTCTCTTTCGGGTTTCTATCCCTCTATGCTCCCGAATTCCGATTTCCGGGGTATCTTCGGGTTTCTACTTTCTCTCTAAATTTTTACTCGGGTCTAATTGGATGTTTGGACTCGAATCCTCGAGTTCATTAGTGTCGGGTTTCGGTGTACTATTTATTTACCTTTAATCCATCCTTTTATTTAATTAAATTCCTTTAATTCCTTTTTAAGTTAAATCTCATTTTCTCATTTCCTTATCTTTATTTATTTCTTTATTTGCTAGATTCATTTATTTATTTATGGTATATATATTTTATTTATTATTTATTTATTTAATTATTGTTTTATTTTATGATGGAAAATTCTCGGGTATTACAGTCTACCCTCCTTAAGAATCAACTTCGTCCTCGAAGTTGTGTTTCGGCCTTTCTCGTGCTAAGGTCTTTTGTTTTGTTTGTTTTGTTATTTTGTGACTGAACTTAGAATTAAAACATCCAAGCTGCCTACGTACCATGTGAAGGGATCAAGCCATAACGTAGTTCAAAAGTTTACCAAAAATGCACGAAAAATAAGTGGTATGACATCCTCTCCCCCTTAAGATTGCAGTTATGTCCCAAGTTGCCGTCTCACTTTCGTGGTTTGACCAAAGAACCTTGATCATTTTGACGGTTTTGTTCCTCGTTACTCGTTCCTTAGTGTCAAGAATACGCACTGGGACTTCTTCGTAAGTCAAGTCTTCGTCGAGCTCGATTATCTCCGGTTGAAGTACATGTGTCGGGTCCGGTGCATACTTCTTCAGTTGCGAGACATGGAAGACATTATGAACTCTATCTAAATGTGGCGGTAAAGCCAATCGGTAAGCTAAAGTTCCGACTCGTTCTAGAATTTTGTAAGGTCCTATATATCGAGGACTTAACTTCCCTCGCTTGCCAAAACGCATCACCCCCTTCATGGGTGATATCTTTAGCATGACCCTATCTCCCACTTGAAATTCTAGGTTTCGTCGTCTCACGTCGGCATAACTCTTTTGACGGTCTTGTGCGGCTTTCATCTTCCCTTGAATCACTTTGATTTGTTCAGCCATGTCTTCGATAAGTTGTGGTCCCACTACCACGGACTTATCGTTTTCTTCCCAGCTCAACGGACTTCGGCACTTTCGTCCATACAACGCCTCGAAAGGTGCCATGTCGATGCTAGCATGGTAGCTATTATTATAGGAAAACTCAATCAAGGGTAAATGAGATTCCCAATTCCCTTTGAATTCCAATACACATGCTCTCAGCATGTCTTCTAGTGTTTGGATTGTCCTCTCGGTTTGTCCATCCGTCATCGGGTGGAATGCGGTGCTCATTTTGATTTGAGTACCGAGAGCTTTTTGTAACTCCGTCCAGAAATGAGAGACAAATCTACTGTCTCTATCGGAAATGATATCATGTGGTACTCCATGTCGTCGTACCACATTATCAATGTAGGCTCGGGCCAATTGGTCCATAGTCCACGTGTCTTTTATTGGGATAAATATGGCTGTCTTTGTTAGCCTATCCACAATCACCCAAATTTTGTTCATGCCTTTAGGTGATCGGGGTAATCCCGAGACAAAGTCCATTGAGATGCTATCCCACTTCCAACTTGGAATCTCTAGTGGTTGCATCAATCCTAAGGGTTTATGTCGCACTGCCTTAACCTTTTGGCAGGTGAGACATCTCGCCACGAAGTTCACCACTTCCTTCTTCATTCCCGGCCACCAATAGATCTTCTTCAGATCTTTGTATAGCTTGTCACCTCCGGGATGTACGGAATATGGCGTGTTGTGCCCTTCCTCCATCAACCTTAGTTTCAACTCGGCACATTTAAGGGGCACACACCATCTCCCTTTAAAACGGATGCTTCCATCCTCGTGGACAGTGGATCCTATTGCCTTTCCTTCGGCAATATACCCTTTTATCTTCTCGAGTTTCGGGTCGCCCGGTTGAGCGAGTCGAATCTCGTCCAATATTGGAGTTTCTACGACCATGGCATTGACCGTTTCTCTCACTGTGCCAGGATGCACAAGTTCTAACTCTAATCTTGCCAATTCCATATACAACGCCGGCGGAATTACCAACGAGTTTGTCACGTGTTGGGTTTTCCGACTTAGGGCATCGGCTACCACATTCGCCTTTCCCTCGTGGTATGCTATCTCTAAATCGTAGTCTTTAATAAGTTCCAACCACCTTCGCTGTCTCAAATTCAACTCCTTCTGAGTGAATATATATTTCAAGCTCTTGTGGTCGGTGAACATTCGACACTTCCGCCCATAAAGATAATGTCTCCATATCTTTAGAGCGAAAACGACCGCTGCCAATTCCAGGTCGTGTGTCGGATAATTTTCCTCGTGAGGTTTTAGTTGGCGTGATGCATAGGCTACGACTCTCGAGTCTTGCATCAAGACACAACCTAAACCTTCCTTCGAAGCATCGCTATATACTTCGAAGTCACCATTCTCTGATGGTAGTGTTAATACGGGTGTGGTTGTGAGTCGTTTCTTCAGCTCTTGAAACGCAGTCTCACACGCTTCGGTCCACTCGTATTTTGCTCCTTTCTTCAGTAGCTGGGTCAAAGGACGTGCAATCCTTGAAAAGTCCTTCACAAATCGTCTATAATACCCGGCTAATCCAAGGAAACTCCTTATTTCCATTGGACTCTTCGGAGTTGCACACTCCGTCACGGCAGAAACCTTTGCCGGATCCACTGATACTCCTTTCAACCAGAAGTCGCATTTCGACAGCTTGCCGTACAGCTGATTTCTTCGCAAGATTTCTAACACTTGATGTAAGTGTTGGGCATGCTCTTCCTCGCTCTTTGAGTAGATCAGGATGTTGTCGATGAACACTACGACGCACTGATCTAACAATTCTCGGAACACGTTGTTCATGAGATTCATGAACATGGCCGGAGCGTTTGTTAACCCGAAGGATAACACTGTGAACTCGTAATGGCCATATCGCGTTCGAAATGCCGTCTTCGGAATGTCCTTCTCGGCGATCCTCAATTGGTGATACCCAGATCGCAAATCGATCTTCGAGAATACTGAAGCTCCCTTCAGTTGATCAAACAGATCCTCTATTCTCGGTAGGGGGTATTTATTCTTGATGGTCACTTGGTTTAGTCCTCGGTATCTATGCAAAGACGTAGTCCTCCGTCTTTCTTCTTGACAAATAAAACCGGTGCTCCCCAAGGGGATGTACTCGGTCTTATGTAACCTTTTCCTAACAGTTCCTCGAGTTGTTCCTTTAACTCTTTCATTTCCAGTGGTGACATCCGGTACAGAGCTTTTGAGACAGGCTCTGTCCCCGGAATGAGATCTATAGTGAATTCAAGATCTCTCTCAGGTGGCATGCCCGGAACGTCTTCAGGGAACACGTCCGGGTATTCTCTTACCACTGGTATGCTATCAACCTTGTTCTCTTCCGCCTCAAGGTTGTGCACATAGCACGCATATAGTTCATACCCCTTACGCATCAAGTTACTTAATTTGAGTGCACTAACGATTTTGTTACTTTTCTTAGGGGGCTGAGAGTAAAAGATGACTCTCTTTCCCCTACTTTTTGACAAGGTGATCTTTTGCTTTTGGCATTCGATCACCGCTTTATACTGGGATAACCAATCCATCCCCAGTATGATGTCAAAGTCTCTTAAGTTAAATTCTACCAAGTTTGCGAAGAATTCTACGTTCTTTATCACTATAGGAATTCTGTTATATCGTTTAGAGCAAGACACTACTTCTCCAGAAGGCAATTGAATTCCTAAGCTAATTCTCTCGCACTTAGGTAGATCTAACTCAGGCACTATCATTGATGTTATAATTGAGCAACTAGCTCCAGAATCAAATAGAATTCTAAGGGGCGTATTCAACACATAAAATGTACCTGCCATCACTTCTCCTTGCACAGGCACGTCCGCTTGGTTCACCACGTTCAGCCTCCCCATAGGGCGTCCCTGATTGCCCTGCTGATTCGCATTCGGCTGCTGATTTTGTTGCTGGTTTTGATTCTGAGGGGGCGGAGGTCGTTGGTTCTGGTTCTGGTTTTGCGGCCTATTTTGAGGGGGTCTGCACCCTTGGTTATTCCCGTTTCGCCCATTTTGATTTTGAGGCTGTTCTTGCCCCGCGACGAAATCGTCCCTCTTTGTTATGTTCTCGAGCCTAGTCCGGCAATCCCGTCGAACGTGACCCATTCGACCGCATCGGTAACAGGCGCCTTGTTGCGGGCATCCCCTTGCCAGATGGGGTCGTCCACATCTCGGGCAAGGTGGTACCGGATCTTTCTGGTTGAACCTCCTCCCAGTGTTGTTTTGTTGGGGCCTATTCGACCCACTGCGCTGCTCGTTCCTTCCAGTGTTGTTCTCGTTTCTTGAGTCTCGGCTTCTCTTGTCTTGGGGACCCCTGCTGGACTCCTCACTCACCCTTCTTTTCAGCTGCTGCACACGTGCTACCGCCACAGCGCGGTCATACACAGCTTGCAAATCGGGGTAGTGTACCCCCGCGATCACCTCGCGCACAGACAGGTTCAGTCCCATCTCGAACTTCTGTGCCTTTTCCGCATCAGTAGGCACTAGCCTTGGTGCGAACCTCACCAGCTCCTTGAAGCGTGTGTAGTATTCTTGCACCGTTTGGCCTCCTTGCTTCAGCGACAGGAACTCTTCGTACATGGCAGCTTTAGTACTCAAGGGATAGAATCGATCCCTGAGTAGTTCCATCATCTCCATCCACGAGTAAGGCTCGTCATCTTCAGTCAGTTTGGCATGCGTCGCCTGCCACCAGTCGTCAGCTTCGCCTCCCAAGTAGTATGAGGCGACATGCACTCTTTCTCCTTCCGGACATTTAACTGCTCCCAGCAGCTTGTCGAAGGTCCGGATCCACTCTTCCAGTTTAGCTGGATCCTCCTCACCAGCATAGTGGGGCGGCTGGTAAGGATTCACCATCGCCAGGTAGTTAGGGCGAGCTTGGGGTGGAGGTACCGCCGCAGCTTGACCCTGGTTGACTTGCGCATTTCCGAGCGCAATCAACACTTCCTCTATCGTCCTAAGACGATCGCCCACATTGTTCGGTGCGGGGGCGTCCTGCGCACCTTGAGGTTGTTCCATCTCAGGTTGATTCGGTTCAGTGACGTTTGGTGGTGTTTCAGTAGGTGTTTCAGTGGTGGTTTGGGGAGCGGGTTGAGTTCTTCCTCTTCCTCTTCCTCTGGGTGCCATTCTGGTACAAATGGGATAGATTAGGACTGGTGAATTTAGCATATAGTCTAAGCAATTTCTATAAATGTATATGTGTGTTGCCATTTAGCACGTGGTGCATTGTTCAAACTAAGAAGCGTCGTATGCTTCGGGGTTTTATTTTATTTTGAATTTTTTTTTCTTGGCTGTACGGACAGATCTGTCCGTTTTTTTTGTTTTTTTTATTTTTTTCGATTTATTACAAATAAATCGGGCATTTTATTTCCTTAAAAGAAAATTTTTTGTACAAAAGTAGAAATATTTTCCTAGCAAAATAGTATCTAACAATAGAATCTCTAGTGTCTCACGACGTCCTCCGGCGGGGTAGCAGGATCTTCCTCCGGATCTTCCTCCTCCGAACTCGGCGACAGTAGCTCGTCGAAGATAGTGTTCAAGTCTTGCCCGTAGGCATCGATGTATTCCTTTAATATTAAGTTTTGTGTAGTGAGGGTTTGGACTTGGCGTTCGAGTTGGTTTATGCGGTGATGATCCGCCTCTCTCAAGTTGCCCATGTGATGTAAATTGGCCTCCAATTGAGCCATACGGTACTTCATTTGCTCTAGGGTTTGGTGGGAATCAAGATGAACGCTCATCATCCTGACCATCAACTGCATCATGTCTTGACTAGCCATCTAGCGCAAGCAAGAGATCTAAGTTAATTTCGCCAAGATTCTAAGTTCAAATTTGCCAAGATTCTAAGTTCAAATTCGCCAAGATTCTAAGTTCAAATTCGCCAAGATTCTAGGTTCATAGAAGAGATGCAATATGCCAATGCAAATGATGATTTCCCCCCAAAAATAATTTAATGCAATATATATATATATATTTTTTTTCCCATGGGTTTTAAAATAAAGATTTTCCATGGAAATAATACTTAAAATTTAAACTAATAGTCAAAATACTAATAATATTTTAAAAATAATAATGGTTTAAAAATAATACTTTTAAAAATAGTCGGGCTCTGATACCAACTTGTAACACCCCGGTTTTTGGTCACCCAGGTCGGGATGTCACCGCCACATCCCCTAGTAAGACCCGGTTTCTCCGAGCTTACTAAAGAGATGCAAGGCTAGGTATTGCAGTATTTAAAACATTTAAATCATTCAAAATAGCCCATACGATATAATTCGAAAATAATATTAACATAGCGCAGCGGAAATAATTGTTTTAGTATAGTATCGCAGCGGAAAATATAAATAGGGCCGACATGGCCAAAACACGGGTTAAACAGGCCCGCTCATAATATAGTCTAAAGTACGAATTTAAAAGCAAAATAATGTTTCCCAAAATCCCATGCATGAATCGTGCTCACACATGTTCATTCCACATATTCTATAAGAAAATGAGTAAAAACGGTTTTGGTCAGCAAACTTGCTGAGTAAGTTAACACATGCATGATCGCAGGGTTTAAAAGACATTAACTTTAATACTTAAATAAAAGCATGATAATAACATAATATTTAATTTAATCTAACCGATAGCATAATTTATTTCAGGGCTCTATTTAACAACACATTTCGCATGACTTAGAATAATAGCCATAATTTAAATAAAGCATTTAAATAATTTAATTGGACAACAACATAATTTAATTTAATTTATTTAATTTATTATCCCCATTACATCCCCGATTTGGTATTTCAAAGTTTCACGATAGCATCGCGATGTCAACAAGTTTAGCCGGTAGCCCGGCGGCCGCAACCGTATCAGCCATACCCAGTACCACTCCGGAGCCTCGGGAAACCCATGTGGATATTCACGAGAGTGTAGGCTCTATATTTCGCCGTTTAGGCAATATCACATTTCAAGTTTAGCGCGCGGGGTCACCATCGTCCATTAAGGCACGAAGTGAACCAGTTAGGGGGCACCCTGCAGAGCACTCACCCCTAATTTTAATTTATCAAGTTTGTAAGGGGATTTAATTTTAAAAATCTGTCTTTAATTGTATTCATTTAAAAATAATATCTCAACTCATTTCAACCCTAAAGGTTAATTCCATGTTTCAACAAGATTTCAAGATTTTGTTTCCGGTGTAAACCACAGTTTACTCTAAAATTCGTCTAAAATCAGATTTAATTCCAACAATTCCAAAATTTCACATATGACTCAGAAACGTCGAGATCTACAACTTTTGTGTTTTAACTTTTTCAATCCGAGATACCTAAATAGGTCAAAATCACCAATTTTCGCAGAAGAACAATTCTGTCCGAATTTAATGTATCACAGTTTAAAGATTTCGAATTCTACCATAGCAATTCAACTTAAAATTTGATGAAATTTTATAGAGATCATCTTAAGACAATTATCTACGACTTTCATGTTCGGCCAAAGATCTAAAATAGTCTAGATCCTATGTCAAAAACGTGATCAAGATCATTCCTAAGTTCTGTCCAGGATTTCAAGATTTAGATTCAAGCAGTTCGGTTTCGGTTGGTTTTCACATAATAAATCATCTCTAAAAATTCTCAAAACTTTACAGTAGATAGATCTAAGCCTTAGGAACGTTTTTCGTGTCTTAAGTTTTTCCGTTTGAAGTCGTTTTAAGGTTTGGAAAAATTCATCAAATCTGTTGCATCGGTAGAAAGTATGAATTGACAGATTTTCGATTTCTTGTTAATCTTTTAGTTTTGAATGTTTTAATTCATCCCAAAACCATGTAAGAGTTAACTTACAGAGTTGTGAACGTCCGGGATCGTCTATTTCGAAGGCGTTGCTTCCAGTCCACCGTTTTTCCTCTCCGTTCGTCGGGTTCTACGATCTAGATCCAATACAAGGTGTAGAAAGAAAAAGGAGATGATTAGGATTCGTTTTCGAATCGTTTATTGAACAAGGATTGGATCGAGACTTACCACGACTATGGAGATCTAAGAATTTTCGTCCAACAGCGTTCGTCTTGGTTTCGTGCCTCCGACGACTCCGGATTTAGGGTTTCGAATGTGTAGAAAGTTGTAGGGTTTTGTAAAAGTATTCGGAGCTCCTAGGAGGTCTTATTTATAGATATCTAAGACTTAGGGCGTCCAAAATCTGACCTCAAGGGTCTTGGGTCGAGAGACGTTCAACCGAAAGTCGAAAAATCCGCGTTCGGGCGAGAGATTCACGCAACGGGCGAATCTGTCGCGTGGCGCGCCCTATGCCTATGGACCGCGCGGCCACCGCGCCGACTTCGCCTGGACTTCGGTCCGGGCGGGTCGTGCAATCCGTCGTGCTTTTCCGCCTCTCTTTCGGGTTTCTATCCCTCTATGCTCCCGAATTCCGATTTCCGGGGTATCTTCGGGTTTCTACTTTCTCTCTAAATTTTTACTCGGGTCTAATTGGATGTTTGGACTCGAATCCTCGAGTTCATTAGTGTCGGGTTTCGGTGTACAATTTATTTACCTTTAATCCATCCTTTTATTTAATTAAATTCCTTTAATTCCTTTTTAAGTTAAATCTCATTTTCTCATTTCCTTATCTTTATTTTTATTTCTTTATTTGCTGGATTCATTTATTTATTTATGGTATATATATTTTATTTATTATTTATTTATTTAATTATTGTTTTATTTTATGATGGAAAATTCTCGGGTATTACAGTCTACCCTCCTTATGAATCAACTTCGTCCTCGAAGTTGTGTTTCGGCCTTTCTCGTGCTAAGGTCTTTTGTTTTGTTTGTTTTGTTATTTTGTGACTGAACTTAGAATTAAAACTTCCAAGCTGCCTACGTACCCTGTGAAGGGATCAAGCCATAATGTAGTTCAAAAGTTTACCAAAAATGCACGAAAAATAGGTGGTATGACAATGCAGTTCATGTCTGATTGGCGGGTTTTATGTGTGAATTTTGATTTCTTGTTGTCTTCGAAGGGCTGGGTGCAGCAGCACGCACTTAATCTACTCGGTATTATAGCCGATGCTGTTTTGTACAAGTACGTATCGGATGATTTGTGTTTTGTAATATAATAAAATTTATTTTCCCCTCAAAAAATAACTATACTACAAAGTTAAATCAAAGTTACTTGATTTCATTTCTCTTGTTTGTTTGGCATAGAGACTTTAAAGTTGAAAAATAAAACATTTCTCACTTCCCACTTTGGATTCTCTCCTATACAGAGGGAATTTGAGAGAATTGATGATAATGACTTCAATATATAGTGTATAAAAAAAAGGGAAATTAAATATAAATAAATAAATTATATTTTATTATTATTCTTATTTAAAAATGCTGTAAAATAAAATTTTATTATAAAAATATAATATATAGAATTTTATTTTTTAATAATAAAAATATAATATATTAAATAAAATAAAACAAAATAATATTATATTATATTCAAGTAAATATAAAAAATGTTGTAAAAGTTAAACAAAATTATATAATATATAAAAACTAAAAAATCTAAGAGAAAATATAAAGTAATTAAACTAATTTTCACATGAAGTTAAAAATAATTAATATCTGAATTATTTATAATATACTAAATAGAGAATGAAAAATTAATTATACTAATTGAATTATGTTCTGTTATACTATATATATATATAAATGCATATTATATTATATTAAATATAGAAAAATAAGTAAATTAAAAAAATTAAATTGATTCAATATTATTTTTATATTACTAGTCATACCCTCCCGCTTGATGCGCCGGGCTTAAATTAAAACATTGAAAGCAAATATTATAAATGAAAATAATTTCCTATTATCATTACTTAAAAGTGGGAAACATAATTCAAATCGACACACAAAATACTTTTGGCCGCCTGGGGCTTTCTCTATTTGATAGAAAACATGAGTCTTCGAAGATGACTGGACAGGAATTACGGAATGTTAAACAGAGACATATCCAAATTAAACGCGGTAGATACCAGACGGAATATGAAGACGCTGTGGAACAATGACGGTTGCTTGTGTTTTCAATTATCTGACTAAATACATTGGTAGTATTAATTAAATTGAGCTACAAATTGGACTAAATATATTGTTTCTTTTCAATGTTTAATTACTAATAATACTTGTTCACCATAAAAAAAACATTACTAATAATACTTCATTTATTTAAGATAGTCAATATTCAATAATATCAGATCCAATTATATAATGCGTTTGAAAGTGTTAAAGGAAAAAATAATTTGATTTAATTACAAACCAAACAATGGTTATTTATATGATTATGGTACTTACAAATTTAGTATTAAATTTTCGGCCATTATATTTTTCGGAAGAAAAATATATTTTTTTAAAAAAGATTGGAGGGATACTATAAATATTTTTAGTAGAATTGGGCGGGATACTGATAAATCAAAAGAATAAACATAATGAAACTGAAGGAAATAGAATTTTATTGATAAAATGACACCGTGATCACATATACTATTACATTGGATACCTAATCAAAATCTTCTTGAGCTTTGGCCTAACATTCGCAAACCAAAACGTTTATAAATTTACAACATAAGGAATCATTTCTTTTGAAAATACATCAGATACAAACCAAAAAGAAAAATAAATAAATAAATTCTCCATTTGTGATTCTATCAATTCCATCTTAGTTGGTTGAACACTAAAGGGAGTTGAATCATTATAGCCAGTTTTCTTCCACTTAGTTATTGCATCATTCAGTCGCATTTGAATTTGTCTAATCTCAGCCCAAAATTCATCAAAAGCGATGGCAAGCATTCATCTCAACCTTGGCCCTTTCCAGAAATTCCACCGCTATATTCAGAGTTGATAGATCCTCGTTTGTCCATGGAAGTGACCTATTGTGACGAATATCTTTGAGGAATTCCTTAGACTTCTTTCCAAAATCATATTTAGGGGAAAAAAAACGTGGTGCATGCGCTTAAACATGTAACCCAATGAACACTTTCAAAGGAAAAATCTTTATCAGGATTGGAACGAAACATTGTTAAAGCATAATAACAAAAAAGAAAAAATTTTAAAAAAAATAGAAGAAGAATAAGCAATTGCTATAAGAGAAGGAAAGAGCATAAGTAAACCAAATTTATATTTTTCACAATGCAAACCGTGTATTTATAGATAAGTGTGAAGATGGTTAATTTTTATTAATAAATTAAAATTTTAGGCTTTGGTTAGGGTGCAGAGACCCATGTCTCTTGATATACTGTGGCATATCCAAGCCATTGATAAAATGTTGAAAACAATGGCTAAGATTAATACAAAGGGTACTATTGTAATTTCAATATGATCCAAATGATCTCTATTCATTTTTCTCAATTCTCATGCTCGTACTTTTCTCTCCATCATAATCTACTTTTTCTTTTCGGAATTTCTAAAATTTGATAAGTTATTTAGATTACTTGTATCGAGCAGATATATTTTCATATAAAGAACATCAAAATCCGAGTTCGTTTGAGAAAGGTAGAGTCATTTGAAGTTTATTGCGATTTTAAAAAACATAGCCTTTATATTTCAGCGACGGTGGCTTTGCAATTTAGCGACGGGAACTTTACAATTTAGTGACATAGAGTATGCATTTCAGTGCATAGCCTATACAACATAGTTTTTATAACAAACTTCAAATGGCTCTAACTTTTTCAAATGAACTCGGATTTGGACGTTCTTTTATGAAAATTTATCTACTCAACGCAAGGAATTTAAATATCCTATCAAATTTTAGAAATTTCAAAAAGAAAAAGTAGATTATGATGGAGAGAGAAGTACGAGCATGAGGAAGAGGTATTCACACCCTTATAAGGCATACTTCGTTTCCCTCTTCAATCGATGTGGGATGTTACAATCCACCTCCCTAGGGGCCCAGCGTCCCCACTGGCACACCAGTCTGGGGGGAGGGGGAGGTGGCCCAAAGCGGACCATATCTACAAGTGGGTGTGACTGGGACGTTACAGATGGTACCAGAGCCAGACCGCGACCGCGTGCTGTGGCATTCAGGCATCTAGCAGGGTGAAAGATCCACGGGATGTGGATGGTTGAGGCGTCCAAGAATGTGGATGGCCGAAGCGCAACGAGGACGTTGCGATCTTAAGGGGGGAGGAACGTAATACCCCGGGGAATGGCTTAAATGGAGTGAAATAAGCTACTCATATCAATAAGGTACATTTCTTTCTTGATAACCATCCTATAAGAACTCCAAAGTTATGCGTGCTTGCCTTGGGGTAATTCTAGGATGGGTAACCTCCTGAGAAGTCTCCCAGGATGTGCGTGAGTGAGGCCAAAGCACACTGGAAAGAGCTCATGTTGGTTTGTGGGACAGCCTTCACTCTAGGAGCCGGCAACATCTAGAGTAGCACCCTGTCTTTACGAAGATGGGGGTGTTATATTATTTATTTGTAATTTTGAAAATTTGATAATAAATTTAGATTCATTGCGTCGGGTAGGTAGATTTTTATATAAAGAATGTTAAAATCCGAGTTCGTTTGAGAAAGTTAGAGCCATTTGAAGTTCATCGCGATTTTTAGAAACACGGCCTTTAAATTTCAGTGACGGTGGATATGTAATTCAAGATGTAATTCAACCACGGAGGCTTTACAATTCAGCGACGGAGGCTTTAAAATTCAGCAATGGAGGCGTTAGAATTTAGCGACATAGCCTATACAACAAAGTTTATGTGACAAATTTCAAATGGCTATAACTTTCTCAAATGACCTCAGATTTGAACGTTCTTTATATGAAAGTTCATCTAGTCAATGCAAGAAATATGAATATCCTATCAGATTTTAGAAAGTCTAAACATATAAATATCATTTTTTTTAAAACAATGAACATAAGATATCTTTTCTTTTGAAAATCTGGTATTTATCTACTTGGAATTTCCAAAATTTGATGGGAAATTTAGATTCCTTACATCGAGTAGGTAGATTTTCATATAAAGAACGTCAAAATCCGAGTTCGTTTGAGAAAGTTAGAGCCATTTGAAGTTCATTACTATTTTCAGAAACACAACCTTTACATTTCAGCGACAATGACTATGTAATTCAGCGATGAAGCCTTACAATTTAGCGACAAGAGACTTTACAATTCAGTGACATAGCCTATGCATTTCAGCGACGTAGTCTATACAACAAAATTTATATGACAAACTTCAAATGGCTCTAACTTTCTCAAATGAGCTCGGATTTGGACGTTCTTTATATGAAAATCTATCTACTCGATGCAATGAATCTAAATATCCTATCATATTTTAGAAATTCAAAATAAACAAATAGAAAATTGTGATGAATGAAAGACTGATTAGTGAAAGAGATGAATAAAGAAAATTTGTCGATTATTATACCATGAATTGTGTCAAAAGAGAGCTAACTTATGCAAATTTTTATATGATCTTTATTTAAGAATAGAAATCACTAAATTAATTTTTTGAATGATTTTATTACTAAAGATATGATTATTTATGTTTGACAATTCTATCTTTTTTATTTTATAGCAATTGGATATTTTTCTATATCATATCAAAACCTTGTGACGAAGGGACACCAACAACTCTTTATCCTTGCTAAGATCAGCCAAAAGTTTGAACCCCATATCCAGATGTGCTCTATTATTTGAGCTCAAAAGGAAAATACACTTCAAATACATAGATGACAAGTGCCCTTCTCTGATGGACTGATCCAAGATTGTGAAAGCATACTCAATATTGTTATCCCTCCAGTAGTTTTCCTACAATTGAATGCGAAAAAGAATTCATAACCAATAAAAGTAAATGAATTAAATGGGTAAAAATAACAGAGCATATGAAATCAAAAATTGGAATTTATATAATTTAAAGAACAACCATAGCCCTATCCATATCAAGAGTGAGATTTCCATTCAAAACACATCTATCAAAAAATTCTTGTTTTGATCTAATTTGGAAATTGTAAACCCATGATGAAAATTTGTTCATGCAACATCGCCTATAAACCAAGGGATGGGACGTTACTTCGAGGAAACTCTTGCAGCTGGAAAACAATAAAGAAAATAAATATAATATTCAAAAATTAAGAAAAATGTTTAACACACAATACAACCTCAATCCAGCAGAGAACAATTCCTCGACAGAATAAGAAGATACTCTGGAAATTATGTCACCAATTATATCCGATGGCAAGTCCAATATAGTTTTTACCGAATTCATAAGGGGAAGAACGTGACAAATTCTTTTATATTCTACGTTAAATCATACAGTTTAATGTGAGAATCTATTTGTTTAAAAAAGAAAGTAATAAAAACATACCTTGCTCAAAAATCTCAATTTTAGGAAATTGTTATTAACCAAATTGCCAAAATTACAAAATAATATAAACATATATTTACCAATTGAAAACATTCCAAAATAAAAATAAACATATCTTTAATAAATTAATTTATTTCGATATTGCATAAGCATAAATATATAAACATACCCTTTCTAATTTAATTTATTCCAAAATCATATAAAGATATCCTTAATACAAAATTCATTCCAAAATCATATAAGATATCTTTAAACTCGAAAAAAATTAAATAAATATAGTAAAAGGATAATGTTTATAATAAATTACAAAATAATATAAACATATATTTACCTATTGAAAACATTCCAAAATCAAAATAATCATCTTTATTAATATATAAGGATTTGAAAAGTAAAATACTAAAATACTCCTATATAGTGTATTAATAATGTATACATAAACTGCAATGCAACTTTCTCACTTCATTAATTTTGAATTGATTAAAATCAACATCAGTGAAGAACATTCAATGAAAGAGACAAATTAAGAAGAAAGAAATTGGTCTACTCCTGGTTCGGGCAAAGAGAGTTTAAGATGGATTGACAAACTCTCATCCAAGCATATATAATAAAGCAAAAATTTCTTATCATTCACATTAAGATGCAAAAAAAATGAAATCGCATAGCAAAGAAATTGAAACTGAAATGGACATCCAATTTGCTTATAGTTACCAAGACTTTATCAAGACATGACATGGTAGTAAAAACATACTCTAAGAGAACTTCGTTTGTATGCCCTGCCAAATCATACAGAAAACCACATCCAATATGACATTCGAGTAAGAACTTAATGTATACTATTAAAACACTGGATGATACTAGCAACCGCTCTCCTATGTTACCTTTAAGAGCTTTGGAGAATACATTTTAATGGGAACTAAAAATAGAAACAAAAGGGTGAATAGAATTGGTCTGCCAAATTCAGATCATTGCGGATACTAATCATGAATTCACCAAACATTAGCAAGCTTTTATCTAAAATTATAATGATCAAAATCATTCTCAAGGTTACCATGTGAACTATTCCTCTTGTTTTTTTTTTCAATATTTCATCAGTATCCTAAGGGAGCATGACAAGATGAATGGCAATAGCCACATCAGTTTCATTGGGATCGCAAACCATCTTGAAAATTTTTTGAAGAGTTACACCATTATGGGGAAACCATGTAAATCAATGATGGGGAAAATCATACAATACTGAAATCTGTTAAAAACCTGTCTGTTTATTTATGATGAGTAAGGCTGTGGCACCGGCTTCTTCAGCAACATTTGCTTTCGTAACAAAACTGCAATTGCCACCGTGCACCAAGATAACCTCACCTATCACTGCAGAACAGCAGAAGAGCTTAATAATAATCAAAGATATAGGTGTCTACGGCAATAAAGACTAATGTGAGAATCATATGCTTTCTACCGTCTACCCAAATTGGTACCCACAAATCAATATTGGTTTAACCACATGAAATGTGATAGTAATTAACAGTGCGCGGGGAGGGGGCGAGGGAAGAAATTATGGTACCAAAGCAACAACAGAAGTGGATTGGAGCATAAACTAAATCATACAGACATCCTTGCCCTGAAGTAGATATGCAGGATCAGTGCCAAGATGTAAGCTTAATAATAATCAAAGGTATAGGTGTCTACGACAATAAAGACTAATGTGAGAATCACATGCTTTCTGCATGATGGACATTTATTCATTTAGTATATATGCATAGCAGAGAAGAAAAATGAAACCTTGTTCCTTGGTTTACTACAACATTCAGGACGATCAGCAAGAGCTACTTTAATCTGGTTAGCCTGCTTCTCTTTTGATTCCAAGGTGGGACCAAACCGAGCACCAACACCCACAATCTGGTTAGCCCGCTTCTCCTTGCCCTGACGTAGATATGCAGGATCAGTGCCAAGATGTAAATGTAAACATCCATCAACAATTTATGCAGAGTACAAACAGACTGCTTTAGTGTAATGAAATCTAACCACCTAATTATGTTATTCCTCCGTCTCACAATGATCTTGACTTTTGGTTTTATGCTACTATTCACACATATACTTTCATTTAAAATTTTATCATAATTATACAAGTTAAAATATAGCCAAGTGAGATCTTATTAGATTCGTATCGACATGTAGTTTTTAAAATATCGAATTTTTAGAATATTTAGGTGTACCGAATATGAGTTATTATTGTTTAAAATATGTATTGAACTGCGTAAAAAGTGGATTCGTAAGAATTATTATGAGACAGAGGTAGTATAATTATGTCGATAAGATATAGGATAGTTGTAGCTACTATGAATTGTAATATCACAGCCAACGAAAACATTGGATTAATAAAGGTAAAGAAAAAATCTAAATCACTATATATCATTCGACTTCTTTGATGATTCTTAGTTTACGCAATGGCTCTTTCACCATACTTCCTGGGGCGCTATGAGCTTGGCAATGGCTCTTTCACAATATTTCCTGGGGCACTATGAGCTTTCCTCTTTGTTTACTCAAACATCTCTGAAAAAATAAATAGCCAAAAGAACAACCTTTACGCCGTGATGACGAATGACGGAGCGTGGCCGGAGCAGTGTACACATGGAACGGCGGAGAGTGGACAGCAACTGATGGGCAGGCGGATAGTGGCAGAGGGATGGAGGCGCGATTTTGTTTAGGGTTTAAAAGAGTGAGGACTCCAAAATTGAAAAGAATTGAAAAAATAAATAGCCAAAAGAACAACCTTTACCCCGTGATGACGAATGACGGAGCGTGGCCGGAGCAGCGTACACGCAGAACGGCGGAGAGTGGACGGCGACTGATGGGCATGCGGATGGTGGCAGAGGGATGGAGGCGCGATTCCGTTTAGGGTTTAGAAGAGTGAAGACTACAAAATTGAAAAGAATTGAAAAGAGTGGCAAATTTGGAATTTAGTGATTGGATGATTTTTTTTTCTATATCAATAAAGTGGTATTTTTGTAAATAATTAAGTGTGAAAATTTGGCATTTAGGCAGGGAAAAAAAGACTATTTTATACTATAATAAAGATAAAGATATTGAATTCTCTGTTATACCAAACAGGAGAATCAATTCTCTTTCCCTAACTCAATTATTATTCTCTACAATTACATCCTCTCTATCAGTTCTCTGCAATTACATTCTCTGTACCAAACGCAATAGAATATTGTGCTTACCCCAATTAGCTGATGCGATACCACATCATTTCAGAACTTGTATAGCTCTATGAATCTCGGCTGCCTCCCTATCTTCCAATTTTAATATATATATATATATATATATATATATATATATATATATATATACACTAGTCCTCGTTAGGAGCGGGCTACGCCCCTTAGTCGTTATGATATGATTGTTTCAATTACATCTGATAGCCTTCACGATACTAAAATCTAAGAGGAAAAAATGCATTTGTATTTTCAAATATTAGTTTAATGTATGGACAAAACTTGAAGTAAATAAAAAAAAAAATAACTTTTATGGCTCTTTTTATGCAAATCTTATCATTGTCAAATGCAAAACTAAAGATATTTGGAATAAATAAACAAGAAAGTGGGAACCCACCAATGACATTTGAAGTAAATAGAAAAACAACTTAAGATAAAACATATATATAAGGTGACAAAGTAGGTGGTATTTCGAGTAAATACAATACAAATTCAATAGTAAAATGGTCATTTTACATAGCAAACAAAAAACCATTCATACTTAAAGGGTAAAGTGGACATTTTACGTAGCAAATTGAAAACCTTTCATACTTTCAATGGCAAAATCGTCATTTCAGGTGTCAAGCTTGGATTTGATGATAGAATCACATCAACAATTATTAGTCCTGAACCTAACTGAAATTTTACAAAGAAAAATCAATGCAATGAGGAAAATAACATCTCCAAGTATCGATGCAAGGAAAATCAATGCACGACTACAGTTAATAAATTGCGATACCAGAGGAACACTTATAAGAGCAATGACGAGCTGTATAAAAAGATCACCAAGTGGAATTTCCTCCATAAAATGTAGAATTCCTTCCCTACAAAATGGGATTGTTACACACTCTTTTTATATGATACCTGCAAATGAACAAACATTACACATTTATTTATTTAGATGATTTATCAATGACAACAGCTTCATCGAGTACTTCAATTAAATTCAATTTAAAATAGAATGGTAGGTTAGTAAGCACTATTGGGGAAATAACACAAGCAGGGGAAAAAAATTGCCTGGCAGAACTACCTCATTTCCAGAAGTAAAAAATTTAGTAGATAAAAAAAGAATATTGATGAAAAATATAATGAAATAAATGCCAAATGAAATTTGACAATCCAAAAAGATTAGATTTATCATAACCCCGGGAGTGAACGAATAAATTAATTCAAAGAAAATATAAAAATAACAATGATTTTGAATCTATTAAATAATTGTGTGAAAATAGAGTCCAAAATTGTAAGTGACAATCTAATCTAATCAATTCCATCCAACATATTGTCATTATCAAAATTCAAGTATCAATGAGGGAACCTGACATACATGTGTCTGTAACAACCCACTTCCAGAATTCCCCATTGCAACCAATCAAACCTACTGAGAGATCACAAAGATCACAATTTAAACAAGTGAGATCTTAATTTCTTCCCAACCACCAGTTTGCCCATGGTACCTACATCAAATGGCTAAGATACTGAAAGAACTCTCATACCTTATAATTTCAGGGAATCAAGTATTGGTTTTAGCAAATGACCATATCAATCTATAAAAAAAAAAATTTGAGAACAAAGCAGTGCATTCATATCAAGATTGCACACATAAATCCCCAAAATCCATGCTTTTAAAAACAAGTCCATGATCAAAAGAGGCACAACACACTCATTCCGGACATAGAGTTTGCCGATTAGAATTATCTATTGAATTATTCCCAAGTGAATGGAAATGAATACAAGACCGGAGAAACGTGCAACAAACCTGGAAGAGGAAATGGCTTTGCCAGTAGCAAACCTTGAAGAGGAAATGGATTTAGGGGCACACTCATATAAACTGTACAACTCAATTCTGACCAGCAAAATTTATTTAGGCGCATATGCTAAAGTTATTGCTAAAGACAGTGTATGACAAGGAAACACAAAGAATACCTAGGCATAGTAAACATATTGGGCATTGCAGGCTGTATGAGTGATCCGAATGACTCACAGATCCAAAGCTTAGAACTTAATGTATATCATAGCAAAACTGGACCAAAGAATACAGTACAAGTTTTTGGTGATAAATCTATGGAACTCATCTAAAACAAGAACCATACACAACTTAATGTATATTCCCCTTCAAATTACCATAATGGTTCACCTAATGCTCTTCATATTTTATTGCAATTTAGGTTCTCAAATGAAAAGAGTATAGAAGCATGTTTTCAGTCCCTTTTTCCTGTGTTTACACCACAAATATCAGTCAATAGTGCTTTGTCATGAAAAGTATGAGCAGGTTTGAGAAAATTTTTCCCAAAACTATATAACTTCACTCAGAAAAATTCAAATAAAAAATCCAAATCATAATTCCAGTGAATGAATGGGTGAACAGAAAGGTTCAATACTGAGAATGATATTTAAACAAACTAAAATTAGGAATTGCCCCATAAAAAAGGCGTGGTGTCAAAGTAAAGATGAAACCTTTGCCACGATACAAAAAGCCACTTAGAAGAAATGCTCACTGCAAAGTACCAAATCAAAATTTAGAAGCAGAATTCATGCAAATCAAGACTGAATTCAATCTCTTAAAACAATCAAAAAGAGGCTGTATTGGGCTCAAACAATCAAGACTAAAATGTTTTCATGTTTGGAAACAGGTACATACCATATATCTTTTTTAATCTTTCTATTCTCCATCATAAATTAAATATACTCTCACATAACAGTGAACATAACCAAGCAATAGCAATCCAATGAAACAACCAGATGTCTAACCTCAAAATCTTCCGGATATGAAGAATCAGATTGTTCAGTTTCTTCCTTGCCAAGGTTTACAAAAGCATTACCTGCAACATGCATCTTAATAAAAATGAGATGAAATACTGCAATCACAAACAAAAGTTGCAAGATTTGTGAATCACAACACGGTACATCAGCTACTTTAAACTCTAATTATACGCTATTTTCAGATTCAATACACAGAAAAAACACCAATTTACAACCATGAAGTAAAAGGATTTCGCAACACAGAGCACTCACACGGATTCAAAATTTCAAAAGGATTTGAAGTCTTAAATCTGGAACTCACAAACACACTGCTAATATATGGATAATACCCTAGGATCCATAATTATTTCCAAGCTCAAGGTTGAAATTTTTTCAGCATAAGATGGAAGTGGAAAGGAATACAGATGCATGGATACACTAAAATAAGGCTCAAATCAACTAATCTCAAACCTAAAAACTAAACAAACAACAGATTGACAGAAGCCACATACTATAACAATGAGCTCCTACGCCCTATGTTTTGCGAGGTTGATCTCGTACATGACAGGGACAACCAGAACCAGTCTAGAGATAACAACGATCCCCGACGCCCTACGCCCCACATTTTAATCTGCTTTGGCCTACCGGTGAGGGGGATGGGTAAAAACGGAGACGATGAGGCGGGGACGGAACAGAGGGGCCGACCAAAATCAATCAGTGACCTAAGTTCAAATACGATTTACAATGAAGGAAGAAACCAAACTGATGGTTCCCTTACCCCGATTGTGAAGAAATAATTCCACCCGCAATCTCTTCAAAATCTAACCCATAGTCAAATCTCCATATCACATATCATTGAAGGAACAATCATAATGAGAATTAAAATAGTAGACCTGCAACTCCAAAAGCACACATTTGTTACCTTAATCGGGTGTTTGTGAGACGACGAGTAGAATGGCGATTGTGGAGGAGAGCAAGGGCTGGTAGGCGAGGGATGAATCCGCGACGCTGTTGGGAGGCGTCGTGAAGGCAGCGGCGGCGGAAGAGCGATTGCGGATGCGGCGGAAGAGCGACTGCGGAGGCGGGCAAGGGCTGGTAGGTGGGCCAAATCAATTTGTGATTGAAAAAGATGCAGCATAGAAGTTGCACGCTCGGGAAATTGCAGAGGAAGAACGAGGGCACAGCTGGGTGGCGGTCGCTTCGATGTGAAGTGAGTATTGGAGACAGAGCTAGAACGAAGCGTTTCAGTTTGGTTGAGCTTTTCCGCAAAACGCAATGAGGGAAATTGGGTGGCGGAGTAGATTACAGGTTCGGGTAAGGGAAGTTGGACCACGGAACTAAACGACATTTCCTGCACTGTTCGTCGGTGAGCGGGTGACGCCAGGCGCTTCCGACGACGCAGGCAGTTGTTGCCAGGCACGCGTGCGAGGTGGGTGAGGCTGTGCTACTACGACGTGATTTCTAGGGCAATGACAGCGGCAGACCGGGGGTACGACAGGCAACGACGAGTGTGGCAGAGGACACGAAGGAGGCTCGGCGAGGCACCCTATACGCCGGCGGTGCTGGAACAAGCGGTTGCGTGAGAAACACAATGGCGACTCAAGATCGAGGGAGGAACCCTAGGTTGCTACTCGATGCAGACACTGTTCTCTGAAAGCTTGAAATCTGTAAAAGGTGTGAATGAGGGCAAAACCGAGAATTCAGATCGCCATTTACTATTCCATGAACAGTACTGTTCATCCTTGCAACATATTTATATATATTAGATATACACACGGGCATAGCTTGGGTGTTGTTGTAATGCCAAAGCCCAAAAATGATGTTAAGATGGGAAATGATGAGCGCGCAGCAAAAACTATGGGTAACCAATATTGTGTACAATCTTTTGGCGTGCTAATAATAAGTTTTGATCTACCGTCTTAAATTGTAATTTTGCCTCATCAGTTCTCCTTGTATCTATTGCACGTTCTAAGTGGATGAAAAATTGAAGTATGTTGTAATCAACATGTAGGTACCTACCGGTACATTTCAATTAAATTATTATCCACTCCGTACGGTATCACAACAAAAATGCTATCAAGAACATTACTTCTATGCACATAGACATCACTTTCAAACAAGACAATCTATCTTTTGGCCATGGAAGGATTCCATCCTTGTAGAGGTCTTATCCCTCTACAATCCATGAAAAGCTCATAGGCCGAACTACACCCTTTGTCATGTTATACATGAAACAAACATCATGGATGATTGTCTTGCCAAGTTTGCTACTAGCTCCTGACGACTCGGAAGTACTCTGGACCGCCCCGCCCGTCTTAAACCTTGTGTTATTTCATGATGCTGCTAGATCTCATATTATACTCCCTCCGTTTTCCAATAGTTGTAACATTTCGGAATTTGACACTATTCACACACGCACTTTGACTTAAAGTTTTATCATAGTTATACAAGTTAAAATATAGTCAAGTGAGATCTTGTTTGATTCGTCTCGTTGAGTAGTTTTTAAATATCGAACTTTTAGAATTTCTACTTGTACCGAAATTGAATTATTAATGGTTTAAAATGTGCATTGGACTGCGTGCACTGTGGGTCCGTTTCAATTTTTAGAAAAGGGAGGGAGTATTTGTTAATCCTTTTGTAATTACTGTGTTCTGAAAAAAAATAAAATAAAATATCAGCCCAGCACTGGTCTTATATTGGAGCTTTAAATGCAGAAAACTTGTTGCGCTATGACAGAACTTTTACATTGCTGGCCGCTGGGCACACAGTTCCCCGTTTCCCCAAAGCTCTATGGCATGTAATTTGCCGACTGATCCAATTTTCATACTGTATTTGCAAAAACATCCTTTAATACATTAGATGTTGTAATTTGCACCCACAAGTGTATATAGTATATATTTTACTTTTACATCTCCTACGGAGATACACGCAAGGCCGCAGGCAAATCCCTCGTGCGTTTGTATAGATTTGTCCAATTTTGGGGGAAGAAAACATGGGGAAGAAGAGAAAATCCGATGCTACGCGACTGGACGAGGTGGATCGAGGGATGTACACCACTTTCTGCAGCGCGGCCAACTCTCTTTCCCAGCTTTACACCCACGCGATGCACCAGCAGCGCCTCTCTTTCCACGCCGGCGAACGCCACGCATTGGTCTTTCTCTTTTCTCAATCCTTTCTTAATTTTGTGAGCTTTCCGTAATTGGCTGGCTGTTGTGTGGGAACCTGATTGATTTTGAGTTCTTTTAATGAATGAATTGGGGAATTAGGGTTGGTTGATTGAATGATTGTTTCGAATTTTGTTTGTTCTGAAGATGTTTGCTCTTAATTATTGGTGAACGGATTGCTGATTGTCATGGATTGTGCTTGCTGTCTATTCCTAGGCATGGATAGTCAGAAAGTATGTTGTTAAGTGGCAAAATGTTTTTGGAATTCAAAATGCATATTTTCCCAACATTGCTCATCGTTTTGGTTTTGGTATTTCAGGAAAAGCTTCGCAGTTGGGTTTTGAGACAGCAAGAAGAAGGGGTCAGAGTGATGACTGGTGACATTATAGCATATATCCAGGTTCGTCAGTTAACCACAATAAGTTTGTGGTAAGGAAATGTGACATGGATAAAATATGTTAATTAGTGCAATGTATGATTTTTTTTAGTGCTTGATTACAGGTATGTATATTGTGTGTTTGGTTTTGTGGTGTTCTTCATCTGTCCATATTGTGCTACGTCTTCGAGTTGCATTGTCACATAAAGATCTCTTGATAGTGCCAATTTGTCTCTTGGGTTTTCCCGAATGTGTATGTGTTATTCATTTGGATAACTTGTAATTCTGTTGGTTATGTTTGTTTCTGATGTTAAAGTTGTAAAACTGATAGCACTTCAAGCAATTGATTATGCATCTTCGCATAATGTGGTCCTTAACATCAGACCTGAATGGCTGTCTTTGCATTATTAACTTATACTTCCTCGCTTCTTTTTTAAGTGACACAGAGAGGGTTTTGTCACTGTTAATTGAGTAACTTTGATTCGAGTTTTTAATACAATTATATAATATAAAATATAGTCAAGTGGGATCTTGTTGGATTCGTCTATTGCATAGATTTAGAATTTCAAATTTTCATAATTTTTACTTGTGTGCAATTTTTGTTATTGATGATTAAAAATGTGTATTGGATTGCGTGAAATGTGAGTCCGTGGCACTTAAAAGAGAACGGATGTAAGTATTAAAAATTCTGAATGCTATTATTTGTGAACACTCAAAACTTCTTTTGTATGATCCAGACTAATTTTAGTATTTCTTTTTGTCCTTTCTGTAAAAAAGAAGAATATGCTAAGGGCAATTGAATTTTAATGTGGGTTATTTTACTTTATTATTGTTTGAGATGGTGCTTCAACTTTGAAGGGGGCTTATATTTGACGAAATTTATAACTATCATTTTGGCTTGTCAAGTCTTGTAAAATTATCAGTGAGGAAAGTATAGAATGACTGCGTAATTTCATTTCACTATGCTTCCTGCTTGATGAATGAGCTTTTGTTTTCTGAGAAAGTGTTTTTCCCATTGAAACATAACATCTCGTTAATCCTGTTCTCTTCTAGCAAAGTGATATACTGATATATTTTTACTCTATCATATCATATCATATATCATGTTGTTGCTAAAAGGCTAAATGTAAAAGATAATACGAAAGGGTTTTGAGTCAAAACGATAAACTGGAACTTATCTAGAATTCTTGTTATGTACATTAGGTTGAAGCTGCTTATTTCAAATTCAATTTGTTCTCATTTGTTGGCTGGTCTGATCTTTTGGTGTTGTTTAGAAGCCCAACCCCGTTGCACCAAAAACCAAGTTTAATCTTCCAACTTGCTGTGTCTTTTAACAATCTTTTTGTAGAATGAACTTGATTATGGGACCGAGGAACCTGCATCCCCACGGCAGCAACAACCCTCTCAAGCTTTGATGCCATTGCCCAATACCGGATTTCCCACAGCTTCAAATGCATTTGGGCTGATGGCTGCAGGACAAGGTGGGCGTGCCGGGAACTCTGACCAATCCAGGAATTCTGTTTTCTCAAGCGCCCTGTCTAGTCCAGTGCGTCGGACTCTCCAGCACTATCACTTATCTCAGGGGGGATACTCTGCAAACAGTGCCACACGAGGCAATGATAATAGCATCATTAACCAGACCAGGGATGCTAATCCTCCTTGTTCAAACGACACTTCTATGGATATGCATGCCGATAGCCCTGGCCATGATTCTCCTTACTAAAATCGTTGATCATCTTTCTGGATTATGGATCGTCAAAGCAGGGTATGTGGTTAAGGTTTAGGTGGTGGAACTTACAATAGAAAGATGGAATGTAAAGACTAAACAACATGGTTCTTATAGCGTAAGATATGTCGTATTGACATTTCTACTTGGCTTGAATTTATTCTCAGATATATATACATATATATTCATAGTTGCAGTTTCTTTCCATGTTGATTCTAATCTATTACTACATGTTTCTTTTATTTTAATGTCAAATGGCAGGTGCCAAAATATTGATTCCTCTCTCTTTTTCTTTTCTTTTCTTTTTTTTTTTTTCCTTTTCTGATTAACTTGATATTAAAATACTACCTCCGTATCGGAGTGTTGCGCTTTAGCTTTTTACACTATTCAATGCTTAACTTTTGATTCGAATTTTTATCATAGCTATATAAAAAAAATATAGTCATGTGAGATTTTATTAGATTCGTCCAATCTTATGGTTTTAGAATATCAATTTTTTATAATTTTTTCTTATACATAATTTAAGTTATCAATCGTTAAAACTATGTATCGGCATACGTGTTGAAAGAGAATATAACAATTAGAATGAGATGGAGGAAGTACTTAGGATGAAGTAATTTTTCTAATATTTTTTCAACTAATAAAATGACTCATTCGCTCTCTTTAATTATAAGTACCTCTTTTTTTTTTTTTTCCTCACCATTCACTCATAAATGGAGTACCATTACAATCTATTCACAATAATAAAATATTTTATAATGGTGTGGATAAGATAAAATCATACAGGTAGATTTTGGAAGGGGGATGTTATATGTATGTATGTATGAGGAATGAGGATAGCAGTATTGGGCGTGTCACTGATATACAGTATTTGGGTTGGTATTCTCTCGTTATCATTTTATGGACAATAATAAGATCCCCACCGAATTTAAAGCTCTGCTGTCCATAATCCCAGCACAGCACAGCACACACAATTCTTGTGGTTAAATATTGTTCTGCAACCACTCTTGCTGTGCTCTGCCTGCCTGCCTGACTCTGGACCAACTACCTCCTATCCTATTCGGCTATTCCTGCCTGCATTATGGTCATTCTTCTTCGATAATTTCAGGCAACGCGGTCTGCACTTGTGCCAAAGTTGAATCATGTAAGGAACCCTGCAGGCATTTCATGTGCTACCTCGGCTCTCCTTGTCAGGTTCAGGATTCGGATCGATGAACATATGGAACCCATATAGGCGCGGCGTAATAACTCAAATCATTTGCTATTTACCATAAAATGTGCTTCAGATCTTTGGTAGCCCAACACTTGTAATAGTTGATGGAAAGTTAAAACAGAGCTTTCATGCTAATTCATGAACCGCGCAAGTATCCTTGATTTCATTCATCCAAATTATTTCTAGAAATGGTGATCTTTATTCTGCAGAACATAGCTGGTCAGCAACTAACAAGTGATAGTATACATAATACATGTGTTGTTTGTTAACCACAGTTGAGCTTGCCTGCTCAATTTGTTAATTACAACCTCATCAATTGAGCTATATTGAGCTTCTTAACAAGCTTTTAGGTATATAATTCTCATAATCTGTGATGTCTATCAAGTTGTTTTTACAAGAACCCCTTCTTAATATATGAGTTTAATCCAATAGTTGGATCAATTCAAGAAAACCCCACCTGTTTCTCGCTTCTCCTTGTTTCTTTTTTTGCAAGTACTTCATTACAAACTGACTTTTGCCAAATGCTTGAGATTGAATGAGATTACAAATTAAACAAGGTTTGATAGATCAGAGAATTCCACTTGCGTCAATCAAGCTAATGATGACCACACACACGCCATAAGAACTCAAAATAAAATTGATCATTGAATGTCATATCAACCATCACCCCCACTTCCCTAACCACCATGGACCATTACACTCAAATGACGTGTGGACTTGAATCTTCCAAACAAACACAGTATGAAATACTATTAGTACAACATTATTAAATCAAAAACCCTAACCCTGTATGTATTATACATTTTTTTTCTTCACATTGTGTCTTGCAGAATCAAGTATATAATGTTCAAGAAAGTATTATTGGCAAAGTATTGCAAGATTTATGTACACAACGTTGAAACTGCAGGTAGCAGGAGAGATTCATGATCAAGTATTACAATTTCCATGGGGGGGTGGGGAAGAGCACAAATCAAGGAAACAAGAAAATAAAATAAAAAGAAAAAGATCTCTGCAGCACAATAGCAAACCTCAATAATATCACACTCCAAATATATATATATATATATATATATATATATATATATTATAACTCCACATCTTAAAGGATCACCTGATTTAATACATAGTAAAATCATGACTCATAATAGGTGTCCGAAAATTTACTCTTGATCCACTTGAAGCTGTTTCTCAACGAAGATTTGAGCTTACCTTCAACCGCATACATGTTGTAGCTGGCCACCCTTCTTCTCCTCTTCTCCTCAGGATTGTCCACCGGACCGTTGAAGCTGTATGATTTGGACCGATCTTCAAAGCCAAATCGTGCCTCTGCATAGGAAGCAGAGTAATAAGGGAATGATTTGCTCTTTTCCATGATGAATTGAAGAAGAAAAAAGAAGCTATTGACTCACAACCTTAAGGGGTATAAAAAGATTAGTTTTGAGTGTATTTTTATACAATGCAATGGATGAAAGGGGAACTAAACAACACTATATATATGGACCACATGGAGCACAAAGGTGTTGCTCAGATCAAAGTCGAATCTCGAGCTCCATCAAAATTGCCCCACATCGATTGTAAATGCTAAATAACTACAACTAAGCAATTCACTTGTAAATGATATTATTGGGTTTTTATTTTATTTAATTGATATAATAAGATTGTTTAATATCTTTAAATTGGAATCACTTAGCTAGAGTAATCACAGGATAAGAAATTAGTGCGGCTTGCATGGGCCACGATTGTGATTGTGAGCTTGATTTTGAAATGAAAGGTGTGTGGGATAATTCATTTAATCCCCACTATATGCAATGATGGTGATCAACATATATAGATAAAGCCTTTAGTAAAAGAGTGGGAGAGAGTGTGCATTTAGTTAGTGGGATTTTATGTAAATTTTTGTGGAATTAGAATAATTTTTTGATGAAATAAGGGAGACAACAAAGTAATGAATGAGAAATTATTGGTAAGCATGTAGAGCAATGCTTGATTATGGTGGAACATGATTGATAGGGTAGGTGGTTGAACCCATTGAGGTGATGGAGATGACGACTCATCCAACTATCTTGATAAATTCCACTCATGTTTCATATTCAACAACTACACTTATACATTCAACACTGTATTTTCTCTAACAGGAATACTAGATTCTATGGCTTTAACTTGTTAAAAACCTTCACTTTATCACACACACACACACATAAATATTTGAGTTAGAAACAAAGTAGAAGTTAACTTGAGAAGCATAAAGTTCAGTTACATAATTAAATTTCAAATTCAATTATTGGTAAGAAAAAAATATATATATATATGTATAATGTGGGTTGGAACATGTTTGTTCCTTGTGACAACTCAACAATTTCAACAATTAAATTCCAAGTTTACCATACTAGTAGTATGGGAATGTGGAGAGCATAGAAGATGGTGGGTCCAAAACAGTATGTTTAAGTTGCCATTAGGCAACGGGGGTGGGGGCCCCCGTGGCTTAAATGCAGACAAGAATAGTGGGAGAAGAAGCAAAGCTCCACTTTTAAAGCAGGCAAATGGGGTTGTTCCCATTCTTTAATTTATGGGGCCTATCATCCCCCTAGCTATGCATTGCTTGTCCCTTTCTTACAATATATATATAGTCGTCCAATCTATTCCATTGGGTGCTGAATGCTTTGTGAAGATACACATGAAAACAATCAAATAGCTAGGTTGCATTCCCACGTGCAACCATCTTTGCCTTACTATTATTTCCTCAACAATTTTGGTTTTCAAAGCATAAAATGTTCTGCATAAGATGCAAAGAGGTGAAAAGGCCCCAAAGCATCACATGTATAGTTTATGACAAGAACATGGTATGTTGTTTAAGGGATACCTGGAGTTGTATCCACTGCAATAACTTCATCCAGGAAGAATAGAAACATCTATGTTACCTGCTGAGCCCCCACCCCACCCCACCCCACCCCACCCCAACCCGGCAACCCCCATCATATAAGTGTTTTTGAACATTAACTAAGGGCATGTAAGAAATTACCACAACAATATGTGGTTGCAGAATACATAAGCCAAAGCCAGTTTTTCTGCACAAGGAAAAAGATTTAAAAAAGTAAAAATAAAAATTCATGAGCTGGCAATATGCAACGAAGTTTTTGTTGGAGAAAAGAAACGAAGCTAACGTAGAAAGTAGTCATAGCGAGTACTAGGCCTTATACTTATTTGGTTTGGGCCTTCAAAATCCAGTTGGTCGCAGGAATTTACTTTAAATCCAGTAGGTTTGGGCCTTATACTTGTAAGGTTGGGACAATTTTCCTTGTTTAGGACTAACTATGATGACAAGATTCATGGAAATTATTTCAGTATTCTCAATAACATACCGAAACATCTCATAAATCAATTACTATAACTGTAGGGTGATATTCTGTAAGAAATGAACGGTTACAGCAATACAAAAAGAACGTCGAGTCGAGATTGGAACTCTTCCCGCAAGACGTTTATGCCCCGGTAGTGCTTCGGCAACGGCAGAATGTCCCCAAAGGTAAAACGACGAACGTCTCGACGTAGCAGCACCGCAAACGTCGACGACCGGCGAACAAAGCAAAGAACAGAGAGAGTCGGGAAGAGAGGATATGCAGAAAGGTGTTGGAGGAGACGTAACCGACGACGGGTATTGATGGGGCGGTTTCAGCTGGAATTCAAATGATTTTCAACAACTGTTGAAATCAAAGTGGGCTTCAAGGACTGGGCCCGACAAATAAATTTTGTCTAAAAAGATAGACAGACCCAAAGCCCAATTACCAAGATCCAAGTCCACGGGCACAGGCGCGGGCGACGGCGCGCGCGTGTGGGCTTCCCCCGCACTTGACCAACCAGCATTACTTTAATTAATTCTAACACGCAGAACAATATAAACCAATTCAACTCCCACTATTTAAGCAATGTGGGATGCGCCACCTTTAACCACTTTTTAACAACCATTCAAACACACAAACGCAAGCGTTTCAACTAGCCGCACTCAATGACCCACTTCAACCACCTATTTCTCACTCACCCGACAACGGTTTTGAGAAAATAGATACACTACGACAATCTACACAAAATGTAGAATTCGTATACGCTATTTAATTAACCACATTAAATATCGTCATTACGCAAAATGGAGCTCAAAACCCCTTTTTTCCAACATATTCTTTAATTTAAACACTAACTATTTTTCATAGTAGAATGACTTCTGAATTCAGAATTGTAATGAGTCCAGCGTAGTAGTATTAGTTATTACTATTATTTCAACAAATGATTAAGGAAAGATCTATTTACTGAAGTACTCTCTCCGTTTTCATTTTTTTTAAAAAAGAAACAAACAAACAACAACAACAACATTGGCATAGTAGTGGCAGACGTTAATGGGGGCTAATTGGGGGTCGTCGCCCCCAGTTCGAAATTTGCTCTTAATTTTTTATATAGCTACATGTATTTTTGAGCTATGGTATATATAAACCATTTTCTGTGATTCTGCCCCTCCGAACTCGAACTTTTGTCATTAATTTTTATATAGTTGTGTGAATTTTAGCTATAGTAGAATGTATTTTTTTGTAATTTACGCAATAGGGAAGACGAATGGGAAAAATAAGGTACTATATTTTGTTGGTGGGTTTTTTAATATAGACTCGTTTATTCTGTAATCTTATAAAGAAAATATGAAGTAGTAAATTTGGTCCATTATGTAAAGTTGTAACTAGATAGGGGAGCTTGTTTTTTTTTTACCCTAGCGGAAACACCTTTCTATTTAGTATACCGGTTTATGGTATTAGTATTGGTCCTAACCATTACGGTTGAAACATCTTTTTTCTATATTGAAGTTTGTGGCTTTATGTTTTGTAGCAGTGGTCCTACTTGTTTACGACTGCTACTGTTGAAAGATATTGCATGGAAAGTTTGTGTTGAAAATTTGTAGCATTGATCCTACTTGTTTACGGCTGCTACTGTTGAAAGTTTGTGTTTAAGACTCCTATTGGTCCTATCACAATAAGAGATGATTTTCTTAATGACTGCTTAATACTCCTTCCGTTTTGTTATAATTGAAACATATGAACAGTTACTACTATTCATTGAGTAAGTTTAATTCAATTTTTTAACATAGTTATATGAGATAAAATATAATCAAGTGAGATCTTATTGGATTCGTTTAATCGTGTAGTTTTAGAATATCAAATTTTTATAATTTTTAATTTTGTACAATTTAAGATATTATGTGTTAAATATGTGCATTGGATTGCGTGAAAAACATAAGTGTTACATTTTTTTGGAAATTGGGGGAAGTACATTACATTTAAAGAATATATATTTTTGTAAAGATTGAAAATGAAAAAGTTTTACAACGCTTTTAAAATATGACGACTCTTAGATTAGAAGTCGCACCTAATGCAAAAAATAAAATATATATAATGCATTTTCTATATAATTTACTCTCTCCGTCCCATTTGAAAAATCACATTTCTTTTAGGCGCGGTATTTTAGGTAGAATGAGTTATTGTGTTAAAATGGAGTAAATAGTTTATGTGATGTTTATTTGAAGGAGTAAAAATTATCTAAATAAGAAAATGTGACAATTGTAGTAGGACGGACCAAAATAGAAAATTGGACATTTGAAATGGGACGGTGGAAGTATTATTTTATATTTTGCGTCCGCCACTACGCATAGTTATTATTATTAATTGAGTAATTAAAATTCAATTTTTAAGCTACGGCCCCCGATTTCACGAAAAAAAATTAATTTTTAACACAATTATATAAGATAAAATATATTCAAGTAGGATCTTGTTGGATTCGTCACATAGTTTTAAAATATAATGTTTTTTATAATTTTTTCCTTTAATATAATTTAAGATATTAAGCATTAAAAATATATTGCATTGCGTAAAATGCAGTACTATTTCAACTTTTTGAGAGTGGAGGAAGTATATGTTTTTTGCACTTGAGAGACCTTATCATCATGAGGTCGTCGTGCTCAAGAAAAGACGACTGCTATGTGATTTGCTACCCACCTTCAATCATCTCCACATATTTATAATTTATTCATAATTATATTAATGTTAATTGGAAGTTTAATAATAATATACTCCCTCCGTCCCACCCCAAGTGTCCTGTTACTGTTGGGCACGGGAATTAAGGTAGAGTTGGTTTGTGAGTATATGGTGGGGTCCACATAGTTGTTGGATGGGAAAATTATTTCTATTTATAGAAAGAAGACATTTGTAATGGGACATCCAAAAATAGTAAATAGGACATTTGGAATGGGACGGAGGGAGTAATAAATAAACCAATCACTTATGTCCATATATATGTTTACACGCAGTGATAAAGTTTGATGGGATTATGTTAAGTGGTATGTCCCCGCCCCTTTATTATTTTATTTAATTTAAATTTCGATTAATATATATCTTTAACAAAATTCAATATTTTCTCACTAACTTCATCCATGCATGTTGAAGGTTTCAAGCTAGGCTCCCTTTGTAGTGGATTTTGAGTTTTGGCGAGCCGTTTATGGATTTAAATTTGTTTCTTTTTTCTAAAAGAAAAATGCAATATCTTTTGGTTTTCTACTAAAAATAAAAAAAAAAAAAAAAAAAACTCCTCTTTAAAATTATAATTAGTTTGATAGGATTTTGAAGTAAACTTTTATTAAAAAATAAAAATGGGGTGGCCTTAGAATTAAGGATGAAAAATTTAAATCATCTTATGAGACGCTGAAAGACATTTCGTCGACTCATAACCTCATTTTGTTTATTACCGAATTTTATAACCTGGTAGTGAGATTTTTGTAATGTGTGTTTCAGACAGTTTTCGTTAATTTCAACTACATATGGGGAATCGATATATATGATGTAGATTTTCTATAAGAGTTGGATGTGGACACTGCAAGCGTTTATTTAGTGAGTGATGGAATTGTAATGAACGGCAATGTCATGCGTAATAAATAGCTAGAACGGGAAAGCAATGGTTCATACTTTTGATGGAAAAAAGGCTAATATAATCCATTTTTTTTTACAAAAAAGTCAAATCAGTCATTTTTTTATTTTTTGGCCCAATTGGTCCGCTACATATACTAATTACATCCCAATCGTTCCTCCATCCACTAATTATGCCATAATTACATATTTTTGGCCAAATCAGTCCTTTTTTTCTTCAAAAATCTAAATTGGTCCGTTATTAATTTTTGCCCCCTTTCATGCAGTCCAATGCACATTTTAAACCACTAATAACTCAAATTCGATATAAGTAAAAATTCTAAAATTTCGATATTTATAAACTACACGACGTGACAAATCTAGCAAGATCCTACTTGGCTCATTTTAACTTGTATATCTATGTTTAAACTTTAAGTCAAAACAAGTGTATGAATAATAGCAAATTAGATAATGTAATTATTAAAAAAATGGAGGTATTATATCGCATAAAATGGTGTTTCTCCATAAAATGTAGTTATTAAAAAATGTAGTTATTAAAAAATGGATCATCTTTTAGAGTTCGGTGGTTTTTAGTGTTTCTCCATAAAATGAAGACCAATTGCGATATAATTCCTCCATTTTTTAAATAACTACATTGTCTAATTTGCTACTATTCACACACTTGTTTTGACTTAAATTTTAAAAATAGATATACAAATTAAAATGAGCTAAGTAGGATCTTATTAGATTCGTCTTGTCGTGTAGTTTATAAATATCGAAATTTTAGAATTTTTACTTATACCAAATTTGAGTTATTAGTGGTTTTAAATGTGCATTGGACTGCATGGAAGGGGCACAAATTAATAACGGATCAATTTAGATTTTTGAAAAAAAAAAGGGCTGATTTGGCCAAAAATATGTAATTAGGGCATAATTAGTGGATGAAGGACCGATTGGGACGTAATTAGTATATGTAGCGGACCAATTGGGCCAAAAAATAAAAAAAAGACTGATTTGGCTTTTTTGTAAAAATAAAAGACCATATTGGCCTTTTTTTCCTACTTTTGATATAGGACTTGGTTACCGTGCTGAATACAATAAATTCAACATTTATTGAAGTGTTGAATTGTCATTAAAAAAGTAAAAAGTGCTAAATTTGTATTTTCAATATTAATTGGTTTAAAATTTATTCAACACTCTTGAATGGACATTTAATTCATCACTTCAGTAAATACTGAATCATCATATGACCCTATTTATATATTGGTTATGTTTAGGAATAAAAATTAGCATTTAATTTTTAAAATACATATTAAAACAAGGGGTGAATTCGGGACGAATACGGACGGATATGACTCTTCTCGTATCCTATCCTATATTTTTTATCGAATACGAATAGGCCGGATACAAATAAGGATTCGAATATTTTGGGATACGGATATGGGACGGATACATAACGTATATATGACATATTCGGATTTTTACCGATAAAATAGTCGGATAATCTTTTGATTTTTTAAATTGTTTTATAATAATTTTTTTAGAGAAATCAGAAGATATTATGTAAGCTATAAGGACTATTTAAAATTTTCAAGATTATATATTCACTTCAAGACATCCAAATAGTATCACCATAAGATCCACAACAACTTAAATGCAAAGAATGTAATAGTATTGATTTAATTAAGTCTGTTTTGATTTAATTATTATATATGGCTTTCAGGCTTTTGATTATATTTACATATATAATTTATTTATTTTATATTTTATATAATATAATATAATATATATATATATATACGTAGTATTAAATATTTGGATATCCGAATAGAAAATACGGATAATATCCACATGATATTCGGATTTTTTCGGATACGAGTGGATAATCGCAATCCTATATCCGATCCCGTATCCACTTTTAAATATCCGTATCCGTATCCATATTTGCCGGATAGCAAAGTGCGAATTCGGATTCAAATATAGTCGAATACGACATCGGATCGGACGAGAATTATTGTCCCGCTTTCACCTTAATTAAAACTAACCTAAACACCTATAGATAATAATAGTAAACATTAATTTCACTAAATTTTAACTTTCTAAAACACTTTTAATGCTAATCTCCCAGTCTGTTAGCTTTACACGCTTTCAACCTCTAAAAGAAGAAAAAAGGGGGTACTACGCTACGAAGGAGAAGAAAGGTAGGGCCGTAGGGTATCATTGTGTTGACTATAGTGTGTAGGGGCATAGACTATATAGACTTATAGAGGGACACGAGGACGACACAAGACATACGTACATATGGGCAATGGGTTCAACTATGAAGAGCACGTGACGGACCATGTCTGTCTTACCGTGTATATGGCATGCCCCCCTCCCCTTTTTATTTTCTTGTGCAATTTTGGGACGCATGTGACACACTCAACATATACCTCTCCAATTTCATGTTTAACTATTATTTTGTGTATATCGTATACCATTGAATCTAAAACTAATCCCTGGAAAATTCGGTGGATATAGAAGGATGATTGTCTTTCTTAAAGCAGAATTCTCCATACATAAAATCTCGAACTCAAAATATTTGTTTAATTAAACTGCAAGAGCCTCATAGCTATCTGATCGACTGCATTTGGTCATGTTTAACTATTGATAAACATTTCTACTCAAAATTAATTTAATAATTATTTATTGATACCTTCTATCTATATTTTAAAATACAACCATATAGAATTAAAGTATGTAGGCTCCACTCGGTTCACTCTAGTCTAGGAATACAACCTATTTAATAGTTTAATTTTTTTAGGGATTCACCGGTTGGCCCATTGGCTAGCTAGCTACACCACCACCTTATTACTCTATTTACTCTAACATAATTATCTAATTTCTATTTCCAATTATAAAAAAAAATTTAAATTTGGAAAAAGAGAATCACCATGAGTGCGGCTAGGGTTTCACCCGAGCGACACAAGGAAGACTTGAACGGTGATTCTTCTCACCATGCAAGATCGAGATTTTCCTCCTTCAAGGAGGCGCTCAAGGGCAAGGAGGATGAGACGGAGGACGTATGCATGAAAAGAGACTTACTTGCGGAGAAACTCATCACGAGGGTATATGTTGGAGGCGATAAGAGAATACTGAGTTTTGTTGTTAGCGAGGAGTTGGAGGAAGAAATCGGCATGGAGTGGCAGGAGGCCCTGATAGTTAAAACTATGGGCCTTCAGGTTCCATATAAGGTGTTGAAGGAACGCCTGGTTCGGATGTGGAAGTGTGAGGGAGGGTGCGATCTCATTGACGTCGGATATAGCTCCTACGTGGTTCGGTTCTTGAGAGCAGAAGATCGAGATAGGGTCATTAGCGGGGGACCGTGGATGCTTTTCGACCATTATCTACCGATTATGAAGTGGCGGAAGGAATTCGATCCCGCAACGGAAGTAGTGAGTAAGACCATGGTGTGGGCACGTTTGTTGGGACTCTCTGTACAACACTTCAAGGAGGATTTTTTGCAAGCCTTTGCGTCCGATATAGGGGAAGTAGTCAAGTTTGATAAATTTACCTTGGGCTAGAACGCAGTCGGTTTGCGAGAGTGTGTGTGGAACTGGATTTGAACAAGCCTGTCCTGGGGAAGTTTTTGGTGAATGGCAGGTGGATTCACGTGGCGTATGAGGGGCTACATCTCATCTGCGGATCATGCGGGCGTTATGGGCACCTCACACGGGAGTGTAAACATAAAGGGGACGGGGGGGACACAACCCCGACTCAGGACATGGATCGCGACGCTCGGGAGAGACAAAGGAAGGGAAAGGCTAAGATGCATGAGGCGGAACAGGCAGGCAGCCCGGAGGGGGTAGGTGCGCACGTCGATCCTAGGGTTCCCGGGGGGAAGGGGAATGTGCCCCAGGATTTGGAAGAGGGGGTTGGTGCTATGAAGGACGGTGAAGGACTCTCGGGAGAACAGGCGATTGGGGGAGATGTGGGCGAACTCTATGGGAAGTGGATCACGGTGGAACGGAGGAAGCGGAGGCCACAGAATAAGTCGAGGGCTACGAACGGTGAGGCGTATAAGCCAGCTAGGAGTGCTTCTACAGCCAGGGCGGAGAAGGTGGGAGTTTCCAAGGCTGGAAAACCGAAGAAGGATGAGGGGAATGTTGGTAAGAATTCGCAGGATGTGGCATCTCATGGTCAGCTAGTAACGGTCACTAAGAAGGAGAAGGGTAGCGGGCCTGGGTATGTTAGTATTCTCCCCCCGGCTAAGGGGGCTAAAAGAGTTCGTATTGACGAAGATGAGATGGACAACATGAAAGGCGAGAATGCAGACACTGGTCAGTATTAGGCCTTGGAGTGGGGGGAACCTGCGGTCGCTTGTGGGTATAAGAGCGATACGGATTCGAGAGCCGAAAGTTGGGCGGATGCGGTGGAGGAGTAGAGGTGGCTGTGTTTTGGTTCTATACATCCTTATTTTCTCTTATGGATTTTAACGACTTTAAGGTTATGTCATGGAACGTTCAGGGCTTAATGGGTGAGGAATCGCATAAGTGGCTCGCTAATTGCCTTCGGTCCAATCGTCCAGATGTAATATGTCTTATGGAGTCACAAGGGAGGTTTGATAGAGTCCGCATGGTGCTGTGGAGGTTGGGTTACGAGCCTATCCACATTCAAGAAACGGTCGGCAGGGCTGGAGGATTATGGATCCTTAAGGCTAGGTCACGCCAATGTGTATGTTCCATTGTGGACATACGTAATAGGATGATGAGTTTGGAGATGAGAATTCGGGCGTCTGCATGGAGTGTTACATTCATCTATGGGAACCCTAATTATCAGAGGTGGAGATCGGACTGGAAAAATCTCGAACAATTGGCCTTAATTATGGAAGGGTCGTGGCTTGTCATGGGTGATTGGAACGAGATTACATCCGAGGAGGAGGTGAGCGGCTGGGTTTACTTGCCAGAAAGGGCGGCAGAACTTCGGAAAGTGTTGGATACCTGCCATCTCAATACAGTTCCGGCGATTGGCACTATGTTTACATGGGTTAGGCGAGTTGGCAGTGATCAAAGGATCCAGAAAAGGTTAGATAGGGGCTTGGCGAACCTGGCTTGGCAAAATCTGTTTGAGGAAGCTCGGATTCACCATTTGGCACGTCTGGGTTCAGATCACTGTCCACTTTTGTTGTTTTACAATAATCTGTTGGATACAAGGCGGCCTAGGCAGTTTAGATGGGAGGCGGCTTGGGCACGGCATGGTGACTATGGCTCACTCATACAGAAGTGTGCGGACAATAATGTGGGGGGCCTATTCAACGACTTGTTGGTGGATGTGAGCAACCTATCTATCAAGTTCAATGAGGAGGTGTTCGGCAACATCATCGATAGGAAAAAGAAGTTAGAAAGAAGGATAAAGGGGATTGAGAAGAGAATAGAAGTGTGGGATTCGGCCTGGTTGGATCGACTGGAGAAACAGTTAAAGAGAGAACTAGAGGAAGTACTCGTGCAAGAAGAAAGGTTTTGGTATCAGAAATCGCGAGATAAATGGATTAAACTGGGAGATAGGAACACTGCTTATTTTCATGCACGCACCAAAATTCATCGTAAACGGAATAGAATTTATGGGTTGCAATTGGAGGACGGTAATTGGTCAGATAATCAAGTAGCCCTGCAAGCGCATGCATAGGCGTATTTCACCAAGGCATTTGAGGCGAGGCTGACAGTGGAGTTTGGTGGTGACTTACCAGCGCTACCTGCTATAACTGGACAGTGGCGAGAGACGCTTGGCAAGCAGGTTGAAAGGGAGGAAGTGGATCAGGTGAAGAAACAAATGAGGCCGTTTGCGGCGCCTGGGCCTAGGGGTGAGAATATGCCAGACTACCCGACAGGGGCCTATGGCCTTACCTACCGAAGGCCAGGCCAGACCAGGCTTTTTTATAAACAGGCTAGGCTTACGCTAATTTAAAAGCCTATTTAGCTAAATAGGGCTAGGCCAGGCTTAATTAAAAGCCTTTTAGGCCTACCAGGCCGGCCTATTTATCATATTATTAGTCTATTTATGTTTATTACATAGGAATATGTCGTATTTTTAGTATTATATATTATGTAAAAGTAACTATTAATTTGATCTTATATAGATTTTAAAATATTTATGAGTTTTTTTCTCCTATATAAATAGTTCAACCACGCGCGTATATAAATAGTTTTGGATGAAAACTTGGCCAAATGAACAAATTATGTATTCCAACCTTATGATTACATCCGGATATATAAAAAAAATTTAAACTTATATCTAAAATAGGCTTAATCAGGCTTTTAAAAGGCTTAGAAGCTGGCCTTTTTAAATAAATAGGCCAGACTTAGGCCTATAACATAGGCCTATCAAAGGTAATAGGCTAGCTCGCGCCTATGAAAATCGACGTAGGCCCAGGCCGTACAAGCCTAGGCCTAGCCCGGCCTAGCCTATTTCCACCCCTACCTGGGCCAGACGGATTTCCTGCTGAGTTCTATCGGCTGTATTGGGAGCTAATCGGAGCGCCAGTACATAAAATGATGCAGGATGTGTTTGATACCAAATCCTTGCCTACGGATATAGCGAAGGCATATCTAGTACTGTTGCCGAAAGTTGATATTCCTCAATCTTTGTCTCAGTTTAGGCAACTGACGTTGTGTAATGTTTCCTTTAAGTTCATTACCAAGGTGATTGCAAACAGGTTACGCCCATTGTTATGTGAGTACATCGGCCCGTACCAATCCGCCTTTCTCCCGGAAAGGGGGACAAGGGATAATGGCATTCTGGTTCAGGAGCTGGCTTATTCCTTGGAGAGGCGACGCGCAATTTCGAAGGGAGTGATTATTAAGATAGACCTCGCCAAGGCTTATGACTCGGTAGATTGGAATTTTCTGGAGAGGTGCCTCGATGAGATGGATCTTCCTGGGGGATTAAAGGATGTCACCATGTTATGTGTTAGAACTTCGTCCTTTTCTGTGTTGTGGAATGGTTCGCCACTGGATACAATCCAGTCGGGTCGAGGGCTATGCCAGGGCGATCTGTTGTCGCCTTATCTTTTTGTGATAGTTATGGAAAAATTATCGAGGATGATTATGGAGGAGGTTGATGTCGGGGTTCGGAGGCTGATTAGGAGTAGGCCGAATGGGGTTTCGGTATCTCACGTTATGTTCGCAGACGATCTCATTTTATGCTCGGAGTTAGATGAGGCCAGCATTTTATGTATGGGGACAGTCATGAGGAGATTTGGAGATCATTCCGGCCTAAGAATGAATTGTGAGAAATCAACGGCCATTGTCTCCCGTACAGCAAACGACGTGGAGAGGGGCTAGATTGACGCCATTTGGGAGTTAATATTTCACCATCCTTGGGGAAATATTTAGGGTTTCCAGTGATTCAAGGCAGGATGAAGATGTCTCACTTCGATGCAGTGTTGCGGGGGCTGGATGCGCGGCTGTCTGGGTGGGCGGCTCAGTTGCTTAATAGAGCGGGAGCGGGAAGGGTTACGCTCGCACGTTCGGTGTTGGCAGCCTTGCCAACGTATTGCATGCAAGTCCATCTTCTTCCTATGGGTCTATGCAAGTGTATAGATCAAAAGATTAATAGGTGGATTTGGAAAGGATCTACTGGAAAGGGCATCCATTTGGTGTCCTGGGACAAAACTACCAAGCCTAAGAGGGTAGGGGGGCTGGGGTTACGCCAAGCAAAGCATATGAACTTGGCCCTCCTAGGCAAGCAACTTGGTGAGTATATGCAAAACAAGGACAAATTATGGGTGCAATGGATGAGGAGTAAGTATGGTGGCGGGGCTGGAGAGTTTCCACAGTCACATGGCCAGGGGACGCGGATATGGAGGTCCCTGGTTAAAGTAACCTAGGTGTTTATAGAAGCTTTTGGAGTTCGGGTTGGTAACGGAAGTAGTTCTTTGTGGTATTCGGCTTGGTGGAAGGGGACATGTCTGGGGCCGCTTATGCCTTTTGTTCACTACAACGATGTGGAATTAAAAATTAAGGATGTTATAGAGGATGGTAGGTGGGTTCTAAATCGCCTATATACGTGGGTGCCGAGTGAATTGAAAAGAGATATTGAGGGTTCACCTTGCCCATTCTTGGTGGAGGACGCGGCGGATGTGGTGAATTGGAGGCTGACTACAGCTGGGGAGTATAGTGTGAGGTCGGCATACATTTGGCTTTGGGGTACTTCGGATGAAGCAACGGGTTGGAGCTGGTTATGGAGGTCGGGGATTCCGGAAAAAATAGGGCATGTTTTTTGGCTTGTCGCGCATGGATCCCTTGCTACCAACTCTGTCAGATATCATCGGAACATGACTCAATCTCCCTTGTGTTCGATTTGCGGTGATTTGGAAGAGGATTGGAAACATGCATTGTTCGAGTGTGCATGGGCAGCAGCCGTCTGGAGGGACTTAGGGGTTACGGACGTGCGTCAAATCCCTCTCCTTGCGCAGTCGGAAATTAGACATTGGCTACAATTCATGGTTGAGTCTTGGAAGTCTAGTTTGTGGCTGGCGTGTGGATTATTTGGATGGAACGGAATGGTCGGATTTTTAAGGGGAGGGAGGTGTCTAAGCGGCGCCTGGTGGCTGCTGCGGATGGGCTCCGCCAGAAATTGGAGGAGGTGGATCCTGGTGGGGGGGGGGGGGGGGAGGTGGGCATGCTGGCAGATTGGTTAGGTGGATGGAAGGGGTTGCAGATGGAGTAGTGGTGCATTCGGATGCTAGCATCCAGAAGGAGGTCAGCCGGGGCGGCTTTGCAGCTCTGTGCCGCTCTATTGAAGGCGATTGGAAGAGGGCAGTAGGAGGTAGTGTTGGTGCGCGAGACATTCTCGAGTTAGAGATTTATGGCACTTGGAAGGGCTTGCAGTTGGTGCTTAGCATGAACGAGAGGAGAGTCACTTGTTATACGGATTCTCTAGAAGCTTATAGGCTAGTCAAGACTTTGCATAAGACGAGTCATCGATTTTGGCCATTGGTCAAGGCGATCCGGCAGTGTGGTGATACCATGGAAAGGTGCGAATTTAGGCATGTATACAGAGAAGGGAATAAAGTCGCGGATGCCTTGGCGAAAGTTGCTTGTGGGAAGAACATTTCTTCACTACATGGGCGTTTCTTCCGGATCCGGTGCTTGAGCTGTTGCATGAAGATAAAGTAGGGGATGGAGTTGTGAGGATTTAGATGCTGCAGTATGCAGGGAGTTCGACCCTCCTCTTGTTTTTGGTCGTTTTTTCGTTTTTTTTCTTCTTTTCTTTTTAGCAGCCGATGAGGCATTGTTTACCAAAAAAAAAAATTTATTTCCAATTATTTCACTTTTTCTCAATCATTACAATTCATACAAGCATCAAATGTATGTGATGCATTCTTATTTTTTCGATAATTGGAAGGGTTTAATTTGTATCCATTTATTATGAATTTTTGGATACATGCACTACTAGAAAAAATTCGGATTCGGTCGCTAAAATTGTAGTAGCTAACGAGTTTCGGTTGCTAAAACTATGGTCGCTAAAGAGTTTTGGGCGTTAAGCCCTTTAGCGACCGAATTTTACCAAATTTTTTCGTTCACTAAAACAGAAATTTTTTGTAATGACGCACACTTATATATATGATCAAATATATTTTTAAATAAACATATAGGATAAATGAACCTTTTTTTTTTCTACATAAATTACGACCGAGCTCTCTATATTATTATATCCGTTGAAGTACATGGTAATGCTTGGCTTCATGGAATAAAAATCTCGACAATTTACCCACACTTTTTACCTCACGCATGTCACGTTATTTGCCCATAAATACGGTTTGTTGAGATGGCTTAATTGATCGATGAACGATATATATACACGTCTATGAACTATAGTTGTTCCTACCATGTCGTAGTATTTGCAAATTTTAAAAATTAAGAACGCCCACAGAATGGATGGCTACTATGGATGGATGGCTAGCTTTGTTAAAAACAATACAATGTTTTGAACATATATAATTAATAGAAAGATAAGTGCCAAAATGTGTCATGTTTATGTGGTTTGTGCATAGGATGTCGATACATGAATGTTAGACTAGGTTTATTAGGGTCAACTTAGGAAGAAGTGAGGATGTCTGGTGTGATGAGACAATGGAAGCCCACAAGGCCACAGGCCACACAATAATAAAGAAGCTAGCTAGAAACCGCGTTCGGCAAATTAATGAAATTAAAGCACAAGAAAATAGAAATGATCATATATATTACATATCATTATCGATCGAGTGCCTGAATTGATGCATACATATATGTATGTATGTTTGATTATTACTCGATGAGATGTCTCCCTCATGACAACGAGTTAAACTTATTGTGTTGCCTTATCCTGGTTAGGGCAATCCTGTATTCCTTGTCCCTCTGTACGTCTTGCTTCATAAATTACCCCTTACACTTGCTTACCCATATCCTCATTCATATCTACACTCTACACTGTGTTCATTGCTCAAACACTATCGCATGCAATTTATTAATGAACAGATTCATATTAAAATCATGTTATGACATCACCTTTATAAACGTCAACAAAATCATTCACGACATTACATAATCATGTTATGACATCACCTTTATAAACATCAAAAAAATCATTCAGGACATCACATAATCACCTTGGCATCGTAAAAAAACCCTTCAGTAATCACGGATTATATAGGTGCAGATTCTGCAGGTAGATAAAAACGTGTGTGGTTCAGTAATAGAGACAGCAACTTGATAACTTTCCACTTCGCAAACGTGCAGTAGTTTGCTAGCTGGAAATTGTGCACTGTGTTTGATATTTTATTGATTTTATTTATTTATTTTTTAAAATCAATTACTACATTATTTGTGCATGCCCAATATACATATGTATCTGATCATCCAATTAGCTAGCAAATTCATTATTAGTTACAATAGTTCTGTGACAAATTAAAGGAACGGTCATTGTAGATCGTAGAACCATGATCAAATATAGCTATCAGAAAATAGTTTTGTAGTATTGATTCACTACACCAAAGTGACAAACCAAGCATATGATGGGTCTTTATATCATCTACAGTACTTCATGCATATTTAAAGCTTCACATTAAAATGTTCAAGAACTCGATTCGTACAATTATAATTTGATGTTTCCATTGTAAATTAGTAATTGAGGTATAAATTATTAATTAACTAAGTTTGAAGTCTAGATTAATTAGTAATTGGATTAATAAGTAATTGGATTATTAATTAACTAAGTTTGAAGTCTAAATAATTAGATTAATAAGCTTCACATACTTCCTCCGTCTCGCAATGAAGTTTACGTTTGGTAATGTACTACTATTCACACATAGGCTTTCACTTAAAGTTTTACTATAGTTATACAGGTTAAAATATAGCAAACTGGGATCTTATTAGATTCATCTCGTGTAATTTTTAAATATCAAACTTTTATGATTTTTATTTGTACCGAACTTGAGTTATTAATGGTTTAAAATATTTATTGAACTGCGTGAAAATTGAGTATGCAAGCAACATTATGAGATGGAGGTAGTATATAATAGTATAAGGAAGCTCTCGTTTTGTGATATTCCCATTTCCCCAATATATGTCAAATTATACAATACTAACTAAAACTCTACGTGGGTATTTCCGCCAGATAGGGTCATCCAATTGCTTCATGAAGATCGTTTCGGCCATGGAGTTTTGAGGATCAAGTAGTTCTGGTTATTGGTCTCCTTCTTTATTTGTTTTGGTTTTTTGGTTTGTTCTTTATTTTTCATTTTTTTTATTTTTTTCTAGCCGCCAATGAAGCATTGTTCACCAATAAAAAAACTAAAACTAGTTGGCAATTAATAAATTGATATTTCCTAATTCATTGTGTGATAAAAATACAAAGGCTTAAGAAAACACAAAAATAAAGCCAAAGTATAACCTATGTTTGGATGGGTTTTTCTAAAGTGTTGTTGACTTTTACTGGTAGAAAATAAATGTTTTCTAATAATTTTAAGAGTTAATAAACATTTTAGGCCACTAGAAGGCATGATTTACACATTTGTACCATGATAAAATAAATTTCCAATTTCAGGTTATTAGAAACCAGTTTTGACCATTAAGGCCATTTGGACTTTTCAAATTACCTTTCAAATTACCATTGACCCCACCAACTTTTGATTTATTACACTTTGACACCATCAAGTTGACCTACCAACTTTTGTCTTTTTACACTTTGACCCCTAACTTTAGATTTTTCATTAAATTAAATCCAATGACCGCACATCATGCTTTCGATAATTAAATTAAGCACTAAACTTCATACCTTGGGTTTGACTGCCTTGTTGCCGGGTTTTCTAAGCTCCGGAATTTTACGGAGTTCTTCCAACCATGCAGCCGGGACCGATGGTTCACCGTTTCTTGGCTCCTTCAACAACAAACAACACAGTCCTATTTCGTTTCCTACCTTAGGACGTATCAAGATATGGGTACAAGGTTTTAACTATATTATCGGGATATTTGGAATATTTGAAAGCCTGGATTTTACTGAAAAATATTAAAAATATTATTCAAACATAATTTCCCCTAATGGAGAAGACAGACACTTAGTTCCTCATGAAGGATACAAGACTCTTGGGGAAATACCCCATACTTTTACAGACTCGAAAGAAAATTTGCAAAAATAGAAATATTACAAATATTTTGAAGAGTTGGGAGGATTTTCGATGTCTTCCATCTGCTTCAATCCCTTCTATTTATAGGCGTTCGCGGACTTCAGCTACGGACTTCAAACAAACTCTAATTTCTTGTGACAAACGCAGTAACATCACTTGCTTTGGATTCCAGCCTACATTATTCTGCCAGAATTATTGCTAGTGGGCTCCTTTGTCAACTCATCACATGTGCTTGCCAACTGCCCCTCTCTACTTTATTGGTCATTTATGGTGGGATCCTGCTGACACCTCTTTTTCTCTTACATCCAGCTGTTCTCACTTGGGTTTGTGAAAGTTTTTTTAGATGTTTCTTCCCTTTATCCTGTTCAGATCCGGAATTCTTTTGGGTTATCGGAATCTTTGTACCGAATTGGGGTTTTTCCTATTCCGCGCAACATGGGTATATGTGATTATCCCACTGGCCAACATGCATCATGTTGCATGCCTTTCTTCTGGTAGACTCAGTCGCTGGTAACTTATTTTCCCATATGAGTAACCTCTTCTTTTCAAAAGAGGTTTCCGCAAACTATGTATTTTTTCCTGTTAAAGAATTAACCAGGAACGATCCATTTAAATTATTTGAAAATATTTTAAACGGATATTTAACATTTTCCATCTCGGTGAGGCAGACCCAGAATCCCCATACTCGTCTGGTGGAGATCTCGTCTTCACTAATGGAATATACCAATGGTGCTTTCTCATCAGTGGACTTGACTTTGTTGAAAGCTATCATATCAGGTCTTTGTAATTTAATAAAATGAAAGACTGGATAAGAATCTTTCCCAATGATTTCTAGGCCGCTGATATGAATTTAAGCTCCAGAATATCTCCTCTTTGCAGGTGCGGGTTGTTCTGTCATAATTCATGCACCGCGCTGCTTATCCATCCCGAAAGTTTTTTTTATTTCTGGAAACCCTGGTGATATAGTATGAACCGATGCTAATGCTCCAATATCATACCATTTTCGAACCTCTTATGGCTTCGATCCCTCGAGCATCCACACCATATTGTATCTTCCGGATGTTTCAATCACTGTTATGCTGGGGTTAATTACCCTTTTGGAAACCAGTTATTCCCATTTTCTTTGGTAGTCGAGCCAGGCTGTGGAAATGACCTTCTCCTCTGAATTAACGTTAGAGGTGTCTGTCATTGGCCTAAGGTAAATTTCTTCCTCTTTTACCCCAGAGGCAGTGGGTTGCCTTGAGCTTTCGGAAATGTGACTTTCCTCTTGCTCAATATTTTCCATTTTACCGGTGTCCGGTAATGATTCCTTTGAAGCAGTACTTGAATCGCTTTTTCGTACGTGACCAGTTTTGTTTGCTGTGCATGTTTCTCTTTGTTAACCAGGGAAGCCGACGCCTTTCTGATTGGCTCGAGTACTGATTCCCATAGCATTTTCATTGCTATACGGGAGGTTCATATATCATTGCGGACCATGTCCACATCGCTCTGTTGTATTTGGCCAACTGCTCTTGCATTGATATCCAGCTGTCCAAAATGCTTTGATAGCTCCTCTAGGTTTTCTCTGAGGTGCCTGAATCTCGTAATGATGGAATCAGCTTCGAATGCTTCAATCTCTCGTCAAGAAATCTGCAAGAATATTTTCATGAGATTTTATAACATCAATATCATAAGTATAATATTGACATTCAGCTTGCCATCTGATAATACAAGTTTTTTCAATTTTTGATTCAAGTTTATTTTTTAGAAAAGCTCTAACATTAGTATTATCAACTTTTAATATAAATTTCCTTGCAAGTAAGAATAAAGATCATTTTCTAAATGTTTTTCATACTGCAAAGAATTCTTTTCAGTGATGTGCCAAAGTTTGGCTTATTGTTCAGTGAACAACCCTCCTATATATCTACAGGGTTCTTGCCCCGTAGTTATTTTTCTCATAAGCACTCATGCCCATCGAAAATCATTGGGGTCTGTACAGACTACCAACTCATCCTCGTCTTGAGGTATCGCGAGTTTTGGCAAGCTGTTACAGACTTGCTTTAGTTCGCGAATTCTCTGTATATGAATTTCTTCCCATTTCCATCTAGAGCTTTCAATCTCTTTCAGGAGTGGTCTAAAATCCTTTCTATATTTTGCAAGGCCTTTAATAAACATTTCTGCAAAATTTACAACTCCCAGGAAACTCTGAAGTTGTTTCTTATCCTTTAATATCAGGAAAATTGCGGATTTTCTCCACAATGTGTTCCTGTAACTCTATCCCTACTTCATCAATTTAAACTCCTAAGAATTCAATTTTGTTAGCAGCGATTGTAGCCTTTTTCTCAGAGAGAACAAGGCCTTCCATGTGACATGCATCTGAAAATATTTCAAGATGTTTAACATGCTCTTTAATATTTTGAGTTGCAATCAGAATGTCATCAACATAGACGAACATAAACTCTAGAGAATCTTTAAATGGATTATCCATCTTTCTTTGGAATATCTGGGGGCATTAGAAAGCCCCATTCGCATAACATTCCAAATATATTGTCCTTGCGGGGTGGAAAAAGATGTGAATTTCTTCGACTCATTTTCCATCTTAATCTGATAGAAACCAGATCTGCAATCAAATTTAGAAAATACTTTAGCACATTTGATGCAATCAATTAAGTGTTCTCTACTTGGAATGTAACCATCAAACTGTATTATTTTATTAATACCTTCTTAATTTATTATCAACCTGGGTTTACCTCTTTTATTTCACCATGGTTTCTTACCAAGAATCCAGGGTTGCTATAAGCTGAGACTCCAGGCTCGATGAGTTTAAGATCGATATGCTCCTTGATAATTTGTTGCATATCTTTCTTATCATGCATATTCATTAAGATGGGTTTATATTGAACATACTCATATTTATATTGTTCTTTTACCTGTAGAGTAGCTTTGATCTTATTTTTATCCCACCATGCCAGAGTATCCTCGTTAAAGTTTCTCAGGATTAGTCTTTTGACATATTCGAGGGACAATTTAATTTCCTCATCAATGTCTAATGAAGTTATATTTAATGACTTCATTTCCTGCATTGCTTCTTTGAGGTTTATAATTTCCTCAACAGATGTATCATCAAATCTTTATTGTCTCAAAGACAACAAAGTCTTTCCAAACTTCCTTTTATCCTGCAGTTTTGGATGGGTTAGTTTGGCATCATTATCACCACGTTTGATGCGAAATATTATAGGCATTATCCGATTGAATGCATTTTCCCTTTGCAATACATGTATCTCATTTCCACAACTTGTGGTAAATATTAACAAATTTCTTTTGTTATCTTGAACATATTTTGTAAAGGTTTGTATAAAATTGTTACCTAACAAAATATCTGCCCCTGTATCATGAAAGTAAATAGGAGGTATTTTTACCTTGAACCAAGGCATACCAAATGCTCCTCCAATCATGATATTAGCTTGTCGAATACCCTTATTGAGTACTAAGATTTTTTCGGAAAAATCTCTTCCTGCAATAGTTGGTAATGATTCCATAGCGTCGCTAAGAAAAACTCCTGGTTTTGCTGTGCAGATACCTGATCCTGAATCAATATAAGCTGCAAAATATTCTGAATTATATTATTCATATATTATCCCTACTGAGATATAAATGGAAATTGGACTTGTCATTTGATTCTGATGGTATGACCCTTCAGATTAAATTCTATTCCATTATCCTTTCTTACCGATGGTTTATCACTTTCGAGAAAACTTAATCCCAAAATCATAACACCATTGTCTTTTCCGGCGGTGCCCAGGATTCTGATTTCGTGACCTGCAATTTCAATTGTGCCTTCATTGGTTCCAATTGATGGCTGCTGCAAGTAATATAAGTCATCACATGTAAAATGATTAATCTTTTCTGTGATGTCAATATAACTCGTATCTCTTTCCATCCTTCAGGGCATTTAATCTTTATGTTATGTACCCCAATGGACTGAGGAGTTAAATCTTTGATGAACTATTTTCCTTTATATGCCATAATTCTGTCTTCCGAAAAAGACATACGGCTTGCATACTCAATTTTAGCATTTGTTGATCTGTCTAGAACTGGGATGATCTCTTATTTGTATGTCTACTCCTCATAACCTTGGAATCTGGTAAGATTTGGAGTCATGACTTTGGCAAATTCCTTAAAAACTCTAGGGATTTCTATATACCTTTTCCTAAGAAATAAGTCAGAATGATGACTATTGGAAAGTGCATAAGAAATTCTATAAGTTATAGAATATGGTCGGTTCCCTTCTTTTATTAGATCTTTTCTTTTGAAATCCTGATGAAAGGTTAGCACTCTGCTAAAATCTTGGTCGGCTAAGTTATAGGAAATTCTGGGATGAATGTCAAACATTAGCTTCCCTGCATATAAATATCTTACCACAGGTCCCAAGAAGACCATTTCTAAGGTTATTGATTCTTCTATCAGTAACTGATAGATTTAGTTCAGAATCAATACCTTATTTGAAAGTTGCTTTAATTACTACTTCAATGGCTCCTATGTGGATCCGTTTCATAGTAATGACAATTTCTTCTTTTATCCTGCTTAATTCCACAAGAATTTCTTCTTTAGGAATTAATTGTATATCCATAACATTACAAGTAAGTTCATAGGAATTGCAAACTCACCTGCACTTACCTTGTAGATAATGTTATGTCTTCTCTGATTGAGACCCATTTGATTGAGAACTTGTCCAATCCCACCAATTCTAAATCCGTCATATGGGCTGAGGTTGGAATCTTGTCGTATTATTCTTTCCATTGTTCGATTCGAGATCGCCATCCTTGAAAAGAATCCAGGTTTTCAGTGGTCTGAATCCTGTCCTTTTCACTCAGACTCATATTCAGAGATATCAATTTTCAAGCACATTGGGTGTCATTTATATAATGAAAAATTAAGTATATTGAGAAAGGACTAAAGTAAATAAAGTCAAATTTTCTTGGGGTTTAAATGAAAGAAAGGAAAAGTTGTTGGAATCATTTATTAATTTCAAATTGGTCCTTTGGCTTCATTTCATTCAAATTGTGTTTCTAATGGCCTAATTCAACTTATGACCTAAAAGTGGAATAGACTCTTTCTAATGGCTATTTTTATTCATTAACCCTAATTTTAAATATATCTGAAAAGTTATAACATTTCTACTGGCGAGATCTAAAAATTTTAACTTATTCTTGTGATCTAAAAGTTTCTAGAAAACAAACTTTTACCTTATATATGTCACTCTGCCATTTTTTAAAAAAACAAATTTATTTAAAAGATATAAAGCAAGTAAACCTCTCAACTATGTTGCTTCAATCACAAGAATATATATATGTAGGTGATGCATGGATATGTCGCTTTATCTTATATACCACATGTATCTTAAAAGTGGTCTAACTAAGGTGAAGCAAAACTAACCAATTATGTTGAGCAAGGAATTGTCACATCTCGCAACCATATATTGAAATGTATCAACCATCTCGAAAAGCTTCAATATATATCCATATACATCTAATACGACGTCGTACCAACAACCTGCATGTTCTATCATTCACAACGTTTGATGGTACTACCAATATTCCATGACAACCTACCAAATATTGTTAAAGATGAACATCATATGTCATAAAGTGGCGTTAAACAATAATAGTACTAAGAGTTTAAACAAATCACACCAATAAGAATACTAAGAGCATCATGCTCCCAAATGCAATATAGTATATCATTGCCAAGGCTATTATTTGAAACACTAAATTCTCTTAAGGTAAGGTAAAAGATATACTTCATGCTAGTACCAATTTACAATATTCATGTCCTCAGCCATACAAAGAGATTAATGATCAACTAAAAACAAGACACGCCAATTAGAAAACTGCATTCTGCTAGAACTAGTGCATGTCGTAGTTCTGAAAAGGGATACTGAACTTTGGCAAATGTAGTTTACAAGTCAAAAGTGTAAGCAATAAAAATTTGTATAAAGAATAATATACTTTAACCTTAATTCATAAAAAATAATAAATGCGCATATAGTACTTGATAAGTATTACATGCATTGGTACCTTCTACTTAATTTTGTTTGCGAACTGAATCAACTTCTACTGAAGTGCTGAAGAAGTATTTTGTAGGCACTGTTTTATCTTATATTTACTATAATAAATTTAGTTTGCGAGCTGAATCAACTTTTACTGAAGTGCTTTCTGTATGTGCTTAATAAGTGTTTTTTGCATGTGTGGGGTGTGTTTTTTTATAGAACTCGGTCACCATTAAATAACCAGCGCATACTCAATAAATTAGCAATTACATGAGCTGTATGTAATACTATAGTGTATGAATTGATTAATTAAGCAAATAAGAAAATTAATTAATTAATGAATGGGACGTAAAATGAGATGGTGCAGGTGGGAACTGGGAATACAGAAGGGAAGACATAGATAGGGACATGATGACCCCATTCAGTCTCCAGTTGTATATATGTATCTTGCCTTTTGTGACATGAAATTGCAATCAATTCAACACCAACATTTCCATTAATTAATAATGCATGTTTGGCACCACCTGCAGTGCTGTATTACTATGAAATTAACCACTGCTTTTAATTTGAACCCTCATCTCTTTTTCATTCTATATAGTAGTACTACATAAATAAATACCTTTAATCCACAAACTTAATTAATATTCATTCATCTATCTGCCTAGGTTTTCTGAACATGGCTGCTGTCCCTGCCCATGCCCATGCCCATGCCCGCCACCACCGTCTTCTAATTTTTCTCGCTTTTTTCTTCATCCTTATTACCACACAAGGTTATTACATGCCACATGTTTTGGTTGTTTATATATATATATATATATATATATATATATATATATATAGTTTATCTCTGTTTTGTAATGGGGGAACTAAACAAGATCCAATTTTGATGCAGCGAGAAGCGTAAAAGGAGGGAAAACGACGAGCACTGGCGATCATGAGGCTCCAATTGGTAATGGGAATGTTGAGAAGTCAAGTAAAGAATTGCATATAGGTGCAGCTGTAAAAAAGGTAGAGAATAGTGATGAAGAGGAATTAGCAATGATGGATTATAGTCCTGCAAGAAGGAAAACCCCGATTCACAACTAGCCAAAACGCGATGATCCACAAGTATATATATATATATATATATATATATACTATACATGTGTTAATATATATGGACTATGGATAGGATTGTGTGTTAAAGTTTAACTGATATGATATGATGATTTCTGCAGTAGGAATATATATGAATATATACCTTAGTTAAGCTTCACAAGTGTTTCCATGTATGACTGGTTTATCATTGGAAAGTTATAATTTTGTATAGTGGTAATTTTTATACATGTACAAAAGGGTTAGCAATGACTTGATCTTGGTGGAACCAATTATGCTATACATTATTGGATTTGGGAATTGGGATAGTTTCTGGCTTTCTGCTGTGTCTGAATCTTGCCTAGGAGCTTTTATGGACCCATCAATACATATACCCTACAAGGTCTAGTCCAATGAGAGACATGAATTTGTCTTGTCCATACTGAAACTGAGTTGGAGCATTGAGCTGAATTACAATTTCTTTAAGGTTCTGATATCATATACGGATGAGCTAGTGAGATGAAAAGTTGTATTCATTTAATTGTTATTGTTATATATACAACTCCTGGAACAGATTCACCAAATATATATGTAATCAGTTACGACGAACCTATTGGCTATTGGGAGGGGTATTCAATTGAGATTTTATTAGATTTTGTCGGACTTTAAAAAGTTCGGTGGATTTAACACAAATAGATCGAACTTCAGCCGATGTATAATTCCAAGTTATACTGTAATTAGAAGGACCTTTTTTAGAACAAAACCACATTCTTTCTCTTTAACCACAAAAGCCAAAGCAAATAACATAGGAAGTTTGCCAAGTTTGATATACATATATATCCGATCTCTCCACCATTTGGTAAATGTCTAAATGAAACTAGAAAAACTGAAAAGCACCTTTAAAAATGAACCAAATCTAAAAACTGAAATTTCATAAAAATAAATATGAAAACGGACATACAAATATCAAACCAAACATAAAAAATTGAAATCACATTGGAAAAAACCGAGAACTGCATCGAATTAAAACTATAAATTACAGTAGTGAATTGAAAAGTCCTGAGTATATTTCAGCTTTTGTTTACCAAAAAAAAGAGTCCTCAGTATAACTAAACAAGAAAAATTAATTGAAAATAAAAAAATTCAAAACAACTAATTATATTTATTAAAATAGTTCCAAACAAACATTCATGTTTCACAAAAAGTGCCAAACAAATAATAGTAATATGTCTTAATGTTGATAATAGTTTCAAACAAACATCAAAGCTCATTAATATAATGTCTACAATACACTTAAGTGAAACATCCACAATACTAAAATAATTCCAAACAAAAATTAAATTGAAAGTTTGTTTTTTTTTTAACAGCCTATACAGATTAGGAAAGTGTGGTGGTAGTACATACCACACAAATTACATAGGGATCAAAGGAGAGGGATGGGGGACTGGATGGGGATTCAAACCCTAACCTATAAGTTAAGAGTCGGGACTTGACCACTGGGGTAAGTCCATATCCCCTAAAGTGAAAGTATTGTATAGTAGTTTATTTTTTATTATTTTATCTTGTCAATGTCATATACAGTACAATGATATACTCCTATTATGTTAATGTTACAGTAATTGGTTTTTGATCGGTTCAGTATTTTGTGTATAATACAGAACCAAACTAAAAAATTTAAAAAAAAAAAATAAATTAATCAATCAAACCAAACCAAAATAACACAAACAAACTGAAATTTGGTTTGATTCGATTTTTTGGTTTCTGGATTTTTTTCTCATCCTTACCCTTTCTTGCTTGATTTATATTTTCACTAATTAAAATTTATTAAATATACGTTTATATATTATTTAAATTCTGGACTTATGGGCGAGGCAATTATCAATTGTGGGGGATTGTTAAGGTGCATCACATATTGAGGAAAGTAACGTTCTTGCGGAGTTATGGGCGAGGTGTGGGGCGGCCAAGGAAGGCAAGATTGAAGGGTGGTTATAAAGAATTGGGATGGTTGTTGAGGTCCAATATTAATTAGGGAGTAATAGTGCTTGTTAGGGCAGAGTTGTAGTCTGGCGGTTGTTGAGACATCTCGTCAACAACGAACTGATATTCGAGCTGATTTTAGCAGATGACAGCTGGAGTTTGTAACAGATTTCTGTTGAGCGGTTTTCAGATATTCTTCTAGAAGTTTCGCGTGCACACATGCGAAATAACCATCTCACATGCTTTTCACAGCTATATATATGTGTGATTGCTGATTTACTCAGTTAGATGCTTTACACCTTCACATCATATATTGTTGATCTTCATAGTTGCAGAGTAGTTGCTACTGCTAGGCAATTTTCTGTGCTTTTTGTATTCGAATTGCTTGTAAATGAAGAGGCATTGAGATGCTCTTCATCTTCATTGGATGCATTGCGATGCTATTTACTGGAGAAGGTTCGTCAAGATGATCGAAGGAGCTAGAGATCGAATGGAAGTAGACGCAGCAAGCAGAATCACTCTCAGGTTGAATAAGGTGGAGTTGCAGCGGTTGAAGTGTGGTTGATACACTTGCCGATCTATTGGTCGTGTTCCAGTAACTGAGTTCAACAGTTGAGATTTGATTGTTCTTGTGCTTTGGCTGTCCATTGATTTATTCGGTTTTGATGATTAGTGAGATGAACCTGGCTTGGTATACCCCTAGATGTAGATCGCATGACCGAACTGGGTAAACAAATGATCTGCGCTTTGGTTGTTTTTTATTTTCAGTTGTAGTGCTTCTGCGTAATTGAAACAACGTGCAAACAACCAGATAATTGATAACAGATCTAAATCGGGACTAACAAGTGGTATCAGAGCAAACCAGTGCTCTAAAGTTAGTTGAGTTGATCTAATCTGTTAGAGATTAGGAAAGAAGGTTCGTCAGTCTCTCGTCCACCATTGTTTGATGGATCTGACTACAGTTATTGGAAAACTCGAATGAAAGCATTCATAATGTGTGTTGGAGAGGATGCTTGTGAGGCAATTGAAGTGCGATGGGAACGTCCTACCAGACCTGTGCCTCCTGATAATCCAGACGACCTACCAACAACCAGACCTGCTGCTAGATCTGAGCTAACTCGAGTAGAACGAGCTGCTAAGCAAGGTAACTTCACAACACTTAATGCTATTTTTGCTTCTATGGATTCTACTCAGTATAGAATGATTTCGAATTATACTACTGCTTATGATGCATGGAGAGCTTTAGAAATAGCACATGAATGTTCTGCAGATGTTAGAGCTACTAGACTACAACGTATTGAAACACTCTTTGATAGCTTGCGTATGAGTGATGATGAATCCATATCTGCTTATTATGCTATATTTAAAGATATTGTTAGTCAGGTTTATTCTCTTGGTGTTGTTTGGGATGAAAGGAAGCAAGTTAGAAAGTTGCTTAGAACGGTTTCTAAGCGGTTTAATCCTAAGGTTGCTACTCTAGAGGAGTTAGACAAAGTTAACACTATAACTCTTGAAGGATTGTATGGAATACTTCAAACTTATGAGATGAATTATCTAGAGGAAGACACTCCAAGGAATATTGCTCTTAATGTTGAGAATAAGGTAGAAGATCTTAATGAAGATGATGTTTCTTTTCTGTCGAAAAGAATTTCTAAGATGTTACAAGAAAGAAGAGCTAGACAACTGAAGAATAAGAAGTATCAAAACCGTACTCAGTCAGGGAAGCCGACAACCGATAAACAACCTGCTGGAAGAGATAAGGGTAGATATGATAAGAAGAAGAAATCGAAGGAGATTGAAAGACCAGATGCCTTTACTAATCTAAAATGCTAAGAATGTGGTGGAATAGGGCACATCAAAGCTGAATGTCCTACAGCTAAAATGAGAGAAGGAAATGCTACAGAAGTATCTCTTACTGATGATGATGAAGATGGTGCGTCAGAGGAACAACACAGTGACACAGATTTGCTTGTCTTCACTCTACAGAAGTCATCAAGCTCAGTTCAAGTTGATAATGATCTTGATTCGTCTTATGAAACAAGTGATTTTTCAAAAGATACTGACAAAGAGGATGATGAGTTTGAACAATTAAGTGAGGCTTATGAGTTCTTGAAAGGTGAGTTTTCTGCAGCAGTTAAGGAGAATAAGAAGTTGTTACAACAACTGACAGACATCGGAATATCTTTTGATAAGGTGACAGATCAAAAGAAGTTATTGAAGAAAGAGCTTGAGAATTTAAAGAGATCAAATGGTGAATTAGCTCCTGATAATGATTTGTTGTCAAAAGAAAAAAGAGAAGATTCTAAAGGATTATGAGGCTTTAAAATTGGAATTGGAGACTGTTAAAGCTGAGTCTGATCAGCTTCATGTGAAGAATCAGGAGTTTTAGAGGCTTTTTAAAGGCAAAGGGAAATTGGATGATGTTCTTGCGTTGGGCAAACAACACAAAGATTACATTGGTATTGTATATTCAGCCAGCACATCAGAAAATCAGAGAAAGTTTGTGAGTGATGGTTTTCTTCAACAACTTCAGAAAGTTGGCAAAGTGAATTCAGTATCAGAATCTAAACAAAGAGATTGTGCTTATTGTAAGCTACCTGGATATTGTGCAGATACATGTTTGAGGATTGTCAAGGATCTGATGCGTGGTAAAGCAGTGGTTTGGCCTACACAGGAACTACAGAAAAAGATAAAGTTACATAAAGTTTGGGTTAAAAAGCAAGTTCAATCGAAATGCCTTGTGGTTCTTTCACATCAGGAAAAGGAAAGACTTAATGATAAAGATCCCCACCCTCCTGTTGCGAGAAATGTTATTGATCATGAAGGACTTGAAATTGAAGAGGTTGATCAAGGAGGAAATGATGAAGATGATAAGGTAGATGAGTAGTGTTGAGGATGTTCATACAACGGATCAACAACTTACTTGTAGTGAGACAGAAAGGACAAGAGGTTCTAAACCTGGTCCTAGAATACCAAAGCATCATTCTTCTCAGGAAATCATTGGAGATTCCAGTGCTCAAATACAAACTCGAAATAAAAAGATTGATTTCAAGGATTTAGCTGGATTTAACTGTTTTACATCGAAGATTGAGCCAAGAAATGTCAAAGATGCATTGGAAGATGGAATTTGTGATATAAAGCATGTAACGTCGTCTGAACAACTTACAAACATCCGAACGAAATCTATTGATAGTGCAAATTTTGAGAGGCTCAGAAGGGAGTTGGGCATATGTCCTCAAAATTAATAGGACTTTGGATTGGGCCGGTGATTAGAAAGAAGAGGCCCAAGCAAAAATGATCTAGAAAGGAGAAGAAAGAGAATTCAGATAGAGATGAGGGATTTTGAACTGATTTGACAGTTACATTATGATCCAGGTTGTTATGATCGCGGGCTGACTGCAAAGAAACTACAGTTTACATAATTCTATGAGACACTTGCAGTTTTGTTGAGATTTTAGACTCGAGATCTTATTGCTAGAGGATTTAGTGAAGAATTATTCTATGAAAACTTACATGAGGATGATATGAGTCATGGAAGTTAGTGATTTGATAAGATGTTCATTGATGCAAGTTCATTGAATTGACATACAGTGTTATCAATGAGATGTTCGAATTACCTGTCAACGACGATGATTGCCCATGAGAATTACAATTGAAGAATGCATTTATTTTGGGCAGAATGATAAGCGAACTCATTTCAGTGACAGTGTCATCTCCCTAAAGCGCATTTATAAGCAAATATTGAGCTTATTTCTGATGTTGAGCAGACTGAAACTGATGATGCATGATTGTGTGCCGATTCACACAAAAAGGGGGAGAAAGTCTGAAGTTCAGGGGGAGTTCGTATGACATATTAACTTCAGGGGGAGTTAGAAGGAGTTGTTGCTTGGTTATGTTGATTGCTGTCATGGAGATTAATTGCTATATGGTTTTAACTATTGGTTTTGCTATGATGATTTTATTGTTATCAGCTCGTTGTCTATTGACCTTCTGAACTACAGGTTTTGTATGAATCTCTACACAAAAAGGGGAGATTGTTAGGGTTATTTTGTGCAGAGTTGTAGTCTGGCGGTTGTTTAGACATCTCGTCAACAACGAACTGATATTCGAGCTGATTTTAGCATATGACAGCTGGAGTTTGTAACAGATTTCTGTTGAGCGGTTTTCAGAGATTCTTCTAGAAGTTTCGCGTGCACACATGCGAAATAACCGTCTCGAATGCTTTTCACAGCTATATATATGTGTGATTGCTGATTTACTCAGTTAGATGCTTTACACCTTCACATCATATATTGTTGATCTTCATTGTTGCAAAGTAGTTGCTACTGCTAGGCAATTTTATGTGCTTTTTGTATTCGAATTGCTTGTAAATGAAGAGGCATTGAGATGCTCTTCATCTTCATTGGATGCATTGCGATGCTATTTACTGGAGAAGGTTCGTCAAGATGATCGAAGGAGCTGGAGACATTCAGACAGTGGCGGACACACTTAGGGGCTTGGGGGCCGCCGCCCCCCGAGTTCAAAGTTTGCCATTAATTTTTTATATAGTTATGTGTATTTTAGTTATGAGAGAAAATATTTTTATGTAATTCCGCCCCCTCGAGCTCAAACTTCGCCATTAATTTTTTATATGGTTGAGTGAATTTTAGCTATAGTAGAATGCATTTTCGTGTAATTTAAGCAATGGAGAAGATGAATGAGAAAAAGAAGGTAACATATTTCTTTGTTGGTGGATTTTTTTTAACATAGGCTCATATGTTCTTCAATCTTAATAAATAAAATAATAAACTTTGCCTACTATATAAAGTTGTAACTAGACTACGGAGAGCATCCTAATAGAAAAAATTCATAGCTCGCCCCCCCGGTTTTCACACTCTGCGTCCGCCACTGCATTCAGACGCAGCAAGCAGAATCACTCTCAGGTTGAATAAGGTGGAGTTGCAGCGGTTGAAGTGTGGTTGATACACTTGCCGAACTATTGGTCGTGTTCCAGTAACTGAGTTCAACAGTTGAGGTTTGATTGTTCTTGTGCTTTGGTTGTCCATTGGTTTATTCGGTTTTGATGATTAGTGAGATGAACCTGGCTTGGTATGCCCCCAGATGTAGATCGCATGATCGAACTGGGTAAATAAATGATCTGCGCTTTGGTTGTTTTTTATTTTCAGTTATAATGCTTCCGCGTAATTGAAACAACGTACAAACAACCAGATAATTGATAACAGATCTAAATCGGGACTAACGGTGCTGTTTCGGAAGATGAAGTTTGCAGGATGAATTCTTCGCTGCTGTTGCATCACGGCTTGGAAAAGTTTTTTTCCAGTTCCTTTGTTTTGCACGATGAGCTTGTTTTGGTTGCTAGATCATTGTTTCCCTTTTGTTTTTTGGAGCCCAAGTAGTCGCTTCTGCTGTAACATAACATTTTCCACTGTACTTAATGAAACAGCCTTTTCCTCCAAAATAATAATAATAATAATAAATAAATAAATTCTGGACGTTCATGCATGCATTTTTATCTAAAAATTCAATAAAATTATACTGTTTTCTTTATTATCAAAAATATAATAAAAAGAACTAATTAATATACTTAAAATCAAATATATAATACTTTGATTAAACTATGTGTGTGTGTGTGTACAACATATATATACGTCCATCATTACAAATCCTTTGTGACCAAATAAGGTTAAGTAATACTATATCATCAACTCTAACAACAAATATTTTTTTTGTGTATCAATAGAACTTTATTACCATCTAAAAAATTGAAAAACAAGGAGTTAAGCATATTACAATTTTCGCTACATGGTATATGTAAAACCAAAATAATTCTTCTGTTCTTTTTTAAATGCTACGGACTCACATTTCACATAATTTATTACACATTTTTAATTCTTAATAACTCAAATTGCATACAAGTAAAATTTATAAAAATTTGATATTCTAAATATATGCGATTAAACTAATCAAATAAAATTTCACTTGATTATATTTTATTTTATACTATAGTTGTATTAGAAAATTGAATCAAAGTTACTCAGTGTCAAATTTCAAAATGTGCACTTGTATAGGAACGAATGTAGTATTAAAATATTAAAATGAAATAATCCATTTAAATTTTAAAATAAGATAAAAACAAAAACAAAAATAACTATCTAAGAGCTTGGATTGATTATTTATTTAACGCATTAAATATTTTATTAATTTTTATATAAGAGCTTGGATTGATTCGGTCGTAACAATTGGAAAAAAGGCCAAATATATCCGTTTTGTTTAAAAAAAAGCCAAATCTATCATTTTTCTATTTTATTACCGAATTTATCCTCTACATATGCTAATTATACCCGGAAATATCCTAAATTCACTAATCGTGGAATGCCTGCTGACGTGGCAATAAATTAAATTAAACCCTACACGCTGGATCGAATTTAAAGTGTGTCTCAATTAGGGCTGGGGAAAAATACCGAATATACTGCATACCGCACATGCCGTATCGAAAAAATACCGAAAATATCGAAATTTTCGGTATACCATAATTTTCGGTATGGTATCATACCGTACCGTAAGATTTCGTTACGGTAACGGTATAAATTTTTTGATACCGCGGTATACCGCTACCTTACCGAACTTACGGTATCGGTGTATACCGCGATACCGTTATATATCGTAATATCGATATGTTTGTATATAGCGAAAGTTCGGTATGCCGGTATATACCGCAATACCGGTATGTCGGTATGTAGTTAATATTCGGTATGTCGGTATATACCGTGATACGGTATGTCGGTATGTACTGAATGTTCGGTATAGCGGTATATACCGAACTTACCGGAATGTCGGTATGGAAAGGGTATGGAAATATTTAATACTGAAACTTTCGGTATACCGAAGATCGGTATACCGAAATGTTCGGTACGGCAACAGTATGAAATTTTTCATACCGTAAAGTTCGGTAAGGTATACGGCACAGAGAATTTTTTTCGGTATGATACCGTACCGAAAATTACGGTATACCGAAAATTTCGATATTTCTTTTTTCGATACGGTATGTGCGGTATGCGGTATACTCGGTATTTTTCCCCAGCCCTAATTGAGAGACACTTAAAATCCCATCCATCGTGTAGGGTTTAAGTTAATTTATTGCCACGTCAGCAGTCATTCCACGATTAGTGAATTTAGGATATTTCCGGATATAATTAGCATATGTAGAGGATAAATTCGGTAATAAAATAAAAAAAATAATAGATTTGGTTTTTTTTAAAACAAAAAGGATATATTTGATCTTTTTTCCCGTAACAATTCGTCGGCTTCCCACCGAAACAATTCCGGCTGTCAAAACACTGCCAAAACTGCCAAAACTACAGGGGTACAACATAATTGGCCAAAACTTCAGGTCCTTATTTGTAAATTTTCTTGGAGGGGGTTAGATTTAAAATATTAAAAATAAAAAATAGAGATACTCCCCTTGTTCTTGAAGGTATCCCCTCTTCCAAGATACAGAATATAAAACAAAATGAAAAGAAATGGAAATACTGAAATTTGAAAACTCCCTTCAAGTCTCATCCCCCTTTTTGCACTAGGGTTTCAAATTTCGCTCTGCTGCAACAAATTTCTCACGTTCCTGTGATTCAATCCAGTAAAAATGGTATGCAAATGCTACATTTCGTATTTAATTATGCCTCTACTATTGTTGCTTCTTTGCTCCGACGATTCCGATCTCAATTCTGGTGAATTTGGCACTTTTTTGCATTGAAAACTTGTCAGGAAAATGAAGGGAGCAATTTAGAGGCGAAAATAGAAGCGCTGCTGAATGTGGAGAAGCAGATGCGGCAAGCGGGAGATGTGGCAGAAACGAGGAAGGCTGTTACGGATATTTTGCGGCTTTGCTTTGAAGCTGGGGCGTGGAAGACATTGAACGAACAGATTGTGCTTATATCGAAGCGTCGTGGACAGTTGAAACAGGTCTTGATTTTCACGCTACGTTTCTTCTAAATACGGTTTATGTTGATATCTATGCTGCTTTAGCTAGGTAGAATGTGCTTTTAGATCTCTTGAAATTTATGAAATATTATTACCTTGTGAGTTATGTTATACGGAATTGTTCATTTGTTAAACAATGAGTTTAGTTAGGCAGCCAAAGCTGAGCTGCGCGATTAGCAAGTTATCAAAGTGCGTTTGTAAATATTCCAAATCAAAACACGTTATGAACCACTGGCTGACTGGATTTATTGATCTAAATTATTCTTTACAAGGAAATTTTTGTGAATGTTGACTGTACTGACTGAGGACTTTACTTGTTGGCTTTACTGCATGGTCTTTACCAGATTTGATTCCTTGGTAGTTCCTTGTAGTAAGAAATAATCCATCAATGCATGGTAAATATGAGAGTGAAGAAAGAAGTTTGCATTTCTCTCCAATCTTACATAGCGTTTTTTATTCTTGTACTATGAGATATTGCATAAGGATCATGGATCTATGTTGTAATATTTTCTCACGCAAAATATAGGTAGACAGCCTAGGTCTAACCTTATAGGTGATTGCTTAAAAATTAGAAACAAAGTATTGAAGAATGAAACAATTTTAGAGCAGAAAATTTCTCATATATGAAAAAATGAGTACAATCTAGAAATAAACGTCATCTACAGACTACATGAGGAATCATTTTTAACAAACGCTGGGCCACAGAATACTCAGAAAAGCTTGCTGTGAATTGTAATTCTGTGTGGCTGGTGCAGCTGAGATGGTAAACCCCTCTTGGCCTCTTCATTCATGCTAATCATGCAAGCTACTTCTGAGTCACCCTTAATCATGCCACCATCTGATGCACTTTCAAATGGTCTTTTTGTGCAGCCTTGGCTTTAGGCATTGTGTTATACCTTCCAACGCTCTTAACTTTACTCCCATCTGAATCGCTTGTTCATGACATCTCTTTGATGAATATCTAATCAAAGAAGGCATTGATATCTATTACTGCCGCCTTATTTCAGGCCCTAAAACTCATTCTGCCTTGAATTATGATATACTACCTTTGTGCAAGAAATGTGATTGTCTTTAAAAACTAGTTTGAAAAAATGATCCGTTTTTATGAATATTGGATTTTAGAAGATTTTGTAAAAAGTTTAGTATACACATACTTTGATTGATAGATATGATAATGAGAGTTGGATGTTGTTATTGTCTTTGTTGACTGACCATAAAAAACCCTATGTTATCAAATAATGCATGACTATATATTTATTATTAATTCCTCCAACACGGCCTTCATGTCCAGATGCATTATTTTGGATTATGGTGGGAATTGAATCATTGGATGTCCCTCTTGAATAACATGCCAAATGGCTATCTAACCCAAGAACTGACAGGGGGGTGCATCACTGTGAATTTATTATTAAATCCCCCAAAAATCTCCTTATTTAAGCCTATTCCAATTGATCAATCACTAGTTATGTTTTGTGTTCGTGTGGGTAAAGTTGCTAGCTTTTTATTACATTGGTTCTTAATTTTTGAAAAAGAGAATGTCTGGTTCTGTATGAAATGATGGCGTTTCTGGCTTCCTTCAGTGAATTATATGTGTGATTTTCTCTTTTTCATATTTTTGAGTTGTTATACAGGCTGTACAAGCAATGGTGCAGCAAGCAATGCAATATATTGATAAGACTCCAGATGTTGATACTAAAATAGAGCTTATAAAAACACTTAACAGTGTATCTGCTGGGAAGGTGATTGCTACTCCCAATTCTTTTGCATGTTCTTTTGCCAAACTGCTACTTCTGCTTTATTATTTACTTTCTTATTATCATACAGATATATGTTGAAATAGAGAGAGCTAGATTGATTAAGAAACTGGCAAAGATCAAGGAAGAGCAAGGACTAATAGCTGAAGCTGCAGAGTTAATGCAAGAAATTGCGGTTGGTGAATGATGATTTATTCTTTTTAATCTTTGAATCTACCATTCTATGCTGATGCACTAGTTATAGTCAGTGTCTTGTTTAATATTCCAACTAAATTTTGCTGTAGGTGGAGACGTTTGGTGCGATGGCAAAAACCGAAAAAATTGCTTTCATACTTGAGCAAGTATGCTGTTCTTTTCGTGTCAGTCTTGCTTGAAACCATGCTGCAATGGAGGACATGGTTTTAGTTGATGTGATTTTTTTTTATTGAATTTTATAGGTCCGTCTATGTTTGGATCGCAACGATTATGTGCGTGCACAGATACTTTCTAGGAAAATAAGTCCTAGGGTTTTTGAAGCTGACACTTCTAAAGAAAAGAAGAAACCCAAAGAGGGTGACAGTATTGTTGAAGAGGCTCCGGCTGATATTCCGTCTTTATCAGAGTTGAAGCGCATCTACTACCAATTAATGATTCAGTATATGCCTTTTATTTCTTTTTATTTCATAGTTCCAGCACTTATGAAATTTGTGTGTAAAGCCTCCCATTAAACAGATGGGAATTAGGCACACATACCTTTCATACCCAGAAAAAAGTGTAGTTTTGGATGAATGCCATATAACATGATAATGTTTATTGCTTTCTGCTTTCTGCTTGTTCTCAATTTCTACTTAAGATTTTGGAAAATTTTGTTTCGTTCATATTCATAGCCCTAATGTGGTATGAAATAAGTTTTTCCATATGCATCCATTACCTTTTCTTGAATTTCTAGTGTCTACCCACTAGTTTATATGACTAATCCTGATTTTATAGGTATCACTCTCACGATAATGCTTATCTAGAAATTTGTCGTTGTTACAAATCAATATATGAGATTCCGTCTGTGGCGCAGGACCCAGAACAGTGGATTCCGGTAAGTCGGTAACAAATACTTATAGTTATTTCAAATGCAGGGATGGTGAAATTAATGCCCTGTCCTTTTGGTTGTTTTCTTAGTTTTTCTCTTGTTATCCTAACTCATCCAGGTTTTGAGAAAAATATGTTGGTATTTGGCCCTGTCGCCACATGACCCTATGCAATCTAGCCTGCTTAACTCTACATTGGAGGATAGGAACCTGTCAGAAATCCCTCATTTCAAGTTAGTGCTTTCTTAAACCTGCAGTGCCCTTCAAATTACTTTTGACACCCGGCATGTTAAGAGTTTATTTGTAATTTATATTTATTCCCTTTCACTAGGTTACTCTTGAAACAACTTGTTACCATGGAGGTGATTCAGTGGACATCACTGTGGAATGCTTTTAAAGATGAATTTGACGGAGAGAAAGACATGCTAGGCGGCTGTTTGGGTGAAAAGGCAATGGAAGATCTAAGGCTTAGAGTAATAGAGCATGTAATGTTTAGTTTTATTTATTTATGTTTGATCTGTGCTTTGATATATACTTAATTCCCCTTCTGTATAATTATTATCTATAATTGATGATTTGCTGCAGAACATCATTGTTGTCTCGAAATACTACTCTCGAATAACGATAAAACGACTTGCTGATCTATTGTGTCTCAACATTCAGGTTGGACTGCATCTGCTTGTCTAAAATTATATTGCCATAAATTTGATTTATGATATTAGTACTGCTTCTGATTATAGTTATACTCCCTAATTTTACCGTTCATTGCCTGATGTATAGTCTTAGTTCTAGATCACTTCTTTTAAATTAAGGAAGGTGGTCTGCTCCTGGAATTGTCATTTCTGGTACAAATAATCAAATATAGATCTTCATGTTGACTGTTGTATGATGCATCAAATTCTAGTTTCATTGGGAATTCTTTTTTATATTATAAATTAGTGAAAATTACCTATGCTTTCTGCCTCTGTTAATGTTTTCGAACATGGAAATCTTTTATTTTTTTCTTAGTTCTTGGTTGCCCAAGTAATTGTTCCTGTGGAACTCGGTAGAAGTCACCTGTGGTTTGACATAAGTGGATAATCTACATCACACTGAAAAACATTCAGTGCACATTCTTTAAACTATTACTACTATCTTCTGAAGGTTTTCAATATTGAAATTAAATCATCATGTTGATTGCATTTTTTTGTCTCACACATTTCATGGTACCTCACTTTTTTCTTTATTTTATTCTTCATTTCAGGAAACTGAGAAATATCTATCAGATATGGTTGTTTCCAAAGCACTGGTTGCAAAGATTGACAGGCCTATCGGTGTAGCATGTTTCCAGACCGCCAAAGACAGCAATGACATTTTAAATTCATGGGCTATGAACTTGGAGAAGTTGCTTGACCTTGTCGAGAAGAGTTGCCACCAAATTCATAAGGAGACTATGGTTCACAAAGCTGCTCTGAGAGTTTAATACTTGTGCCTCTGGGGAGAGGTCGGGCTTCTTTCATGTTTGTGTGACCCTCCATAAGTGATTTACATGCAGAATTTCGACGGCTGAAAGATGTATGCGAATTCAGTGCTTAGGAGGTTGTGTTTCTAGCTATGGCTTCCCTGTGGCTCTGGACTGGAAACTGCACTGGCCTTCTGACTCTCTTCTTCAATACTCATCAGTTTCATGTCCAGACCTTTGTGATGCTTTAATACTAAAGGAATATTCATCCATTTTGACTAGAGATTGCGATTCCCATTTAATGGTAGAGAATATTGCAATCATATTGCTTAAATCTGTTTTCGTGTGTCAAGGAACGTAATATGGGTGGTTCGTGTTTTGTTAAATTCTTTCTCAAGGGACTCTACTTATTCAGAACTTGCTTGATATATGGTGATGCTTCCAAGTTTGTGTTCCAAGTCTACATTGGTTATGGCTACTTTCGAGTAAATTTGAACTTCAATTTTATTCATATGGATGTATTACATTGAATTTGACATACTCACACACACTAAGAACTATTAATAAAAACTGCCTCAACCACTTCAAAAGTAGATTTCCCGAGGTACATAATGTTTATGATTATCAAGATGAAGCGCGGTCTCTGGAGCTGGAACTAGGCAGCCAAGGAAATTCTGGCTCTGTGTTGCTCTGTTCCCCTCTATCTGATATCTGATTCATCTCGTCTTCTGGAGGTCGAGAGGCTGGATAAAGTATGGGAGGAAACAAAGAGGACGATGGAAACGATGGTGATTTGGCATAGTAAGATTGGGTTCCGGTCCCAGAATAAGGAGGATAATGTGACATCGAGTTATTCCCTACTGTCCCTTGTGCCTGTAGATGGGCAATGTTCATGGGAGCTGTCCTGGAAGATTCTAAGCTATGCCATGCATTGTGATGCAATGGTGTTGTATTATCAGGGCTGTGAATCTGAGGTTCGCCATGGACAATGGATTGATGATCATTAATGATTGGATGAGAAGATTGGAGTAGAGTAGGATTAGGAGGGAAAGAGGATGATGATGATGATGCATGGACATGGGGGAGGAGGTTGACATTGACATTCTCAGGGAAGTTGAGCTTGGCTTTGCTGCCGCGGAAACTGAGGGCGGCGTTGTCGTAGGCTATGGCAGCCTCCTCAGCGGTATCAAATGTCCCGAGCCACATCCGGGCAGCTTTGTACGGATCTCTTATTTCGGCGGCCCACTTGCCCCACGGCCTCTGCCTCACCCCTCTGTACCTTGTTCGGCTTGCTGTTGTTGTTGCTGCTGCTGCTGCTGCTGCTGTTGTGCTCCTCCCTCCTGAAATAGTGAAATGCATCAAAGACTATTAGTATTAATGTTGAATCCGTGGATTGAACATGATAAAAATGTGCATTGTGCAATAATAATATACAGTACTACCTGAAGAGGGTTGTTGTTGCTGGACGGTGGAAGCAGCAGTTCCGACGACGGGAAAGCAGCCACCGCAGGCCCACAAGGAAGAACCGTGGCCGTTATCATCTGTGACGTGTACCACCTCCTCTTGATTTGCAGCAATTGCATCATCGCCGCCTGATGCCAGGACATGGCTCAAAGCAGACACAATTTCCGACCTTTCCCATTCCCTGTCCACCCGGCCCCAAAGTGCAGGAATTGAAGCAAATGATGAATCACGATCCATCTCTATGATCACATATTAACAATAATAATAATAATAATTTTCTTATAACAAAAAATGAAATATGTGTGTGTATTAATATGCCTGTCAGTCTGCACTCTGTAGGAGTAGTGTTGACTGTGAGTGAATATACATATGGTGGGAACAGTTTCCGTTGGTTATGACTGGAATTTAAGGCCAGAAATGTAGAAATAATAAGTAGTAGTGTGTGTATTTACGCTAAGGCTAAAGAACAGTGAACGTGGGTTTGGATTTTGGATTGGGTGCCGCCAACTGCCCAACTCCAAGGCCAAGTTAAAGATTTGAGGAAGACTTATTAATTGGGCAATGTGAAGACGAGGTGTGAATTCACAAAGGGCCAACACAAACAGGGGAGAAATTAAGGTTGTGATAATAAATGAAAGTAGACGACGCTAATTGTGTGGGATAGTCGGATGTCGACAGCTGCCGACTGCCGACTTGTTTATGTTTTCCGACCGTCGATCCAGATTCTCACTCAATCCGATGCCTTTTCAGGAGTACGAATGATTCGCCTGATATGTAGTATACTAGTACTAGTTCTCAATTTTGTACACTTGGCACTTGGACAAAAGATTCAACAATAATTCAATGTGTAATGTGTGTGAGGGGCGGCTGCTAATTCCAGTCCTACTACCAACATTGTTATAATTCATAATTGTATGTAATAAAGTTTTATTCAATGTTAGAACAAACAGTTGCGTGAGGGAATTAGGGAAAAGAAAGTCGGGGTTTTTATTTTGCGAAAGTATATAGTATCGTTTATTGTATATACTCCCTCCATTTCTTTTATAACCTTACCATTTGCTTAGCTAATAATACTATTCATCAACGATCTGTTTGGAAATTAACTGTTAGTTGTTTAAAAATAGCCGATTAAACACTGTTTTAAGTTATTTTGTCTTTTTAAATAAGCTAATTTATCTTAAATTGAATAGAATAAGCTAATTTTATTTAGCTTATTTGCCAAACAGTACCAGTCTCACAAATTAGCTGATTCGATTTAGTTGTTTTGCCAAATAGTGCCTAAGTAACTTTGATTTAACTTTTTAGCATAGTTTTATAAAATAAAGCATAGTCAAGTGGGATGTTGTTGGATTCGTCTAATCGCGTAGTTTTAAAATATCAAATATTTAAAATTTTCACTTGTATATAATTTGAGATCCTAATTATTAAAATTGTGTATTGGATTACGTACAGTACAAAAATTGAGAGGTTATAAAAAAAATTACAAAAAGAAAAAACGGATGAGTATTAGACAATAAATATGATAAGTAGTTTCTATACAATTTATTGAAAATATGCTAAGTTTGTTTTAAATTTCTAGTTTTAGAATTGGGGTTTTGAATCCATCAACTCCGATTATAGAATTGTAAACGATTCGAATCGAGCTAAGCTTTGGGTGTTTGAGCTCGGCTCGTTAAGCATTTAAGCTGGCTCGTGTTCGTTCGTTAAGGAAGTTGAGTTTGAAATCGTGTTCGAGCTCAGGTCATGAAAAAGTTCGTGAGCTCGAGCTCAAGTTCGGCTTGGCACTTTTAGTTCAAACTAGGCCACTTACTCTTTTGTTCAGCTTGGCCCGTTTGAGCTCCGTTCGGCTCAATTAAAAATTTACCAAAAAAATTAAGAATCATTCATCCAATCAAGGGTTAGGTATTTTTTTTCCACAATATTGAAATATTATCAAACGAATCTATATGAACATATAAAATTACAAAATTACCCCGTTAACGAATATATACGAACACTTTAGAACTGTTCGCGAACAAAACTCGTGTTCGTTCGTTAAGCAAATGAGCTTGTGTTCGTGTTTGAGCTCAGCTCGTTAAGCTTTACAAACGAACAATTAACGAACGAACAGGAATAGAACCGAGCTTTGTTCGCGAACTGTTTATTTGTTTTAGACTCTACTCCTATACTTTTACAGAAAAAATTATTAAAGCATCTTTAATTGTAAACATTTTAGTAATATTTTTACTAAAAAAACTTATATTTAATTTTTTAAGTTTTTTTTTTAAAGACACTAAACCATATAAAAATTATTAATTATTTTCAGTAAATTCAAATCCAAACAGAGGATGAGGACTTGCCTAAGTGACCAAGTTCATACTCCCCACCCGACCCTCTATCCCTCTCTTTTATTTTTTTTTTATATGGCATGGACTCCCACCACCATTTCTCTGGCTTAGACTCCAAAAAAGAAAAGGTAAAAATCCAACCAACTTTTGTATTTTGATCTACTTTAATTAGACTGTTTGAGTTGGCTATAGAACTCTGTTTTTAGTTTTTGCACAACCCTTATTTAGAAAGGAGTCCTAAAAGCAAAATTTTGTGGTAACGAAAATAATGCTTCTTCTAGAAGTAAGAACCAAAAGCATATGTGTAAATACAAAATTGGCATCAATAGTTTTTACTATATTGTGAAGTATTAAAATTAACCATTATATATCACAATTTATTTTTTTTCTTCATGAAATAAATATTTATTGAAAATTTTATATTTTAGAAATCATTTAGTTTTGTATAAATAATATTTCCCAATAGGTTGAGACGGATTACCTTGCAAGAAAAAGGTTGAGATGGATCCCAATTTCATAAGAAAATATTGTTACAAAAAAATAACTTTTTTCTGCAAAAAGGAAGGGCCAAAGCCATATTTTATTCGAACACTTGTTCTGTGTACAAACTAAGCAAACCAATTTTTATTGGAAAAAATGACAAATAGGTCCATTTTCTTTTCCAAAAATTCAAATCAGTCCTTTTTCTATTTTATTACCAAAACAGTCCTCTACAAATGCTAATTATGTCCAAATCAGTCCCCTATTCACTAATTATACTCTAATTGCTGACGTGGCAAGGGTTTTAATTTAAAACTGACACGTGTGCATAATATTAGTCATTTTTCTTTTATATTTTGCCAATTCAGTCCTAAACTTTTGTTTTGTTCTATTTAGTCCCCTACCCCAATCACTCATTTTTATATTAATTGGCCTCCAACCTTTCAAATTATTTCATTTTAGGCTCAAAACCTTAAATTTTTTTATTATTACTAATCCATTTATCAAATAAATGCCCAACATACTTCCATAAATAAAATTAAACACCAAACCTCATACATTGGGTTTGACTGCTTTGTTATCGGGTCTTCCAAGTACCGGAATTTTACGAACTCTCTAACCATCCGACCGCAACCGATGGTTCATTGGTTTTGGTTTCCTTCCGCAACAATCAATACAATCTTACTTTGCGTCCTACTTAGGATATAGCAATGTTTGAGTAAATGATTTAACTTGAATTTTTGGAAGGTTATGGATACAGGAAGCCTTGGTTTTATTGAAAAAAATATTAAAAAATAGCCTGAATTTTATTGTCCACAAAGTATGATTGTGCTAATTGTTGCTGAAGGAAACCAGAACCAATGAATCATCGGTTAAGGTCGGGTGGTTAGAGAGAGTACGTAAAATCCGGAACTTCGAAGACCCGATAACAAGGTGGTCAAACCCAATGTATGAGGTTTGGTATTTAATTTTATTTACGGAAGTATGTTGGGCATTTATTTGATAAATGGATTAATAATAATAAAAAATTTAAGGTTTTGGGCCTAAAATGAAATACTTTGAAAGGTTGGAGGCCAATTAATATAAAAATGAGTGATTTGAGTAGATGATTAAATAGAACAAAATAAAAGTTTAGGAATGAATTGGCAAAAGATAAAAGAAAAAGGACTAATATTATGCACACGTGTCAGATTTAAATTAAAACACTTGCCACGTCAGTAGTTAGAGTATAATTAGTGAACAAAGGACTGATTTGGACATAATTAGCATTTGTAGAGGATTGTTTTGGTAATAAAATAGAAAAATGACTGATTTAGATTTTTGGAAAAGAAAATGGACCTATTTGTCATTTTTCGCAATTTTTATTGTACAAAAAAGTGTTTATGATGAAGTAAATCATCAAAATATCATCGAACGACCTCCTAACCCAGTCGCTAGACAAAAAAAAATAGGTCTCTACAGGCGTCCGCGACCGGGACAGCGACCGGAATGCTCGGGTAGCTAAAATGCTAGTTACAAATGGAGCAGCGACCTTGGAATAGTGAGGTCGCCAATTACTGGGACCAAGCAGCGACCAATAAGACTACATTTAACCATGACCTTCCCACCCCCAACCCAACCGTCACATCATCATTAATTTTTAAAAAAAAAAGAAAAAATGCTGAGAGGTCTCTCCCCTTGGGTCGACCAAAACTAAAATGAGACCCTTTGGTCTCCATCACATTGGCCAATGGGATTGAGCCATTTGTCTCAATCTCATTGGTCAACTAAAATTTAAAACACTAAATTTAAAATCATTATATTTTTTATATTTTAAAATAAAAATAAATAAAAAAATATACCAAAATTTATAATTTTTCATTCTCTACAAATAGAGACCACTTTTCATGTACTTTTTTTAAATACGTAATATCTCAATTTTGATATATTTAACCCATTTTAAAATTTATATAAATAAAAATAAATAAAGAATATACTAAAATTTTAGATTTTTAATTCTTTATAAATAATATAAAATATTTTATATTTTTAATACATTAATTTTTTTATATTTCAACATAATGTAAAATTGAAAAGATAAAAATAATTATATATAATATTGTGGTTGGATGGTTGGATGGTTATTGATAAAGTATGTAAAATTGAAGTGGTTGGGTTGGGATGGATATTGATGAGTTGGAAGAGAGAGAAATTAATAAAATAATGAGATGGTTGGATGGTTGGGGTGGTCATGAATAATGGTAGTCTAAGGGGGTCGCAAGTTTTTAACCCGGATGGATCCGTATTAATTATAGCGATCACTTCAGCGACAGCGTTTGCGGTCGCTAGGTCTGCTGATGAAACTAATACAAATCTGCCACCTGTTTCAAACAAAACCATTACAGAATCCAACCCAAAACGTGTCACTGAACAAAACCAACATCTAATGCACTAAATGAGGCAATTGCACTAAACGTGTCATTGTAAACCAATTGCAATTAATTGATACAAAATGAGGCACAAAAAAGAAAAAGAAAAAACAGTAACGCACTACAGTAATTGATGAGGCAAACCAAAACAAATCCAAATCTGTCCAAACGATACTTGTATTGATTCTCCCAACATCTACAAAGTAATTGATACAAATTCACAAGTGAACCAAGCCAAAACAATAGTAATGCACTACATAACAACCAATCCAAAACAACTATGAGTCATATTATGAATGACAGAAATCCACAAGCGGAAAAATATATACCATAAGTATGCATGTCAGGATCATCGAACAATCGCTGACAATCCATCTTATTACTTCTCCTCGGCACAAAGGGCACTGTGGTTTGTTGTCTGATCCCGGATCCATGGATTGCAGATTTTCAGAACTTGGTGATTTTGAACCAGTAGACACCTTATTTGCTTATTTGAAGCGGTCCACACAATTTGAAAGCAAATGATCAGTATCACAAACAAAAGACCGGCATCCTTTCTCAAGTGATGAACATTGGAGGAGAACAGCATTGTGAGGGAAGTACAAGCATATGGGACAGGTGACATCACCCCACTTGGTATACAGCTGAATCTCCTCCATAGCAATTATACTTTGTTTGGAGCCGTCTTTCATCATTTGTTTCGCATACATGGGCTGAAAAATTCATGTGTTCATAAACATCATGTAACAATTTTAACAGTGTGGGATTCAGATGTGAAAATCAAACTGTGTAATCATTCATAGTAAAGTAATTTCTAAACCATCATAACTTGCAAGTCACACTTATGCTCTAAATCTTTTATTAACTCCACCAAAATAACACCACACAAAAAACAAAAAACACATACGCCAATCCATCACCAACATCTGGCACATGCAAAATAAACAAAAGTGGAACACGGAGAAAATATAAGCGCAGACACGTTTAACAGATTCCCCATTACCAAAATCCTCATTTTCATCCCATTGTTCAGTCCTTCGATTTCCATGTAACAAATAATTCAACACCTTCTAGTAACAGAAGAACAAACAAAAATCTTCAACATATTTGTGTAAAGCATTGCCATAAGTACGAATGTATTTACACTTACCTGCCCGCTCCCTCTGGAGTCTCTCACGTACCTCTCGAAGTGCAAGAACTATCTGTGTATGTGTCAAAATCTTCAACATATTTGTGTAAAGCATTTGAAGCAAGACATATTTCATAGCCCTATGAATAGATGCAGGTTTTGGCTGATCATCATGGCTGGAATCCAGAAATAAAGGGTAGAAAAAAAATAAAGGTTATAAAATATTCAACATAGTACAAAACTGATCAGGTCTGAAATCTTGAATGAATGGGACATATAGCAATAATTTTAAAATGGTATGAACACAAGACATTTAAACAAAATAGAATCCTAGCAAGTAAATTTCAGCTAATAGTTGTCTCACCTCTTAAAAGGGTCTACTACTATAAGCAGGCAAATCAGGATAAACAAAAGCAACTTCATTCAACTAATTAATACAATCAAACTAAACAAAAGCAACTTAATTCATACCTTGAATTGTAGAGATGTTGTACAACAAGTGTTTAGTGTCTCGACTATAAGACTTGTTGAACAATGTTTTCGTCTATTCATCCCTGCAAAAGGTAAGACCACATGGCCTCAGATTTTGAAATGAAAAAATGACACCAAATCCCACAACTCCACTGTAAAATGTTTTATATATTTCTTTTAAATGTTTTATCATTCATTAAATCTACGTGTCCTTAAATGATACTGTAACTAAGAATATACACCAAATCCCATTCTTCTAAATGTTTTATCATTCATTAAATTATTTAATACAAAACACATGTTTAAGTCATACTAAAACTTTAATTTTTAGTTGAACAGTACATACGAATGATTTAAGTATATAATCCCATCAAGCAAACAGTTTTGATTAGGGCGAATCCAAAAGTACAGGTAATTACATACTTTCTTATCTTGTAAAAGATATTCCTTAAGAAATTATGAAATATTAATCCCTAAAAATCAACTCAAAGCTTCTAATCTAACTAGAAGAACCAAGTAATAAACTTCTAATCTAACTCAAAGCAAGGAATGATATATGTATTATGTAAAGGTAAAATATGCGTTACCCGATTTCCTAAGGCAGCTAAACTATGCAGTCTTTGATTCCAAGCCTTGCCAGCAGATTGGGGTTCTTCTATTGCATCTTCCAACTAACAAAACAAACACAAATTCATTCCAAACTAACAATGGCAAGCTAGCAACACAAAATTATGAAATGGTAGGAAATTGTAACACAAACTCAATCATTTTTTTCTTCAAAAAATAGCACTGTAAAATGAGACGGTTCACTACAAGAAAATTCAAGTACTCAATCAACAAAATATGGCACACGCTCATAAAAAAAAAACAAAATATGGCACACATTTAACATATTCTACTTTTTTTATATATTAAAAAAAAATCCCTTCAACTACTGCCGCCTTTCAAGAATCAAGAATCCCTAAAACGAATTTATCATAAACTTTTTTATGGTACCTTCAACAAATTTGCAGAAGATCCACACCAGCGCTGTCCTCTTGGTCGGCAACCCAAAATCCGTCCTATTACGTTCTGTTTCCGGTGGCTGAGTAGCACGCCTCGCGCTAGGCTGTGGCTTCGTCCCCATTCTTCTTTCTTTGAGTGGTGGATTTGTGGCCTGATGTTGGATTCACGCATTGGGTTTGAGTGGTTGGCCAACACCGATGTGTTGAAGATGGGACAGAGCCGGTCCTGGCTGGAACGGATCGGTGCACGAGTCGCGAGGGACCGAGTTGCGGTGAGGGGGTGATTTCACAGTGTAGACGGCGGTGGTGAAAACTTTGGAACCTAGCTTTTGGAAGGGAGGAGATCTGTAAAATGCCAAGAATTACAAAAATTGAAGGGAAAAAAGCCCTAATTCGAGATTGTGACCGGGAACACGGTCGTCACCGAGGTCGCCAAATAGCTATCGAGTTATCCCAGTCGCTATATAAGTCGCCAACCTTACGGAGAAGTCGCTGAAAGAGGTCGCAAAAAACGCAAATTTAAAATTGAGGGCGCAATTCGGGACGCCACCAGCGACCTCCTTCACTGGGTCGCAATTTGAGGTTGCTAAAACTCAGTTTTCTTGTAGATATCGTAACATGCACCATTTTTGCTATCATGACAGATTCAAGTTCTATAAAAATATATAAATATATTCGTCACAAAAATTAATTTTCCTTGTATGTAGTGGCATAATTTATAAATTTGATTGATTTTGACGCTCTCTTTTATTGGCAAAAATTATGGATTTTATTTGGGAACAAAATCACCATCCATATGTGAGAGTTTGCTTAACAATATGCATGTTGTATTTATGTAAAAATGTGTTGAATATGTTTTTATTGTCATGATTTGAAAAGTATGTTTATTAGATTGGTTAAACATAGCAAGAATTTAAGTTTAATGTGTAGTATTAGAGGGAATAGGTTATGTTGCTGATTCTGCGTGTGCAGAATTGCTAAGCTAAAGCTTTATATGTGCTAAAATTACCTAAATTAACAATGGCTTATAATTGGAAATAATTGCAACACTTATTCAATTAGCACGACGTGAACTGTCCACTAGCACCATTGGTTAAGCATTATGGAAAGTAAATATTACGTTATTCAAATTAAAAGTGTCTTATAATGAGAAATAATTGAAACATTTATCCGGTTAGCACGACGTAAACTGTCCACTAGCACCATCGGTTAAGCATTATGGAAAGTAAATATCACGTTACCCAAATTAATAGTGTCTTATAATTGGAAATGACTCAAAACTTATTCGATTAGCACAACATGAATTGTCCCCACTAGCATCATTTATTAAGCATTATGGAAAGTAAATATCACATTACCCAAATTAACAGTGTCTTATAATTGGAAATGATCGCACCACTTATCAGATTAGCACAATATAAACTGTCCACTAGCGCCATCTGCACCTACAGAATTTTGATAATTCTGCATGCTAACCTAACCCGTATTAGAGTATTGCAATCTAATTGATTCATTCTGAACTTAAAATTAATCCATTAATGTTGGAGGCAATGACTCAACTAATCAATTTTATTTCCAAATGAAGCACGTTTACATTTTCAACAATATACGAAAAATAATTTAATCTTTTCCCATCCCAGCACAAAAAATTTTGAAAATCCAACACATTAAACACATTATGAAAAGGGTTGCCGATAAATTAAATCAACAGCAACAAATGAATATTGAAAAACCTCGTAATCTAAGAAGAAAAACAAAAAGATCATGCCGATAAATTAAATCAACAGCAACAAATGAATCAACTGGGGAACGAGACTTAACCCTAGTAGTCATGTCCCCTGCCTTCCAACCATAGATTGAGGGTTCGATTCCCACCCGACCCCCTATCCCTCCCTTTTATTCCCTTTGTAATTTATGTGATTTGGGCTCCCACACACCTTTGCCGATATATAAGTGTCAATATTTAAAAAAAATAAAAAAAAAATGAATCAACTATATCCATAGAGGAAAGTAATAACTTGAGGTATGAACAAGGACTTGCAATTGCCCAAAAGTAAAGTTCAATGGTTTAATGATAATTGAGAATGAAAGATTAGTTAGGATGAAATAAAATGGACCCGACTCTCCAGGCGAGATTGAAATTTCTCTTCAAAGCATATTAGACATTAGTAGTGTTCAACTTCAACATCAATGTCCTATTTATCATGGTCCGAATTATACAATAAAGATATGGGAGCACATACAATTGAGTATAGTATTACACTTAATTCACACTCTCTTCACACATGTGGGCACTAGTGCCTAGAGATTGGATGCTCGTAGATAGAAAAATGATTGAGTAATTCCAGGGGTTGTCAACCCACTATATATGGCCTGTTTAGCTAAACGTAATTAGCTTATTCTAGGTAATTTGAAATAAATTGGTTTATTTTGAAAGACAAAATAACTTAAAATAGTGTTCAATCATCTCTTTTCGAAACCACTACAAATAGCAGCATTTTGGAATTAACTTATTATAGGCAAAAAGTTGGCATCAGAATTTCCAAACAGCTAATTTTTACTAATTTATGACTAACATAATCAGTTAACAGCTAACCCCTAATTCCCAAATAGGCCAATGATTTTTTTTTTTTGTTGAGTCTAGTGATTTTAAGGGTAGTGTTTTAGTATATTTAACAATATTAATTACTGTGTATATGTGTGTGGATAAATGTAATTAATTAGGTGGATGGTCAATCTCATGATTCAACCCGTCACACCCCGTCACTTCCTCTCAAATAAATGGTTTTGAAAAGAATCTATGGACAAAACAAGAATGAAAACTTCATTCTAATTATACTTTTATGTACCTATGAATGTTTTAGTGAAATCAATGGAGAGTTAGGTGGTACAGGTGGCCGATGTAAATCCCATTGATCAGTGATGGGTGTTTACATGGTAGGGTGTTCTTCTTTCCTTCATATATTGATTATGTCATCTTTTGTGGATTTCTCTATTTTTGCGTGGAACGTGCATGGAATAATGAATGTCCATGCTAAGAGACATTTGGAGGACTATCTACGTCAACATAGCCCGTCGCTTGTTCTCCTTTTGAGCCGTAAGGCTCCTATGATCGTGTCCGTAATTTTATTTACAGACGTGGCTACTATCCGATTTCCATTCAGGAAGCCTCTGGCAAAGCTGGGGGTCTCTGGATCCTGGGGAGATCTAGTTCTTCTATTGGGGTTTCTGTGTTCAAGGTGGCGGATAGGTGTCTAATGATATCCTTGCAGTCTGGTACCATCTCATGGACTGTTACTGCAGTATATGCCTACCCGAGTTTCCTCCGATGCCGTTAAGTTTGGGATTATCTGAGAGATCTTCGTCGACGCATCCCAGGTGCATAGTTCACCGTGGGTGACTGGAACGAGATACTAGAGTCATCTGAGGTCCAAGGTGGGGGTTTTTATTCAAGATCGTGCTGACTTATTTCGATCTTGCTTATATGACTGTGGTCTCTACCCGGTTCACACGGAAGGAAATATTTTCACTTGGTATCACCCGACAAACAGCTTACAATTCATCAAGAAGAGACTAGATCGTGGTATGGCCTCCCTTGATTGGATAGGCTTATTTCCAAATGCTAGCATCAGTCTTGCCCCGCCATGGATCTGATCATGCACCTTTACTTATGCGATGTGGCTTGCCGCAGCTTACCCCCCATGGTAAGCCTTTTCGCTGGGAAGCCTACTGGAGCCAACGTCCATTTTATGACCAACTAGTTGGGGAGGCTTGCTCGGATGCCTCTGAACCTTTATCAACTCATCTGGAGCGTCTGAAAGCCCTCTCGATACAACACTGCATGCATGAATGCAAGAAGATGCGGAATAGAAAGAAAAAAAAATATGCGTCGCTTGCAAGGGTTAGACCGGTGCTTGGCTCATGTGGATTCTGTGTAACACCTGAGAAAAACAAATTCAAATTATTTTGAACTACGTCATGACTTGATCCCTTCACAGGGTACGTAGGCAGCTTGGAACTAATTTCTAAGTCCAGTCACAAAATAAATCACAAAATAAATCACAAATTAAATCACAAATTAAATTACAAATTAAATCACAAGATCAATCGCAAGGACGATAGGAGGAGTTGGAACTAATTTAAACTATACTACTTAGGACACGGAAATATTACGAGCGATAAGCCGAACTCGTAACAAGTTTAAGGTAAAGATTCCGAACCGGAGACGACCCGAGGAGTCGAGCTAACACGTAGAGGGTAGAAAACCGATAGAGAAAAGAAGAAAAGACCCGACGGACCACACGGACCGCCTAACCGGCCGGTCCGGCCGGCCCGCGCCCGCCGCGCGGAAGGCGGAGTCGCGACTCCAGGCCTGGTCACGCGTGCTCCGCGCGGGCAAAGCCATAGGTGCGCGTCACCAGCGCGCCAGAGGTGCAGAAGGTGTAAACTTCCTTCCATGGCGATTTTCTTGCCAAAATTAACACCCCCTTCGATGGTAATCGGATCTCAGCCTTGGGGAAGGCTTAAGAATAACCTAGGGGCACCCCAAACCCTAAACTTTCAGAAACCACTTCGTACACTCCCTCAATTTCCTCTCCAAGTTCAAAACTCCTTCGACACCACTTTCCGGCGACGACGGGACGACCGGGACAAGCCCCTGACTTCTAGACTCTTGGTAAGCTATGGTATAATGTTTTAGTCGTCCATAAGTTGTAGAAACTCGAATTCTAACCCCTTTTCCTTTGCTACGATTTCACGTCGGAAAACGAACAAAAAGCGATCGGAGAAGTTGGCCGTTCGTCGCAACCCTAGGACGTCCGGAAACCCATTCCAGCGACCCTATTCTCTAACTAAGTAAGTTAAGACCTTACTCACCAATTTTTGTGGTTTATTATTGTTTATAACTCGAGATCCAGACCCGTAATAAAAATCGATTTTCAAAAACCCTATTTTCGTCCAATTTCAAAAACTCGCCTAAAACTTGACATTCGGGAATTCAAACCGAAAACTTTTCAACATAGGTTTTGTTCATAAGACTTTAATCTACGCTGTGTCCAAATTTCAGCCATTGACATTAAGATTTGCTATTCCAAATCGCGCCGTAAACTTTCTGTGACAAACCGAACATTTAAAACTGTTGACAGATTGTCTTATTCGACTTGATGCATGTTTTTCACCCGTTTTTAGAATGATTCAACTTTGCATTTCTAAACAAAAGTTGTAGATAATTGTGTCTAGATTATGATATAAAATTTCATGGATTTTGGAGTTCATTTGATATGTCAAATTGGTCGAATTTCAGAACTGTTTTAAAAACCCCTTTGGAGTCCGCGCGTATACAGAGTGTTGTGGTCGATTTTTTGAACATCTAAAATTCATTATCTCCTCGTTAGTGGTCCTATGTTGAGATTGCCTCGTTAGTGATCTCCCGATATGGTGTCCTCTTCTTAGTTTGCGGGATAAAATATAAAAGACATGTGTGAGTGTTTAATTATGCTTAAATCCTATTTACCATATTTTTAAATTATGCATTTAAATTACGTTCTTAAATTATGCTTTTAAATTACGCTTTTAAATTAAGTCCTTTAATTATGTATTCTCGCCTTGAATAAATTAATCATGTTTTTCCGCTGCGAATAAAATATGGATTTTTAAATTAATGCATGAAAAGTGTAATCTTTAGTTTAAACACATGTAACCCCTTAAATTGTTAGTTAGGGATTAACTTACTCGGTATATTTTTATACTGATAAACCGTTGTCATTTTTCTTTTACAGAGTATGTCGAGTGACGCATGCATATGCACTTGGGGGAAATCATTTATGGACATTTTTAATTTCTGCATCGTACTGTTTTACCGGGTCTGTTAAACCCGAGGTTTGGCCGTGTTGGCTGTGATTACTTTCCGCTGCATTACTCTATTTCACGCATGATGATTTTTATTTCCGTATTTTGAATTAAGTATTATTAATTTCCGGACTCAATTGTTGAAATGTTTTTAAATCTTTTACGTACCCATAAGCCTTGCATTTCCTTAGTGAGCTCGGAAAGCCGTGTTTTGCTAGGGAGATGTGGCGGTGACATCCCGGCCTGGGTTATCAAATCCGGGGTGTTACAAGTTGGTATCAGAGCCCGGAAAATTTTTGAAGCTACTACTATTATTTTAAACCACTATTTTAAACCCAAGTATTATTTTTAAATTTATTATTTTTGACTACTAGTATTATTTTAGCCCAAAAGCTTATTTTTACATAGCCCAAAATCTTAGCCAAAGAAATATTAAATTTTTGGTCTACTATAGAGGCCCAACTTTTATTCTTACCCATGTAGTAGATTTATTTTAAAATACATGGATAGATTACATTTTAAATGGGGAAAGGGGGACTTGCACTTGCATGTTGCATATAGATTTAAATTCGTGCATAACTAATCTTGCCTAAAACATATTCTAACCTTAACCTTCCTTGTTAACAATAGATGGCCGCACCAAACGTGAACATGATCAACCTACTAATGAGGTTGATTGAAGCATACCTCGAATCCCCTCAAAACGTGAACAACTTCAGACTAAGGGTAGAACAAATGGAGGCTAACCTCGGCCACCTAACTAATCTGGGCCAAGCAGGGCATCAAGATATAACCCAACTCCAAATTCAAATCAACGAACTCCAGACCCGCGAGACTAAGGTTCGGACCCAGATTGACGACGTAGAGACCCAAGCAGGGGTCTTGGGACATCAACTGCTTCATCTGAAGGATGATCTGCTTCCACCTGCCCCTCTCGACCCGGGAACTCCTCCTGTAGCTAGCCCCGTTGTTGATCCTGTCGCTGTCCCTGCAGCCGTCCAAACTCCAGTTGTTGTCGTTGATCCTGCTCCAGCTGCTGGGCCCAACTGGCCAGCAAGCCGAGTGTTCCATGGGCCCCTTGGCACGGGCACCGTCGAGGATTCGAGTGATGAGGATGACCCCATGGAGGACCCGACCACCTATCCTCCCCAGGCTTAGAGATCTTTGCTACATTATTCCTATTGTTCTCCTTTTCTATTTTCCCGAACTATTCTTAGCATTTTGATTCCTATCGCTTGTACCGAATAAAGTTCCCTATTAAGCAATAAAGTTCACAAGCATCTATTCTATGCGCAGTCTTTACGTTTTATTTCATTGAAACTCAACAAACCAAGGGAACAAGACAACAATAAACAAGCAACATATCTATATATGCACAACAAATCGGCAAAGTACCTAGAACCCTGAATCCTAAAACTCAGGGTCTCAACGTTTCAACCTTTACACCCTTAACATAAATGACTGAACGAATAGATACAAATCTTAACCAACTATTAATAGGCATCGCTCAATTTAGCAAAACATTTTCTCCCAACACTCCATCAAATCCCCAGAACTCTAAACCTACTTGTGCTCGTATGGTGATAACAGGATGGCACCTAGAGGACGAGCAAGGACCTTCCCTACCACCCCCAACACCCACGACACGCCAGGACAACCCAATGAGCAGGCACCTAACGTTGAGGCGCCAAACCCAGCAGGCCCGATGCCCAACCCTGCGGAAGGGCGAATGAGGAACATGGAGGAATTACTGATCGCACTGGGCAATGCTTACGTTAACCAGGGCGGAGCTGCCGCGGCACCACCGCCGGAAGCAAGGATTAATTACTTGGCTTCGGTAAACCCCTACCGACCTCCCTACTATGTAGGGGAGGAAGATCCATCTAAGCTCGAGGAATGGTTGAGGGCTTTTGACAAATTACTGAATGCGGTGAGATGCCCGGAAGGGGAGAAGGTTCACGTGGCTTCGTACTATCTGGGTGGCGAGGCCGATGAATGGTGGCAAGCTACTCAGGGAAAACTTGGCGAAGACGACGAACCGTACTCGTGGAACGAGTTCATGGAGTTACTCCGGGAGCGCTTCTACCCAATGAGTACTAAGGCAGCACTGTACGAAGAGTTCTCATCCCTGAAACAAGGGGAAAAATCTGTTCAAGAATACTATGCTCGGTTTAAGGAGCTGGTGAGATTTGCGCCTCGGATGGTACCCACAGACGGGGAGAAGGCGCAGAAATTCGAAATGGGGTTGAATTTGTCAATTCGGGAGGTGATCACCGGGGTTAACTACCCAGACTTACAAGCTGTCTACGACCGTGCGGTGGCAGTCGCACGAGTACAACAACTAAAGAGAAAGACTGCAGGGGAATCTAGCCGAGGGGTACAAGGACCAGACAAAAGAAACCGGGACAATAGGACGGGCAACCCTACTGGTGGGGACAACTTTCGGCGAGGGCCGAACGGGAATGTTCAGAACAACAATGGTCGGAATTTCAACCAAGGAGGACGGGTGCCACCTGTCCGAGGTGCGGCAGGCCGCACCTGGTGAGGAGATGTCCTCAGGTGGGCGAATGTTTCCGGTGCAGCCGCATGGGCCATAGGAGGGAGGAATGTCGAACCCGACTCGAGAACATCACAAAGAGAGAAGATTTGGTCATTGGACCCAATGAGTCGTTCAATCAAGGAGGCAGGAACGGCAACAATCAAGGATATCGGCCCCCTCCAAACCCGAACCAGCGCCCTCCGAACCAGCAACAAAACGTAAATCCGAATCAGAACCAGCCGGCCAATCAAGTGAGGCCGATGGGAAGGTTGAACGTGATCAACCAGGCTGACATACCTGCGCAGGGTGATGTGGTGGCAGGTACCTTTCATGTCCTAAGTACTCCGCTTAGAGTTTTATTTGATTCCGGAGCCAGTTGTTCTATATTATCTTCGAGAGTTGTAGCTGAACTAGATCTACCTAAGTGCGAAATGATTAGCTTAGGAATCCAACCGCCTTCGGGAGAAGTAATAGCCTGCTCTAAGCGTTATAACGGAATACCTGTGGTAATAAAAAACGTAGAGTTTTTCGCAAACTTGGTAGAGTTCGACGTCAGAGACTTTGATGTCATACTAGGGATGGATTGGCTAACCCGTTATAAGGCCGTGATCGAATGCCAAAAGCAAAAGATCACGCTGTCAAAGAGTAGGGGGAGGAAAGTCATCTTCTACTCCCAACCCCCTAAGAAGTCTAACAAAATAGTCAACGCCCTCAAGTTATGTAGCTTAGTGCGGAAGGGTTAAACGCTATACGCATGCTACATTCACAACCTGGAAGCTGAAGGAGTCAAGATAGACGACATCCCAGTGGTGAGGGAATACCCAGATGTGTTCCCTGAAGACGTTCCCGGTATGCCACCCAAGAGAGATCTTGAATTCACAATAGACCTCATTCCGGGGACGGAGCCTGTTTCGAAAGCTCCTTACCGCATGGCGCCACTGGAAATGAAGGAACTAAAGGAGCAACTCGAGGAGTTGCTAGAAAAGGGATACATTAGACCGAGCACGTCCCCATGGGGAGCACCGGTCTTGTTCGTCAAGAAGAAAGACGGAGGGTTACGACTGTGCATCGACTATAGAGGACTCAATCAAGTCACCGTCAAGAACAAGTACCCGTTGCCCCGGATCGAAGATTTGTTCGACCAACTAAAGGGGGCTACGGTATTCTCAAAGATCGACTTACGCTCGGGATATCATCAATTGAGGATCGCCGAAAAGGACATCCCAAAGACGGCGTTCAGGACTCGCTATGGACACTACGAGTTCACGGTGCTATCCTTTGGGCTAACGAACGCCCCAGCAATGTTCATGAATCTCATGAATAATGTATTTCGAGAATTGTTAGATCAATGCATGGTGGTGTTCATAGATGACATCTTGATCTACTCAAAAGGTGAAGAGAAACATTCCGAGCACTTACACAAAGTGCTAGGGATCTTACGAGTGAACCAACTGTATGGTAAACTGTCCAAGTGCGACTTCTGGTTAAGGGAAGTGGCATTTCTCGGGCATATAGTATCCGCCAACGGAGTGGCAGTAGACCCAGCAAAGATCTCGACAGTGACCGAGTGGGTGCCGCCGAAGAATCCAACGGAGATAAGAAGCTTTCTTGGACTGGCGGGTTACTATAGGCAATTTGTAAAGGATTTCTCGAAAATCGCCCGCCCGTTGACTCAACTGTTGAAGAAAGGGACGAAGTACGACTGGACCAGCGAGTGTGAAGCCGCATTCCAGGATCTGAAGAAAAGACTTACCACAGCGCCAATAATGACATTACCATCAGAGGATGGAGACTTCGAGGTGTACAGTGACGCCTCGAAGGAGGGATTGGGATGCGTGCTAAGCAAGATCAAAGGGTTATAGCGTACGCATCGCGCCAACTAAAACCACACGAGGAAAACTACCCGACGCACGACCTGGAGTTGGCCGCGGTCGTCTTCGCCTTAAAGATTTGGAGACACTATCTCTATGGGCGAAGGTGTCGAATGTTCACCGACCATAAGAGCCTCAAGTATATATTCACGCAAAAAGAGCTGAATTGTAGACAGAGGAGATGGTTGGAACTGATCAAGGATTATGATTTGGAGATCGCGTACCACGAAGGAAAGGCCAACGTCGTGGCCGACACCTTGAGTCGAAAGACTCAACATGTCGCGAACTCGCTTGTGATACCGGCCGAATTGTACAAAGATTTGGCGAATTTAAGTCTATAACTGGTGCATCCTAGCATGGTAACTGAGGTCGTCAACGCGATGGTAGTGGGACCGACCATATTCGATGAGATACGACTCGCCCAACCGGGTGACGAGAAGTTGGAAGAAATAAGGAGGGGCATTGCCGAAGGAAAGGCAATGGATTTCAAAATTCATGAGGACGGAAGCATCCGCTTCAAGGGAAGGTGGTGTATACCACGGAAATCTACGGTTCTGAAGAAAAAGGTGATGGAGGAGGGCCATAACACCCCCTACTCGGTTCACCCCGGAGGGGACAAGCTGTACAAGAACTTGAAGAAGAACTATTGGTGGCCGAACATGAAGAGAGAGGTAGCCGAGTTTGTGGCGAGATGCCTTACCTGCCAGAAGATCAAGGCAGTACGACACAAACCCCTAGGACTAATGCAACCATTGGAGATCCCAAGCTGGAAATGGGATAGCATCTCAATGGATTTTGTTTCGGGGTTACCACGCTCACCGAAGGGAATGAATAAAATCTGGGTGATCGTGGATAGATTGACAAAAGCCGCCATATTTATCCCAATGAAGGATACTTGGTCGATGGACCAATTGGCAAGAGCGTATGTCGACAATGTGGTACGCCGGCATGGAGTACCACACGACATCATCTCAGATAGAGACAGTAGATTTGTCTCTCAGTTCTGGACCAAACTGCAGGAAGCTGTCGGTACGCAAATAAAGATGAGTACCGCGTTCCATCCCATGACGGATGGGCAGACATAGCAAACGATCCAAACGCTGAAGGACATGCTGCGGGCCTGTGTGCTAGAATTTAAGGGGAATTGGGAGAGTCATCTACCTTTGATAGAGTTTTCCTACAACAACAGTTACCATGCTAGCATCGGCATGGCACTCTTCGAGGCACTGTATGGACGTAGGTGCCGAAATCCATTAAGCTGGGAAGAGAATGATAAGGCGGTAATAGTGGGACCACAACTTGTTGAGGACATGGCTCAACAAATCAAGGTCATCCAAGGAAGGATGAAAGCCGCTCAGGACCGGCAAAAGAGTTACGCGGACGTGAGACGGAAAGACTTGGGATTTCAAGTCGGCGATAAAGTCATGCTGAAGGTATCACCAATGAAGGGTGTGATGCGCTTCGGCAAACGAGAAAAACTGAGCCCACGGTACATAGGACCATATGAAATCCTGGAAAGAGTGGGAAATCTCGCATATCAGCTAGCGTTGCCACCACAGTTTGCTCGTGTTCACGACGTATTCCACGTCTCCCAATTGAAGAAGTATGTGCACGATCCGACCCATGTACTCCAACCGGAAGAAATTGAATTTGAGGATGACTTGAGTTACGAGGAAGTTCCGGTGCGAATACTTGACACGAAGGAGAGAGTAACGAGGAATAAGACCGTGAGAATGATCAAGGTTCTTTGGTCCAACCACGAGACGGAGACGACAACGTGGGAGTTGGAGGCCGACATGAAACAACGTTATCCTACCCTCTTCCAAGATGAACCGGCCACAGTTATGGGGACATAACTGTATTCTTAAGGGGGGAGGATGTAACACCCGAGAAAAACAAATTCAAATTGTTTTGAACTACGTCATGACTTGATCCCTTCACAGGGTACGTAGGCAGCTTGGAACTAATTTCTAAGTTCAGTCACAAAATAAATCACAAAATAAATCACAAATTAAATCACAAATTAAATTACAAATTAAATCACAAGATCAATCGCAAGGACGATAGGAGGAGTTGGAACTAATTTAAACTAGACTACTTAGGACACGGAAATGTTACGAGCGATAAGCCGAACTCGTAACAAGTTTAAGGTAAAGATTCCGAACCGGAGATGACCCGAGGAGTCGAGCTAACACGTAGAGGGTAGAAAACCGATAGAGAAAAGAAGAAAAGACCCGACGGACCACGCGGACCGCCGAACCGGCCGGCCCGCGCCCACCGCGCGCCGCCGCGCGGCCACCGTGCGGAAGGCGGAGTCGCGACTCCAGGCCTGGTCACGCGTGCTCCGCGCGGGCAAAGCCATAGGTGCGCGTCACCAGCGCGCCAGAGGTGCAGAAGGTGTAAACTTTCCTTCCATGGGGATTTTCTTGCCAAAATTAACACCCCCTACGATGGTAATCGGATCTCAGCCTTGGGGAAGGCTTAAGAATAACCTAGGGGCGCCCCAAACACTAAACTTTCAGAAACCACTTCCTACACTCCCTCAATTTCCTCTTCAACTTCAAAACTCCTTCGACACCACTTTCCGGCGAGTATTCCGGCGACGACGGGACGACCGGGACAAGCCCCTGACTTCTAGAATCTTGGTAAGCTATAGTATAATGTTTTAGTCATCCATAAGTTGTAGAAACTCGAATTCTAACCCCTTTTCCTTTGCTACGATTTCACGTTGGAAAACGAACAAAAAGCGATCGGAGAAGTTGGCCGTTCGTCGCAACCCTAGGACGTCCGGAAACCCATTCCAGCGACCCTATTATCTAACTAAGTAAGTTAAGACCTTACTCACCAATTTTTGTGGTTTATTGTTGTTTAAAACTCGAGATCTAGACCCGTAACAAAAATCGATTTTCAAAAACCCTATTTTCGTCCAATTTCAAAAACTCGCCTAAAACTTGACCTTTGGGAATTCAAACCGAAAACCTTTCACATAGATTTTGTTTCTAAGATATTAATCTACCTTGTGTCCAAATTTCAGCCATTGACATTAAGATTTGCTATTCCAAATCGCGCCGTAAACTTTCTGTGACAAACCGAACATTTAAAACTGTTGACAGATTGTCTTATTCGACTTGATGCATGTTTTTCACCCATTTTTAGAATGATTCAACTCTTCATTTCTAAACAAAAGTTGTAGATAATTGTGTCTAGATTATGCATATAAAATTTCATGGATTTTGGAGTTCATTTGTTATGTCAAATTGGTCGAATTTCAGAACTGTTTTAAAACCCCTTTGGAGTCCGCGCGTATACACCGTGTTGTGGTCGATTTTTTGAACATCTAATTTTATAATTTCCAAATTTTTAAAACATGAATGTTGTTCCTTAATTTGTTGTGTATCTCCTGTAAAAATTTCGGATCAATTGGCTTTGAAATGAATTTTTAATCGGCGTCGCACGAACCTGTGACGGAATCAGTTTTTGAGACAGAAATTATCTTTTGTAAAGAACTCAAATTTTGACTCACTTAGAAACCTTATTTCCTAAAACTTAAAACATGAAAGTTGTTCGTGTGTGTGTTTTTGAGCTACTGTGTAAATTTTAGAATTTTTAGTGTAAAGATGAATTTTTAATTAAGAAAGGCGTAAACTGCGTCGAATCAGATTTTTCGAACTTGAGAAAACTCGAACTATGAAACGCGATATCGAATATTCTGATAACTTTGAAATACGAACTTTCGAAAAATCCCGTTCAGTAGGCTGAGCCGATCTTCATGCTATCATTATCTTTGAGACTGCCTCGTTAGTGGTCTCCTTACTATCTGAGATTGCCTCGTTAGTGATCTCGCGCGCTGTGTTTTGGATCGCCTCGTTAGTGGTCCTACTATCTTTTGAGACTGCCTCGTTAGTGGTCTCCCATTATTATGGACTGCCTCATTAGTGGTCCTATGTTGAGATTGCCTCGTTAGTGATCTCCCGGTATGGTGTCCTCTCTTAGTTTGCGGGATAAAATATAAAAGACATGTGTGAGTGTTTAATTATGCTTAAATCCTATTTACCATGTTTTTAAATTATAAATTTAAATTACGTTCTTAAATTATGCTTTTAAATTACGCTTTTAAATTAAGTCCTTTAATTATGTATTCTCGCATTGAATAAATTAATCATGTTTTTCCGCTGCGAATAAAATATGGATTTTTAAATTAATGCATGAAAAGTGTAATATTTAGTTTAAACACATGTAACCCCTTAAATTGTTAGTTAGGGATTAACTTACTCGGTATATTTTTATACTGATAAACCGTTGTCATTTTTCTTTTACAGAGTATGTCGAGTGACGCATGCATATGCACTTGGGGGAAATCATTTATGGACATTTTTAATTTCTGCATCGTACTGTTTTACCGGGTCTGTTAAACCCGGGGTTTGGCCGGTGATTATTTTTCCGCTGCATTACTCTATTTCACGCATGATGATTTTTATTTCCGTATTTTGAATTAAGTATTATTAATTTCCGGACTCAATTGTTGAAATGTTTTTAAATCTTTTACGTACCCATAAGCCTTGCATTTCCTTAGTGAGCTCGGAAAGCCGTGTTTTGCTAGAGAGATGTGGCGGTGACATCCCGGCCTGGGTTATCAAATCCGGGGTGTTACATTCTGCCCGCCTGATTTTGTTAGAACGAAAGCTCCAACATGATTATAAAACTATCTTGGAACAAGAGGAACACTTCTGGTACCAACAGAGCAAGGAGGATTGGATTCGCCTTGGTGATCGCAACACCAAGTTTTTTCACGCCCAGGCCAAATACCGCCACCATAGACAGAAAGTGACTGGCCTTCAATTGGATGACGGGTCTTGGTGCCGAATAGTGAGGTTCATCTACCTCCTCTCCAGCCTCTTGGATCTCAATATGGCATCGTTCAGGCTGGACCAGTCAAGGCTGAAGAGGTCTCCTTGGCTCTCTCTCAATTTAAGCCTTATGCTGCATCGGGGCCGGATGGTTTCCCCGTGGCCTTCTATAATAAGCACTGGGATTCTGTTGGACCTCATATTATTTTCATGGTGCAAAAGGCCTTCGAAACGGGACAGGTTGACGCGGTGCTTGCCCGAGCCCATATATGCCTTATCCCGAAACTTAGTGTTCCGAGCTCAGTAAGGCACTTTCGCCCCATCACTTTGTGTAATGTGGCTTACAAGTTTATATCAAAGATCCTTGTTAATCGACTCAGACCCATTTTGGCTAATTATATCTCCCCCCTCCAGTCAGCTTTTATGCCGGGACGTGGGACAGTTGATAACGCCATTTTGTTACAAGAGCTTATTTACACTCTCTCTCGGCCTAATTCCCGTTCCAAGGCTATTATTATTAAGATCGACCTTGAAAAGGCATATGACTCTGTCAAATGGTCCTTTCTTGAGGAGTCTCTACTGCAAATGAATTTGCCTAATGCCTTATGCAATATTATTATGAGCCGTGTGACTTCTCCTTCTTATGAGATTCTTCGGAATGGTTCAACTATGGAAGGATTTAAACCGCAGCGTGGCCTGCGGCAGGGAGACCCCCTCTCCCCATATTTATTAAATATTGTCATGGAAAGACTATCCACTACTATTGATCAGGCTGTCACATATGAATTATGGCATCCTGTTAAGCTCTCGCGAGGTGGCACTGGATTATCCCACTTACCCTTTGCCAATGATTTGATCCTCTGTACTAAAGCAGATGTTGAAAGCATCTCTTTCCTAGCTTCTATTCTTGAGCAGTTTGGACGTCTCTCGGGTCTCAAAATTAATACTTCAAAGTCGCGTGCCTTTGCTTCGGCTGGTATTACCCCATTAGAGAAAAGTTGGTTCTGGACTGCTACCCCTATCCCGTTCACTGATCAGTTAGGTAAGTGTAACACCCCGAATTTGATCACCCAGGCCGGGACGCTACCGCCACACCTTTCTAAATAAGACACGATCCAAATCGAGCTTATCTAAAAGGATGCTAAGGCTAAGTTGTATCAATACTTAAATAATTTAAAACCATTCAATAATGCCCGAAGTTTAAAATCAGAGTATGACATGCATGAAGTATGAAAGTAGTGCGGAAGCTAAATAAGGGCCAAAACATGCGGCCAAAACCAAAGTCCAAAGTCCGAAGTCTCAGTGCGGAATTTAAATAAATTTTAAATAAAGTGCGACAAGTCTTCGCAATAGAAATCCCCATCCCATCGTGCAATGCTCACCCCGCGAAATCTGAGGAAAAATGAAAACAACAATTTATCAGTAGAAAAGGTACTGTGTAAGTTAATATATAGCACAACGAATTTTAAAAGTTCAGGAAGAGTATATAAAGCATAGGGTTTTTAATTTAAAAAAGGAAGGACGATTAAAATGATTTTCCGACGTCTCTTATGATTGCCACATAAATAGTTTACCATTCATTTTGATCGAGGACACCACCCATGCCCTTTGGGACTAACACCCACAAGGACTCCAATCATAATAAAGATTCTAGGGACGTACCCTTGGAATCAACCCACCTCTGGGACTCGTACCCACGAGGGATGTGAAAGCAGTGACCCGATACAGACCTCTCCATAGCCCTAGATAACCCATACGGATACATCTAGGAGTATAGACTCTTATAATCATGAAACCATAATATCATATGTGCCATTTTGGCTACAAAAGAGGGGGCAGCCCAATGAGCTCCACCAAGTGCACTTACCCTCTAAAACATTGGGCATCCCACTCGATCAAAACTTACAAAGTTTCAAAACCACATTTCTAACATCTTTATAATACTACCACATTTCCAGAATTCATACATTAAAAAAATGAGTAACATTCGACTCATAGTTCATCAAAAATACACAAGATAGCATTTACCGACAAAAGTAGTACTATGGCAGTTTTCAAAATTGCATTTGGAAACGTAGTAAATCATTTTCAAAAATTCCCAAAATTTTACAGGAGCTAGAACACACCAAGATGAAAATTTTACATTGAAATAAGCATCTTCAAATTTGGAATCTAAATAACCTATAAAAATCGATTTCAGAAAGCATTGGATTAAGCGTTTTAAACACTTCAGTGAATCCGACCACAGTGTAATTAAAAATTCATAACTATTACATACGAGATTCTAAAATCGTAAATATTTTTAGGGATATTCTAGACACAATAAGGAACAATTCTTATGAAGACCTCAACCACGAATAACCATCATAGACTGGACTAAAAATGACAACAAGATCGGACTCCATACAAACAACAAATCTGACAGCATCTTGAAACCAAATACCAGATCTAATTTCGGGGTCTAAAACTTGTTCAAAAATTCTGAGAATTTACAGAGATCATATTTAGGATGTTAGGAACATTTTCGTTTAGAAAAGGTTTTCCAAAAACATGCGGATCTAAGTCAAATTAGCAAAACAACAGAAACTATTCGATTGAAAACCCTATTTAACAGTTTTACCAACGGAAGGAGATTGGACTAGAACTCGATGGAATCTCAACCAAAACCTCTAAAAATCAACGTGCACAATACTAACTTACTTGAGATGAGATTAGGATCGAAATTCGCCTTGGTTGTCCCCTAAATCGCCCGGATCAGTCCCCACGTACACCACTTCAACCGATTGCTCCTAAAATGGGTTCGTTGGAAGAAAACTTGGTGTTAGGGCCTGAGATATGAATCTAGGATCATGGGATTGAGTTGGAGACCTTACCTAACCAAAGTAGAATAGATATGGATGCTTGAAAACCGACCAAACCTTTGCCTAAGTGAAGATAAACCACACAACTCACCAAACACTCACAAGAACACTAATTTTCGGATGAATGGAATGGGTGTAGTTTTGAGACTGGTTAAGGGGGTGCGAATGGGTGTTTTAGATTTCCAAATGGTGGTTTAGTGACCCTAGGAAAGTGATGAGTGAATTATGGCAGTCTTACTTCGAATTTACTCCCTCAAATCCTCATACAAACCACCTACCTCCAACATGGTCCAATGAATCCACTCTTGGTTCATGTATCCTCCATAATCCAACTTTGTAGTAGTTTAATACACTTAAAATCTATCCAAATGCATCTTCCAACATCCCTTAATGACTGAGGATCAAAGTTGGATCGATTGGAGTCGTCAAATCTCGAAAATTGGATCAAAAACGCGTGCAGCGTTTGGAACCGCCGCCTGCTGCCGCCGGCGCGCGGGTGGCGCGTCGCCTCCGCGTCGCTGCCTGATGCGATTTATCCCTTTATATATATATATATATATTATGATTTTTATTTCCAAAAATCATAATATGGAATTATCCGAGATCATTGGGATAATTCGATAAGCTCGCTTCGAGTTGCTATCGTCCGAAAATATTTAATTCCACTCTCTCGGAATTATTTCGGTTTTGATAATTAAATCAAATTCTCTAATTTTGGATTTAAAACTCGATGTCGATTTCTCGGGTATTACAGTCTACCCTCCTTAGAAATCAACTTCGTCCTCGAAGTTGGGTCGCACTTCGGAAAGATAAACGATGCAGATAATTGGCACGCAGGAATTATTGAGGTTTGAAAATTAAATTCTTACCTCGACGCGTGACGACTCAGTGCGGGGTGTCACATCCTGTCCCCCTTAGGACTGCAGTTATGCCCCCATAACTGCTTACGAGTCGCTTCGGAAAAGGTTGGGATACCGCTGCTTCATATCCGATTCCAATTCCCACGTCGCTTCCTCGGTGCCATGATTGGACCATAGAATCTTCACCATTCTCACGGTATTGTTCCTCGTGACCCTTTCTTTGACATCAAGTATCTCGATCGGATACTCCTCATATGTCAGATCGCCGTCTAGTTCGATCACATCGGGTTGTAAGACGCGAGTCAGATCGTGCACATATTTCTTTAATTGAGAAACATGAAACACATTGTGCACTCGCGACAATTCTGGTGGAAGAGCCAGCCAGTATGCCAAGGTACCCACACGGTCTAAAATCTCGTATGGACCTATATAGCGAGGACTCGAGGACTCAGCTTTCCTCGTTTGCCAAATCGCATCACCCCCTTCATCGGTGACACCTTTAGCATAACCTTGTCTCCCACGTGAAATTCCAACTCTTGTCGTCTCGTGTCGGCATAACTCTTTTTCATGTCTTGTGCGGCCTTCATCTTTTGTTGAACGACCTTGATTTGTTTACTCATATCTTCAATGAGCTGAGGTCCAACAACCACGGAATTATCGTCCTTTGCCCAGCATAACGGACTGCGGCATTTACGTCCGTAAAGAGCTTCGAACGGTGCCATGCCAATACTAGCATGGTAACTGTTGTTATACGAGAATTCAATTTGTGGTAAGTGGTTCTCCCAACTCCCCTTGAATTCCAGTACACACGCTCTAAGCATATCTTCGAGCGTTTGAATTGTCCGCTCAGTTTGACCATCAGTAATCGGATGAAAAGACGTACACATCTTAATTTGGGTTCCCTAGGCTTCTTGCAATTTGGTCCAGAAGTTCGAGACAAATCTGTTGTCTCGGTCCGAGATGATGTCGTGAGGCACTCCATGCCTTCGGACCACATTCTCGATATATGCCTTGGCCAGTTGATCCATCGACCAGTTGTCCTTCATTGGTATGAAGATTGCGGTCTTCGTCAACCGATCAACTATCACCCATATTTTGTTCATGCCATGAGGAGATCTTGGTAACCCCGAGACAAAGTCCGTAGAGATGCTGTCCTATTTCCAGTTTGGGATCTCTAGTGGCTTTACCAACCCTAATGGCTTTTGCCGCACCGTCTTCACTTTCTGGCAAGTTAGGCACTTAGCCACGAAGTCAGCAACATCTTGTTTCATCCTTGGCCACCAATAGATTTTCTTCAGATCTTTGTACAGCTTATCACCTCCAGGGTGCACTGAATAAGGTGTACTGTGGCCTTCTTCCATCAACTTCTGCTTCAAGTCCTCGCACTTGTGAGGAACGCACCATCTCCCCTTAAAGCGGATACTTCCATCGCCGTATATCGTGAATCCTACCGCTTTTCCTTCACCAATTTTCTCCTTGATCCTCTGGAGGTTCTCGTCGTCTGATTGAGCTGTTCGAATTTCGTCGAACACGGTAGGTTCAATTGCTATGGCATTCACCGTTTCTACCACGGTTCCATAATGGACTAGTTCAGTTTCCAACTTCGCCAAGTCCATATATAGTTCCAAGGTAAAATAAGTGTGTTTGCCGCATGCCTCGTCTTGCGACTTAATGCATCTGCCACGACGTTCGCTTTTCCCTCATGATAGGCTATGTCCAAGTCATAGTCCTTGATCAGCTCGAGCCATCTCCTCTGCCTCATATATAACTCCTTTTGAGTAAATATATACTTGAGGCTCTTGTGGTCCGTGAACATCCGACATATTCGTCCATATAGGTAGTGTCGCCAGATCTTGAGAGCGAACACCACCGCAGCTAATTCTAGATCGTGCGTCGGATAGTTCTCCTCGTGCGGCTTGAGTTGTCGCGACACGTAAGCAATAACCCTTTGGTTTTGCATAAGCACGCAACCCATGCCTTCTTTTGAAGCGTCGCTATACACTTCAAAATCTTCCGTCTCTGACGGTAGTGCCAAGTGCTGTTGTGAGTCTTTTCTTGAGTTCTTGAAATGACGTCTCACATTCAGCAGACCATTCGAACTTTAACGCTTTCTTTAGCAATTGGGTCATCGGTCGTGCAATCTTTGAAAAGTCCCTCACAAATCTTCTATAGTATTCGGCTAGTCCAAGAAAGCTTCTTATCTCTGTCTGACTAGTTAGCGCTGGCCAATCAGTCACTGCAGATATCTTTGCCGGATCAACCGACACTTCTTTAGCCGATACTATATGTCCCAAGAAAGCAACTTCCTTCATCCAAAATTCGCACTTTGACAGCTTCGCATATAATTGATTCTTCCTCAAAATTCCTAGCACTTGATGAAGATGTCTTGCATGCTCCTCCTCATCCCTTGAGTAAACTAGAATGTCGTCGATGAATACGACAACACAAGAGTCTAGTAACTCTCGGAATACACTATTCATGAGGTTCATGAATACCGCGGGAGCATTCTTGAGACCAAAGGACATTACGGTGAATTTGTAGTGCCCATATCTGGTACGAAATGCTGTCTTCGGTATGTCCTTCTCGGCGATACGCAACTGATGGTATCCCGATCAGATCAACCTTCGAAAATACCGACGCTTATTTCAGCTGATCGAAGAGATCTTCGATCCTAGGCAGCGGGTATTTATTCTTAATTTTCACTTGATTAAGACCTCTGTAGTCTATGCACAGTCGGAGTCCACCGTCTTTCTTCTTTACGAACAGGACCGATGCTCCCCATGGTGATGTGCCCGGTCGAATGTAACCTTTTGATAACAACTCCTTGAGTTGTTCCTTCAGCTCTTTCATTTCCGCGGGAGCCATGCGATATGGTGCCTTCGAGACCGGCTCGATTCCAGGTACCAAATCGATTGTGAACTCGACTTCTCGCTCAGGAGGCATTCCTGGGATATGCCGGAAAGACGTCAGGATATCCCTTCATGATTGGAATACTGTTGATCTTTCTTCCCTCGTCTTCCAGATTATGTACGTAACATGCGTACAGTTGATACCCTTTTTCCATGAGGTTGCAAAACTTTATGGCATTTACCACCTTGGCACTCCTCTTTTGAGGCTGCATGTAGTAAATGACTTTCTTCCCTCGACTCTTTGCCAAAGAGATCTTCTACTTTTGGCACTCGATAACAGCCTTGTATCGAGTCAGCCAGTCCATACCCAAGATAATATCGAAATCCTTAAGGTCAAATTCTATGAGATTCGCGAAGAATTCGGTATTTTTAATTACTATCGGTACTCCGTCGTATCGTTTGGAGCACGATACCACCTTACCCGACGGTAACTGAATTCCTAAGTTAATGTTATTCGGCGCAGGTAGATCTAATGCAGATAGAATTCTCGTGGAAATCAAAGAGCAACTTGCTCCCGAATCAAATAAAACCTTTATAGGTACGCTTAATGCAGTGAACGTACCTCCGATCACTTCGCCTTGAGCGGCCAAGTCCGCTTGGCTGATCACGTTCAAGCGTCCCATTGCTCCACCCTGATTGCCTTGCTGGTTATGATTTTGAGGTGGCCTCTGTGCCTGCGGGAATCTCTGACCTTGGTTGTTTTGCTGGTTCAGCCCAGCTGGCCTGTTCCCCTGAGGACGGTTCAACAGATGCGGCCTCTTCTCGATACGATCCTCTCTTGTCCAGCATTCCTTTTTCATATGGCCCTCTCGGCCACATCGGTAACAATGCCCAGGTTTTGGACATTCTCGCACCAAATACGGAATATTGCACCGCGGGCATCTGGGTATGAAAGCGCCTTGATTTTCCGGCCTTCTGTTTCCGTTCCCTCCTTGATTGAATCCTCTGTTCTCTGGCCTCCTTTGCCCATCATTCCTTCCTTGCTCATCTCCTTTCCTGAAGTTGTTCCCACTGTTGTTCTGGTTCCTCTTATCAAAGTTGGTCGAGCCCTTGCTCGATTCTCCATGGTCCTTTCGTTTCAGTTGTTGCACACGAGCGATTGCTACCGCTCGGTCGTACACAGCTTGCAGTGTTGTGTATTGGCCTCCCACCAATATCTCCCTGATGCTGAGATTCAACCCCATTTCAAATTTCTGAGCTCTGTCAGAATCGGTCGGCACAAGTCTTGGAGCAAAACGGACTAGGTCCTTAAACTTCGTGTAATATTCCTGCACCGTCTGTGTGCCCTGCTGAAGGTTGATGAACTCTTCGTATTTAGCAGCTTTCGTGCTAAGGGGGTAAAATCTCTCTCTCATCATCTCCTTGAATTCTTCCCCAAAAATATACGTTCTCACCATCAGCTAGCCCTCCTTGGTGGTTCTGCCACCACTCATCCGCTTCCCCACTTAAGTAGTACGTCGCCACTCCCACTTTCTCGTTCTCGGGACGTCTGACGTCGTTCAAAAGCTTGTCAAATGTTCGGATCCAGTCTTCCAGCTTTGCTGGATTCTCTTGTCCCTCGAAATGGGGCGGCTGGTAGGGGTTCACCATTGCCAAGTAGTTTATGTGGGCTGCCTGAGGCGGTACTGCTGCTTGGGCCCGGTTGACTTCAGCGTTTCCCAGAGCTATGAGGACTTGCTCTACCGTCCTAAGACGCTCGTCCATAGCATTAGGAGCGGGATTAGCTTGTCCACCCGGATTAGGCGGGTTTGCTCCAGCGGGAACATTAGCATTTTCGTTGTTTGGAATCTCCATTCTCGGTCTACCCCTTGGCGCCATTCTGATAATAATGCACGCAGAGGTAAGATTCGCATTCTAAGGTAGGTTAGTTGTCAAGTTAGGTAGTGATTAGAATCTGAGCTCATCGGCTCTGAGTAGAATAGGGCACTGATAAGAAAAATAAATACTATAGACTTTCATAAAAGATTGCTAATACATTGGCATGAATTACTACAGAAGATGTGGTTGGATAAGCGGAAAAATAATGGGTCAATCTACCCCAGAGGGTCAGTTGACACAAGCAGCCAACTATCCACTTCCATCTTCATCAGTTTCAAGAAACATTTGAGGCCCCTCCAAATCCACTTCCTCATTGGTGATAACAGAGTTCTCGTCCTCAACACTGACAGGTAATTGAGGGTCTTCCTCCTCCACATCCCTAAGTGGACTAGGGGCTAGGATATCGTCAACCATACCTATCGTTATCAGATCAATGATTTGAAATCCGCCATGCAACATGTGATTCTGATGCCGAAGATCACCAAATTCAGTCTCAACGGTGGTCTGACGACCAACAGTCCGACCAGTATCTACATCCAATTTTGCCATTTTCGCTTCTAATGCCTCAATACGGTGCCTATCATCCTCGGCGTCTCTACGAGCGTGACGTAGCTCGTGAGTGATATCAGACATGGAACATAACAGCCGCATAATAGAGTCTTGCATCCTCGGATTAGCCATCTAACATACAAATTTTACATTAAGAAAATTGACACATTTCAAGAAAGGTATGTTAATGCAAATGCATTCCCCCCAAAAATAATAATTTAAGACTTGTCGAAATTTCGAGATATATTTTTCCAAGGGTTTGAGAAATGAGAATCCTTTTTCCATGGAAATAGTATTTAAAAATGCTTAAAAATAATATTTAATATTTTAGGCCTCTATAGTGGGCCGAAAAATAATAAGACACGATCCAAATCAAGCTTATCTAAAAGGATGCTAAGGCTAAGTTGTATCAATACTTAAAATAATTTAAAACCATTCAATAATGCCCGAAGTTTAAAATCAGAGTATGACATGCATGAAGTATGAAAGTAGTGCGGAAGCTAAATAAAGGCCAAAACATGCGGCCAAAACTAAAGTCCAAAGTCCGAAGTCTTAGTGCGGAATTTAAACAAACTTTAAATAAAATGCGACAAGTCTTCGCAATAGAAATCCCCATCCCATCGTGCAATGCTCACCCCGCGAAATCTGAGGAAAAATGAAAACAACAACTTATCAGTACAAAAGGTACTGCGTAAGTTAATATATAGCACAACGAATTTTAAAAGTTCGGGAAGAGTATATAAAGCATAGGGTTTTTAATTTAAAAAGGAAGGACGATTAAAATGATTTTCCGACGTCTCTTACGATTGCCACATAAATAGTTTACCATTGTTCATTTTGATCAAGGACACCACCCATGCCCTTTGGGATTAACACCCACAAGGAGTCCGATCATAATAAAGATTCTAGGGACGTACCCTTGGAATCAACCCACCTCTGGGACTCGTAACCACGAGGGATGTGAAAGCAGTGACCCTATACAGACCGCTCCGAAGCCCTAGATAACCCATACGGATACATCTAGGAGTATAGACTCTTACAATTACGAAACTATAATATCATATGTGCCGTTTTGGCTACAAAAGAGGGGGCGGCCCAACGAGCTCCACCAAATACACTTACCCTCTAAAACATTGGGCATCCCACTCGATCAAAACTTACAAAGTTTCAAAACCGCATTTCTAACATCTTTATAATACTACCACATTTCCAGAATTCATACATTTAAAAAATGAGTAACATTCGACTCATAGTTCATAAAAAATACACAAGATAGCATTTACCAACAAAAGTAGTACTGTGGCAGTTTTCAAAATTGCATTTGGAAACGTAGGAAATCATTTTCAAAAATTCCAAAATTTTACAGGAGGTAGAACACACCAAGATGAATATTTTTCATAGAAATAAGCATCTTCAAATTCGGACTCTAAATGACCTATAAAAATCGATTTGAGAAAGCATTGGATTAAGGGTTTTAAACACTTCAGTGAATCCGACCACATTGTAATAAAAAATTCGTAACTATTTCATACGAGATTCTAAAATCGTAAACATTTACAGGGATATTTTAGACACAATAAGGAACAATTCTTATGAAGACCTCAACCACGAATAACCATCATAGACTGGACTAAAACAGACAACAAGATTGGACTCCATACAAACAACAAATCTGACAGCATCTTGAAACCAAATACCAGATTGATTTCGGGGTTTAAAACATGTTCAAAAATTCTGAGAATTTACAGAAATCATATTTAGGATGTTAGGAACATTTTCCGTTTAGAAAAGGTTTTCCAAAAACATGCGGATCTAAGTCGAATTAGCAAAAAAACAGAAACTATTCGATTGAAAACCCTATTTAATAGTTTTACCAACGGAAGGAGATTGGACTAGAACTCGATGGAATCTCAACCAAAACCTCTAAAAATAGACGTGCACAATACTAACTTACTTGAGATGAGATTAGGATCGAAATTTTCCTTGGTTGTCCCCTAAATCGCCCGGATCAGTCCCCACGTACACCACTTCAACCGATTGCTCCTAAAATGGGTTCGTTGGAAGAAAACATGGTGTTAGGGCCTGAGATATGAATCTAGGATCATGGGATTAATTGGAGACCTTACCTAACCGAAGTAGAACATATATGGATGCTTGAAAACTGACCAAACCTTTGCCTAAGTGAAGAGAAACCACACAACTCACCAAACACTCACAAGAACACCAATTTTCGGATGAATGGAATGGGTGTAGTTTTGAGACTGGTTAAGGGGGTGGGAATGGGTGTTTTAGATTTTCAAAGGGTGGTTTAATGACCCTAGCAAAGTGATGAGTGAATTATGGCAGTCATACTTCGAATTTACTCGCTCAAATCCTCATCCAAACCACCTACCTCCAACAAGGTCCAATGAATCCACTCTTGGTTCATGTATCCTCCATAATCCAACTTTGTATTAGTTTAATACACTTAAAATCTATCCAAATGCATCACTCAACATCCCTTAATGACTGAGGATCGAAGTTGGATCGATTGGAGTCATCAAATCTCGAAAATTGGATAAAAAATGCGTGCAGCATTTGGAACCGCCGCCTGCTGCCGCCAGCGCGCGGGTGGCGCGCCATCGCGTCGCCGCCGCGCGGCCGCCTGATGCGATTTTTCCCTTTTTTATATATATATTATGATTTTTATTCCAAAAATCATAATATAGAATTATCCGAGATCGTTGGGATAATTCGATAAGCTCGCTTTGAGTTGCTATCGTCCGAAAATATTTAATTTCGCTCTCTCGGAATAATTTTAGTTTTGATAATTAAATCCAATTCTCTAATTTCGGATTTAAAATTCGATGTCGATTTCTCGGGTATTACAGTAAGTACCTGGGGTTTCCCATTCATGTTGGAAGAGTTCGTAGCAAACCTATGATTACCTCATTGAACGGATGGATAACTGGATGTCATGTTGGGCTATGAGATTACTCAACAAACCGCGACATGCCACTTTAGCACGACATGTCCTTGCAGCTATCCCCACATATTGTATGCAAATTGGGTGGATTCCAGAGTCGACCTGTCAACGCATTGATAGAAGTATTAAAAACTTTGTGTGGAAAGACAATGCAGAGCATGGCCTTAACCTTATTGGTTGGGACCTGGTTGCCCTTCCTAAAGCCAAAGGAGGACTCGGGCTTCAGTCCTCTCGCCATGCAAATATCGCTCTTCTCGGTAAGTTGGTGGCTAATGTCGTGCTTGGCAGCAATAAACTATGGTGTAATGAGCTTCGTTTAAAGTATTGGCCAGCTGGAGGCTCCATCTTGTCCATGCCTTCTAAAGGTTCTTTCACCTGGAGAAGCCTAAGGCAGGCGGTTGTCCACCTTCAGGTGGGGTTTTAATTTCGTCTTGGAAATGGTCAATCTTCGTTGTGGTTTACGGCTTGGCTTAATGGTAGCCAGCTGGGGCCACTGGTGCCTTTCATCGAGATGGCAGATGTGGATAAATGCGTGAAAGATATTGTGAATAATGATAGGTGGGACTTATCTACCTTGTATACCATTATTCCCAATCATGTGCAAAATGCCATCCTTGAACTTCCACCGCCTTGCTTGCATCCGGCTCTGAGGGATGGGTGGAGTTGGGCGGGTAGTGTCGATGGTCGATACTCAGCGCGATCAGGTATGTCTTTACTTCTTGCTGGTTCGATGGACTCTCGGGATTGGAAGTGGATTTGGAGCTCGAGCTTCTCGGAACGTATTTGTTTCCTTCTGTGGTTAATTTCTTGGAAAACTATACCTTGTAATGCTCTAAGGTATCATAGAAATCTTGCTACCACGCCCTTATGCCAAATATGTGGCATCTTCGATGAGATTGGCTGCACTGTTTGTTTCAATGTCAATGGACTGTGGCGGTATGGAACTCTCTTGACATCAGTATTCCTATGGATTTGGAGACCTTAGACAGAGCTAATATCCGGTCCTGGTTCTGTGGTATGTTTACATGCTATGGCTCCTTATTTATCGCGGCCCTGTGGCTTATTTGGAAGGAAAGATGTGCTAAGGTTTTCCGAGGTTATTCCACCTCCCATCATAAGCTTATTCGCGATGTTCTTCATTTTGGTGACTCTATCCAACTGTCCCTTGTGAAACCCTCGACTGCAGCTACTTGGCCACGCCTTATATGTTGGAATATGGGCTCATGGACGGGGGTCTTCCTTCACTCGGATGGCTCGCGCCTGGACAGCCGGGGGCGAGCTGGCTACGGGGCTGTCTTGAGAAATGCCGACGGTAGCTGGATTGGCAGGGTCTCGGGGCAACTAGGGGATGTTTCGATTATCCATGCCGAGCTTTGCAGGGCTAATTCACAGCCTGCAATTGGCGGTCCAGCATGGAATCTCTCAAATCTATTGTGCATGTGATTCGAAACAGGTTTTGAGACTCCTTTCTGTTATGTCGTCTTTCTCTCCTTAGCTTTCTCCGTACCTCGCTCATATTGAAGATTTGCTCACTCACTTCGATGTCTATAGTTTCAACCATATTCTACGGGAAGGTAATGGTGTTGCGGATTCACTTGCGAAATTCGGAGCCGAAGAACAATTATTCTTCACCACCTGGGCTTTTCCTCCAGATCGGCTTCGTCCTTTGTTGGCGGCGGATGCTGCTGGCACGTGGTTTCCTCGTGCCAACTGATTTCCTATGTTTATTTTCTGCTTCACTTTTTTCTTTCATTTTCCTAGCCTGTATAGGCTGTTTCGCCAAAAAAAAAGTTCATGTAAGAAGCATTAAGGGCACCTTTCTAAATGCCTTGGACCAACTCTAACTCACCCTGCAAATTGCAAATTTACAGGGTGCAAATGCAGGGTGATGCTCCAACCCACCATGCAAACTGCAGCAGGCACTCTCCCAAAATTGGAATGGTGCTACAGAGTTCTGCCCATTTGAGCGTAAACTTGCAGGGAAATCACGTACATGGATAAAGAACTTACGGGAGAACCCATTCAAGGTTCCATGGATGAAGAACCTACAGGTGAAATCATAGGGATGAGGTTCGTGGTTCTTCCTGTCTACCCAGGTATGTGTGATGCATAGTCCTATTTATGTAATGAATACGTATTACTAGTGATATATGTATTTATTTGTGTGATGTCTGTGTTCGTAGGATCAATTTGTGTGATATATCTCTGTTATGTATTACATAGTCAATCTTTTTGAATTATTTTTTAATCAGTGTTGGTTAGGGCTGGAAAAGATACTGAATATACCGCATACCACACATACCGTACCGAAAAGTACTGAGAATGTTGAAATTTTCGGTATACCGTAATTTTCGGTACCGTACCGTAAACTTACGGTACAGTAACGGTATGAATTTCTGAATACCGCGGTATACCGTTACTATATGGAACTTCGGTATATACCGCAGTATCGGTATGTCCGTATGTACCGAAGCTACGGTATATCGGTATATACCGTGATACCGGTATGTCGATATATACCAAAAGTTCGGTATATCGGTCTATACCGAACTTACCGAAAAATATACTTAAATTATATAATTTTACATATTTAATCCTAAGTTTAAATATTCAAATATACTTAAAAGTATTGATATTTAAGCAATTGAAGAGAACTCAAAACTAAATTATTTGGCAAATCGTCAGTGACATAATTTTACATTTAATCGTAATTTTAAATAATCAGATTTATTTAAAAAAATATTAATATTTATTATAAGGTAATCAAAATCCAAATCTTCCGTGACAATCTAGATTAAGGCATTTTATTATAAACCATGATGAAGAGACAAATATAGCCGTAATAATTGATCCGTAAAATTTTAAATTCTTGATAATTATTTATTAAATCATACTAATTTCGAACCAAATCCCAGATAAAATAATGGAAAACTAGTATTCCGCCTTGTTAAATAGCTTAACACCCTAGATCGTGGATTGTTTTTGTGAATCTATGTAAATATAATAATATTACTAACAATATATATAAACTATAATATATATATATATATATATGAAGAATATGTGGACCATATTTTTTTAAAAAAAATTCATACATTTGAATGAATACTAAAATTAACAGACAAATATTGGTATAGTGCAGCTTTGGTCCTCCTTTCTTTTCAAAACTATTCATATAATACGTATTTTTAAAAATTATTTGTTTATATATACCCATACTTTTTTTTTTATTACCCTTTAAAATGTCCACGGACTAAAAGCTAACAAAAATGATTACCCACATGTTTAACCAAGTAAAAAATAATAGTATATTTTTTATTAAATTAGTGAAATTTTAAAGAATTAGAATTGATAGTGAATGAAAATTTAAAACGTCTTATCTTTTCCTAACAATCTTTTATCTTATATTTTATAATTCTCCTATTTGAATTATAAAAATTGAATTCGATCCCTACTTTTATAATAATTTAAATAATAGAGCCAAAAATAATGAAACTTGTATATCAAATCATTGAATTGACTTATATAAATTAATGTGTAATTATCCTATTTTGCTTTAATTGAATTATTGAATAATTATTATTTAGAGAGACATAAATGATATATTACCATTTCAATGCACTTGTTTAATGACTAATATTTCAAAACGTGTACAAGTAAAAATTATAAGAAGTATATCAAAAACTATACTATTGGACGAATTTAATGTTATTAGATTCGTCTAATAGTCTATTTGTAAATAAAACATTAGATTCATCGAATAGTATAGTTTTAAATATATATATATATATCTTATAAATTTTTTACTTAACACCTAACCTGACTATATTTTTTAAATTATATACTAGCAGTAAAATTGAATAAGAGATAAACAATAAACAATGTCAAAGATGAAAGAACAAGTAAAATACTCTATTTTGGACGGAGATAGTATTTACTATTTAGTAGTACATTGCGTATATATATATATGTAAAAAATTATTTAATATTTTTATTTAGCAAATATTATTATTTTAATTTATGTGATTTAGATATATTTTTTCATTATAATTATATATATATACATATATTACATATATAAGTAAGACATTACATATGTAATTTATAATTAATTGTTTTAATATTAGGTGAGAAATTATTTAAAAATTATTCGAGTGATAAGCTTTATTTTAATTTTTATGTAGATAGATTATTATATTATATATAGCTCAAATTTAAATCCAAACAAGAGAAATAAATTTTTTCAAATGATCTTACTTCCTAAATCCAAAATGCTAAACCCAAAACCCTAACCCTTACACTAAATATAGAAAATGTATATACCATATTTTTCATAATATTATATTTTTAATTACTATCACAAAGATTTGGTGATACTAATTTGATTTAGTTTAAAAAACTAACTTTTTTAAGGTGAATAATTTAAGAAAATTAACTTGTGTCTTGTAGTATGTTTTCTTACACTTGTTCGTTTGTTGGACTTGGACTGTCTTTCCTTCTTTGATTGATTCCTGTGCTATACTCTTTGTTTGTGTGGCCCTTTAATTCCTACCGAGCCCAAAAAAAACCCAACCCATGTCGATTCCTATTCTTGGCCCACGGTTATGTTTTTCAGTCTCTAGGATTGCAGCCTCCTATTATAAATACACTACAGTTCTCCCACAAAAATACAAGCAGCAGCCTACCAGCCTTAATCCCTCACTGTGTCGTTCTCAAGATTCCAGACTCTCCTCTTCATTCCTCATTCATTTTTCTACTTACTCCCTTAGTGGTTGGGTGTCGACGAACTTTGAGTGTAATCGTGAGAGTTGAGGAACCTGCTGTTTTGTCGCCGTGAGAGGGAAGTTACAGGGGCTATGTCGTCGGGTAGTGGCTGTCCGACGTGATGTATTGAGTACTGTAGGTTTCCACCATTTTGAGTCTATGAGCGAGAGCATAGGAAGTTTTTTTGGGCTTTCTCGGAGGTGGTGTTATGGGTGATTGAGCATCCATCATCTTCACCCTTGTGTCCAACGATTGTTCTTGGTTTTGGGTATCATATTTAGGCATAAAACCCCTGCTATTATTATTATTGCACATTGTTGTGTTGTTTGTGTTTGTATTTTACAGGTTCTTTCTGGTGCCGAGGCTTGAAGAAAGACATCATTTTGCTTCTTTACTTTTGTTGAAGTTGCTGTGTAAACTTTGAAAATCAATCGTAACAGTCTAGGGAATTTTTGGATCCTGGATATTTGTATATTGTTGTTTACAGGTTTAATGAAAAATTCCCAAAGGTCTTATAGTATGTTTTCTTACACTTGCTTGTACCCCTTATATATACGGATATTTCTCATTCTATGTACTTAGGAGAAAATTTGTTTTGTACTGCATAGTTCGGTATGGTTCGGTATACCGTATACCGAAAAATCGGTACAGAATACCGGGAAGTCAGTATGGTAACGGTATAAAAATATTTCATATCGAAGTCTTCGGTATGCGGAAGATCGGCATACCGAAACCTTCGGTACGGCATCGATATAAAAATTTTCATACCGTAAATTTCGGTACGGTATACAGTATAGCGAAAAATTTTCGGTATACCATACCGACCCACCCCTAGTGTTGATGTGTGTGTGATATACTGATATATACATGTTATGTGCGTATACAAACATGATAGTCACTCGGTAAGTCTTGTATATTCAAAGCATTAATAGTTGCTGCATATATGCATTATATAAAACATGTAGGCCATCACTGAAAAGATACGCATATATCACCTAATAATATGGTGCCATCACAATAATTTCATGTATCCACACTGATATATAAAGAAATATCTGGACAATACATGAGAAGTCTGTACCTGCAACATAGTTGTTAAGATCCCGATCCTAGTCTTAGGATTTTACGATTTTACGATCATACATCTTTAAAAACGATCCCGATCTTTGTAAGATCTTAAAATTAGTAAGATCTAGATAAGAACTCGATCCTGATCATAGAATATTACGATCTTATGATCATACTCTCTTAAACGATTCTACGATCTTACGATCATAACTCTTTTTTCTAAGTGAACACCAGAGTATCCCCAGGCCTCATTGGACCCAAAACTAATCCCTCGAGGATCGGGTGAGCATTAAAGGGTTGCCTTTCCCAAAGCAGAATTCTGCATACACAAAGGCTCGAACTCGAGACCTTTGCTTAAGCTGGCAGAGCCCCATACCACTCAGGCCATTTGGGTTCAGTATCTTACAATCATAACTCTTAAACGCATAAGATCTTTTTATGATTATAGATTTTTTTTCTATTAGCTTTAGGAATTTAGATTTGATATCAAAGTAACACTTTTTGTTTTAATGTTAAACCTAAGAAGTTGTATTCCTTATGTATGATGTGTAAAAAACACAATATGCATGGCTGTGTAAATTTTTTATGTTTAATTGTAATATTTTGTATTGTATTATCTTAATTAAGCTACAAGATTCATAAATACACGAATTAATATTTTTACTACTTAGTATGCATAATCGATTTCATCTATTATTGCAATTTCATAAGATCTTAGAATCTCAATTTGATCATAGGATTCCGATATTGTAAAGACAAAAATGATCCCATATAGAATCTCGATCTTCATAACCTTGGCTACAGGTGCCAACCATATACGTGGCTCCGCCAGAAGAACAGTCGTCCAAAACCATTATTTTTTTTCTTTTTGTGGTAAATAATGTAATTATTATTGATTTAGTTCGAGAGGAGTGGGGGGCTGCAGGGCAGGAGAGGGGAGGAAGTCTGACTAGCAAGTTAAAGAATTTGAAATATAGTATAAGAAATTGGGAGGGATATGGGGCTTCAGAATTGAGAAAAGGTTGAAATGCTTACAAGCGGAAATAGGAGAGTTGGAGGAAGGATTTCAGGGTCACGACGAGGATGGCGAATCAAGGGAGGCGTGGATAAAGAAAAAATGGGATATAAAAAAGACATTAATGGCCGAAGAAATAAGGTGGTTTCAGAAGTCGAGAATAAGATGGCTTAGGGAGGGAGATCAAAGTTCTCGGTTCTTTCATGTCGTTACAGCCATCAACAAAAAAAGAGGTAACATTGGGGCTATAAGTGTGGATGGTATTATGCTCGAAGATCCAGGGCAAAACAAAGAGGCTGCTTTTAGATTTTACCGATATATGTTTATTAAAAATCAAGAAGAGATATTTGATGTAGGAAATCGGCCTACCAGCCTTGGTGGAGGAGGATAGGAATTGGTTGGTGAGAGAATTTTCGGAGGAAGAGGTACGGGAGGGTGTTTGGAGTTGTGATGGGAATCAAGCTCCAGGTCCGGATGGATTTAATATGAGATTTTACAAGAAGTATTGGGAGGTGGTTAAAGATGATTGCGTTAGGGACGTTTCTAGAATTGTGAAGATGTTCGCTAAACCTGTCGTTGTTGTAACATCTCATCAACAACGCATGTATTCTTCACTGAGAAAAGCACAGAAAGTGTAGTGACGTGGCAACTTCCCTTAGCAGGCTTTTAGGGATTTTTGGATGGGCCTAAAACACATATAAATACCTAATTTCGTCATTTTGGTTTAGAGTGACTCCCTGCCGCATTTCAATTCATTTTTACAGAGCATTTGAAGGTTCTAAGCTGCAATTATGGAGTAAGGGAAGCTGAAGGAGAAAATCCCCCAAGTTCGTTGTTTACAGAAGGCAGCAACAACCAGCCTACAGCTGGTACAGTTGTTCTGCCTATTGTATTTCCATGGGGATTTGAGTTTGTGTTTTTGCATTTCTTGGTATATCTCTAGTAAACATAACTTGTGCTTAGATTGGGCGTATTACCACCATCGTGCTTAATCTGTGTAGTAGCCAGGTTTCACAAACACCACTTTAGCATCTCTAGTGAATTGATTGCATTTGGGTAGATAAGGTTGAGGCTCCCTTGTATTTCTCTAGTCTAGTTGATTGGATAGAGAAGTTCACTGGAATGGAAAGGATGTGTAAAGTGTGTTGATATGCATTCAACCTGTTTGTGGGAATCTAGTGAAAACCTCGCTTGGAGCCCCCAGATGTAGATCAGTGGATCGAACTGGGTAACTGGTGTTCTTATGTTTATTACCGCACTCTATTTGTGTCTGCCTCTGGTTGTGATTTGCAGGTTGTTGAGACTACGCTCAAACAACGCATACAGAGAGCAGGGCTCTAAAATCTATTTGAGCTGGTCCAAAATGAATCGAGAAGGTGGTTCTGTCTCAAGACCTCCTCTGTTTGATGGTTCAAATTACCCATTCTGGAAAAATCGTATGAGGATCTTTCTTAAGCACACAGGCGTGGAAGTCTGGAATGTTGTTCTAACACCTTAGGAACAACCTATGAAAGAGGTTCGCACACCTGCTACTGAAACCTCTGCTGCCATTGTTACTCTGGTTCCATCCATTCAGGAAGAGATGTCTACTGCCCAGAAGAATAAGGAGCAAAGGAACAACATTGCTCTTAATTGTCTGTTTAATGTTGTGGATGAGTCACAATATCACATCATCTCAAATTGTGAGATAGCCTATGAAGCTTGGACTGCTCTGGAAGCAGCTCATGAAGGATCATCTGACGTGCAAGCATTGAAACTCCAAAGGATTGAGTCTGCCTTTGATAGCATAAGAATGCAAGAGGATGAAAACATTGTTGCTTATCATACTCGTTTTAAGAAGTTGTTAAATGAAGCTCAGTCTCTCGGATTTAAGTATGATAATGCGAAATTCGTCAGAAAAATGTTGAGGACTGTTACTAGGAAGTATCCATCAAAGGTTTCTACCCTTGAAGAACTTGACAAGACCAAAACCTTCACTGTTGAGGCTCTTGTTGATTCTCTTCAAACCTTCGAAATGAACTACTTGGAAGATGAGCCAACTCGTAACCTAGCTTTCAAAGTTGAGGATGAAATCCAGTGTATTGAAAATGAAGAAAAGGCGTATCTAACCAATAAGTTGTCAAGGATGTTGTAGGATAATAGAGCAAAGAAGCTGAACTACAAGAAAGATGACAAGGGTCGTTATCAGCGAGGTGTTTCATTGTCCCGAGAACAACCTTCGAAACATAGATCAGGTGGTTCTTATGACAAGAAGAATAAATACAAGAAACTGGACTTACTTGAGAATTTTAGGGGTCTGAAATGTTATGATTGCAAAGGCATTTGTCATAAGGCATCTGAATGTCCTACTGCAAAGAGAAGAGTTGGAAAAGTTCTTCAGGCCACTCTGAGTGATGATGAGGAAAGCACTGTTTCTAGGGAAGAAGAAGATGACAGTGAAGATGAAGGAATGATAGAATTTACAGTACAGGATGTTGTTCAAACAACCTCTTACTCTCAGTCTGAACATCTGTCTGACACAGATTCTCATGAGTCCGATAGTAAAGCAAGTCAGTTTGACAGTAAAGAACTGGTTGCAGCCTTTGAAAGTGTGAAAGATGATCTTGCTTGTGTTGTTGCTGAAAACAAGAAGCTGTTAGCGTAAAAAGGAGATTTATTGATCATCATTGATAACAATGATGCAGAAATACTCAAGTTAAAGAAGACCATAACTACTATAACTATTGAAAGGAATACTCTGATGGGGGAAAATGTTGCCTTGACTACTAAAGTTCAAAGACTTGATGGCATGGTCAAAGGGAAAACTAAGCTTGATGAGATTATCACTCAAGGAAAACCCTCTTCTAATCGGGAAGGTATTGGGTATAAGCGCAATACACGGTTTAACAAAAAATCTGTAACTACTTTTGTGAGTGCAGGTACTCTTGATGCAAGTATATCCAAAGAACCTGTAAGTGATCCTCTAGCAGAGTTTCCAAAGAAGAGCAAGGACTATACTTACCGTAGATTTCAAGGACATTCAGCAAATATTTGTCTAAAGCTATCCAGAGATATCCTTGGTGGTCGACCAGTTGTCTGCCATCCCTTGAACTACAGAAGCAGGTCAAGCTTACCATGATGTGGGTTCCAAAGGACAAGATTGTTAAGAAGATGTGTCTAGTTGTACTTTCTGCTCAGAAAGGTCCAAATGATGGTAGGTGGTACTTCGACAGTGGGTGCTCCCGTCACATGACTGGAAAAAGGGAACTTCTCAAAGATTGTGTTGAGGCTGACTGCGGGGAGTTTTACATGGAAATGGAGCTAGAAGCAAGATTTGTGAGTATGGTAAACCACATGATATTAATATGTCTTCTCACTACAATTTACTATGTCTCTAATTTGTCTACAAATCTCATTTCCATTAGCCAATTGTGTGATGAAAAATATTTTGTTGGATTTACTGAAGAAGACTGTACAGTTTTTGATACATCCTATAATTGTGTTATGAAAGGTGTTCGTTCTTCTAACAAGTGCTATGTCTTAAAGCCAGCTATGCATAAAGCACTTCTGTGTCAGGTTGACACTGCTCGACTTTGGCATCAAAGATGTGGGCATATGAATTACAAATCACTCATTCAACTTAGCAAGTCTAGAGTTGTTCGTGGGTTGCCCAAACTACGAAGCAAGGACAAGCAAGTGTGTGGTGCTTGTGCAAAGGGAAATCAGATTCACTCATCTCACAATGTAGTGGAAGATATTCAAACCACAAGATGTCTTGAGTTATTGCACATGGACTTGATATGGCCAACAGAAGTTCCAAGTCTCGGTGGTAAATGCTATATTTTTGTGTGCGTTGATGATTTTTCTTGTTATACATGGATTGATTTTTTAAAGTCAAAAGATGAGACCCATTCAGTGTTTGCAAAGTTGTCTCTCAAGATTATGGCTGAAAAAGATCTAAAGATAGCACGCATTCGTACTGATCATGGAAAGGAGTTTGAGAACCAGTTGTTTGCACAACTCTGTAACAACCATGGCATTATGCATGAGTTCTCAGCACCTCACACTCCACAGCAGAATGGCGTGGTTGAGAGAAAGAATCGCACATTGCAGGAAATGGCTCGATCTTTGTTACATGCAAGCACTCTGGGGAAGAGGTTTTGGGCTGAAGCGGTCAATATCTCATGTTATATCATTAAGCGTGTTCCTTCGCCCACAAACCAACACCATTCCTTATGAAATCTGGCGAGGAAAGACTCCGAATATCTCCCATCTCCATGTTTTTGGTAGTCTCTGTTATGCCTTGAAGGATCGCACTTCTGTCAGAAATTTGATTCAAAATCTGATAAGGCTATTTTCTTGAGATATTTTGTTGACTCAAGAGCATATTGTGTGTATTTGAAACGGACTTCAAAGGTAATTGAGACGGTCAATGTTATTTTTGATGATTCTAATCCCTCTGCAGGCATTGAAACAACATATGATGATGATAATCTGTTTCAAATTATTCCTAAACTGCCTACATTTGAACCCCCTGAAGCGGCAACGCTTCCTGATCCTATTGAAGTTTCTGATACTGAAGAGGCTGATCATGTTGTTGGCACAACTGACGAACAACCTCCTGCCCTAGTTTCTCTCAAGAGAAGAGGTCCTAAACGAGGTCCACGAGCCTCGAAGTATCATTCTCAGGAAGATGTCATTGGTGACCCTGCTGCTCCTAGACAAACTCGAGGTCATCAACTTAACCTCTCAGAGCTAGCCAATATGTGTTTCCATGTTATGAATTGTTTTGTATTTTCCATTGAACCTAAAAATGCTAATGAAGCTTTGCAAGATGAATTTTGAATAGCTGCAATGCAGGATGAACTTCTCCAATTTAAGCGTAACGATGTTTGGGAGTTGATCGAACAACCACTTGGGGTGAATGTTATTGGAACAAAATGAGTTTTTCACAACAAAACTGATGAGCATGGCAAGATCATTCGTAATAAAGCTCGTCTCGTTGCACAAGGGTTTACCCAAATTGAAGGTCTGGATTATGATGAAAACTTTGCTTCAGTTGCTCGCATTGAAGCTGTCAGGTTACTCCTAGCTATTTCTTGCTCGCTTGGCTTTAAATTATATCAAATGGACATCAAAACTGCATTCTTGAATGGATACATCAAGGAAGACATCTATGTTTCTCAATCTGTTGGATTTGAATGTCCTGATCATCTTAACCATGTTTACAAGTTTAAGCGTGCTTTATATGGACTAAAGCAGGCCCCTCGTGCCTGGTATGAACGCTTATCTACATATCTTTTGGATAGAGGTTATAAACGGGGTACAATTGATAAAACGTTGTTCGTACAACATATCAACAACCATTTACTAGTCGCACAGATCTATGTAGATGATATTGTTTTTGGTTCTACTTCTGATGATCTTCGAGATTCCTTTGTTCATTCTATGCATACTGAATTTGAAATGAGTATGATGGGAGAGCTTACTTTTTTCTTAGGCTTGCAAGTCAAGCAAACTCAAGATGGCATTTTTCTCAATCAAGAAAAGTATGTTGGTCACATGCTCCAAAAATTCAAAATGGAGGATTGCAAGGTTGTTCGCACACCTCTCGGACAATATGACAAGATTACTAAGGACGAAAGTGGCATCTCCATAAATCAGAAGGTTTATCGAAGTATTATTGGCAGTCTTTTGTACTTAACTGCTAGCCACCCTAACATTTCCTTCAGTGTTGGTGTCTGTGCTAGATATCAATCCGATCCTAAAGAGTCCCATCTCCGAGCTGTCAAGAGGATCCTTCGATATATCAAAGGGACCTCAGGTCTTGGTATCTGGTATTCTAAACGATCTTCTCTGGAATTAATACCCCTCATGAACCACAGAAGAATCACAGAAGAATGTTGATCCTGATGATCCTGATACTGCAACCAAGGAGGGTAATACCCTTCATGAACCACTGAAGAATGTTGCGAATCCGCCGGCCGGAACAGATCCAAAAGCGGGTGTTCCGACAACAGAAAACCCTCCTACGGGTTCTGAAAGTCCGACACCTCCTTCGGTCCCTGTCCCCGGTGTTTCTCCCTCCTTACCTTATTTGCCAACTCTTGTCACTTGCTGACCACCTCTGAGACTTTCATTAAAATCAAGAAACACTTGCCCTCTGAAAAGCTGAAAGGTCTTCACAATGACTTCAAACTTGGTCCTCAAAAGCTTGGCTCAGAATTGGTGGATCATATTCGGGCAGAGTTGCAGCAGGTTGAGAAAGAGTTGGATGCCCTGAATGATAGGCAAATGGGACTAAAGCGGAAGGTTCGCAAGCTGATTTCTCTTCTCCCGCACTCCTTTGATGCTCCACCTGAGGGGGATAGTGATTCTGAAGGCACTCCTTGATCTTCCATGTAAGGGAGAGTATCAGTGGCAGGGAACTTTTGTTATCTCTATGTTGGAACAACTTCTTGCTGCTCATTGATATTGTTTTATTTTCTCTTTTGGAATTCTGGAATTCTGGTCTGTACTTAACTCTATTTGGATTTGGATTTCTGGCGTATTTGGATGTTATTTCCTTGGATTTTTGATTGCTGCTATGAATGATGGTGAATATGCCCATTCTACTTTGCTCTATCTCTCATGGCATGTATGGATTTTGGGTATGAGTTGCTAATCTGTATTGACATATCTTGGTGCTTGATTTATGATTGATATCTATTATGTACTTTTCCACTGTTATGACTACTTGGCCCGATCATCTCCACAAAGGGGGAGATTATTAGGGACATTTTTAGAATTGTGAAGATGTTCGCTAAACCTGCCGTTGTTGTAACAGCTCGTCAACAATGCATGTATTCTTCACTGAGAAAAAGCACAGAAAGTACAGTGACGTGGCAACTTCCCTTAGCAAGCTTTTAGGGGTTTTTGGATGGGCCTAAAACACATATAAATACCTGATTTCATCTTTGTGGTTTAGAGTGACTCCCTGCCGCATTACAATTCATTTTTACAGAGCATTTGAAGTTCTAAGCTGCAATTATGGAGTAAGGGAAGCTGAAGGAGAAAATCCCCCCAGTTCGTTGTTTACAAAGGCAGCAACAACCATCCTACAGCTGGTATAATTCTCGTTGTTCTGCCTGCTGTATTTCCATGGGGATTGAGTTTGTGTTTCTGCATTTCTTAGTATATCTCTAGTAAACACAACTTGTGCTTAGATTGGGTGTATTACCACCATCGTGCTTAATTTGTGTAGTAGCTAGGTTTCACAAACACCACTTTAGCATCTCTAGTGAATTCATTGCATTTGTGGATAAGGTTGAGGCTCCCTTGTATTTCTCTAGTCTAGTTGATTGGATAGAGAAGTTCACTGGAATGGAAAGGATGTGTAAAGTGTGTTGATGTGCATTCAACCTGTTTGTGGGAATCTATTGAAAGAGCCCCCAGATGTAGATCAGTGGATCGAACTGGGTAACCAAATTCTTGGTGTTCTTATGTTTATTTCCACACTCTGTTTGTGTCTGCCTCTGTTGTGATTTGCAGGTTGTTGAGACTACGCTCAAACAACGCATACGGGGTTTTACATATTAGCTTGGGCATGTCAGATTGTATGGAAGTTTTCAGAATTTTTGCTAGAGACAGAAAGTTGCCAAGAGGAGCAGGGAACTCTTTCATAAGACTTATTCCAAAGGTCGAGAATTCAATTGAGTTTGTAGATTATAGACCAATCTCGTTGGTGGGGAGTGTTTGTAAAATTGTGGCAAAAGTTTTGGCGAGAAGGTTAAAGGAAGTGGTAGACGGCTTGGTGGGAAGCTCACAGATGGCATTCGTTAAGAGGAGGCATATAGTAGATGGTGTATTGGCAGCTGCAAAAGTGATCCACTCTACAAAGGCAGCAGGGCGCAAAGGATTTGTAATAAAATTAGACTTCGCAAAGGCATACGACAATGTGTCTTGGGAGACTCTTCTCCGGGTATTGAAGGTAATGAATTTTGATGATATTTGGATTAAATGGGTGAAAGAATGCATCTATTCAGCTACGACAGCGGTCTTGATAAACGGTTCGCCCACGGAGTTCTTTAAAATGCAAAAGGGATTAAGGTAAGGAGACCCCCTTTCACCTTACCTTTTTGTCTTGGTGGCGGATATATTAAACATAATATTGTTCAAGGCAAGGGAGTCAGAATTGTACAAGGGATTGCGAGCAGATGAAAGTGGGCCGATAACTTCTCACCTACAATGTGCCGACGACACAATTTTTTTTTGTGAAGGTGAGATAAATCAAGCTATACTTATTAAGAGGATCCTGCTATGCCTATGTTTATCAACAGGGCTACGGATAAATTTTGGCAAGAGTTGTTTGTTTGCAAAAAACTGTGAGGATGAAGTTGTTAAGGATGCAACCAATATACTGGGATGTAGAGTTGGAGCATGGTCGATGCATTATTTGGGGATACCAATAGGGGGAATGATCAACGGTACGAACATATGGGAGCCTGTGTTAGATAAACTGGAAAAGAGGTTGGATGGGTGGAAGGGAAGGATGTTGTCTCAAGCAGGGAGGGTGTGTTTAATTCAATCTGTTCTAAATAGCTTGCCTATTTACTTCTTTTCGCTATATAAAGTTCCAAGGGCAGTGGCGGACCGTATAGAAAGGATTAAAAGAAATTTTTTTTGGAACAAATGGAATGGAGTGAGAAAGTTGCATTCGATAAGGTGGGGTTCAATATGTTTGCAAAGGAAAATGGAGGTCTAAGCATATGGGATATCCAAAGTTTCAACGCGGCTCTGTTGTTAAAGTAGAGATGGCGATTCGGGGAAGAACAATAATTATTGAAAGAAGTAATTGATGCAAAATACTATGGTGGATCATCTCCTTTACTTCCTGGACCGCGGATAGGGAGATCAGATTAGGGCCGAATATGCAAAGCTTGGGAAAGTTCTGAAAATCTGATTCAAAATGGTGGATTCATGGTCCAAGTGGGGAATGGTGCCAGTACTAGATTTTGGCTAGACAAATGGATAGAAGAGGGTCTTTAATTGAAAGAGCTTTTTCCAAAGATTTATGCTTTTGCGATTAATTAAGATTGTAAGATTTCTGAATGCGGGAGTTGGTGTGGATTTGAGTGGGAGTGGAGGTTACAATTAAGGCGACCTCTATTTGATTGGGAGAAAGGGGTGTGGGATCAATTAATGCTAGTACTTAGAAACCAGACGATGTGCACGTATACAGAGGACCGAGTAAGGTGGTCGAAGCAAGCAAATGGGAGATTTTCTGTGGGATCATGCTGGTATCAAGAACAGGGGGAGAATGCTGTTGGGAGGCGGCGGTTTTGGCAGTTGTTGTGGAAAATCCAATGCCCCATGAAAGCAAAGTTACTAGCATGGAAGGTAGCAAAGGAAGCAGTACCTGTTCGTGAGCTTCTCGCCAACAGAGGGTCATTTGGATTTCGGAAGCACAATGTCTTCTCTGTGGAATGGAGGTGGAGTCAGTAAACCATCTATTTTGCAAATGTAAAGTGGTGGGGGATATGTGGTATAAAGGGGTTGCTTGGTTTGGTGTCGAGTGGGCTATTCCAGGTAGAATTAATATGTTGATGAATTGGTGGCTTGAGTCTTATCCTAAAATAGGACGCAGAAAGGCGTGGTTCATGGTCATGGTGGCGAAAAGATGGACCATATGGAAACACAAAAATGCAGCAGCTTTTTGTGATAATCGCTTTGATATGAATGGTGCGGTAGAGAAATTAAGGTGGCGAGTATGCTTATGGTGGATGGCTGAGAATAAAGGGGCTGGGGGCGAATTGGATGGCTTGGACGCTAGCTTTCCAGGAAACTTGATGCTACGTAGAACTAGGACGGTGAAGAATACTCGAAGGGGACTGGTTTGGGAGAGACCTTGAGTAGGACGGTGGAAAGGCAATACGGGTGGATCCTCGTTGGGAAATCCAGGGGATGCCGGGGTTGGAGGAGTGATCCGAGATGAAGACGGCAAGGTAATATTTATTCTGTCTGACTGCATATGTCACACTGACTCCACCGAAGCGGAAATCACGGTTGTAAGTCGTGTATGCTTGGCAATTCTCCGTGACCAAGGCTTCCATCTTCCAAAAATAATTTTTGAATGTGATTCTTCGAATGTGGTAAGATGGTTGAAAGAACCTAGAAACATCCCCTGGAGGTTTTCGAAATAACTTGGACCAATTGTGGCTTTATTGAGGTTTGGGGGAGAGGTAAGGGTGAATTATATATTGCGGGAGAGAAATGATTTGGCTAACAATGGGCTCAGCTCGGAGCAAAAGGAGAAGGGCGGATTGAAGAATGGTTATGAGGGTGCAACATCATGTAAGTAGTCTGCTGCTATTTAGTGTTAGGAAGTGTGTGTCTGATTCGGTCTGCTGCGATTTGGTGTTAGGTACTGCATTTTTTATTCGAACTTATGTCTGCTGATCTTTGATTCTGATGTTGGCCAGTAATGAATGTAAGGATGTAAGGGAGTTGATGGTCAAACTAGAATGTAAATGGACATTTCATTTCAATTGGCAATAAAATAGCTTTGTTCTAAAAAAAAAAAAAATCTTACACTAGATTCTTTGAACAACGTTCCTCATGTGGATGCCGCTATTTTACTTACATTCTACATCTCTCCACATATATCCTATAGAATTAATGTGTTTATTAATGTATTTTTATTATTGCAAATTGATTTTATTTATATAATATAATTTGATATAAATTTTTATTTGTTGTTTATATTATTATTATTATTATTATTATTATTATTATTATTATTATTATTATTATTATTATTATTATTATTATTATTATTATTATACTTGTCATTGGTGCATACACCAATAGTTATGGATGGGTGAAGTGACTCACCACAGAAATTAAAAAATAATACTAATCAATTAATAATGCGACGAAGTAAAATCAAAATTGATTAGAGTTCAATTTATCTTTTTTTAATTATTTTTTCCTTTTTAAAGAATTTCAATATGCCCTAAATCTTGATTTCAAATTAATTTTTTTTCTTTCTTTTTTTTTCATCCCTATAATTAATTTTCTTATTAAATAAAATAAATTGCAAAGACGCTAACATTCAAAATTATTAGAGTTTATGAAGTTTAGATATCAAAGGGGTCTTGTTGATTCTCCATTATGTTCGATCTGTGGAGTGTATTGGTGTCAAAGATCATAGGATACATTCTTGAAAAGTAAAAATGAAGAAGAAACAAGGAGGTGAAGAAGAGAAAGATAGTGAAGCTTCCAACTCCAAGAAATCAACAATGGAAGACAAACAAGCCCCTATGTCTTGTCCTCACAACCTCATTAAGTTCAAAGTGTTGGTGTAAATCAACATGGTAAGCTTCTCAACCAAATTGATTGAAATTATCCAAATGAATATGTTTCATAAGGATGAGGGTGATCTTTTGGAAAGAACTTGCAAATGTGCAAAGTTTGATATATTTAACAAAAGATGTCTTACAAATGAAGGGGGGCCTATTTATACTTGCCAATGCCCCTACGAAACATTACAAAGAAAGAAAGAAGAAAAAGAACACTGCGTACGATGTGAGCCAAAATTAGCCTGACGACGCTATCCCTTCGACGACGCGAGACAGACGACGCCATCCCCGTGAAGACGCTAGGCAGACGACGTCAGACTGAGGTCGGACGATGCTAGCCTGAAGACGACGACGCTAGACTGACGACGTGAGACGGACGACGCCAAGGAGGATCACGTCGTAACCCTTACGACGCTAAAGGGGGTTTAGCCTCGTACCTCTTACGATGCTAAAGGGGGTTGGCGTCATACCCCTTACGACGCTAAAGGAGGTTGGCGTCGTACCCCTTACGACGCTAAAGGGTTTAGCGTCGTACCCTTCGGCTTGGCGACGTAAATTATAAAATTTTGACTTTTTTCCATGTTTTTCAAACCTTAGTCATCTTAAGGCATATTAATGCTATACTATTACAAAATGATATCAAAATGGAATATTCTTCTCCGATCAGTCTTCCGGGTTTACGGATCCGGATCCCGGACATCTGCTTGCTCGAGCTGTAGGAGCAAAGTAGCTTCAGATCGGATGTTGGATAACTTGGACAGCTCTTTCTCAAAATGGTCTCGGAAAAATTCAGCAACATGGGATGTGAACTTCTTAGTCTGCTTTCTCGAACAGGGTCCATCTGGAAATGGAATTACTATAGCTATTGTTCCGGCGTCCACGCCATTCACTTCCCCCTGAGGAGGTTGAGCGATCAACCGACAAGCATCATACTCATCCTGCTCGTCCCGTTCATACAACACAAGATCTGCAACATTAAAAGACGGATTAATGTTTCCATATTCTTCGGGTAATTCTAATTTATATGCGTTATCATTAATCCTTTTGAGAATTTTAAATAGTCCATCTCCTCGTGGAGATAGTTTGCTGCGCCTCTTGGCTGGGAATCGTTCTTTCCGTAGATGAAGCCACACCCAATCTCCTGGCTTCAGCACCAGCTTTTTCCTTCCCCTATCATGGTACCTCGCGTACGTCTCCGCTGATTTTTGTAGGCTCTTTTTGTCATTCTTGTGCATCTCTTTAATTGCTTGAGCCCTGTTTTTGCCATTTATATTCAAATACTCATTGCTAGGCAATGACAGAAGGTCAATCAGGGATAGGGGTTAAATCCATAGACACATTCAAATGGAGAAATATGAGTTGCACTATGAATATGCCTGTTGTATGCGAACTCTATATAAGGCAGGCATTCATCCCAACTTTTTGAGTTGGAAGAAGTAATGATATGAAGCAGATTACTTAATACCCGGTTGACAGCTTCAGTTTGACCATCTGTCTGCGGGTGGAATGCAGTAGAGAATAGTAGCTTCGTTCCAATCTTGCTCCAGAGGGATTTCCAGAAGTAACTTATAAATTTGACATCACGATCAGACACAATAGACTTCGGAATCCCGTGCAATCTCACGATCTCCTTAAAGAACAATTTGGCAATATGAAGTGCATCGCTTGTCTTCGTGCATGGTAGAAAATGTGCCATTTTTGAAAACCTGTCTACCACTACAAAAATCGAATCTTTCCCACGTGCAGTGCGAGGTAGACCCAGCACGAAGTCCATAGAAATATCCAGCCACGGTCCTGCTGGAACTGGTAAAGCCTGATAAAGACCATGCGGCTTGACCATGGATTTCGCCTTCAAACACACGATGCACTTAGAAATGAACTCTTCGACTTGTTTCCTCAATCCCGGCCAGTAGAACTTTTCTGTTAAGATCTCAGCTGTGGCATTCTTTCCGAAGTGTCCCATCAATTGACCATTATGAGCTTCTTGTATAAGCAATTCTCTGATAGAACCTCTTGGAATGCACAACTGATTTTCCTAGTAGAGAAAACCATCAAGTTTCGAGAACTCCTTAAAAGCATGTACCTCAGTCTGCTGGTACATCTCCTCAAAATCTGGATCTGTGGCAACAAAGTCTTGATATGCTCAAATCCCAGTAAATGAGTCGTCGCCATAGCAGCAAGTGCTGCTCTGCGGGACAAGGTATCTGCGACCACATTGTCCTTCCCCTTTTTGTATTTGATAACATAGGGAAAACCCTCAATAAACTGACTCCATCGCGCGTGTCGCTTACTCAGCTTACCCTGTCCTCGGATGTGCTTCAAGGTTTCATGGTCCGTGTTGATGACGAACTCTCGACCCCGAAGGTAGTGCTGCCATACTCTCAAAGCTCTTACCACAACATACAACTCTTTATCATATGTTGAATAATTCAATGCAGCTCCAGAAAATTTTTCGCTGTGATAGGCAATTGGGCGACCTTCTTGAATCAACACTGCTCCCATTCCCGTTCCAGATGCATCACATTCAATTTCAAATGGGAGATCGAAATTCGGCAAGGCTAGCACATGAGCATGTGTTAATTTTTCTTTCAATGCAGTGAACGCCTTCTCTTCCATTGACCCCCACTTAAAAGGAAGATCCTTTTTAAGTAGCGTTGTGAGGAGCGCGGCGATGACACTGAACTGCGGTACGAAACGTTTGAAAAATCCGCAGAGTCCCAAAAATTATCGAACCTCATGAACACTCTTCAAAGGCAGCCAATCAGCGATGTCCTGGACTTTCTGTTCGTCTACCTTTAATCCTCCCCGTCCAACTATAAACCCCAGAAAATTCAGTTCTGTTGCGTGAAATGTACACTTCTCCATGTTAGCATATAGTTTTGCTTCCCGCAACCTGTTGATCACCTGTTGGACATGAGAGACGTGATCAAGTTCGTTATGACTATAGATCAGAATATCATCGAAATATACTACAATAAATTTATTAATAAATGGGCGCAAAGCCTCATTCATGAGACGCATAAATGTTGACGACGCATTGGTAAGTCCAAATGGCATCACAAGCCATTCGTAGAGTCCGAATTTGGTCTTAAAGGCTGTCTTCCATTCATCTCCGGGTTTCATTCGGATCTGATGGTATCCGCTTCTAAGATAAATTTTGGAAAAGATGTTTGCGTGACCAAGCTCGTCAAGCATATCATCAAGGTGTAGGATGGGATGCCGGTACTTGACAGTGATGGCATTAACTGCTCTGCAGTCTACACACATTCGCCATGAGCCATCTTTCTTCGGTACTAAAAGTACTGGTACCGCGCATGGAGATAAACTTTCGCACACCCATCCTTTATCAAGCAATTTTTGAACTTGTGACTGAATTTCTTTGGTCTTCTCAGGAGTCATTCGGTATGCTGGTCTATTCGGAATAGAAGCGCCTGGTACGAAATCAATCTGATGTTCGATACCACAAAGAGGTGGTAACCATGCAGGTACTTCTTCTGGAAACAAATCTTTATTTCTCTCCAGCATCCTAGAAAATTCAGTAGGAAAGTCAGGTGCAGTATGACAAGTTCTATAAACAATTTCAACAGGTTTATAATATGCTAAGAAACAGTGACATGTTGGATTGTCATGCTGCATTGCTTGATCAAATTCAATCTTTGTCAGCAAAAGGCATGGTTCGGAATTTTTATCATGAATTTCCAGTCTGGAAATTTTTGCTTTGCCTTTTGTTTCGCCTTATGATCAGCTTCTTCTTTGCGCATGTTCTCTCGTAACTGTTCTTGATCAATCTTTACAGTCTTGATCGGGAGAGGTTTTACAATATACAATTTATTACAAAACTTAAAATTTAAAGAATTGTCTTTTCCTCTGTATGTGACGTCATTATCGTACAGCCATGACCTTCCTAGTGAAATGTGACAGGCCGTCATTGGTACGACGTCACACCAAACTCTCTCAGAATATGAGCCGATCTTGATTGGAACTTTCGCACGTCGGCTCACTTTCAAACTTCCATTGTCAATCATCCAATGCAAGTGGTATGGCTTCGGATGTTCTTCAAAAGGCAGCCCTAACCTGCGAATAGTATATGTACTAACAACGTTAGTGCAGCTACCATTATCTACAATTACAGAAGCCAAATTTCCATTTAAATCACAATGACAATGAAATAAATTTTCCTGCTTCTCGTCAGGTGGTGGCTGTTCAACTTTCTCAGCATTTAAAGTGCGCATTACCACGAAGGTAGTTAAAACTCTTTCCTCTGTTTCCTCTACTACCTCGTGTTCACCACTGACTTCCTCAATCTTAATTCCGTTTGGAGCAATTTCTTCTTCTTCCTCTGCTGATCCTTCCTCATCAGAGTCGATGATTTTCAGATGACCACTTTCCAGAACTGCAACCCTTTTTGTGAAAGGACACTCATTTGCATAATGTCATTTCCTCTGACACTTAAAACACATGACATCCTTGATGTCCCTCTTTGGTCGTTCTGGCTGAACCTTCGGTACAGGTGGCTTGTAGGCTTTAAATTCCTTTGCCAGTTCGAATCCTTTTGGCTGAGGTGGTCTAGGCTTTAAATTCCTCTGACACTTAAAACACATGACATCCTTGATGTCCCTCTTTGGTCGTTCTGGCTGAACCTTCGGTACAGATGGCTTGTAGGCTTTAAATTCCTTTGCCAGTTCGAATCCTTTTGGCTGAGATGGTCTGGGCTTGTCCTCAATGCGGGGCCACTCATTTCCAGTCCAATTCTTCCCGGGCCAAGGTTTGCTCAGTCCAGATGAACTGCTTCCAAATGTGATCCGTGGTGGCCGATTCTTATATTGTGACTCAATTTTGGCTGCAAGATGTACCAAGTCCTCGGTATGCTCGTAGCCTCTTTAGTCAACTTCATCTCGGATGTCTTTTCTCAGCCCTTCCATGAATCTGGCATTCGTGATCTGCTCATCTTCTCTAACTCCACAACGAGTCATCAATTTTTCCGTTTCTTGATAATACTCGTTGACTGTCTTACCTCCCTGAGTTAGAGTTGTCATCTTGTGGTACAAGCTCTTCCTGTAGTAAGATGGTACAAACCTTTGTTGCATCAGTCTAATAAGGTCATCCCAAGTCTCGGTGGGCCTGAACCCCATTCTCGGATTTCTTTTGCAGTCTTCTGCCAACAAGCTAAGGCATAATCTTTAAATTGGGTAACTGCAATCTGTACCTTTTTCCGTTCAGAATAATTGTGGCAGTCAAAAACCACCTCAATGGAATCTTTCCACTCAATGAATTCCGCTGGATCAGGTGTGCCTTTGAACACTGGAAGATCAAATTTTATTCCTTTTATTTCCTGCTCCTCATTATCCTGATTGTTCTGAAATCTTCGGCCTCTTGGTGCTCTCGGTCCTTGAGGTGCTGCTACTGGTGGGGGTGGTTGAGCATTGTGTTCAGCATTTGCTCTGGGTCCCCTGTGCGCATTGTATTGTTCCTCAAGTACTTGTTCGGCTTCGGCCATATCATCATCAGGATTAATTTCACTCTATTCCGTATCCGGTGTGTGGAGCATTCTGATTTGGCAGTCCAATATCCCCGATAAGATGTCTTTGTACCATTCGGTTAATATGTTGCTCCACAGCATCTCCCTGAACCCGGAGTCTATCTTCAAGATCCTTATGCAGGCCTTCTATCTGACTATCCACTCCAGTGTTGATGTCTTCAATCTTCTTGTCAATCCTTTCCATTTTCTAGTTCAAGGACTGAAGAAAGTTGATGATATCAAAGTTGGATGTTCCAGATGCTCCTGCCATTTTATAGTCTAATCTACACAAATAAATCAATCTATATATATAAGAAAGTTAGTAGCACTTGTACAACAGAAAAATTATCACCCGGAAAGCACTCTCTAATTTTCACTCTCTCGGTCCGATGCTTCTTTGAAGATTTTCAACCAAATTTTGAAATTGAGGCTGAAGACAAGACTATCGGACACACACTACTAGACTCAACAGGAAAAAACAAAATAAAATAATTACAGATATTAATGCACTGATAATATGTGATCACAATGTAAGGATTTTTTGTTACTGCGATTAATTGCAACTTACACGTCAAATTCCAAAATCCTCACAAGGGTTAAACATTTTCTTGTGGAGTTTAAAATTCTGAAAAGAGATCTCACTTCACTCGACTCCCAAATGATCACACAAGGTTTCCCAATATATCTGTAATCAACAAAAATCTTGACTGTACTCTCCAATATACGGGTAAATTTTTCCAGAGGAATTTCAACAGCTAGGTTTCACTTGTTAAGAGAGGAATTTTAAGAGTAGTACATTGACTGATTAAAACTTCAACTCTGTGTTCGTGATTAAAAATCAGATGAACCAAGTGCCAGCTGTATATATCCGACTTAGGAAAAATTTTGAAAAGTAATGCTCAAGTGGAGATATGGACGACGCTAGTTGATGGCGTCCTTAGAGGTTCGTCCCTAGAGGATAACGTCGTAGCCTTCTTTGTCCTTAGATGATAGGGTCGTAGCAAGGAGGTGGCTAAGGACGTAAAGCAAGTAGGTGTCTAAGGACACGAGGCTTATCCTTAGAGGTTAAGGTCGTAAAGCAAGGAGGTGGCTAGGGACATAAAGCAAGTAGGAGGCTAAGGACGTAAAGCTATTAGGTGTCTAAGGACGTGAGGCTTGTCATTAGAGGTTAGGGTCGTAAATCAATGAGGTGGCTAGGGACGTAAAGCAAGGAGGTGGATATGGACGTGAGGGAGCTTTGGCGTTGTACAACAATTTTGCAAATGGGAATGAGCCTACAATAGTTGACTTGGTCTTGTTTTCACACTTGATGTACTTGATTGTTTTGCTCTTCTCAAGACTCCAATATTGCGGCCAATGCTATCCCAACATTCATGATTAATTTGCAGCCAATTGTCCCCTTAAACACCTCACACAATTCACCTTTTTGGATAAAAAATTTCAAGTTCAAGAACACACTTGAAGATGGCAAGAACAAGGATGAACAAGCAAGGTGGTGCCCAAGAACACTTCTCTCAATTTTGGAATTTTGATGCAACCAACAATTAATAACATAAACACATGATCATACTTGCATCATTTACACATATTACAGCCCATTAACATGAGAGAATCAAGATCAAATGCAAAAGTTGGTGGAATTTTCGAGTTTATGCAAGAACAACACCAAAACTTCAATTGATCATAACTTGGTCATATGAACTCCAAATTTGATGATCCACATATGCAAATTCATCTAATCGACGAGAGGAATCCAAATATGTACCCATATTTTCAAGATTCGAAATTATTAAGTCCGAAAATGACCAGAGCAGAACCTGTCCACTTTTTAGGGTTTTCCAATTTTTGTGTTGTTGGGGTTTTTGGATTTAAAACTCAAGAAAGATCCTATATTAGGCTATGATACCAAATTCTAACTAATGCCAAGGATCATAGGATACATTCTTGAAAAGTAAAAATGAAGAAGAAACAAGGAGGTGAAGAAGAGAAAGATAGTGAAGCTTCCAACTCCAAGAAATCAACAATGGAAGACAAACAAGCCCCTATGTCTTGTCCTCACAACCTCATTAAGTTCAAAGTGTTGGTGTAAATCAACATGGTAAGCTTCTCAACCGAGTTGATTGAAATTATCCAAATGAATATGTTTCATAAGGATGAAGGTGCTCTTTTGGAAAGAACTTGCAAGTGTGCAAAGTTTGATGTATTCAACAAAAGATGTCTTATAAATGAAGGGGGAGGCCTATTTATACTTGCCAATGCCCCTACGTAACATTACAAAGAAAGAAAGAAGAAAAAGAAGACCGCGTACGACGTGAGCCAAAATTGGCCTGACGACGCTATCCCTTCGACGACGCGAGACAGACGACGCCATCCCCGTGACGACGCTAGCCAGACGATGTTAAACTGAGGTTTGACGACGCTAGCCTGGAGACAATAACGGTAGATTGACGATGCGAGACTGACGATGCCAAGGAGGATCACGTCGTAACCCTACGACGCTAAAGGGGGTTGGCGTCGTACCCCTTACGACACTAAAGGGTTTAGCGTCGTACCCTTCGACTTGGCGTCGTAAATTACAAAATTTTGACTTTTTCCATGTTTTTCATGCCTTAGTCATCTTAAGGCATATTAATGCTATACTATTAACAAATGATATCAAAATGGAATATTCTTCTCCGATCAGTCTTCTGGGTTTACGGATCCGGGTCCCGGACATCTGCTTGCTCGAGCTGTAGGAGCAAAGTAGCTTCAGATCGGATGTTGGATAACTTGGACAGCTCTCTCTCAAAATGGTCTCGGAAAAATTCAGCAACATGGGATGTGAACTTCTTATTCTGCGTTCTCGAACAGGGTCCATCTGGAAATGGAATTACTGTAGTTATTGTTCCAGCTTCCACGCCAATTGGAAGATTGGCGCCATGCATTGTTCCTTTGTGCTTGGTCCGAACAGGTATGGATGAGGGGAGGTTTCTTCTTCAGAGGAATATTACATGATCTAGACGCGGTTGATTGTTGACATTGGTGCGAGTAGGCTTGGAGGACGTGGGGTACTCGTAATGTGAGGGTTTTTTTTTGTGGTGATCATCTTTCAAGAGATAGAGTGTTGGCTAAGGCAGAGCAGTTTCAACGTCACATGGACCGGAGATCTATTGTCCATGATAAGGACATGCTGCTTCGTACTATTAGATGGATTGAGGAGGAGGTGATTAGCATGGTTTCGCACGCAGATGGATGTGTTCTAAAGGAGCCGGCAAGTTTTGGCTTCAGAGCTTTAGTACGAACGAGCTGGCCAATGGGTTAGGGCGTGTACTGGGTCTCTTGGTGCTAGATCAATCTTGGAGGTCGAACCGCTAGCTCTCCGTTTTGGATTGTTGATGGCCAGACAGCTTGGTGTGGTGTTGAACGTGTGTTATGTGGACTCTCTTGATGTGGTTAATCTTGTGATGGGAATAGTGTTACTTCGCCATTCCTTTTGGCCTATGATTAAAGAGGTTCGTGGTTTGCTTCTTAGCATGAAAGGTTGCTCCCTACGTCATGTGTTCAGGGAAGGGAATCAGGTCACAGATGGTTTAGCGTGTAAGGCTGCTAGGTCTGAAGAGTTCTACACTACTTGGGCTTTTCCTCCAGATGACATTATCAACTTCATTGACAAGGATGCTAGCGGTACAACGTTTACTCTCTTGGTTTAATTTATTTGTTCTCTTGATGTAGTTTTTTTGGTTCCTTTATTTTTTCTTTCCTTTCGCTAGCCTTTTGAGGCTGTGTCACCAAAAAAAAAATTATTAGAGTTTATGGGATGTGAGTTCACCTTTGAAACAATATTCACACCTGATCCGATATACTTACATATTTTGAATATCTGGTCCGAAGCATCCGAAGGCAAATCTCGGATTAGATATCGTTTATTGTCTTTGAATTAGCCAGATATCAGGTACCGGATTATTGTGCTCACTGCTTTTAATTAATTAATTGATTTATTAAATATTTCCTCCATTTTTTATTTGTCCCATTTGGGCTTTGGCTATTATTTACACACACTTTGACTTAAAGCTTTATTATAGTTATACAAGTTAAAATATAGTTAAGTGAGATCTTGTTAGATTCGTCTCGTCTTGTAGTTTTTAAATATAAAAATTTTATAATTTTACTTGTACCGAACTTGAGTTATTAATGATTTAAAATGTGCATTAAACTGCATACTGGGTGGATCTGTAGCATTAAAAAAACAGAGGAAGTGTGATGTGATAATAGTAAATTTATATATTTTGATTTTTGAGGATAGTGGGATTAAGGTTTGATTGTATTTTTTTCCTTTTTTTTTTATCAAAATAAGAAAATAGCCAAAATTGTTGTAACTCAATAAAAAAAACATTAGGGAAGAGTACTTATCCATGTGACCATTATATTATACTATACTATTTGAATTATATATACACTCCTATATAATATAGTACTCACTTTGTCCCATTTAACTTGTCTTATTTGACTTTTGCACACAATCCAATGCACTTTTTTCAATCCTTAACATCTCAAAATATGTACAATGAAAAATTATGTAAAATATATATTATAAAACTACATGATCATATGATTCTAACAAGACCCAACTCGACTATTTTTTTCAATATATACTTATAAAACATTAAGTCTAAACTGAACAATGAACAATGCCAAAAAGTCAAACATGACATGTTACCTGAGACGGAGGGAGTAATTATTAATGACAGACAACTAGTATTACCCCACCCGGATGAGCGGGGATGGTATCTAATAAGATATCTTCTATAGTTTGCATATAAATATAATAAAATATGGAAATGTAATGCTGATCTGTTGACAAATACGAAATAAAATGCATCCAAAAGTGTTTAATTTTTTATTGAATAATTGTTATTGGTCAAAACATTTGGCCCAACAATTCTATATATAATAATTCACCAACAAAAAATATTAATTGTTTAAATTTGGATAACTAATCCCAATAGATTAAATAATAGTACACTATTTAAATGTATATAATATTCACCTAATATTTATTAATAAATAAATATTAACTACTAAAATATAAAAACTTACTAATTAAACAATGTAGTATTTTTTTTCTCGATCAGCTTTCACATTTTTTAATTAAATTATAATTTAAAAGATTATATACATATGTTAATTAATTTTAATAAAAAATCAATTTATATTATTCTCTTTTCAACAATGAATATGTATATTTTTTATTATTTTATAAAAATATAATATTTAAATTAAAAATATTAAATTATAAAAAAAAATTACAATACTTCTATAAGTTATAATTTTCTCAAAGCACAATTATAATATAAATCCAACTCAATTATGTTTTAAAACCTATTAATGACCTTATTATTTATAAGATCAGCAAACTTTATACTTATCTCCGTTCCCTTATAATTGATATGGACCTACATTTCACGCAATTTAATAAATATTTTTAATCATCAATAACTCAAATTACATACGAGTAAAAATTATGAAAATTTGATATTCTAAATCTTTACGATTAGACGATCCAACAAAATCTCACTTGACTATATTTTATTTGATATAATTGCATTAAAAAATCGAATCAAAGTTACTTAATAAATAGTGACAAAACACCCTACATGTCAAAGAGTGTGTTTGGTTGTTAGCGGATTTAGCAGCATATAGCATATTGAATCGGCATATCCTCTCACAATTCTCTCTCCGAATCTGCTATCCGCTGCCGAATCTGCTGACTCCCAAACATCCTCAAAGTGAAAAGATCGGAGGAAGTATATTATAGATGTAGAGTATGTTTGGAAGACAGCATATTGACCAGCATGTAACATATTGAAAGAGCATATCCTCTCACATTTCTCTCTCCGAATCTGCTATCTGCTAGCGGATCCGCTGACTCCCAAACATCCCCGTAGTAGTATTAGAGTATTAGTACAATATATAGCCCAAAATGAAAATTGATAATTACTTCTATTTTTTTTTTACTAATATAAAATGATGTTAGAGAATTTTTGGAAGCAAATTTTCTTCTGAAGTCCATCATGGGGCCCAAATGAAAGAAGCAATTCTTTTGTAAAGCCCATTGCCCATCAAAAGGCATCCGACCCGACTGACATAAGTCCAAATTCACAAAGCGTTCTAGTTCGACTCCCCACCCCAAAACCCTAATTTAATCTGAATTACCGACTAGGGTTCCGATAGGATAATTCGATATTCTCTGGGACTCTCCAGGCGTTTCTATTGTATCCGGGAGCTGCTAATCTCTAATTCGATGGATTTCGACGAGTATGACTACCTGGAGAAAGCCGTGGAAGAAACCAACGGCCCGTCGAAGAAGGAAACTCCGGACAAGGAAAAGGATAGGGAGAGGAGTGAAAAGGGGTACAGAAGGAGAGAGAGGAGCGTAGACGATGAATTTGATGAAGAGGAGAAGGAGAGGAAGAGTAGCAGCAAGAAATCTCGCAGTGAAGAGAGTGGACGAGACAGAGAGAAGGAGCGGGATCGTGATAGGGACAGGAGCTCAAGGCATCGGAGTCGAGAGAGAGATTCTGAAAGAGAGAGGCGAGGCTCGAGGGAGAAGGACAAGGAGAGGGATAGAGAAAGGGATAGGGATAGGGAGAAGGAAAGAGAGAAAGAGAGGAGGGAGAGAGATAGAGAGAAGGAGAGGGAGAAAGAAAGGAGAGAGAGGGAGAAGGAGCGAGAGAGGGAGAGGAGAAGCAGGAGCCGATCAAGGCTGGAGCATGAAAGAGAAAGAGATTTGCTTAAAGAAAGGGAGAGAGAGGAAAACAGGTGATATCAATTGCCTTTTTTCTTGTTATGATTTCATCTTACCTTTGATTTAATATTTCCTTCCCTCTAAATGTGTGGCATTTACTTGATTGTCTATGAGTTTTTCTACCCTTCCATGATCTTGAAACTATTACCTTGAAGTTGATCTACAATGGTATACTTTTATTAATGTGTATTGGCCATGCTATAATTTTCATCCTGATCTGTAATGGTTCCGTGGTTGGTCGCATTGAAGGTGTGTCTTTTACAGTGTTTCATCCTCATGGAAATGCTATTAATGGTTCTCTTTGTTTTTTTTACCAAATGGTGAATATTGCAATGCAAGGATTAGTGCTTAAATTTTATTCAGTTTTTATAAATTGGTAAAAACCTTTTTCTTGGTTACTGAGATTCATTCACTTTCATATTTAAGTTGTGTTTAATTTTATGGTTAAGTGCTAAATATTCTAATTTTTATTTTCGTCACTTTAATGGGTTGCTTGTAGATCCAACCATGAATGAGTGAATATTTATTGAGGAATAAACTAGAAATTATACCCCTATGATTTGAATCTCAAAACTGAACTTAGTGTCTGGTTTAATATAATCTTTGTAATTGTTCTCCTGCTTATCCATTGTCCATAGATTTAAAGGAAATTCATAAAAAATGGTTTAGTTGTAGAAAAGAAAAAAAAAACTGAGTTTACACGTATAGGATATAGCATTCTAACTTGGGTTGAAATCGTAGATGGATTGTTTGCACATCTTAATGGGCTAACAATGCGGAAACCCCATCAAGGCTTCTTCACTGAAGAAAGTGGATTTCATATTGAGTTTGATAAGGTCTGTTGTGTTTCCTTGTTTTGGGATTTTAGATTTGGCTCAATCTTCCATCCTTCTAATGTGTTTGCATATTTCGATATAGGGTTACTTTCTTACCTCTGAGCTGAGATCTTGACCGATGGTGTGTTCACTTTTTAGGTTGGCAACGCATGTGGTGAAGCTGTATCAGTTTTCCATCCTTTTCTTCACTTCGAAGATGAAAATGCTTAACTCCATAATTGTGGCCCCCTTTGCTCTGCTCAGGGATTTTAAATGACTTCCCTTAATTGGGCCTCAATTTAAAGTATATGTCATTAGGTTGAATGTTTTGATTGACCTCTTGAAACTTGCTATATATTTTACAATGGATATTAATTCATGAATTCACAGGAGGCCTCCAATTTTCGTACTGTTATTTAGAAATGATGGAATGAAGTTTGGCATCTGAAATCTGCCCTTGCTGCAACATCAATATAAAGAAGTGTTTCCTTTTACTTTTAATTGGAAGGATGCAAAAGACCCTTTTAGTGTTTTTCAGTTTCTAGGTTACTTGAAAACTGAACAAAGGTCATTCGGAATGAATGAGGATCCTAAAGGTGTTTTGAGTGGGTTATAGAGAGCTTTTGTATATTATAAAGCTATGACATGTAGTATCCTTCACTAATGGCCTTTGTTTTTAAAAGATAATATCAATTTTATTGTTCATCATGGGGACAAAATTGTGTTTATATCTAATTGCAAAAAACTATGGTGGTTGGGATAGTTCTAGTTCTCTTCCTGGTATCAGTTGTTTATTTTGGTCTATTTAGAACATTTTTTATAAAGTTTGCTGTTTGTTATGTTTCTTTGAGAAACTCATCTGATTAGGAGTGGGAGCTTCAACTTGGTGTTTGAACTTTGGACGACTTTTATCTTTGTGGTTGTGAGATGGGTGGGAAGAGTATGGGGATGTATAGAGATTATGTCTTAAATAAAATCTCTAACGGACAGTAAGGCATTTTAAGCTGCTGATCTTTTTCTTTGGATTTATTCTCATTTTTCTTTGAGCCATTAATGCAGGAGATTCAAGGATAAAAAAGAAGCAGTGGAGCCTGAAGCTGATCCAGAAAGGGACCAGAGGACTGTTTTTGCGTATCAGGTGCATTTTTATTTTGATGATGTGTCAATGATGATACTCTTGCATTCTGAACAATACCCTTCATTTTCATACTGTAATATAAAATGTTCCTTTTTCTGCTATTCTTCTAAATTGTAGATGCCCCTGAAGGCCACTGAGAGAGATGTTTTTGAATTCTTTTCACAAGCTGGAAAGGTGAGTAATGTTTAAATTATTTTTCATTTTTCCTAATTTTTTGTTGTCTCTTATTTGTGTTTTCCCATTTTCTATACCAGGTAAGGGATGTGAAACTAATCATGGATCGAAACTCAAGGCGATCAAAAGGAGTTGGGTACGTGGCTTTATGTTTATTTTGTTTAATGATCCTTAATTCCCACTGCAAAAGAGAAACAAGTGTTGATGGATTGTTTCTCTTCCCACCCTATGAATAATGCTTGTTATATTTGAATCGATTTGAGATTTAAATACTGTGCATCTTAGAATTATTTCTTGTTGTTAAAATCACTGATCTCCTTTTAAGCAAATATTATGTTTGTAATGAATTTGCTGGTTACTGATTTATATTATCTGTTTAGCCAAGTCTCGTTGTCTAGCATATTGCCTAATAAAAGTTGAGTTAGTTGAGAGTTGTATCCTTTCAGCTGTGAGGTGAGCCAAGCATCTACTTGTCACTGGCCCTTTTAGAGTGGTTATATGCCTTAGAATGATGTGTGTTATGTTTTATCTTTTCACTGTTATGTTGCCATTTCAATTTATTTACCTAAGAGGTAGTGTTGTCATGGAATGAGCTGGATTTTCTCTGGCGATGTTGGTGTGTAGAACTTTGTAAGTTTGATATATGTGTTTCCATTTGTTTTTTCATGTTACTACAACACTACAATGTTCTGACCTACTTTTCAAAAGGTTCCATTATATGGTCTCTGTGTAAACTATGCTTTCTTTATTATTTTTAGTTTGTTCTGTTATGTAATTGGAGCTGTGGAACCTGATAACAGGTACATTGAATTTTATGATGCCATGTCTGTACCCATGGCCATAGCTCTTTCCGGCCACCTGTTTCTTGGGCAACCGATAATGGTAAAACCATCAGAGGCTGAAAAGAATCTTGTTCAATCAAATACTGCTGCTGGTGGTTCAGGAGTAACAGGACCTTATGGTGCAACAGATAGGAAGCTTTATGTTGGCAATTTGCATTTCAACATGACAGAATTTCAGCTTAAACAGGTAGCTGGACTATGCTGTTTCCTACTGTGTGATATGTAGAGTAGGACCACTATGACTCTTAGATTCTGTTCCAGATTATGGATTTGACATTTCTTCTGGAGTCTAGTTTTTACTTACCTCTGTTCTCTGTTCTTTAATAATTGCACCACTTCTGTATTTCACACAATCCAATAAACATTTTTAACTAATAATAACTCATATTTTATATAAGTAAAATTATAAAAATTTGATATTCTAAAACTAAGAGATTAGATGAATCTAACAAGATCTCACTTGACTATGTTTTATCTTATAGAACTATGTTAAAAAATTTGATCAAAGTTACTGAATGAATAGTTACAACTATGCAAATGGAGCAATTAAATGAGAACGGAGGAAATATTTACTATATACTTCAATGACTTTAACCTGCAGTTATATAATAGTTCTTCAATTAAATTTGAATGTATCAACATGGTATATCATAGTACTACTGGGAAATGATGGCAGGAGGCTCTGAAAAGAGACCTTTGCAAATTGTCAAGAATCTCAATTCAAAGCAAATGTCCTGAAAGTTCTATAGGTTCATTTTATAGTCATGGATTAGGGCTTCCTATAACGATCTTCTAAATTATCAAAATACATACTAAGGTAAAGCATTTAACTTTATGGATCTTTGAGAAAACGATCTTCTGCCTGTAATCTAATTCCAATCCATTCTTATATTTAATTACCTATGTTAGCCTAATTTGACACTTTGTAGCTTAAATTTATTGTATTTAGAACTATTACACTTGGCCTATATTTAAATGTTAGTCTCGACTTCTTTTTTTAGATCTTTGAAGCATTTGGTCCTGTTGAGCTTGTGCAACTTCCAACAGATCCTGAGTCAGGACATTGCAAGGGGTTTGGGTTTGTTCAAGTGGGTATTCTTCTATTTCATTAAAATTATAATTCGAATTCACAAAGTTTTGACCCTGACTAATAAAAGTCAATCCCAGTTTGCACAGCTTGAACATGCAAAGGCCGCACAAAGTTTGAATGGAAAATTGGAGATTGCTGGGCGGACCATTAAGGTACATTTTTGTTTTCCATATTGACATTTCTTGATTCTTTAAACACAGTGTTTTGTAAATATTTTATTCTGAGTTGCAGCGGGGGTGTCTCCTGCCTTGATGCATCTTCAATGCTTGATATCTCTTTTTTCGCCTTCAGGTTTCTTCTGTTACTGACCATGTTGGAGTACAAGATACTGGCACAAAAACAGCTGATTTTGATGATGATGATGGTGGAGGTTTGGTATGTGACTTCTCTTTGCCAGTTATTATTATTATTATTATTATTATTATTATTATTATTATTATTATTCACATTTTGGTGCTTCCATGGGTTTCCTCATCTTCCATACTGGTATTGGTATACTAATGATATTTAGTACTAGTAGTAGTATCTGTATGATAGTCTTAAGTAAAGGATTCTTTATAGATTATAGTCACGGTCTACTATGCCTAGGGATCTAAACTAACTGCATTGAATATAATAATGCAGTATTCGATTTGATTTGTTATGTATTTCGAATATTACTGAGTCGAATTGAATCAACTATTCTATAATTACTTATTTAATATTTAATAAAATTAATTTTGTTCGACTTAAATATTTAGTTCGATTTATAGGTCAAAGTTAGTAACTTAATATCACATATATATATTTATTTTAGTCAGTAAATATACTCATTAAAAATAAATTTTAAATTGTTTAACAAAATTAATTTATATTTATTTAATATAGAATCAAATATTTAGTCGAATACCAAATTGATTCAAAGATCAACATTCTGAGTCTGAATGTCAAAATTCCGAATCGAATCACGACTCGAGCAAAATTATTCGTTTCATTTACAGCCCTAACTATACCTGTATAGCATACCCCTTATAGGTACTTCCCATTCTCACCCCACATTGTGCAACGTTCGTTCATTTTTTATTGTTCAAAATGTATTTAATGTGGTGTCATTTTGTGCAGATAAATTGTCACGAAAATTTTAGAATAGAATTAGTGAGCTACTCAATAGAACTTTGTATGTTTTAAAATATCGGGTGTTGAAAAACTTATAGCCAACACGGCAACACCCAATTTACCTGCTACATGTCTATTTGCCACGTCACTTTTGTATTGATTATTGGGAAAATTGAGGAGTCAAGTGAAGAGAAATCCATTCCTAGGGAAGTGATTCTCATCTCACCCTCAACTTTCCACTTCATTTTATTGTTTTTAATGCTTTATGCTAAGTTGTTGGGGTTCACCATTTTGAAGAATCGATTGATGGTGGTTTGCCTACTAGCATTTCAAGAGAAGTATAAGTGGGCATGTTTGGAAAAAAAAAAAAAAAAAAACTATTTATCATCAGAGTTGTTACGATGAATTGTCGCCAGTGAATGCCTATCCATACCTTCATGGAAATATGGCGCTATCTGTTTTGGCTGGCTCGTCTCGAGCACTTGTAACCATGGTTGTGTCGCCTTGTGACATGTAGAGGGAACATGGCGTCCATGACCGCCACAATGCCATGGAGACATATTAACAACTATGTTCATCATATAACGTAAACTATCTTGGGCATGTTTGACAATTAATTGTTAGTTGTTAATTGATTACAGGAGTGTTATATTAGTCAAAGCAGTTGTTTTGAGGCCAAACAGTTGTTTTGAGACCAAACAATGTTACAATAATAAACAGAAATTCAAAACTTTAGTCTCTTTTAAGCTCATTGGACATTGTTTTAAGCTATTTTGTCTCTCTTAAAAAAATATATGTTTTTCTCTAAAAGCAGATTCAAAATAGCTTTTTTCACCAAACATGGCCTTTAACTACTGAGCAATACTTTAGTATTCAAAATATTGTGTTGCTATGTTAAATCAATAATGCAAAAGTTTAATATTTGTATGAATTTGGATATTGTTGTGAAATATTATTTTTTATTTGTAGTAACTAGTTTGTGTGTGTGTATTGGGTAGTGGGAATTAGGAATTATGTGTATGTTAAGTAATCTGATGTATATGATCGAGAGAGAGATGGGCAACAAAAAGACAAGTGAGTGTAGGAAATGCTTTCTTTTTCATTTGTTTCATTATACTAATAGAGCATATTTGTTGGAATGCATATGTTTAAGGTTTGATTTACATGTTTATGGCATGTTGAACCCTTCAAGAACTTCTATGTAATAGTACTACGTATCTATCAATTCTAGAGTTTTTTTCATGTACTGTTATAAGAACACCTAAATGTTATACTTAGGAATATTTCCTTCAAAATTAATTTTCGGTCTTTGTTAAAAGCATTGGGCATCTACTCTCTTTATAGGTACAATTGCATGTTCTCATTTCTTTTTCATATTAATTCCCATATGTATCTCAATGTCCAATGGCCTTAATATTTTGTGGTGTTTTGGCTAGTGGTCAAAATATCTCTCTTTTTAGCCCGCAAATTCAATTTTAATTGGATTATTTATTCCGTTCTATCCATCTTGGTGCATCGAGGTGGTTCCAAATAAAATATTCTTATATTTAATTGCAAGAAGGAATAGTTATGATAATTTGTCAGGCTTATTTGTACCGTTGCTGATAATCCCTAAGGTGGTATTATTTAGGGATGAAAACGGTACAGATATGGTTGGATAGTATGAGATGTGGATATTATCCCACATTTTTTCCATCGGATTCGGATTGAATATGGATATCCCCGATACGGATATGAATTCGAATATTTTCGGGACATGTCGGATACAAGACGGATATATGACGGATACGGAATTAATCCGATACAAATTATCGGATAATATTATATTTTTATAATTATTGATAATTTTTAATTAAATAATAATAATAATAATAATAATAATATATTAATATATTTGGATATCTGGATTTAAAATCCGGATAATATCCTATTAATTTCCCTCCGGATCAAGATAAATCAGATATTTGTGGATACAAATACGAATGCATATATTAAAATACGGATTCGGATTCGGATTCGGATATAATCGGATACGACATCAGATCAGTTGGATATTTACCGTATCGCTTGCACCCTAGTATTAGAGTTGGTAATGGTCATAGCAATCAACCGTTTTCTTTTTATATATTATATATCTAGTTTAGTCATTTAATAAATCATACAGCTGGTCTCATATGTGTAGATGGATATACACAACATTACCCCATTAGATATTTTTAATTATGTAATCTGGGAAATTTGTTTGTAATCTGATAATTTAAACTGTTTTCATCCTCATATAATGCATTTCTGAGGATAACGGCAGTAACTTTGCAACACATGGTTTATACTACAAGTAGTATTTGCTTCCCAAATCTTGAATAAATCGTTTATAGGGTAACATGATTTGTCTATCCCTTTTACTGGATTAATCTGTTTTTCTATCTGAACTTGATTTGTCTGTTGTAACTGCAACCTCATAGGCTTTAAATGCTCAATCTAGAGCAATGCTAATGGCAAAGCTTGATCGCAGTGGCATAGCTTCAAGGTCTGTACATTGTTTCTTCTTAAACCAATATTTATCTCAATATTGATTGTGAATGTAAATAAACTTGAGGTCTTTCTTCAGTGTTGTGGGGTCTCTTGGAGTACCTGCGCTGAATGGATCAGCTCCAGCACAGCAAAGTATAACCATGCCCATCAATCCAGCTACAGTCGTTCCAAGTCCTGTCCTCCCTGTGCAGGTTATTTCAATGACTCCAGAGCCTATTGGTACCCCCAGTGAGTGTTTGCTATTGAAGAATATGTTTGATCCGGCCACTGAGGTATGTCTTTCTGCTGCTTAGTCTTCTGAGGAGGTGTGCTGCCCCCTCCTCCAATTATTCTTCTTACTTGTGCAAAATATTGCAGACGGAACCAGAGTTTGATCTGGACATTAGAGATGACGTTCAAGAAGAATGCTCCAAATATGGTCATGTGAAGCATATCCATGTTGACAAGTAAGGATATGATTCTTTCTATAATTGTTTCTGCTGACAATGATAGATGACACGTACGGTATATGAGACCCAGTAAAACCACAAATTATTACTTCATTCATTTAAATGTTGATGAAGCATTTATCATTGGCATGCATACTACGAAACATAGGTTGTCATGATTTATAGTTTAATTATTTCATTGACCCACAGGAACAGCGCTGGCTATGTTTATTTGAGGTTTGACAGTGTAGAAGCAGCATCGCGCGCTCAACAAGCCATGCATAAGAGATGGTTTGCTCGTAGATTAATCTCAGCCATATTCTTGGTAATGTATTGTTAACCTTTTTGCAGAATAGTAGATGCTTTCCATATTTATTTACATCTAAATTCAGATAGGAACGGTAATTCCAATGTCTCAAAATCGTGGCCATATTTATTTGCATCTAAATTCCAGAAACAGTGTAGTGTTCTAGGCCGCCTGGGGTAATCAGAGCTGCTAGTTCATTCACTCTACAGCAGTATTACATGTATTGAAGATTTAGTTTGAGCACATGAAGAGAGTTTGCTTTGTCTAATCTGTTTTGTTTTGCAGCAACCTTACGAGTATGATGCCAAGTTCAAAGGAACTGCTTGATGAACTTGTTGCATTGCGGGGCAGAGTAGGCAGAAGACCATGGATGTTGTCCAACAATACTTCCTATATTGCAAGAGGGCCATGCTATGCTGCTTCTGTTTTTTGGTTGGGTTGCCTGGGAATTTATCGTTTAACTAGATTCGATCAATTGTACGAGTAAATATATTGATTTCTTATCCATGTGGTTTCTTTACTTAATTTGGTCTCAAACTATTTGGTTAAATTTTGTACTTTGTGGAGATATGTGGAAGTTATATAATACAACTTAAGAATATCATGTTCTATTTGTCATCTCATGTCCGACCATAAGTGCTTATTTCTTATACAGTACTACAATCTTGAGGATTGTTACAATTTTAGGTGCTGGCGCTGCTACGTTTATTAGCCTTAAAATATGAGATTATTACTGGAAAAATATATGATATGTTCCTTTTTCGAAAATCTAAAATGGTCTTTTATTTATTTTTCATCCCTATTAGTTCTCTACGTTTACACATAATATCCAAAATGGTCATTTTCTCACCAATCTTGTAATTTAATAATCATTTTCTTAATTATGGCCACAGAAAAAAAGATTAGTTAGTCCTTTTTCTTTCCAAAATATCCAAATCGGTGCGTTAGTAATTTTTAGTCCCATATAGTCCTCTACGTTTGTTAATTTTTTCCAATTTGGTCTTAATTACTTAATTAGTCTATTGTTGCTGACGTGGCCGAAGTAAATCTCATTTTACATCCACCGTGACCAATCTGGAGTCTTCACAAATAACACACCAAATTAATAAATATTTGAAATAAATATTTGAAGGCAGCCATAACATATCACTACTCTAATAAATACCTTTAGACTCTAGTGGGTCCATTGAACCCTTCTTTACTGGGATGATGGACATAATTTCTACATGGTTCGCATTGAGCCCTCATTTGGGTTATCCAACCATAAAGAAACAACAATCATTCACAACAATAACATAGGACTTCTGGTCAATAGCTATCGCAGTGCATTTTCTTTTCGGTCTCAGTGGTTTTTGGTATTTCTCAAGATAATAAAGACCAATTGTGATATATAATGCGTGCAAATGAATGGTTGGTTTTTTTTATGGGTTGGGTAACCTCAATGAGGAAGGGCTCAATGCGAACCAAGTAGAAACTATGTACATCATCCCAGTGAAAAATGATTCAATTGACCCGCTAGAGTCATTTTTTAGAGTAGTAATGTGTAATGACAGTCTTTAAACATTTATTAAAATAGTGTGTTATGTGTGGAGACTCTAGATTTGCCACGGTATATGTAAAATGTGATATACTTCGGTCATATTAGCAACCTCATGCTAATTACATAATTAGGACCGAATTGAAAAAAATTAGCAAACGTAGAGGACTATATGGGGCAAAAAATTAATAACGGACTGATTTGGATATTTTGGAAAGAAAAAGTACTAAAAAAAACATTTTTTCTTATGGCCACATGAGATGTTTAAAATTTAACTATACATATAACATGGAATATTAACGAAATAATAAATTCAATTAAAAATAATTAAATTAAAAAACTTTAATAGAATAATAATTTAATAATTAAATTTAAATAAAATAAAATATGTAATACAAATTAATGAAAATAAATATTTAAAATTAAAATTAATATATAAATCAAAATGGATTAATTAAAATATGAAATAAATTTAAAAAAATTAATTAGATATCTAATAAATTCAAGATTCAAATTTAGAAATGTACCTTTTTATATTCGTCTAGTGTTCTAGTTTTCAAATATCGAACTTTTAAAATTTTTACTCTACCGAATTTGAGTTATTAATAGGGAAAAAAGGCCAATATAGTCCTTTTTTTTACAAAAATTTAAATCAGTCCTTTTTTTATTTTTTTGCCCAATTGGTCCGCTACATATATTAATTACGTCCCAATCGGTCCTACATCCACTAATTATGCCCTAATTACATATTTTTGGCCAAATAAGTCCTTTTATTTTCCATAAATCTAAATTGGTCCGTTATTAATTTTGCCCACTTTCATGCAGTCTAATGCACATTTCAAACCACTAATAACTCAAATTCGGTATAAGTAAAAATTTTAAATTTTCGATATTTATAAACTACACGACGAGACGAATCTAATAAAATCCTACTTAGCTCATTTTAATTTGTATATCTATGTTTAAAATTTAAGTCAAAACAAGTGTGTGAATAGTAGCAAATTAGACAATGTAGTTATTAAAAAAAATGGAGGGATTATATCGCAATTGGTCTTCATTTTATGGAGAAACACCAAAAACCATCGAACTCTAAAAAATGATCCATTTGTTTAATAACTACGTTTTTTGGAGAAACACCATTTTATGCGATATACTCTCTCCATTTTTTTAATAACTACATTATCTAATTTGCTACTATTCACACTTCTTTTGACTTAAAGTTTAAACATAGATATACAAGTTAAAATGAGCCAAATAGGATCTTGTTAGACTCTCTCGTCGTGTAGTTTATAAATATCAAAATTTTAGAATTTTTGCTTACATCGAATTTGAGTTATTAGTGGTTTGAAATGTGCATTGGACTGCATGAAAGTGGACAAAAATTAATAACGGACCAATTTAGAGTTTTTGAAAAAAAGGACTTATTTGACCAAAAATACGCAATTAGGGCATAACTAGTGGATGGGGGACCGATTGGGACATAATTAGTACGGACCAATAGGGAAAAAAAATAAAAAAAAGGACTGATTTGGCTTTTTTGTAATAAAAAATGACTATATTGACTTTTTTTTCCTTATTAATAGTTTAAATGTGCACCGAACTGCATAAAAGACGGATCCATAACGAGTTTTTAAATTTGACTCTTGAATTTATTTGATATCTAATTAATTTATTTTCAAATTTAAATCATATTTAATTAATCAATTTCGGTATTTATATATTAATTTTCAATTTAAATAGTTATTTAATTAATTTATATTAAATATTTTATTTTATTTAAATTTAATTATTGAATTCAATATTTTTCTATTAAAGTTTTATCAAATTAATTACTTTTTAATTAATTTTAATATTTTGTTAATATTTCATATTATATGTGTAGTCAAATTTTAAATATCTCATGATGTGAACATAATTAAGAAAATAATTAGATAAATTACAAGAATAATAAGAAAAAGGATTGTTTTAGATATTATGTGTAAACATAGAGGACCAATAGGGGCGAAAAATTGATAAAGGACTATTCTGGATTTTTGGGAAAGAAAAAGCACCATATCATATATTTTTCCGATTACTACTTCATACAGGGGCGGATCCATGTTAAGACCAATGGAGGCACGGGACATCACTTAGATTTACTTTGCAAGCTAAAGTTTTTTAACCCACGGCTCAGTGCACCCACTTAAAGTTTTAAGGTGACCCCAATACTCCTAATTTTTCCTCTAACTATCACCTGGTGCAACCACCAAAAGTTAGCGATAGAACGAGAGATCTCCAGCAATAGTAATCTGTACAGGAGAGTTGCAGAGAGATTCGGAGAGAAGAATAGGCTAGAGGTTGAAGAAAGGGTGTTATTGAACTTGAGTTTTTAACTATATTGGGCTTCCTTATATGTAATTGGGCCTGCACGATTAGTAGTATGATACTATTTTTTGGTAATGTTTAATAAAATAGTAATAAAATTATTAATTTTTACCTTGCTATAAGTTTTTTCTTTCTTTTTCCTTTTTTCTTTTATTTGTATTTATAACTATTAAATATGTATTTTTAAGGTATAACATCATTTTTGTTATTTGATTAGTTAAGTTTTTAATTTTTTTTTGGTTAGACATTATATTGTCACTCAAATGAAAAAAAAAGAGTGTAGTAGGGATAAGGGCCGGGTGAGAAATTTAACCTTCAACTTTAAGATTGAAATTTAGACCAAGTTGTCATCCCCAATTTTTTTAATATCATTAATGTATTAATAATTTTAAATTAAACGGTTTGTTATATTTATGATTTTAAGATAAATTTTAAAAAATGTCCTTTTCTTCTTCACACTTTTTTTAAAAAAATGATTATGCTTATGGTTTTCATTTTTGTAAAAAATAATTAATATAAAACTTTGATTAAATTTCATTATTTAATTTAATATATTTTAAAATAGTTCATTAACTTAGCGCCACACAATCCTGCAACCCCAACTCTGAAATCATGTCTATATATGATATGGTCCAGAGTACAATTTTTGGGACCCCACTTAAATTATTTTCTTGATCCGCCACTGACTTCATATTTTATTTTTTTTGGAGAAGCCTCCGATAACAAAGATTATTATATTTGATATTTAAAAAATTACCCAAGTTAAATAAGGGGATTGTGATTTTTTTAAAAATGTGGCCCTGGAGAACCATCGTCTTATAATACAACACATTTCTACTATTCACGCATATTATTCATTGTTTAGCTTGCAAATGTAGGACCTTGTCCATAGGAATTTTGGAACTGATAGCATAGGGTCCACGTACTTCATATTGGGATTTGTAGGCGTTCAGATGTTCATAGGATATTTTTCTTTTTTGTTGGATGAAGAACGCATCAAGGCGTTGGAAAAAGGGGGAAAATTACAAAACTCTACAAAAAAAGGGGGGTGAAAGAAGGAAAAGGAAAAGTAGCAAATAAAGAACAAAATACTTAATTAAAAACGTGGGAACTAGGTCTCTGCCAAGTCCGCAGCAAAGTGAGGACGCACCATGTCCGGAGGATAAGCCCATGAGGTGAAGAAGTCTTCCGAGTTCGCTCCAATTTTCGCCAGAGTCAGCCACAAAATTTCCTTTACACAAAATATGAAACCATTGAAAATTTGAGTAATGCTTCAGAATATCTTGAATATTAGTGACAAGTGGGAAAAGAGGATGGTCATCATTAACCCAAAATAAATAAGTCGCAAGGCTTCCTGGGAATCCGAATAGCAACATATATTCACTGCCCTATAACTCATGATAATATTAAGCCCATTTCAAATGCCATGAAGTTCTGCAACCATGCTAGAATTGACGCGTATAGATCCCGAAGCCCCAACAATCCAATCACCATTACTATCCCGGAGAACACATCCGAAACCCACAGGACCTGGATTACCAATAGAGCTTCCATCAATATGAAGAACCCACCCATTGTGATGATGAGGATTCCAAATAACAAGCCGCATCTCCCTGCACCGAGGCAGCCTTCTTTCTACAAGCGTTATCAAAGGAATCCCCCAAAAATTTGGCTTGACGAACACAATCAGCACTACACTGTCCACCCCTCTCAAGCAAGCAACACATCTACCAATTCAAATAAGCCAAAGTAGCGCCCAGTGATGGTCTTTCCACAACTTTTCTCGCATGCATGATATAACAACTCACCACCATCTAAGAAATTGGAAGCCCATCTGCTAACCGGCAGACTGCCCAATTGATGCCATGCGGAAGCCGCCCAAGGACATAAGTATAACATCATATGCATAACTGACTCAGACCATGCCACGACCATGGCGAAGGGTGTTGGTTGGCAAGGCATTTTGAACTGCTAACCATATAAACATTTTGACTTTTTCCGGAGCAGGGATCTTCCACACCCAAGACCTCTTACATTCCCCACGAATGCTGCATTGATGTAAAATCCATGAATAGCCTGAAGAGACTGTGTGATGTCCAGAGCAAGACCCCATTCAACAATTAATATCCTTAGCCTCCGCATGAATTAGTAGTGGGCCAAACACACGAGACTCAGCCTTAATGCTATCAGGAATCATCGTTATCACTAGGGATGGCAAAAAAGCCCATACCCAATGGTGAAAATCGAAAACCGAATTTTTGGTACAGTTTTGGGGGAGTGCTATCGGGGATGGGTTGGGGATTGGGGATTTTTTCGGGGATGTTATAGGGGACGGGGATGGGGATGGGGAAGTAGTCCCCGCCCCGGTCCATTCCCGATATATTTTATATATTTTTATATATTATAATTAATATTTTATAAATTTTACATAGCACATTCTAAAATTACTACAAAAAAGATAAGGGCATGCTTTAGTGGTTAGTTAATCGGCTCATCCCTGATATATTTTAGTAGTATATAGTATTCCCCACCCGACGTCCAACCCTTTGCAAAGTGAAAAGTAATTATCAAATCCCATTAGTTTTATGAGTTGATTACATATTGGAAACTATTATGAACTTTTGATGTTGATTATAATTTATCGTTAAGTAATCTATATGTGTGTTTTGATATATGACTTATATTGAAAGTTGTCTCCAATAATATGGCTCGACTATTCAAATTACCGAAAAAAAAAAAAGTTGGCTTGTAAGGAATCCCTGATAAGGTCCTCGATGAGGATTGGGGAAATTATGGTACCGATGGGATCCCCGATAAAGTCCCCGATGGGGATCGGGCCGGTTTTGGGGATTACAAGTGCTAATGGTTTTGGGACGGGGATGCTACTCCCCGTCCCGAAATCGGCCCATTGTCACTCATAGTCATCACATCTTCCCAACACCAACGACCATTGCGAAAGAGATCCTTGATGCTTAGCATGGTTGTCAGATATTGTTGAGTATGATACCTCTGCATCTTCTACCTCAGACACTCACCATGACCATCATACTGCTCGTGTTTCCTCATCCTCTGGAGTGGGCTAGGCTCTGTCCCTGGGCTTGCTTCAGTAGTTTAGTATGGGCTAGTAATTAGTGTTTATTCTATTGGGCTTTATGTCTCTCGGCCCATTACCTCCTACCATCTACATATAATGGAGATCATTGTACACAACGGTCGTATCATTCATTCATTCAAATCAATGAAAACTCCATTTTATTTACCTCCTTCTCTGAATTCATCATGGTATCAGAGCTATGGTTGCCCGGATTGGGTATATATTTGATCCTGAATTTGGATTTGAATTTGATTTCGAGATGATATCATCTCGAGGGGAGGGTGTTGGGTTATCCCACATCGGTTATAGTGGTTCCCCATTACTACCTTATATGGATTGAGAGCAACTCTACCTATCACCAATTGGTTTTAGGTGTGAGCCTCCCATCCATGAACTTCTACATGGTATCAGAGCTTTCCAACAGCCTTCCTGTAGAGATGAGGATCTGAGAAGAGTTTTCCAGTGGCGCCAAGAGTTCTGTGAGCAGGAGAGGGAGTGTGGATCTTGGGATTTGGAGGAACTTCAATCTCAGTCAAGAGATCAGCAGTGTACTTCTGTTGGGAAATAGAGAAGCCAGCAGAAGAGGAGTTGATTTCCAAACCAAGAAAATAAGCAGCCTTTCCCAAGTCTTTGATAGTGAACTTTTGGTGTAAGCCCCTCTTTACTTCAGAGATCTCATGAGGGTCAGCCCCTGTGATGAGGATATCATCCACATAGACTACAAGGATGACTAGACCAAGAGAGGTGTATTTGAAGAAGACACATTGATCACAGTGATTGACAAGATATCCCAGGCTGATAAGGAAGGTAGAGAGTGCCCCATACCATTGTCGAGGGGCTTGCTTAAGTCCATAGAGAGACCTCTTCAATCTGCAGACTTTTCCCTTTGGAGCTTGCAGGCCTTGAGGGCACTGCATGTAGATTTCCTCTTCAAGATGGCCATGTAGAAAAGCATTGTTTATATCAAGTTGTGACAGACTCCACTTGAAGGAAGCAGCAAGTGCAAACAATACCCTGACACTCCCAGCCTTGGCCACTGAAGCAAAGGTATCATTGTAATCCTCTCCAAACTTTTGGCTAAACCCTTTTGCAACTAACCTGGCCTTGTACTTACTGATACTACCATCAGCTTTATGCTTGACTCTAAAGATCCATTTGCAACCTATAGCATGTTTGCCAACAGGTAAGGATGCAATCTCCCATGTTCCATTGAGTTCAAGTGCCTTGAGTTCAGACTGAATAGCAGAGTCCCAATGAGGGATTCCATGAGCCTCATTAAAAGTCCTTGGCACATGTTCAGGATGAACCACAGAGGAGCAGTAGTAATCAGCATATCTAGCAGGCCTTCTGATCAATCTCCGAGGTCTCACAGGTGTACTTTCATCAGAGGCAGCTGTAGGCTGTGCTCCTGGAGTAGATGAAAGAGATTGACCAGTAGGAGACTGATCAACAGAGGAAGAAGTGCCAAGAGGCACTTCAGCAGATGTATGTGAGTCATGTGGTTCAGTGGGATCCACATTGGAGTGAGCATGAGGGGTATGACTCTGAGACTCAGTGGGAGTCACAGGAGAAGGCACTATTTGCTGAGAGGCGTGAGGCATCTCAGAAGATGTAATCTGGCTCTGAGATGCAGTGGGCAGCTCAGTGAGATTAGGTGGAATAGATGTAGAAGTGTGGAGGTATGGTGATATGAAATCTGTATGGAGAGAGGGAGGTGGCCTGAATGTACTGGAGGAATGAGACAGATAGGAAGGATGCAAGGGAAATATGTCTTCATAGAATACAACATCCCTTGAAATGTGAACTTTCTTGGAGGCTAGATCTAACACCTTATGACCCTTTTGATGAGTAGCTACACCCAAATAGACTCCTTTTACACCTCTGGGATCAAGCTTGCCACCTGAAGAGTTTGGAATTTTCATGTAACAAAGGCAGCCAAAGGTGTGTAGAAGGGACAGATCAGGTTTTGAACCAAAGAGAATTTCATAGGGAGATTTCCAGGATAAGACTTTGGTGGGTAGGCGATTTATGATATAAGTGGCAGTAAGTAAGGCATCTCCCCAGTACAGTTTTGAGATTCCAGAGGTAAGTAATAGGGATCTAGCAACCTGAATCAAATGTTGGTGTTTTCTTTCTACCCGCCCATTCTGTTGGGGTGTGTATGTGCAAGAAGTTTGGTGAGTAGGCGATTTATGATATAAGTGGCAGTAAGTAAGGCATCTCCCCAGTACAGTTTTGAGATTCCAGAGGTAAGTAATAGGGATCTAGCAACCTGAATCAAATGTTGGTGTTTTCTTTCTAGAGGAGTTGTGGAATGAGCTAGAGGAGTCCTATGGTCAGACTAGCGGACCACAAGTCATTTTACTTTGGAGGAAATTAGCTATGCTAACTCAAGGGGATCGATCTGTAACAAGCTATTATAATGATCTGAAGAAACAGTGGAAACATGTTAGAGCCTTGAAACCTTTCCCGAAGTCTTGTAGTGCTGAGACACTTAGAGCCTTACTTGAATCGGATGAATATGATCTCCTTGTTCAATTTCTCACTGGACTTAGAGACGACTATACTCATGTGACAAACCAGATACTGTTAATGAAACCTCTGCCTACTGTTAGCAAGGCTTTTGGCATGGTGCAGTCAATTGAGGCTCAAAAGGGGGTAAATGCAGCTACTACTGGAGATTCTGGATCCATTGGCTTTGCTATGGCAGCTGTGGACAAAAATACTACTGAGAAACGAGGAGCTGTCATCTGTAACTACTGCAAAAAGACTGGCCACACTAGGGAGAAATGTTTTCAGCTGGCTAACAAGAATGCCACTTGTGAGCACTGCAAGAGGAAAGGTCACACGAAGGCAAATTGTTTTCAGCTTTCTGGTGTGGTTCCAGACTGGTACAAGGCTCTCAATGAGAGAGGGAAAGGAAAACCATCTACTGGAGTTGCTGGAGGAATCCTCAGTGATCCTGGAACTGTGAACAAAGGGGGAAGTACAGGAGAGTCACCTCAGCCTACTGACTCTGCTAGGATTGCTAAGATAGAAGAGATGCTGGAGAAGCTAGCAAGATCACATGTGGCAGCTACCAACAATCCAGTCGACTATGTTGGAGGAACATTCCATATGGCAGGTAGCACATTTACTTTTGACTCACATTTCTTGAGTGATTACTGGTTGCTTGATTCAGGTGCCAGCTGTAATCTATGCTCCAATATTTCCTATCTCATTGACCCCCAGCCTTTCACTTCAAAACAAGTTCTAGTTCTGCCAGATGGCACAACCAAGAATCCCTCACATATTGGCTCCATCAAGCTTAGTGAGGGGTTATTAATTCCTAATGTGCTTTTTGTTCCAGGGGTTATCCTCAACCTCTTATCTATCAGTCGTCTAGTACATGACTTGCACTGTTCAGTCTTGTTTGATCCCTCTTCATGTATCATGCAGGACCTGAGAACTAGGAGACGTCTTCTTAAAGCTCCTTTGATTAACAATCTTTACATTGTTAGGAGTAGTACAAGTAAGAACACTTTGCCTCTTATTGCTAATTCTGTTTCTGCAAGTTCTAGTAATTCCACCTTGATATGGCATAATAAGTTGGGGCACCCTTCATCTACTGTATTAAGTCACATAGGTGTGTTAACTGATGCTCATGTTGATTTACCCTGTGATGTTTGCCATTTGTCTAAGATACATCGTTTACCTTTCTCTTTGAGTTCCTCTCATGCTACATCACCTTTTGACCTTATACATTGTGATCTATGGGGACCCTTTAACCCCTGTGATAGAACTCATTCAAGGTATATGTTGACCATAGTTGATGATGCATCAAGATCAACTTGGATCTATCTCCTTCATCACAAATCTGCCACAACCTCACTCCTATCTCAGTTTTTCATTCATGTCAAAAACCACTATAATAAATCTGTCAAAACATTGAGGTCTGATAATGGTTCAGAGTTTTGCAACCTCAAATGTAAGTCTCTTTTCCAAAGGCCTGACATCTGCTATTCAGTCCAGCAGCTCAGCCAATACATGCATGAACCCACTGAAGATCACTGGCTTGGTGTTGTCCAAGTGCTACAATATCTCCAGAACAATCCATCTGTGGGTCTCTTTTATCCCTTCGGCTTGTCTCTCACACTCCAAGGCTATTGTGATGCTGACTGGGGCAATTGTCCAGTGTCCCGCAAGTCTTTAACTGGTTACTGTGTCTTCTTGGGTGGTGCACTGGTGGCTTGGAAGACCAAGAAACAGAACTATGTCTCCCGGAGCTCCACTGAGGCCGAATACCGAAGCTTGGGTGCAGTAGCTTCTGAATTACTATGGATTGGTAATCTGCTTGCTGAGATGAAGCTCTCTCTCCCTTCACCCTATCCCATCTACTGTGACAACTCATCCGCCATACAGCTTGTGAAGAACCCTATGCATCACGAACTGACAAAGCACATTGATGTAGGCTGCCTGTATGTCAGATACTATTTTCAGCAGGGGTTGATTACACCTCTTTTCCTCCCTTCTGCTCAGCAACTCGCAGACATGTTCACAAAAGGTCTCCCTTCGAAGCAGTTCCTGTCCTTCTGCTCCAAGTTGAATCTCTGGCGCGGTTCAACTTGCGGGGGGGATGTTGAGTATGATACCTCTGCATCTTCTACCTCAGACACTCACCATGACCATCATACTGCTCGTGTTTCCTCATCCTCTGGAGTGGGCTAGGCTCTGTCCCTGGGCTTGCTTCAGTAGTTTAGTATGGGCTAGTAATTAGTGTTTATTCTATTGGGCTTTATGTCTCTCGGCCCATTACCTCCTACCATCTACATATAATGGAGATCATTGTACACAACGGTCGTATCATTCATTCATTCAAATCAATGAAAACTCCATTTTATTTACCTCCTTCTCTGAATTCATCAGATATGTGAACATAAGGAAGTCAAGGAGCGATCAGACCATTAGGAAGCCAAGCAGAATACCAAACACTGCTATCACCATTGCCGACCCTCAATCGAAAACCAGGCCGAAATATGGTAGATACTTGTACCATAGTACGGTAGATAGGGGATGCTCCAGGCTTCTGTGAGAAATCCATTCTGACATCCATATTTATGACCAATAAAAGAGATCCATGGCTTGGCAGATTTGGCAAGGAGCTCCGCATAAAGCTTACCAAGCAGAGCTACATTCATATCCCTAGTCGTCCGGATGCCCAACCCTCCTAGCTTGCGATGAGTAGCGGCCTTGGACCATTTCACTAGAGGAATCCCCTTTCCATCACTATCCTTCCAAATAAAATCACGAATACATCGATCCATATTAGCACATACAGTAGAGGGAAGCCAACAAGTTTGCATGACATATGAAGGGATCGCTGACAAGACCGAGCGAGCAAGAGTAATGCACCCTGCCTTATTGAGCAAAGCTCTCTTCCAAGTGTTTAGTCGTGCCCAAAGTTTCACTAGGAGGAAGTCGAAATGGCCAACTCGAGGAGCTCCCTGAAAGAGGGTAAATCCAAGATACTTGCCCAGGTTCGAAGTAAACTCGATGTTGAGGATAGAGCTAAGAGCCTTCTTAGTAGCAATAGGGACCAAGGCACAACAGAAAGCCAAAGATTTTCTAGGATTCACCTTCAAGCCTGAATGCATAGCAAAGCATGACAAGACCTTGTCAACACAATGTGCCCTATTAGCATTGGCCTTGGAAAATAATAAGAGATCGTCCGCAAACATCAAGTGGGAGAGGGGTTGGGCACCTCTAGCTAGAACAATCGGCTGCCAAATACCATCTTGAACCTTATTCAGAATCGAACGGGATAGTTTTTCCATCACAATACTAAATAAGGAGACAATGGATCTCCTTAGCTTGTCACAATCCTTTAGCAGGAGAAAAGGGGAGCCAAAACAGTACCGTTCCATAAAATAGAATAAAGAGGCGAGCGGACACACAACATTATAATTCGAATGAGGGAGGTAGGCAAATTCATCTCCTCAAGGTATTTTTCTAAAAAAATCCCAAGCGACGTTATCATAAGCCTTCTCAAGGTCGATCTTGAGTAGAAAATCTTGCGACCTTCTATGAGCATTACGCAAAAAGTATATACATATATAATACTTTAATCACCTTTGCTAAAATAGATTAAATTAACTTAAATTCAGGATTGAATTATATTATATAGTTTTTTTCCTAAAGTTAGCATCATTCAGTCTCATAATTACTAACCTTCACCCAATCAGCTAGATTAGAAAAAATGATAAAAGATGAAGAATGAATTAATGATTAAGTCAATTGGATGAGAGGGGATAGGATAAAGGAAAGGGTTATAAGAAAAATGTTTGATTATCACTTATTTATAAGTTTTATAAGAATGGAAAGGGAACAAAATAAAAACCTTTATTTTTTCTTATTTTGTTTTAATTTATTTTCTTTACTAAACTGGAAGACAAAGACGGAAAAAAATGGAAAAGGGTAGGCATTTAAAGAAATAAAAAAAGAAATAACACCAATAGAGAAATTGCGAATATAGTAGTGACCCAATTTACCAAATTTTTTTGGTAACTAAAACAAAATATTTTTGTAGTGTAGCTAATATAGTCAAGGGAAATTGATGATACGAGTAGTATATATTTTACCCATATAATACCCATATAATCATTAATGACATAAAAGATCTATAATGTCACATTCAATAAAATATACTTTCTCCGTTTTTTAAAGATTGAAATATTTGGAAATATGACACTATTCATACAAACACTTTGACTTGAAGTTTTATCATAATTATACAAGTTAAAATAGAGTCGAGTGAGATCTTGTTAGATTCGTCTCGTCTTGTAGTTTTTAAATATCGAACTTTAAGAATTTTTACTTGTATCGAATTTGAGTTATAAATGATTTAAATGTGTATTGGACTGTATGCTGGGTAGGTCCGCAGCAAACAAAAAAAACAGAGAAAGTATATTTTAGAGTTAAAGAATTTTTTAGGCCATCGTAATTCACTTTTGGGCCACTAAATATTGAATTATGAAATTGAGCCACAAATTTGACCAATATCACACAAAAATGGACCGCGTGTGCCCCACTCGCCACGCGATGGCTCAAATGCAGAAATTGTCTCATTTTGGTGGCCTGTTTTATTTTTTGTAATTTAAATAAATATTACTCAATTTGTTCATTATTTTTGTCCCACTTTCCTTTTTTTGTCTGTTCCAACATGTAAATAATTAAATATTACTCACCAAACCTACCGCATCAAATAATAATATACCATACATTAAATACTATCTATCACCACATAAAATATCGTGCTCAAAATACCCCTACACGAAATAAATATTCATTAAAATAAATAATAAATAAAAATAAAAAATATATATTAAAAAAGACATAATAATATATAAATTTAATTGTATTAATAATAATAACATCAAGAATTAAATTATACTAACATAAAATAAAAAAATTAAATAATTTTTTTTGCTTCAAAAAAATTAAATAAATTAAATCTAAACAATAAATTAAATTGAATCAATTTAATTGTATTTATTTATAAATACAAAATTGAAGAAAATAGGGTCTCCGATAGAAATGCACAGCACCACAATGGCAGCTTCATTTTAGTAGTTGGTCTCAAGATCATGGTTTGACACGTTATTATTAAGCGACTATTTATTTTCCTATAAATAGCTACTATTTTATCTTAGTTTAGCATAGTCTTAGCGTAATTTTTAACTTAGTTTGGAACTGATAGTAACTAAAATGGTTTTACATCCTATTTCAATTTCATGTGATAACAATAAAAAATAGTGTGAGGACAAAAAAAGAAAGTGAGACATAAATAAACGGTCGGATGGAGTATTATTTATTTAATTTTTTAAAAAAAAAACTGAAATAGGCCACTAACAGGAAACCATTTCCGTTTTTTAGGCCAGCGGCTTGAAAAATGGTGGCGAATGACTCACACGCAACCCATTGTGGCGTTGACTTAGACAATTTGGCCTATAAAACCGTCCGAAATCCTTTTGTTGGCTCAATTTCATAATTCAATCTTTAGTGACCTAAAAGTAATTATCTGTCCATTGATGGCCTAAAAAAATTCTTTTACTCTATATTTTATTATATATATGTGTGAGTATATAAAATACTTCATATATATAAAGTAATACTAATACTGGGGGGCATGGCCCCACCACCTCATGCCTTGCCTCCACCCTAGCGTGCAGATGTAGGGGTGATTAACGAGTAGAGCTACTCGAACTCGGCTCGGGAAAAACTCGACTCGTACTCGAAAAATTCGAGTCGAGTCGAGTAGTCGAGTATTTAATCGAGTATCGATCTCGAGCTCGAGTACAAGGTTACGATACTCGTCGAGTATCGAGTACTCGACGAGTATCGAGTCGAGTACCGAGTCGAGAGTACTCGACTCGTTTTTTTTAAAAAAATTTAAATTTTTTATATATTTTATATTTTATATTTTATATTTTTAATACTCCTTCTACTTTTATTTATTGTCCACTTTCATTTTGATCCATTAATAAATTCATGTTTAAATTTAAAAATAAAATAAAATTAACTAAAATAATTATTTAAATATAAAAATAACAGAAAAATAAAATGAATTAATTAAAATAAATTAATAATATCATTATAGTTATAAAATTATAAAATAAATTTAAAATAAAATAAGTTCTTAATATAATAAATTTATTTAAAAACATAAAAGATAAATTTAAATATTGAAATATATTATAAAAAATAAACTAAATTCATTAATTAAATAATAAGAAAATAAAAAAGGAAAAGAAAATTACCTTTACAAAACTAATAAAATTATACATTTAAATTAAGAAAATACAATAGAAGAAAAATGTATATAAAATTCAATTAAATGAAAAAATAAAAATAAAATTAATTAAATAAAAAATTCAATAATTAGATAAAAATAAAATATATAAATGATGTTAACACTGAATAATTAAATGTCTTACACAAATATTGAAGTTACTTATAAATGTGACACATTTCTACTAACATTTATTATTACATTAGACAAATATATCGAAATCTGCACTATAGAATCAAATTAATATACTGAATATATGATGAATACGTATTGGCATATATTATAATTGAGGTCAAATGCATCCAACTTCCGAACCTTATACGTATTTAAGTTTGCGAGATTTCAATTTAACCGGGGTACAATGTTAACCGGAAAAAATATCGAAAAAAGCACACTGATGAATAAAATCATTACCCAACATAAGAGACATGTGGTTACACAAAACCTAACTCAAATATTGGTATTGTGAGGTGATAAGTGGTACCCGAATATTATTCATACCCAATTCACTAACCAATTCAACAAATTCACTCATTTTATACATTTAGGTACTGATAAATCTTATTCGGCTCTAATACATATCCACTCTTAGTAGTGATGTTGTGGGATGAACCCGGAGCAACGGCAACCCTAAGACACGCTGTAATACTTGACTGTAATAAAATGCCTTACAAAAGTATTGAAGTTACTTTTTAAATATGATAAACTTGTATTTAAATGTATTGTAATATTTAAGAAATGTATCGTATTGAGTGCCAAATGAAAAAAAAAAAAAATTGAAAAATGAAAGATATTTTGCGACCAAACCAATTCGAGTGCTAATTAGCTACTGAATGATTTTGGTCGCTAACTAGCTACTAAATGGTTTCGGTCGCAAATTCGGTTGCTAATTTGTCGCAAATTCTGGTCGTTATACTGAAATATTCTTGTAGTGTAAATTTTACAATAACTAGTCAAATATTTATATATCAAATTGAATCAATTTTTATGTCATTGTTCCAAAATATAAAATCAACACACACAAATGTAAAAAAAAAAAAAAAAAAATCAAGCTTGAACTACTCGAGCTCAAGCTTGAACTCGGGTTCGAACTCGATGGTACTCGAGCTCGAGCTCGAGAAAATGTAAAAAAAAAAAAAAAAAAAGGATTTCGAGCTACTCGAACTCGATGATACTCGAGTTCGAGCTCGAGTGACACTACTCGACTCGAGCTCGAGTAGCTCAAATGTGCTGTCAAGTCAAGCTCGAGTATCCCACTACTCGAGCTCGACTCGACTCGATATCACCCCTATGCAGATGATGATAAGGAAAAGTGTTTTTGTGATGACAAAGTGATTATGTGATGTCTCTTATCATTTTTATGAAGTTTATAAAGGTAATGTCAGGTCATGGTTTTGTAATACCATTATTAACCTATTACAAAATTTTACTCTCGTATCACATTTACCATTCTCCCATCACATTTGGAAGTACAGACTCTCCCCTAGTTCGTAACCGGACTGATTCATGTCATCATGTATACATTCCTCCTTGTATTGTTTGTCGAAATGGAGGTGTACAATCCTTTAATTTTTCGCTTTTAGTACACTATAAGTGCAGACCGTGATGAAGGAAAGCATTTTTGTATGATAAGATGATTATTTGATGTTTCGGATAATTTTTGTGATGTTTATGAACGTGGGGTGTGGTTTTGTGATAACATTTTTAATTCATCACTAAGTCTTACTCTCGCATCATATTTACCAAGGTGCATACTCCAATTGCAATCCTTCAATTTTTTTTAATTTTTTTTTTTTTTTGCTTTTAGTGGCATTACCAAGCACTAGAGGTGTAAATGAGACAGATAAATTAATAAAATATTTGGGCTCGACTCGATCAAAATTCGACCGAAGCTTGATTCGAAAAGGCTCGACTCGAATTCGAGATCGACTCGGATTGTTAATGAGCCCAAGCCGAGCTAACCAATACTCGGCTCAAAAGCTCGAAATTATATACTACCTCCGTTTTTGTGATTGTGAAACGTTTGACATTTTTACACTATTAATTATTGAACTTTGATTCACGTTTATACAATAGTTATAGAAGAAAAAACATAGTTAAGTGAGATCTTGTTAGAATGGTCTCATCTTAAAATATCAAATTTTTATAATTTTTACTTGTGCAAGTTATTAATTGTTAAAAATATATATTGAACTGCGTGCGCAGAGTAAGTGTTGCATATTCATAGAAATAGAGGAAGTATATTTTGATACGTCATTTTGTGAGTTAGAAGTTGGGACTATTAGCGGGAACTATGAATAGTTTAATACTCCACATGCCCCATTTAACTTGTCTTATTTGATTTCTGCAAAAAATACAATGCACTTCTTAAATTGTTAATATCTCAGTACGTACAATAAAAAATTAAGTAAAATATAAGTTCTAAAACTATATGATTATACGATTCTAACAAAACTCACTCGACTATTTTTTTTTCAAATATATACTTGTATTAAAATTGATTGAAAGTTAAATAATGAACAATATCAAAAAATTAAACATGACAACTTACCTGAGACGGATGGAGTATATTTCTACTGAACTTCCATCTTTTAAGTTTTTAAGCTAATTATTCAATAATTTGAAAATTATTCCTAATTATATGTCAAGCTTTATTCGAGCTTCGAGCCAAACTTAAATTCCATTATATTATGTCGAGCTCAAGTCGAACTAAATTTCTTAAAGCTCGTCGTGCTTCGAGCTTGAGATAATTTATACTTAACCGAGCCCAGCTACACCTGGCTCGAGCTCGGCTCATTTACACCCCTACCAAGCACAACAATGTGCAACCACAGCAGCCTGAAAACACAGCAGACAGTACAACCATAATTTAAGAGCACGAGTATAAGAAAATGGAAAGGAATGACATATTTTGAGTAAGGTAAGTAGTAGTATATGTTTTGATAGCGTCAATGTTTCCTGACGCTGTCAATTCTACCAACAAACAAGATCTAGCACCACAACCAAGTGACCAATACACCACCACCTCATCTACCATCATCTATTCACCAAAAAGAATCAATCAATGGAACCATTTTCAAACAACAAAAATTTTATGAATAAGGCACCTTCACTACCTCTGCATATTTCAAACTTTATTTCTCATCCAAACGGGCAAAAATGCTCCAGCAACTGTGGGAGTTCTTGTTCTGATACTTTTCATTCCTCAGTCATCACAGTTGAGGCCACAGATTTCAAGGATGGGGCCGTCTTTTGAAACAAACGGGTTGATCCGTACCCATAGAAGGGTCATTATTGAGGCAAGGAGAATTGACCAGATAAAAACGACTGTGGGAATTCTCTCTTGCTTCCCCATCAGTCCCTTGAGGAAGGGATAGAGGTGCATTATAACCCAAATGGCAAAGAATAGCCTGCCGAATAATGGACCCCAAGACTCGTATCCGTTATTAACAGCATCTGCAACACCGACTACCACACCAATGATGTTTATTATGAGCAATGTCGTTGGTGGGATCAACAATGATGTCCACTTGAAGACATACAGCTCGGAGAACTCACCATCGTCTCCTCCCTTTGAGGTGACGGTGAAATTTGTGCTCACTCCAGCCAAAACCTTGAGAAGTCCTTGGAGGAGGGCAAAGAGGTGCGAGGAAACTCCTCCAATGACCCAAAATTGTTCGTTTCTCCACCAGTCATCGATTCCAATGCCGCCCCATTTCATTTCTAGTATACCCGTTACAGCAATGGAGACGAAGAGGGCGATGAAAATAACGCTGGCGTAGTTACTAATCTGCAAATTTCGGTGATAAGAGTAAGAAGACCTCTTGCTTGGCCCATATACTAAAGTGTATAATTAAGTTAAGGGAAAATGGGATCACAGTCAAATGGTAATATAGTACCACATACCTCGGGCACGATAAATTTTCCTGTAAGGAGGCATATGGCGGGCAGTGTGCAGTATACAATCAATGGAATGGAAGTCCATGGATATACAACAGAATTTATGTAAGAAAATCTTTCCAACCACTTCAGTCCACAGCCATAACCATACCAGATGGGACAGTGTTTGCTGAGAAAAATCTCGACAGATCCTAAAGCCCATCGAAGAACTTGGTGAAGTCGATCTGAGAGGTTAATGGGAGCGGATCCTTTAAATGCCGGTCTCTTAGGAATGCAATAGACGGACCGCCAGCCATGGCAATGCATCTTGAACCCTGTCAATATGTCTTCGGTTACAGAACCGTAAATCCATCCGACCTGGTTTAACACTTGAATGTTTAGAAGGTATCTAGGAACATGTATTAGAACATAACAATAAAAAAAAAATAAAAAAATAAAAAAAAAAGCATCAGAATAAACTCCATACTTCCTTTCCCCATTCAGTCTTGTCTTCATAACCACAGCTGATAACATGAATGGCCTCTTTCAAGAGTGATGTTAAATCAATTCCTATAGGGGTGCCTCCATTTTCTAAGAGTGTTGACATCACAAACACTGGTGATTGCCCAAACCTCTTCTCGAGTTTCTCTTGGGAGATAGGAGGCGGATTGACAATGTTCGATGCTGCAATGAGAAAGTTTAACATTATGATCGGATGAATTATGAATAAATACAGATTGATGCTGCTAGATGACGGAAAGAGTGGTTTCACTGTTGTCTCGTGAATTTCTACCTTCAAACCCTTCTTCAATGGTTTCAAGAGCATGTATCTGCTTCGATGTCTCTCTGTGCTTCGACTTTGACTTCTTTTTCGTATCTTTCTTTGCCTTTCTTTTGTTTTGCTTTCTAGAACCACAACAGAAACAGCACCAATTTGGCCAACAATTACAAGTCTTGCTTGGTGGCTTCTTCTTGGTAGGAGCATCACATCCATATAGAGCTTGTCTTCTAAATACACAACCAGTTCCAACGTAAATAGGTCCTTGCAGACCATCCAAACCCTTCATGTTGATCTGTGGAGATCGAAGAAGTCAGGTTTAATTTGGTTCAATGATTGCAACAAAAACCAACGAACACGTAATCAAAATTGCACATACATCGAAAAAAACCACGTTTCGATTGGAGTATCGATCATGAAGATCTATGCCATCAAATCTCTGAGGAAACTGCACATAGCATACTTTTTTCCCGGAAGTAGGATCCATCATGAAACACATTGCTTCTCTAAGAGCCTTACTGTTGTTTATGTAGTGATCACAATCGACATTTAGAACATATGGAGCATTCGACAATACAGCTGAGACCCTCACCTGCATTTTGTAGAGGCAATGACATTGATATATGACGGGGCATTCTGGAAAGCAGCAAATTAAAGTTTGTAATAAATATTTACCAGCGCATTCATAGCCCCAGCTTTCTTATGGTGCTCAAAGCCAGGTCTCTTTTCACGGGAAACATAAACCAGTCGAGGTAATTCATTCCCCTCAACATCACGAAGACCATCATGGCCTAGGAATACCTATCTCAAACCGACACAATTAAATCTAGGAATACCAAATATGCTTGAAACAATAGTTTAGAAAGTGTTTGTTGCAAGAAGATGATTCGAGTGGACTACACACCTGAATCATTCCAGGATGGTCCCGCACATTGTTTCCAGGCCAGGGTGTTCCATCCTGCATTGTCCAGCCTTCCTCCGGAACCTTCTCTGCCATGGCCACCAAGCTGTTGATCCGAACTTTGAACTCTTCATATTCTCTCTGCACGAAAGGAAATTAAGTCGTTACTAATTTGAACAAAACCAATTGATTGGGAAAACTTTGGAATCTTTTGAGCTTTCATTTTAACATATCACATAACAGATGGGTTTATATGACGATATGGACCTTCATTTCACGCCTTTCTCGAACAAAATCCGGATGAACTTTGTTTTTCAGATAGTCCATCTTCTGTGAGAAGTACCACTCTGGAGCCCGAGGCTCGATGTTGAAGTTCTTACAGAAGGGAACCCATTTTTGAGCAAATTCAGATGTTTCAGAAAGTGCTTCAAAAGTAAGCATTGCTGCACCATCGTCAGACACATAGCACGCAACTTTGTCAACTGGATAATCCACTGCCAGGATGGAGAGAACCGTGTTGGCAGTAATCAGTGGAGGTTCTTTCATGGGATCAACTGTGCTGACAAAGACGTCTACGGCAGCCAATTCTGAAGGCATTCCTTCTTTCTCATACCTAACGCAACGTAAGAGTCCGTGAACGCTCAAAATTACGACTTTCAACTATAATAGCTATCATAAAACCTAATTAATGGTTTTTGAATTCATTACAAATTCTACATACCTAAGTGAAAGTCTGTCGAGGTACGTTTCTCGCACAATTGGAGACCACTTTGGAAACTGATCAAGTATCCATGATAGAGCAAACCAGATTTCACAAATTACTGATGTTATCCACAATCCATATGCATCCAGGACAGGATGAAGAATCCTGTAGTGAAAGAAGAAGCCAAGAACCACAAGTCGGAGTATAATAACAATTCGGTATGGGCTTATCTTGCTTGATGGTATTGGAATTTTCCGAGAGAGTGGCTGCCTTCCTTCATCCATCCTATGAAACGCATAGATAAAATTAGCTTGGAAGTCTTATCTATGAAACCAAATCAAAGCTCGTGCTATGTAACATTTATCCATGGAAAGTCGTGCATTTAGCTTAAACGTGCATAAAAGGGTAGTTTCTAATGAAATAATCCGAAAAGCAGAGTCTCCTTGTCTTGCGATGGAAAACAAATCATGTATCATTTTTGGTAATGATACTATTGCTTACATAGGCAAATCAGGGTCCAGATCAATCCCATCCAAATCCCCATCATTTTCATTCCCCTTGTGCTTGACCACTTGAAGTTTTTCGTTTTGCCTTTTCCTCCACTCATCCATCCGATCCTTCCATGCAACACTTCCATAACCATATAATGTGATATCTTTCTCAGGAACCATAGGCCGGGGTTGGGCTGTTAATCAGTAGTACAGATGTTAGTACCAGCGAAAGTTGGATAACAAAAATGAAATATAGAATGCAACAAAAAAGGAAGTTACATACAGGGAGCCGAGGTCCCAGCAGAATTAATCCCATATTCATGACTGGCAAGTGGCGGTATTATGATAGCATTCTCGTTGTACGATGTCTGAGCATTGATGGAAATCAAAACACATGTCAGTAAGGGACCATGTGTCGCCGAAACAATGAAACCAACACAGGGCGGGAAGAAAAGGAAAAACATTCTCTATTACCTCTACCTCTTCACCATATGTCAAAAGGGGGAATTCAGAATGTTGCGAAGATGATTCACGGTTTGAGACTGTGTTTATTCCAGTTAGACCAGCATGAGCTCCACAGCCAGATGGTATTGCGCCCACACTTCTTGTGAAGCCTAAGGTTGCATTCCCACAATCGAATTCATGTTCGATATCATCAGTTTCATCTTCATCTTCGTCGCCCTCCACTCTAGGACTACCTGAAATACAAATGCATTTGTTAATCATCCAACAATGCAAAATCAACAATGCAGCTGTACATAACGGTGCCGGGACCCACCTTTGATCCGCGTGTATCTGGTCTTGCAATGAGGACAGGCCTGATTGCCCTCCTTTCTCTCATACTCATAACAAGTTCTACATACAGGGAAAGCACATTCATTGCATGCGACAAAGAGTTCCCCGTCTACTGTTATCTCCACTTCATCCTCACAAATTTGGCACGTTTGTCCACTTAGTTCTCGAACTGAATTAATCTAGAGATCACAACACAACGAGTCTCATTTCCATCAACATCTTAACCACTAATCATACAACCACCGATATGCACCTTGTTCATTGTTACAAAAACAAAACAAAGTATTTCCTGAACTAAATACATGATATAACATGAATCTCAAATATCTGTTGTTTTGGCAAGTCCTGGTGCTTGAACAAATTATTCTGACATCAATCGAAACTTCTCCAAAATCATGGATAAAAATTTATCGGTTGTGCCCAAATTGATGGTCACGGCATCATGCAGCACAATTATTAGAAAACTTACTCTCTTTTGCCTCATCTACCAAATATCAAAGACAAAGATTTGGCATTAAATTCAAACATTCAAGGTGAAGACTATAATTCTGTCGGATGCTTAAGATACATGGGAAGGCTATAAAAACATGAAACACTGAAAATTCACTTCCCCGGAATTAAACATCACCAAACTTATCAAGATTATCACGGAAGCACTGCGCACACATGAATATTATCTACAAGAACTGTACTCTAAATAAAAGGAATACATAAATCAGGTGAAAGATTTAAGTAAAGAGCTTGACTTATGAAATAGAAACTAGAACAAAAATAACCTGGGGCAACTAATTAGCATACCTTTCCAACTTCATCAGCATTGATGAGAACAAACTCATTTCTGTTGTGAGAACCAGCGACAAGCCTGCCCCCTGTATTCATCACGTCCGCGGGGCAAAGATCCCAAATTTTTTAGTCCCAAAGAAATGGCCACCTCACCAGTGTACCTTTAAATGCAGAGACACAACTATAATCACTCCAAGGAGCAATTTATTTAAGCCAAAATCAGCTTTGCAAGTATTATACCAAACCAAAGAAAACAATAATTATAGTAGTAACTGAAAGGAGAATTACTTAGGCGTTGACATGTTGCACTGCTGCTGCATTTAGACAACAACAAATTGATTAAGAACTTGCCAACAGTCTCAGCAGAAAATTAGGAATCTTCTAATTTACTGTATAAATTAAACTACTCGCGCTTTGACCTTCAGTGCCTTAAAGGGCTTAACCAACCAACTTTCTATTTTTTTCCTTTTTTACGCGGTTGGGGTTGGTGGGAGGATATCTACAACCCAATGCACGTGTAACACCCCGATTTCCAGTACTAGGATGATCCTCACCTCCCATGATTACGGATCAACTAACTACCAATCAATCCCTAATAAGCACGAGCTAAGGCTAAAATAAATCTAAGTTATAACATGCAGAACATATCAGAACCTCTAAGGCAACAAAAATGGGTATAGTGGCGGAAATACTCAACACAAGGCCTAACAATAAAAGATAATATTTCCTACATATGTAATTAAGTGGTTCTTAATACAAAACCAGTAGTCACATACAACCATGATCATGCGCATGCATAAAAGTGCATCTCTCTCACATCCCAAAATCCCAATGCTTAACATTTTTACTGGCAGATCAGCGTCACCAATATCACTTCCTACTCCCAATACAATGACTGAATCATTATTCATTGATCCCAGGCCATTTACATGTTGGAAATCTTACTTCCAACAACATAGAGGTAAACAGCAAGAAGTAGGTACTAATTTAATCACATCAAATAAAGGCGAACGCAGCGGTCAACCAAATCTGATCATGTTCATCACTAGTTCTTTCTGACCATCACGGTTACATTGTGGTAGTTGGATTTACATGTGCATCGGAACTGAAGAATGTTTTTCAGTTTACCGTTTCACGTATGATACTTTTACACTCTATAGCTCACAAATCATAAGTTAGATAACCACAAAGTGAAAATTCTATATCAGTTCTTGCCCCTCAAATCAGATATGATCCAGCTGGTATGTATTCAACCATGCTTGTGTTGTTTCTTAATAATAATAATAATAATACTCAAAGGCATAACTAAAGCGTGACAATCACATATTTAATGTAGCACATATATTTAAGAATATGGATTCGGTTTCTAAACTCACCATCAATTTCATTCAATGTAATTAAATTCAGTGAATTCCAATCCATTAACTATATGGAGTATATATTTTTTGAATTTAAATTAAATCTCAGGAACTGATAAATCTTGGAATTCAGCTAACAATATATATATATAATATTTATAATATAAAATTGAGTATTAAATTTCAATACCCAGAATGCAAAAATTACTAGCACTCGGCCTGATAACTAAAATCCAAATTCACCTTCAGAGCTTAGTCACCTCTGGTAACATGTAGAGAGATTGCCAGATTTTACCTCAATTTACCACATTGCCATCAACCTTTCCAATTCCAAAATTATCCTCCTGGACTATCAAATTTTCAATTCATGCCCTTTCTCAAGTTCTCTTCACTGTTAGAGATTTTCTTTTAACAAAAATCTCATTTTCACTACTCTAACTATAATCTAGATTAAAAAAACAAATAAAAATAATTCTAAAAACAACACTGCGTCTAAGAACCACAGATAATGAAAAAGAATGGGTTTTTACCTTAACGGTTGGATTCCTTCAATATTTGGAAAAGAAAAGAATATATTCCCAAGTCCAATATGAAGCTGGGGTTTCCTCACTGGGGCCAAATATTTCATCCAACTGTAAACACTCAAACTTTGGCCAACTTCTTCCAATATTAGATAAACATAGATAATATGAGCTCAAGTTTGGATTTCTTGGGTGGTGAAGGCGTCCTGTAGAAGCTTCAGAGAGAAATAAATGTTGAACTACAAATGAGTTTTGGAGAAAGAGAAGAAGGGTTTCCGAATGTCTTTGAAGATGGAGAAATAGAAAAAGGAAAAAAGAAAAAAAAAAAACAAACCAGGGTCTTTAATGCGTTAGGTTAAATTTCAGGACACACAAAATGGTTTAAAACAAAAAACCAAGAAAAATAAAAGACAATGGTGAGTGAAAATGGAAGAGAGATTCAAGAAACGTGTATGCAAACACGAGAAAGCCTTGAATGCTGTGTAAGAAAGCCCAGAAATATATAATTATCCCCGTGACAATGTGGCAAAAAGGCACTTTGCGCAATTGTGAATGGAGGAAACAATGGGGCCCAAATTTTGGGTAGAGTGGAGTGGAGTGGAGTGTAGGTGTTGCCTGTTTATGAATGCAAAGCTTTAGCCGAGAGGGGCAGAGGTTGGTGCACAGCAATAAAAGCTGTATGTAAGTACGCAGAGAGAGAGAGAGAGAGGAAGACTGGAAGAGGGAGAGAGAGGGGCAATAATGAGCTATGCTGAATAAGGCGTACTCTCTACTCTCTACCTTTGCAATCCAGCAAACGCCAAGTCCTGGTTTGTGAGTTGTCTGTGTTCTTTTTTTTTTTTTTCCTTTTTTTTTAATGTAGGAAATGGATGTAAATCTATGACTTGTGTCTGTTTAGGTTCCATATGTTAGAATACGCGTGTAAAGAGTACCAAGTTCTTTCTTTTTCTTGGGGCCCATTTGCAATTTCTTAAGATTGGGGTGGTGCCTGGGAAATTTTTCAGGTTTTTCAATTTTTGCCATTTTAGGGGTTTATGTGTTTTTATCCTTGGCATATTATTTTGTAATTATATAAATAGAGGGGTGGGTGGTGTCAATGGACCAGACATGGGAGAAGTCAAGAAGACAGGAGAGAAAGGAAAAGACAAGAGATGCTACATTACATAGTGCTTTTAATTCACAGAAAATGGGCTTTGTTGGTAATAGAGAATGTCACATGTGGGATGCTGTACTATACCATTACTCTGGTCAAAGTAGATGTTTTTTTGACTATATGGAATCTAATTACTCATTTTACTCCACCTAATCTTGATTTTGCTCAATAAAAATGTCAAGTGTCCAAGAGTCTAGTTTATACACATTTAGGTGCTGAAATATGAATTATGCATATGATGTATTTGGATTTTTTTTGTGATGTATTTTATATGTCTGTGATATCAAGTATAATGTGATATATTTTAATTTTTGTAATAATATTTGCATCATACTCCCTCCATTTTTTTTGTTTGCTACGGACCCACGCAGCACGCAGTCCAATGTACATTTTAAATCAGTAATAACTCAAGTTCGGTACAAGTAAAAATTCTAAAAGTTCGATATTTAAAAATTACAAGACGAGACGAATCTAACAAGATCTCAATTGACTATATTTGAACTTGAATAACTATGATAAAACTTCAAGTCAAAGTGATTGTGTGAATAGTGTCAAATTCTCCAACATAGCTATCATTTAAAAACGGAGGGAGTATTATGTATATGGTTTGCAATTAATATCTGCTGGATCCTAATACTGACAAGTGTCACCCCACTTTATTTCCAGTGAATTTTGAGTTTAAATTTGATGGGTATTTCTTTAAAAAAAAAAAGCCCACTTGTGACTTGTGATTTGCAATAATATTGATTTGTTGTTGATTGAAAATATGCATTTGCAACCATCATAATAGATGAATGGGACATTCTTTTTTAATCAAGATTGGCTACAAGTATGTCAACTTTTATATATGTAGAAAGATGTGTTAATCATTATAGACATCTACTTGAAGAGAACACATGTATAATCAGGAAATTAAACACATTAAATAGACCATTCCTTTTCCAATATTCCTTATAGGCTAAGAAAAGGAGTTAGTGAATAATAAATTATAGGTTAATTCTTAACTAGATAGCAATATTGGTCTCTTTCAACTTTGGTCCTCCATGTAAAGCTTTTTTGCATTATTTCCCGGGAAATGTGATTTAGTTTCCTTTACAGGGAACTAAGCAAGTGGTCTCTTTCATTTCTTTTGTTTATTGTGTGTGTATGTGCATTTTGTTTATTGTGTGTGTATGTGCTATTGTGTAGTATTGAGTTGGGTACTTATCCTAGTGGTCAAATCCCCGACTCCCAATCTATAAGTTGGGGGTTCGAATCCACACTCAGCTGCCTATCCATACCCTTTATTTCCTTCATAATTTTGTGTGGTGTGGGCTCCCACCGCCCCTTTCACTGGCTTTAATGGCTCTTTAAAAAAAATTGTGTATTATTATTACAAAAGTAAATGGACATTCAACCATACCATATTATTCTTTAGTAACTTCAAAGTAAATTAATTGTTGCATCCGTTTATTTCTCCTAAAACGGAAACCCATTTTATCACATCGATCAATATTATTTAATATACTCTATTCTCTCTATATTTCTAGTATTTGACAAAATCATTAAGAAAATAAGTTGACTAATTTGCCCCTAATTAATTCGCACGCCAATGAAAAATTAAATTGTCTTGGATGAATCTATATTATAGTATAAACTAAACTACACATTTTCCCGCCTAAAATAAATCCTAAAACCCTAAATCAAAATCAACCTCACCTAAACCTAATTTACCGTTCTTCCCTGCCACAATCCACTTCAATGTTCTAACGCTGAACGTAGCTTCACTCCGCCGCCATCCCCCTCCCTCCCTCCGCCTCCATCCGGTTGCCGCCATCCCCCTCCATCCATCCGACCCCATCCGCCCGCCGCCGTTTCGCATCTTCGCCTGCGTTGGCTCTGCTCCACCCCCATCAGTTTTGCCCCCAATATGCGTTTCCATCGACTCCATAGCAGAGTATATCCACTCCATAACAGACTCTGCCAAATGGTTGAAGAGATGTATCCGGGTGCCAGATCTGCTCCATTCGCCCCTCCTACCAAATGGTTGAAGAAATGTATCTGGTTGCCACATCTCGATGGCCGTACGTTCTTATCCTTTCCAACGTATTGATTTCTCTTTCTATTTTTGTTTTTAATCTTTCTGTAGTAGAGAAATAATCATGAATCTAATTCCATAACAGAACATACGACGCCCGTCTCCTCTCTATTCACAGATAGCCGCCGCCTTTATCCGCGAGTACATTTTGTTTCAACGATCTGTAGTACATTTTCATTTATACGACGCCCATCTTTAATTTTATTTCAACAATCTGTAGTACATTTTGATTTATATCTTGCATTATTCAATTCTCACCACAAGTAGATGTTTTTGTTTGTCAGCCCGCGACAAAGAATATATTGATTCAGAAACAATCTACAAAAACTTTGTTCCTGGGGTCAGGCTTTACTCTTTAGCTTTTAAATATTTTCTGTATTGTCCATTACACATGTTTACAGAGTTGTTGTAATTCTTTGCTATTGTGCTTTGCCATTCTAATCTTTCAATGGCTTTCCCTAAGCAACAGGGCAGCATTGAGAAAGTGAATTTTCACCCCTCTTTTTATGTTATTTCATCTATTGATGTTATTGACCTGCAGGACCAACATATATCAGGTATATTGATCCCACTACAGTTGTTTCGTGTTATTGACCTGCACAACCAATATCTATCAATCAGGTATATTAATCCCATTAGAGTTTGACTTATTTTCTTTCTCTATTGCTTTGGGTTAGTACTTAAGCAGCGTGAATTTATTATTTTTTTCCTGCAATGAAATACGATAATCACATTAGTTGTTAATGACATAATCTTTAGAATTGTGTTTAAGCAGGGTTTTTTCTGTATTGCTTTGGGTTAGTGCTTAAAAGATTGTGAGGGTTGTTGCTCTATTGTCATAATATAAACAAAAGAATATTGGCAATCCTTTGTCTATAGAAAACAATACGGCACACAGAAGAATTTGAGCATTGTTTTCTTTTCATGGTTTTCTGGAACTGATGAACCTCTTCACTATTCATCTTGCAGGAGGCATACAACTAGGAACCATGTAAATCAGAAGAAAGATAAAAGCACATCCTATGACAAAGTTGTCACATTTATGCAAAATATGGTCAGTTAAGAGTTCTGTGTTACCTTTGTTTTCAATGAGGCTCTTGGTGTCATTGAAATCTGAGATTTATTATGCAGACATCTCTATGTTATTTATTGTGAACTCTATGATGTCTTTTTAGTCCTCTGTTTTGAAGTATATGATAATCATGTCCCCTGTGAGGCACTTTGTTATTTGTTTCCTCAGTTCATGCATCCGGCAATATATTTATACCATTGGAAGTATACCTTTTAATGAAGCAGTCTTCTTTGATGATGTTGGAAGACTTCGAACAGTTAAATATTTAGGAAACCAACACCACCCCTATATATGTGTGATTTATTGACCTCACCCTAAAGAAAATAGATAGAATGGTAGTTTTGATTCTATTTTTAAAATCATACAAACATGCAAGAACAGTCTTTTGTGTTTAAATAACAACAAAATTCTTTGCCGATCTTGCCAATGTTGGAGTATATATTACACATCGTAGTATACTACATTTCTTCTGCCAATCTAATACTTGAATTAGAGTTGTAATTGTGTGATCTTTTTTTTTTCTTTTAAGTATAGTGCTACTGACATTTTAATCTCAGTTAAGGTATTGCATTGTTTGATTTGGTTTTTAGATAAAAGATTGGATTGGGTTTTTGCCTGTGATAATTTCTTCGTCTTATATTGGTATCAAATTGTTAAGCAATGTTGATCCATTTTTTAGAATGTTTTGCCGGCATTAATTAATTACTGGGTAGTGTTTTGTTTTAATTTTTTGCATTTTTATGAAATTTTATCCTGATCCTGCTTGGTTAGGCAGGACTCTTTTCCTTATCGCATCTGCAAACTCTTTTGTATGATCCACAAGAAAATTGGAATTGGGTGCAGGAACTAAAAGTTTGGATTCTCTAGAAAGAAAATGGATGGAGCTCAGTTATATTTTCTAGAAATTGTTGTTAATGTGCATGAATTGGATGGCCACGGTAGATTATCCACTCCATAGTTAATGTGAAAGAAAACAGATGAACTAGAACCGTAGATGATCCACAATAAGATTGGAATTGGGTGCAGGAACTAAAAGTTTGGGAGGTATATATCTGACTTTTTGTTGTTATCATTTGCGATGCAACAGGAGAAGGTGGAATGGTATCGGTTGTATCAATTAACACTTCTCAATTTTTGGTTTTATCAAAACCGAACCTACTTCTCAATTTTTGGTTTGATTGCCGGGTAATAGCTTTTGAGGGGCTATTAAGATTGTTGCATTGAGTGTCACAGTTTGCTTATTACTTTAACATCCTAATGGTTTCTTATACAGTTGGGAAATTAACTTTTGAACATAATGTGAAAGTAGAAATTTGCTATGCTTTTTTGTAAGTTAGCCTGTTCATTCTTATGCAAGTTATGAATTTTTGATGCATTTAAAATTAGCTAAATACAATCATTTGCTCATTCTTATGAAAGTTATGAATTTTTTATGCATTTAAAATTAGCTAAATACAATCATTTGTTGCTGTTTCAGTTACTCAACACTTGAACATGAGGGAATGACTTCTTACATGTTAGTCGTACTGATTCTCACTGGCTCACTGACTTCTTTTTATTATAGTTGTCTATATTGATTGGCTGCGTGATAATTCACTTATGATAATCAAATGCATATTATAGAGATCTAAAAAATCTGGAAGCTCAGTTCTCATCATTCAGGGATGTTCTTGGATATCATTTCGATCGTGCCTCAAAAAAATAGATGGAAGCTCATTTGCCATCACTAAAGATTCCTACTACTCATACAAAGTTGTGAGTTTTCAATTCAGTAGGAAAAAATTCAAAAAAAGGATCAATGCCCGCTGATTTGTTGAATTTGGATCTTTTAAATTATTATAATTTTTTTCCACCTACAATCTTGGGATTCCATTATTCTTTGGTGTCCAAAATGAATAAATGTCCAGGCAGAAAGCATGTGATTCTCGCATTAGTCTTTATTTAGTTTAGAGTAAAATTTCCGTCCTGATCCCTATTTAGTTTAGATCCCTATTTAGTTTAGAATAATGGAATCACATTATTCAGCATGTGATTATATATCTATTTTCCGTCCTGATCTCTATTTAGTTTAGATATATATAATAATTGGTATCTTTTGCATGTTTAGTTTAGAATTTGTGTTTTTATTTCTTTTATCTCCCAGATTTAATCTTTCTGCCATTACCAGAAGAAGGTAGTTTCCTTAACTAGACTTCCTTTTGTTATACAATGCTCTTGCTCGGTTTGATTACTGATTCTCCAACTCAGACACATCATAGTAAATTGATATATTGTGTAAGTTTCAGGTCTCTGCCGTAGTTCTTTCTTATCAGGCCTCGAATGTGCTGAAAAATCCACATATTTGTTGGAGATGTGCCTTGCAAGAAACATTATCCAGTAAGCTTCTCAATCGACTTTGCACGCACATCAATGCCACTACACTTTATATCTATTGACGAAAAAAAATTGAAACAAAGCATTGACGGGAGTTTATTTTTCACTGAACTCGATATTGTACAATGGAAACCTTTGATTGGAGTTTCTACTTTTCAAAATTTGTATTGATTATGTTTTGTTTCTTTGTATGAGTAAACCAAAGAGAAGAAAAAGAAAGAAAAGGGAGACAAGAGTGTTGCGAGTCCAAAGGAAAAGATTTGCCCTCATAATAGGGTATTTTTTTGGAATCTAGATTGCCTGTAAAACAATGTTGATGTATAAGTGCATCTTTGATGGTGTATAACTCTGTCGAGGATTTCGTTATATTGGATATGGATGATTTTTATGCAGCTTTTGAAACACTAAGAGACCCTTCTCTCTCATAGGAAGCTAATGGTTCTTGGTAGCATTTCTATGAAATTATGAGGTTTGTTTGGCTAATTATGCTTAATGGTTGACTCTGAATAGTTTTATGCTTATTTACCTTTATAAGTCTGCTTTCCTTACTGTATGTTATATAAAATTTTATGGCCAGTTAGATTGTGCTGAATTAACTGGATTCTTCTGAATTGCCCTGATTTTGAAATTTACAATTTGTTTGTGTTGGCTCCTTGGAGCCCACTTATTCTCCACAAGATCCAAAAATTGTTGATGAGAGTTTGCATATGGATAATTGTATGTTCATTATGAACTGCCCTTTCTTCGTCAAGCACCAGATTTATCAATGAGCTACTGTTAGGATTAATTTGTCTTTGCATTTCTTAATTTAAATTTGTTGGTGATGATGCATCAGTGAGGTATGCTTTGTGGCAGTGCCCAGTTGTGGCCATTTACTTTGGTCTGATTGTGGATGTGGGAACTGATCATTGCGTTGGTGTTGCCGGATGTTTAGTCATGGTGAGACGTTGTATCTGAACTGTTTGATCAATGAAATCTATTTCTAAAAAAAAAAGTCCACTGCTCTATCAAGAGCTATTTTAAGTGCAGGAATGATTTAAAGTATATCTTGCTCCATTTGTGTATGGTATGTGATATATATATATATGTATATATATATATTTGTTTATTTTATGGGTTTATGAGTTTCTTTTCATGTTAAATTGATTTTTGATGGAATGGGCTTTGCCAATTGATTTGCCTGAAGTGGATATTATAGTATAAACTAAACTACACATTTTCCCGCCTAAAATAAATCCTAAAACCCTAAATCAAAATCAACCTCACCTAAACCTAATTTACCGTTCTTCCCTGCCACAATCCACTTCAATGTTCTAACGCTGAACGTAGCTTCACTCCGCCGCCATCCACCTCCCTCCCTCCGCCTCCATCCGGTTGCCGCCATCCCCCTCCATCCATCCGACCCCATCCGCCCGCCGCCGTTTCGCATCTTCGCCTGCGTTGGCTCTGCTCCACCCCCATCAGTTTTGCCCCCAATATGCGTTTCCATCGACTCCATAGCAGAGTATATCCACTCCATAACAGACTCTGCCAAATGGTTGAAGAGATGTATCCGGGTGCCAGATCTGCTCCATTCGCCCCTCCTACCAAATGGTTGAAGAAATGTATCTGGTTGCCACATCTCGATGGCCGTACGTTCTTATCCTTTCCAACGTATTGATTTCTCTTTCTATTTTTGTTTTTAATCTTTCTGTAGTAGAGAAATAATCATGAATCTAATTCCATAACAGAACATACGACGCCCGTCTCCTCTCTATTCACAGATAGCCGCCGCCTTTATCCGCGAGTACATTTTGTTTCAACGATCTGTAGTACATTTTCATTTATACGACGCCCATCTTTAATTTTATTTCAACAATCTGTAGTACATTTTGATTTATATCTTGCATTATTCAATTCTCACCACAAGTAGATGTTTTTGTTTGTCAGCCCGCGACAAAGAATATATTGATTCAGAAACAATCTACAAAAACTTTGTTCCTGGGGTCAGGCTTTACTCTTTAGCTTTTAAATATTTTCTGTATTGTCCATTACACATGTTTACAGAGTTGTTGTAATTCTTTGCTATTGTGCTTTGCCATTCTAATCTTTCAATGGCTTTCCCTAAGCAACAGGGCAGCATTGAGAAAGTGAATTTTCACCCCTCTTTTTATGTTATTTCATCTATTGATGTTATTGACCTGCAGGACCAACATATATCAGGTATATTGATCCCACTACAGTTGTTTCGTGTTATTGACCTGCACAACCAATATCTATCAATCAGGTATATTAATCCCATTAGAGTTTGACTTATTTTCTTTCTCTATTGCTTTGGGTTAGTACTTAAGCAGCGTGAATTTATTATTTTTTTCCTGCAATGAAATACGATAATCACATTAGTTGTTAATGACATAATCTTTAGAATTGTGTTTAAGCAGGGTTTTTTCTGTATTGCTTTGGGTTAGTGCTTAAAAGATTGTGAGGGTTGTTGCTCTATTGTCATAATATAAACAAAAGAATATTGGCAATCCTTTGTCTATAGAAAACAATACGGCACACAGAAGAATTTGAGCATTGTTTTCTTTTCATGGTTTTCTGGAACTGATGAACCTCTTCACTATTCATCTTGCAGGAGGCATACAACTAGGAACCATGTAAATCAGAAGAAAGATAAAAGCACATCCTATGACAAAGTTGTCACATTTATGCAAAATATGGTCAGTTAAGAGTTCTGTGTTACCTTTGTTTTCAATGAGGCTCTTGGTGTCATTGAAATCTGAGATTTATTATGCAGACATCTCTATGTTATTTATTGTGAACTCTATGATGTCTTTTTAGTCCTCTGTTTTGAAGTATATGATAATCATGTCCCCTGTGAGGCACTTTGTTATTTGTTTCCTCAGTTCATGCATCCGGCAATATATTTATACCATTGGAAGTATACCTTTTAATGAAGCAGTCTTCTTTGATGATGTTGGAAGACTTCGAACAGTTAAATATTTAGGAAACCAACACCACCCCTATATATGTGTGATTTATTGACCTCACCCTAAAGAAAATAGATAGAATGGTAGTTTTGATTCTATTTTTAAAATCATACATACATGCAAGAACAGTCTTTTGTGTTTAAATAACAACAAAATTCTTTGCCGATCTTGCCAATGTTGGAGTATATATTACACATCGTAGTATACTACATTTCTTCTGCCAATCTAATACTTGAATTAGAGTTGTAATTGTGTGATCTTTTTTTTTTTCTTTTAAATATAGTGCTACTGACATTTTAATCTCAGTTAAGGTATTGCATTGTTTGATTTGGTTTTTAGATAAAAGATTGGATTGGGTTTTTGCCTGTGATAATTTCTTCGTCTTATATTGGTATCAAATTGTTAAGCAATGTTGATCCATTTTTTAGAATGTTTTGCCGGCATTAATTAATTACTGGGTAGTGTTTTGTTTTAATTTTTTGCATTTTTATGAAATTTTATCCTGATCCTGCTTGGTTAGGCAGGACTCTTTTCCTTATCGCATCTGCAAACTCTTTTGTATGATCCACAAGAAAATTGGAATTGGGTGCAGGAACTAAAAGTTTGGATTCTCTAGAAAGAAAATGGATGGAGCTCAGTTATATTTTCTAGGAATTGTTGTTAATGTGCATGAATTGGATGGCCACGGTAGATTATCCACTCCATAGTTAATGTGAAAGAAAACAGATGAACTAGAACCGTAGATGATCCACAATAAGATTGGAATTGGGTGCAGGAACTAAAAGTTTGGGAGGTATATATCTGACTTTTTGTTGTTATCATTTGCGATGCAACAGGAGAAGGTGGAATGGTATCGGTTGTATCAATTAACACTTCTCAATTTTTGGTTTTATCAAAACCGAACCTACTTCTCAATTTTTGGTTTGATTGCCGGGTAATAGCTTTTGAGGGGCTATTAAGATTGTTGCATTGAGTGTCACAGTTTGCTTATTACTTTAACATCCTAATGGTTTCTTATACAGTTGGGAAATTAACTTTTGAACATAATGTGAAAGTAGAAATTTGCTATGCTTTTTTGTAAGTTAGCCTGTTCATTCTTATGCAAGTTATGAATTTTTGATGCATTTAAAATTAGCTAAATACAATCATTTGCTCATTCTTATGAAAGTTATGAATTTTTTATGCATTTAAAATTAGCTAAATACAATCATTTGTTGCTGTTTCAGTTACTCAACACTTGAACATGAGGGAATGACTTCTTACATGTTAGTCGTACTGATTCTCACTGGCTCACTGACTTCTTTTTATTATAGTTGTCTATATTGATTGGCTGCGTGATAATTCACTTATGATAATCAAATGCATATTATAGAGATCTAAAAAATCTGGAAGCTCAGTTCTCATCATTCAGGGATGTTCTTGGATATCATTTCGATCGTGCCTCAAAAAAATAGATGGAAGCTCATTTGCCATCACTAAAGATTCCTACTACTCATACAAAGTTGTGAGTTTTCAATTCAGTAGGAAAAAATTCAAAAAAAGGATCAATGCCCGCTGATTTGTTGAATTTGGATCTTTTAAATTATTATAATTTTTTTCCACCTACAATCTTGGGATTCCATTATTCTTTGGTGTCCAAAATGAATAAATGTCCAGGCAGAAAGCATGTGATTCTCGCATTAGTCTTTATTTAGTTTAGAGTAAAATTTCCGTCCTGATCCCTATTTAGTTTAGATCCCTATTTAGTTTAGAATAATGGAATCACATTATTCAGCATGTGATTATATATCTATTTTCCGTCCTGATCTCTATTTAGTTTAGATATATATAATAATTGGTATCTTTTGCATGTTTAGTTTAGAATTTGTGTTTTTATTTCTTTTATCTCCCAGATTTAATCTTTCTGCCATTACCAGAAGAAGGTAGTTTCCTTAACTAGACTTCCTTTTGTTATACAATGCTCTTGCTCGGTTTGATTACTGATTCTCCAACTCAGACACATCATAGTAAATTGATATATTGTGTAAGTTTCAGGTCTCTGCCGTAGTTCTTTCTTATCAGGCCTCGAATGTGCTGAAAAATCCACATATTTGTTGGAGATGTGCCTTGCAAGAAACATTATCCAGTAAGCTTCTCAATCGACTTTGCACGCACATCAATGCCACTACACTTTATATCTATTGACGAAAAAAAATTGAAACAAAGCATTGACGGGAGTTTATTTTTCACTGAACTCGATATTGTACAATGGAAACCTTTGATTGGAGTTTCTACTTTTCAAAATTTGTATTGATTATGTTTTGTTTCTTTGTATGAGTAAACCAAAGAGAAGAAAAAGAAAGAAAAGGGAGACAAGAGTGTTGCGAGTCCAAAGGAAAAGATTTGCCCTCATAATAGGGTATTTTTTTGGAATCTAGATTGCCTGTAAAACAATGTTGATGTATAAGTGCATCTTTGATGGTGTATAACTCTGTCGAGGATTTCGTTATATTGGATATGGATGATTTTTATGCAGCTTTTGAAACACTAAGAGACCCTTCTCTCTCATAGGAAGCTAATGGTTCTTGGTAGCATTTCTATGAAATTATGAGGTTTGTTTGGCTAATTATGCTTAATGGTTGACTCTGAATAGTTTTATGCTTATTTACCTTTATAAGTCTGCTTTCCTTACTGTATGTTATATAAAATTTTATGGCCAGTTAGATTGTGCTGAATTAACTGGATTCTTCTGAATTGCCCTGATTTTGAAATTTACAATTTGTTTGTGTTGGCTCCTTGGAGCCCACTTATTCTCCACAAGATCCAAAAATTGTTGATGAGAGTTTGCATATGGATAATTGTATGTTCATTATGAACTGCCCTTTCTTCGTCAAGCACCAGATTTATCAATGAGCTACTGTTAGGATTAATTTGTCTTTGCATTTCTTAATTTAAATTTGTTGGTGATGATGCATCAGTGAGGTATGCTTTGTGGCAGTGCCCAGTTGTGGCCATTTACTTTGGTCTGATTGTGTATGTGGGAACTGATCATTGCGTTGGTGTTGCCGGATGTTTAGTCATGGTGAGACGTTGTATCTGAACTGTTTGATCAATGAAATCTATTTCTAAAAAAAAAAGTCCACTGCTCTATCAAGAGCTATTTTAAGTGCAGGAATGATTTAAAGTATATCTTGCTCCATTTGTGTATGGTATGTGATATATATATATGTATATATATATATATTTGTTTATTTTATGGGTTTATGAGTTTCTTTTCATGTTAAATTGATTTTTGATGGAATGGGCTTTGCCAATTGATTTGCCTGAAGTGGATATTATAGTATAAACTAAACTACACATTTTTCCGCCTAAAATAAATCCTAAAACCCTAAATCAAAATCAACCTCACCTAAACCTAATTTACCGTTCTTCCCTGCCACAATCCACTTCAATGTTCTAACGCTGAACGTAGCTTCACTCCGCCGCCATCCACCTCCCTCCCTCCGCCTCCATCCGGTTGCCGCCATCCCCCTCCATCCATCCGACCCCATCCGCCCGCCGCCGTTTCGCATCTTCGCCTGCGTTGGCTCTGCTCCACCCCCATCAGTTTTGCCCCCAATATGCGTTTCCATCGACTCCATAGCAGAGTATATCCACTCCATAACAGACTCTGCCAAATGGTTGAAGAGATGTATCCGGGTGCCAGATCTGCTCCATTCGCCCCTCCTACCAAATGGTTGAAGAAATGTATCTGGTTGCCACATCTCGATGGCCGTACGTTCTTATCCTTTCCAACGTATTGATTTCTCTTTCTATTTTTGTTTTTAATCTTTCTGTAGTAGAGAAATAATCATGAATCTAATTCCATAACAGAACATACGACGCCCGTCTCCTCTCTATTCACAGATAGCCGCCGCCTTTATCCGCGAGTACATTTTGTTTCAACGATCTGTAGTACATTTTCATTTATACGACGCCCATCTTTAATTTTATTTCAACAATCTGTAGTACATTTTGATTTATATCTTGCATTATTCAATTCTCACCACAAGTAGATGTTTTTGTTTGTCAGCCCGCGACAAAGAATATATTGATTCAGAAACAATCTACAAAAACTTTGTTCCTGGGGTCAGGCTTTACTCTTTAGCTTTTAAATATTTTCTGTATTGTCCATTACACATGTTTACAGAGTTGTTGTAATTCTTTGCTATTGTGCTTTGCCATTCTAATCTTTCAATGGCTTTCCCTAAGCAACAGGGCAGCATTGAGAAAGTGAATTTTCACCCCTCTTTTTATGTTATTTCATCTATTGATGTTATTGACCTGCAGGACCAACATATATCAGGTATATTGATCCCACTACAGTTGTTTCGTGTTATTGACCTGCACAACCAATATCTATCAATCAGGTATATTAATCCCATTAGAGTTTGACTTATTTTCTTTCTCTATTGCTTTGGGTTAGTACTTAAGCAGCGTGAATTTATTATTTTTTTCCTGCAATGAAATACGATAATCACATTAGTTGTTAATGACATAATCTTTAGAATTGTGTTTAAGCAGGGTTTTTTCTGTATTGCTTTGGGTTAGTGCTTAAAAGATTGTGAGGGTTGTTGCTCTATTGTCATAATATAAACAAAAGAATATTGGCAATCCTTTGTCTATAGAAAACAATACGGCACACAGAAGAATTTGAGCATTGTTTTCTTTTCATGGTTTTCTGGAACTGATGAACCTCTTCACTATTCATCTTGCAGGAGGCATACAACTAGGAACCATGTAAATCAGAAGAAAGATAAAAGCACATCCTATGACAAAGTTGTCACATTTATGCAAAATATGGTCAGTTAAGAGTTCTGTGTTACCTTTGTTTTCAATGAGGCTCTTGGTGTCATTGAAATCTGAGATTTATTATGCAGACATCTCTATGTTATTTATTGTGAACTCTATGATGTCTTTTTAGTCCTCTGTTTTGAAGTATATGATAATCATGTCCCCTGTGAGGCACTTTGTTATTTGTTTCCTCAGTTCATGCATCCGGCAATATATTTATACCATTGGAAGTATACCTTTTAATGAAGCAGTCTTCTTTGATGATGTTGGAAGACTTCGAACAGTTAAATATTTAGGAAACCAACACCACCCCTATATATGTGTGATTTATTGACCTCACCCTAAAGAAAATAGATAGAATGGTAGTTTTGATTCTATTTTTAAAATCATACAAACATGCAAGAACAGTCTTTTGTGTTTAAATAACAACAAAATTCTTTGCCGATCTTGCCAATGTTGGAGTATATATTACACATCGTAGTATACTACATTTCTTCTGCCAATCTAATACTTGAATTAGAGTTGTAATTGTGTGATCTTTTTTTTTTCTTTTAAGTATAGTGCTACTGACATTTTAATCTCAGTTAAGGTATTGCATTGTTTGATTTGGTTTTTAGATAAAAGATTGGATTGGGTTTTTGCCTGTGATAATTTCTTCGTCTTATATTGGTATCAAATTGTTAAGCAATGTTGATCCATTTTTTAGAATGTTTTGCCGGCATTAATTAATTACTGGGTAGTGTTTTGTTTTAATTTTTTGCATTTTTATGAAATTTTATCCTGATCCTGCTTGGTTAGGCAGGACTCTTTTCCTTATCGCATCTGCAAACTCTTTTGTATGATCCACAAGAAAATTGGAATTGGGTGCAGGAACTAAAAGTTTGGATTCTCTAGAAAGAAAATGGATGGAGCTCAGTTATATTTTCTAGGAATTGTTGTTAATGTGCATGAATTGGATGGCCACGGTAGATTATCCACTCCATAGTTAATGTGAAAGAAAACAGATGAACTAGAACCGTAGATGATCCACAATAAGATTGGAATTGGGTGCAGGAACTAAAAGTTTGGGAGGTATATATCTGACTTTTTGTTGTTATCATTTGCGATGCAACAGGAGAAGGTGGAATGGTATCGGTTGTATCAATTAACACTTCTCAATTTTTGGTTTTATCAAAACCGAACCTACTTCTCAATTTTTGGTTTGATTGCCGGGTAATAGCTTTTGAGGGGCTATTAAGATTGTTGCATTGAGTGTCACAGTTTGCTTATTACTTTAACATCCTAATGGTTTCTTATACAGTTGGGAAATTAACTTTTGAACATAATGTGAAAGTAGAAATTTGCTATGCTTTTTTGTAAGTTAGCCTGTTCATTCTTATGCAAGTTATGAATTTTTGATGCATTTAAAATTAGCTAAATACAATCATTTGCTCATTCTTATGAAAGTTATGAATTTTTTATGCATTTAAAATTAGCTAAATACAATCATTTGTTGCTGTTTCAGTTACTCAACACTTGAACATGAGGGAATGACTTCTTACATGTTAGTCGTACTGATTCTCACTGGCTCACTGACTTCTTTTTATTATAGTTGTCTATATTGATTGGCTGCGTGATAATTCACTTATGATAATCAAATGCATATTATAGAGATCTAAAAAATCTGGAAGCTCAGTTCTCATCATTCAGGGATGTTCTTGGATATCATTTCGATCGTGCCTCAAAAAAATAGATGGAAGCTCATTTGCCATCACTAAAGATTCCTACTACTCATACAAAGTTGTGAGTTTTCAATTCAGTAGGAAAAAATTCAAAAAAAGGATCAATGCCCGCTGATTTGTTGAATTTGGATCTTTTAAATTATTATAATTTTTTTCCACCTACAATCTTGGGATTCCATTATTCTTTGGTGTCCAAAATGAATAAATGTCCAGGCAGAAAGCATGTGATTCTCGCATTAGTCTTTATTTAGTTTAGAGTAAAATTTCCGTCCTGATCCCTATTTAGTTTAGATCCCTATTTAGTTTAGAATAATGGAATCACATTATTCAGCATGTGATTATATATCTATTTTCCGTCCTGATCTCTATTTAGTTTAGATATATATAATAATTGGTATCTTTTGCATGTTTAGTTTAGAATTTGTGTTTTTATTTCTTTTATCTCCCAGATTTAATCTTTCTGCCATTACCAGAAGAAGGTAGTTTCCTTAACTAGACTTCCTTTTGTTATACAATGCTCTTGCTCGGTTTGATTACTGATTCTCCAACTCAGACACATCATAGTAAATTGATATATTGTGTAAGTTTCAGGTCTCTGCCGTAGTTCTTTCTTATCAGGCCTCGAATGTGCTGAAAAATCCACATATTTGTTGGAGATGTGCCTTGCAAGAAACATTATCCAGTAAGCTTCTCAATCGACTTTGCACGCACATCAATGCCACTACACTTTATATCTATTGACGAAAAAAAATTGAAACAAAGCATTGACGGGAGTTTATTTTTCACTGAACTCGATATTGTACAATGGAAACCTTTGATTGGAGTTTCTACTTTTCAAAATTTGTATTGATTATGTTTTGTTTCTTTGTATGAGTAAACCAAAGAGAAGAAAAAGAAAGAAAAGGGAGACAAGAGTGTTGCGAGTCCAAAGGAAAAGATTTGCCCTCATAATAGGGTATTTTTTTGGAATCTAGATTGCCTGTAAAACAATGTTGATGTATAAGTGCATCTTTGATGGTGTATAACTCTGTCGAGGATTTCGTTATATTGGATATGGATGATTTTTATGCAGCTTTTGAAACACTAAGAGACCCTTCTCTCTCATAGGAAGCTAATGGTTCTTGGTAGCATTTCTATGAAATTATGAGGTTTGTTTGGCTAATTATGCTTAATGGTTGACTCTGAATAGTTTTATGCTTATTTACCTTTATAAGTCTGCTTTCCTTACTGTATGTTATATAAAATTTTATGGCCAGTTAGATTGTGCTGAATTAACTGGATTCTTCTGAATTGCCCTGATTTTGAAATTTACAATTTGTTTGTGTTGGCTCCTTGGAGCCCACTTATTCTCCACAAGATCCAAAAATTGTTGATGAGAGTTTGCATATGGATAATTGTATGTTCATTATGAACTGCCCTTTCTTCGTCAAGCACCAGATTTATCAATGAGCTACTGTTAGGATTAATTTGTCTTTGCATTTCTTAATTTAAATTTGTTGGTGATGATGCATCAGTGAGGTATGCTTTGTGGCAGTGCCCAGTTGTGGCCATTTACTTTGGTCTGATTGTGTATGTGGGAACTGATCATTGCGTTGGTGTTGCCGGATGTTTAGTCATGGTGAGACGTTGTATCTGAACTGTTTGATCAATGAAATCTATTTCTAAAAAAAAAGTCCACTGCTCTATCAAGAGCTATTTTAAGTGCAGGAATGATTTAAAGTATATCTTGCTCCATTTGTGTATGGTATGTGATATATATATATATGTATATATATATATATATTTGTTTATTTTATGGGTTTATGAGTTTCTTTTCATGTTAAATTGATTTTTGATGGAATGGGCTTTGCCAATTGATTTGCCTGAAGTGGATTATAGGTGAGCAATGCTAGCCTTCAATTGTCATCACACTTTTGTTGGTTAGTAACAAATTGACCTGCAGATTAAATATAAAAAACAAGGCTTATTCGATTGTTTTGAATGTTGTTATCCTGCATCCAGAGGATTTCCTTTTTGGTTTGGTTGAAGCATGTCCTAGGCATCAGTTTTGAGAATTGAAAATAAAGAGAATTATGATGTCATGTTTTTAGATATATTATTGGATCATTTTTTTTGGATGAGCTATTATTGAACCATATTTATTCCCACATAATATTCTAACTATATATTTTTTTCCTGTAAATAATCTAAAACACTCCTTTCTGTTTGGTAATTTTTTACTATTTCAAATAAAATAATAATTCAGTTCACCAAAAAAAATAACATGTGTTCACCAAAAAAAAAATAAATAAATAATAATTCAAAGCCATATTTATACTAGGAATTAGTAATAATTATACATATTATTGGCTCATTTAAAGGTAATTGTAAAACTAATTCACAAATCAAAATTAATTTTAAAACATTAATCACGATGGTTACCAAAACTTTAATTATGTATTGAATTTTAAATCTACCAAAAATTCAATTTAAAATTTATGTATTGAATATGATTTATAATTTGAATTTTAATTAAAGTATAAAACAACTATAAACATTATTAATCTGAACGATTGTTACTCTGATGAACACAGAATGTTCGATATAAAATCAAAGTATAAATTGCTCTTATATTTGGCATTTTTTAATTGTTATCATAAATTATAAAACTTATTAAAAAATGGTTATATAATAATATTCGATGGATTAAATGGATAAAAGTATTATACAAAACATCATATTCATCTATTATCCATTATATTATGTGTATAAAAATAATATAGTCATGTATACACACATTCACTTCTATTTTTTTACCCATTACAATACCACATCTCCAACATTCTCTCTCATACACCAGACTAATTAGAAAAGTATATAAAATATATTAGGAAAATTAAATAGTTAATTATAAATGAATCTAAATTAGGTAACAAATAAACAACTAAAAGATAAATTAATAAAGGCTTGCATTAAATATCCAATTATTCATATCTATTGAAAAACAGACAACGACTATTTTTTTGGTAAACGGTGACACATATGTGTCGACAAAGGTGTAAAGGAGCCCAAGCCACACAAATTAATAAATGCTTGCATTAAATATCCAATTATTCATATCTATTAAAAAAACAGATAGTGACTATATTAAATATACATATCTTATAAATAAATTTTAAAAATGAGTTTACAATAATATAATTATTATAGGGAATAATTTAATTAATAAATTGCTAATAAGATTGTTTGTGTCAATCATATAAATAATTTTTTTATATAATTAATTTATAAATTGATTATTATATGGGACCCTAAATTGGTCAGCTCGCGGGCAGCGGCCCGCGAGCTGACCCATTTAGGGGCCACATCTAATAATAACTATTAGAAGTATAAATTAAATAGTGATACATGGAAATTTTACTATATCCGTATAAAATTTATTTTCTTTCACAATATATATAAGTCTTTAATTTTTTTTGCTCTGTTATGAGCAAATAAAATCTAATATTATTTTTTTTTTAACTTTTCATATACTTTTTCATTAAATATAATCATATTAATTAATAATTAAAGTTGTGTGATTTTACCCCCAAAGAAAAAAAAAAGTAATGTGTATTCAATCGGCAATTTTAATCTATATATCACTTACAACTTTTTCGACATACCATTATAATCTGAGCCCGGCAGGAACGCGCAGGCGGGTAATATTAAAGATGTCGAACTCAATTCAAAGAGGTATTAGAAGTCAATAAGCGAAAACCTAACCTAAGTATTGCAAAAATAACGACTTAGCAGTTAACTGTTTAATTAACCAGTGTTCTGTTTGCAATTGAATGCGTATCGGCTGGTCTTGAACTAACAATTCATAATATATGCTTGGTACTTATAATATTAAAATACTATTTATAAAAAATAAAATTATTTTGCAATTAATTTTTTCTCTAGCATTATAATCTAAGCCCGGCGCATCGCGTGGGCGGGTTAGGCTAGTAAACTAAATAGTAGTAGAAAACTAAACAAATAAAATACTTTTAATAATAAAAAAATCTGAACTTTATTTTGGAAATAATTTAAAAGGCTAAAGGAAATACTCATATTATAAGGTTTGTTCTGCATGCAGAGTTGTATCTGCGGGTTGTAGCTGCGAGCTGCAGCTGTTGGGAGCTGTAGCTATTAGTTTTTGTATAAGTATTCGGTACAAGTAGCTGTAGCTGTCATAAATTATAATTTAAAGAGGAAAATTAATTAAATTTGGAAAGTAGCTTTTAAAAGCTCCCAAAAGCTATCGAGTGTAGCTTTTGATTGTAGAGCTTTTCGGATGTACAATTCACAGCAAAAGCCTTCAAAAGCTAGTCTGCAGAACGGGGCTATTGTTTTGAAATAAAAGCTAAAGCTCCTCAAAGCTCCCAAAAGCTTCCAAAAGGTGCGTGCAGAAGGGAGGCAAACGAGATTGAAGGGAGGCAAGAGAAATCGAAGGAGGCAAGCGAAATTAACAAAAAATTGAATAACTTGAATGGAATGCTTGTATTAAACAAATTGAAAGATTACATGAATTGAACGAAAGCAATAAACGGAATGGAAATTGCATAAAAGCGATAAAAGAAAGTTGTAAAGGCAAAACCGTAAATGCTAAGAAAGTAAATAAAATAAAGGCAGCTCTTGAGAGTTGTGTTTTTGAATGTGATGAATAATTTTCACTACTCATTTTTAACCACAAGCGGATGATTGTCATCAAGTAATAAACACCGGTGAATAACCGAGTCGAATCCAAGGGAATTTCAGAATATTAATTCATTTTGGAGAATATTTTAATTGTTTTTAAGTTTATTAAATATATTTTATATTTTAAAAGAGTTTGATTAATTATAAAGTTGATTAAATTAAAAATAGTGACATTAAATTTAAAAATAAAGCAAGTTAAAAATTTTAAAATAATAAAAATATAAATGGGATATGCTTGTAATATTTTAAATGTTGCCATCTTTATATAAAAATAAAATTGCATATTGATCTAGCATTTTCCAATGTCTAAAAAGATCAATTTCATCAGAATTAATTACTTTATAAAGATTAAAAATATGACAATTTCCTAAATTTGATATTATGCATAAACGGACTTCATGGAAGCTAATTAAAATGCCTAACATTCTGCAATCATCATTCTAGGCCTAAATTTGAATCTTTACCAAGCCTAAATTTGAATATTTACCAAGCATACAAATTTTCCTATAGAGATTAAACGACAAATTTCATTTCTCAAATCATCATGTAAATGCCAGAATCTATATCAGATTGAGCAGATTAATGATATGCATATTAGATTAATGCAAACACAAAAATATCGATCATACACATGCATCAAACCAGCGGCCTTAATTCAGATTCTGATATCTCTAAATGTAAATCCAGATTAAACATAAGAACATCGATCAAATCATTACTTCCATAAAAAGATAAATTCATACTTCAAAGTGATTTTGAACTCCCGTTCTAGATCACTTCTAACACGAACAACACAGAAATCCGTCTACAAATACAAAACATAATAGAAAATTACGTTTACAGGCAAATTCGAAACATCACAAAGCAAGAAAAAGAAAGGCAACACCTAGAATAGGAAGAACACGCTTAGAACAGCGTTCTGGATGAATCCTCCGGCATGATTTTGTGTTTCTGACCTTCTTCTTCCATTATGCAGAGAGTTTCAGAGCGTTCTTTTTGTAAAATTAAGTCTGGATGATGAAGAATGGCGAAGAATGGCCCTAAAAACCGAGTTCGAGAGGTTAGAAAACTGCTCAACCGCGACTGTGGCGCGCCATGTGGCACTCGTAAGGGGTTTCTGGCGCCATCGAGTAGATGCGACGCATCTGGCAAATTTTCTGAATTAGGCGCCATTTCGGCGCTTGATGGTGATTTTCGGCGCCACAAAGCTTGTGTGGCGCCTCCTGGAAAGTTTTTGCTTCCGAAATTTTTCCAAGTCTTGAACTGGCGCATGAGTGGCGCTTCGAGGCTCGATTGTGCACCGCTATGTTGCCCCGACGCCTCCTGGGCACATTCCAGCATCAGAAAATCCGGATTTGACAGTGTTCATCCTCCGAACATCACTTTTTCATCATCTATATGCCTGAAACAACATTACAATGTAATAGATTTGTCAAAGTCTTATTAAGATGCATAAAAACATGGTAAATTCAACCCGAATAAGCTCAATTTCTCCATGGTAACTAAGAAACATAAATCACATGAAATATAACCGAAAAAGCATTAAAATAGGGTAACATACATTCAATTTGGACATATTTTAGTACAATTTCAGCTCATTTAAATATGGTTTCACAGAGTGCATCAGGGTGTCCTTTTTGTAGCCGCCAAACTTTAGTATTTATAACGGCTCAAGCCACGTCTTGTTGTCTTCTCACCATCAACAATCATGCTAACTTTGGACCGGGCCTCTTGCAATATGGATTTGGTCGAATTTATTGGGCCTAGCAATTTCTTTGGGCCAATAATTTGGGCCTCTAAATTCTTGGGCCAACAAACGCCTCCCTCGCGCAATTTGTCTGATTAGGCCTAAGACAAATATGCGTGTTGCTCTTTTTTTCTTTTTTTACCATCTTGCCACCCTCTTGGTCCTGGCTGCCGTCTGTCCGTTCTACATCCAGCCGCATGTGCTTTGCCTCCGCCATCATCATCTTGTCGTGCTGTCATCATCTTGCCGCATTGCCTGTTGTCGCCACAGGGCCTCTGCCGCATCTGTCAGCTTGCCGCTCGGTGTCCCCTACCGCCCGGAGCTCCTCGTTGGCCGTCCAAAGCTTTGTCGTTGTGTCGTCTGTCGCCCGGAGCAAGTTTATGCCGCCCTTCTTACTGCGATCTTTTGGCCGTCTCTGCTGTTTGCCACCCGGAGCCTCTTCTTGCCGCCTCCATCTGTTTGCCGCCTGTCTAGCCTGCCGCCATCTTCAACGTGCCGCCGAAGCTGTGTCGCTGTGATCTGTATTATCCGCCCATCACACAGCCATCTCTCTCTGCCGCCCCATCAGTTCTTGCCTCCTGCTGCAGCTACAGCCGCCCGGGATCACTTCGTACCCGCCCGAGCCTTTGCCACCATAGCTGTTGTCGATGCCGTCATTGGTCTTCCGGGCCGCCCATTTGTTGACAGCTGCCGCCCATCCCGAGTTGGAGGAGTCGTCAGCCGCTACCGCCGATCGCGAGTTGAAGAGTCGTTCAGCCGCCCGGAGCTTGCCGCCAACACCTCTTGTTGGCCGCCCGTCTGCGTGCGAAGCTTCGCTCAGAGCTTTGTGTCTTCCCTCCTGTCGATGCTTCGTCCGGAGTTTTGTGTCTTGCCTCCCGGAGCTTCGTCCGCAGGTTTGTGACTTGCCCCCCGTGGCGCCCGGATCTTCTTCCACAGCTTTGTGACTTGCCTCCCATCGGTGCCCGGAGCATCGTCCAGAGCTTTGTGTCTTGCCTCCTTTCGGCGCCCGGAGCTTCGTCCGCAGCTTTGTGACTTGCCTCCCGTCGGCGCCCGCAGCCCCAACCACAACTTTGTGCCTTGCCTCCCGCGGCGTCCGAAGCTTCATCTGCAACTGTGTCTTGCCTTCTGACGCCTGTCGTGGCTCTCTTGGACATCTTTGTATGGCCTTGGCCACCTCCGTATCCTTGTATCCTTGGACACCAGTGGACAACTTAACCACCTCCGTATCCCCTTGGGCATATTCGTAGCCCCCTAGGCATTCTCGTAGCCTTCATAGCTGCCATTTTGGGAATCCGCAGCCACATAGTGCCCTGCCATTTTAGGAATCCACAGCCATATAGTTCCCTGCCATTTCAGGAAACATTTGCCACCCTAGCTGCCATTTTGGAAAACATTTGCCACCCTAGTTGTCATTCCGCAGCCACCATAGCTCCATTTTGGCATTCCGAAGCTACCATAGCTGCGATTTTGGCATTCCGTAGCCACCATAGGCCATAGCCTTCAGTCGCCAGCCGCCATCTGCCGGCCGCAACTCTCGTAGGCATATGGCGTTCTAGGCCACTATCCAGGGTTGTTTCCACCAAGGTTACTGCGGCAGCCACCACCCTTGGTTCTCTTCCTTTTTACCGGGTTTCATTTCCTTGAAATAAGTCTTGTATGTAGGTAGATGCTTCTCATCTTGTTCCTCAAAGAACTTTTCCAAGCGGGCCGCCCTTTCGGCCGACTGGGCAAGGTTAGTGGAGTACTGCACAATTAAATATTCCTTTAACTTTGGCAACATATTTGCCATTGTAATGTTGGTTATTTCTCTATCAGGGACAACTATCGTGCATTGACTCTTAAGTCTTTGTAATCGATTTATAAATGTAGTAGCCACTTCATCGGTAAATTGTTTAGCATTAATTAGATCTGCCAAACTAACCTGTGCTAATGGACAGTAGAACCTCTCGCGGAAGGTTCTCACCAGATTGGCCCAATTCTGAATCGAGTTAGGTCGCAAGGACGCATACCAAGCGAAGGCAGGTCCAGTAAAGGATGTACTGAACATCCTCAGTTTCAACCAATCGTTGGTCGCCATTTCACCGCACTGTGCAATGAATCTGCCCACATGTTCCACGGTGGACTTGTCGTCATCTCCCGAGAACAAATTGAACTCGGACATTTTGAACCCTCTCGGATAGGGCTGCATCATGTCCACCCAGTCAGGGTAGGGCTTTCTGTAAATAGACCGATCCATCTGCCTCAACTGTATCCCGAAATGCTGTTGTATCATATCCGCTAGCAGTTCAGGTGACACCGCGGGTGCCTGAATAGGAGGCATGGCGGGCGTAGGTGTTACAGATGGTGCCACGACCATTACTTGTGGCTGCCCCCTAGCGTCGGAGGTGTCCAACTAGTTTTTGGCATGGGCGTGATCACTGATGAGAAGTTCGCCACATACAATGCTGTAAGGAAATTCGGCACAAAGGTTGTCGCTTGGCATGGCTGTAAGCTAGGCCTACTGGAGGCTATTAAACAACCTTTGGGAGCTGGTGTATTGTAGATCGGCAACGGAAGTGCCGCATATATGAAATTCGGCACACTCGGTGTCGTTAGTGCATAGGCGGGTATTGCTTGGTAGGGTGACTGAAAAGGACCGGCTAGATCACCAAATTCGGATGATGGCGACTGGCAAATAGAAGCACCCAAAGTCCTCTGCTGGCCATTAGACGACCCAGGACATGGGAGACTGGGCGGAGCACTTGCACTTGCGCCGTTCGTAGCAGCAGTTCCATCTTACTGAAGATGCACGAAACTACACACTCGTTCGATTAGATCAGCCATTGCAGGCTGCAATGCATCCATGAGATGCTTGGTAAGTAGGGGTATGAATTCGGCCATCGATTATGTTATCGATATCCGCATTTGTTCGGAGACCGTAGGGGTTTGCGCAATCCCCAGTTGCACCCTATTCTCCGCCACATCACTAGCGCCATCTGTAGTAGGTGTGCTCGTAGAGATCTTTTCTTGCAGAGACATCTCTCTGAATTTCTGAGTAAGGTTACTCATTAATGTTTCAGATCTGAGACGCATAAACCCTAAGCAGATATAGTTTTCCACTCGTGTCCCACTGGGCGTGCCAATTTGTTGTATCGGAAAAATTTCATGGATGGGAGGCAAACGTGATGAAAGGGAGGAAAACGAGATTGAAAGGAGGCAAGCAAAATTGAAGGGAGGCAAGCGAAATTAACAAAAAATTGAATAACTTGAATGGAATGCTTGTATTAAACGAATTGAAAGATTACAAGAATTGAATGAAAGCAATAAACAGAATGAAAATTGCAGAAAGCGATAAATGAAAGTTGTAAAGGCAAAACCGGAAATGCTAAGAAATAAAATAAAATAAAGGCAGCTCTTGAGAGTTGTGTTTTTTGGTGTCCTTTGCGTAGCCGCCAAAGTTTAGTATTTATAATCAGGAAGCCCCGCTCAAGCCACATCTTGCCGTCTTCTCAACATCAACAATCATGCTAACTTTGGACCGGGCCTCTTGCAATATGGATTGGGCCGAATTTATTGGGCCTAGCAATTTCTTTGGGCCAATAATTTGGGCCTCTAAATTCTTGGGCCAACAAGAACAGACCCTAAATGAGAGAAAATTGGGGGGGGGGGGGGGGGGGGGGGGGGGGGGGGGTTAGTGCATCTAACTTGCAACTTTAAAGCTTTAGAAATTCAAATACCATCAAGAAAATACAATCAAACATTCCATTATTTATAATTTGTCATTAAAGATCAATATTTGGGTAATATACATACTATACATAAATAAAAATGGTGAAATCTACTACTTAAGCAATATCTCAGGTTCAAGCTTTTGTTTATGCAGAATTCTGCTTTGGGAGAGGCAACCCTTCAATGCCCACCAGATCCTCGAGGGATTAGTCTTGAGTCCAATATGGCCTGGGGATACCTGGTAAATGCCAAAAATTTGTAAGATTTTTCAATCTTCGCTACCCCCATTCAATAGATAAAATTTTATACTACATCCGTTCCTTAATATTTTCCACAAACCCACATATTTTAATCCTTAATAACTCAAATCTCATACAAACAAAAATTATGAAGATTTGATATTCTAAATATGTGCTATTAGAACGAATCCAACAAGATCTCACTTGACTATATTTTATTTTATAGTATAATTCTATTAAAAAGTCGAATCAAAGTTACTCAATGAACACGGCCACAAATATTGTGGCGGAGTTACATGGTATTTTCAGTGGGATTAAATGCCTCATTGCGTTGGGTATTGATAAGGCCTTCTGTTTCTCTGACTCCCTTGAGGCTCTTTGGTTGATTCAGACAGGCACTTCGGATTGGCTCCGGCCCCTGGTCTTGAACATTTCGGAGCTTCTAGCTCAACATCCAGACTTTTGTTGGTTCCACCTCTTACTTGAAGGCATTATGGTGGCCGATGCTTTGGCGAAACGAGGTGCGCGCTAGGTGGATTTCTTCACGACTTGGGCTTACCCCCCGGATGAGGTGCGGCCCCTCCTCACTGCGGACTTGATGGGCATCTGGTTTCTTCGTGATTGATTTATTTGTTTTCCTTCTCTACCTCCTCTTCTATAGTTTTTTTAGTTTTCTCATTTGCCGACGTTTCTTGTGACATTCCTTGTTATCAAAAAAAAAAAAATTACTAATGAACAGTGAAAAAACTTCCAACGTGTTAACTATAGAGGAACAGAGGAGGTATCATATTGTCACATTTACAATATGTATGCATGCAGGTTCACAAATTAGATCCCCTACTATCCTTCTTTACCAGGTAGTCATCGATCTAATTACCTTCTCGCAGTCTATGTTTCAAAGAAATAATCGCCCCCAAGCAAGAATCGAATATATACTCCTTCCGTAGTCTAAAAATATTAATATTCCTTATTTTCACGCAATCCAATACAAATTTTTAATGATTAATATCTTAAATTGTATAAAAGTAAAAATTATAAAAATTAAATATTCTAAAACTATGTGATTAGACGAATCTATCTCACTTGACTGTGATTTATTTTATGTAACCATATTAAAAAGTCGATTCAAAGTTACTCAATAAATAGTGAAAACTATGCAAATATTTATTATTAATTAAATGTCGGAGGGAGTATATCGACAATCAAGGTTTCATGTGAGTGGAAGTCCATCCTTGAGACATTGGAACAAAATCACAATAACTAGCAAATAGATTTAAAAAATATATCATACGAAAGAAATACACAAAAACTTCGTAACCAAAAAATTCGATCACAAACTTGGTTTCTAAACTGAATTTTTCTTATAACCTAAGAAAAGGAGAGGATTTATATTAATTGTTCTAGTAGACCAACGCAACATATTTTTTAAGTATAGTACAACCACCAGTTCAAGAACAAAATCAATAGTACATGATTATTATTACACTTACTTTTTCCTTGTAAAAGAAATTAGTAGTACAAAACAAACAAATAAACATAATTTTTTTTAGGTTTGGGGGCTGTTGGTTGCTTGGGAGCGTTGCATTGCCCCACTCTCCACATGAAGAAAAGGAACAACAATGAGCTTTCATATATCTTCCTTTATAGTGGAGTACAACAATGAGTAATATTTTATAATAATAATAATAATATACTACCAATAAGTGGGATCTTGTTCTATTGTTCAGTTGCATGGCGACATGTGTCAATCAAAGAAAGATATAATGATGAATTTCTATTAAGAGTGGTATGTGCTAATTTTGGGGCACACCTAATGTAAGAATGTGAACCAAATCATTGTAATGAAAAGAGCATGTGGCTGTAAGATATTGGTTCCCGCCCATTGAAAAATTATATCAATAATAATAATGTAATGCTATGCACAGATTGAAAAGAAACGCGCTTTTGATGATCCCTTTGTTGTTAAAACCGTGTAATTAAAGAATGGATGAAAAAAGTGAGAGAGGACCAACTTGGGGTAGAAGCAAAATTCAAAATGGCAGCCTAGCAGTATATGAGTACATGCAATTAATTTTAATATGCAAATGCAAATCGATTCTCCTGGAGACAAAAGGCCAGAATCAAGAATCATTACAACTGCATCATTGATGGGATATAGTATTGTCTAAAGAACATATGGGAGGTCGACAGCTGCACATCTACCATTATCATTTTTTGCCTATGTCTATGTGTGTTTATTTTGATCAAGGGAGGCGATGTTTTGTGGGTAAAATTTAATTCGTAGACAAGGGAAAGTGGAGTTTAAGGAATGGATTAAGATCAATCATTTAGTGGAATATGAATTAGTTCATCAATACCCTCTTAAGTATATTAATCCAACCAATTTGGTCATTTTGCCAAGATGATGTGTGGCAAATAGTAAGGGTGGAAGTTTAGGCTAATTAAAGGCCTAAATAGATGATTAAGGGGCGTAAGGACTAAATTGGTTGGATTAGTATACTTGAAAATATTTTTGGTAATTAGCAAACTTAAAAACTAAATTTGCAATTAACGATACATACAGGACTATTTAGACTGATATTCCGAAATCCCTGCAACATCAGATATAAATAAAAGATAGCAAAATTTCCGTAAGGGGTATGTTAGATTTGGAAAAATCATAAATATGTTGTGCTGCAAATTTTGGTAATTAACTAAATTTTTAATTAGTTTTGTTTATATGGTGCATGAATTAATTTATTAAACTATATTTTGAGTTTTTTAAGAATTTATTTTCTGTCATTGGAAATCCACAATGATTCACAATACAAGATATTACAAAATTAGTATGGAAATGTAAGTGCATACTCGAAGCTAGGAAAATACAATCACATTTCTAAACCATTGCAATTAGATGCTTCCTTGAAAATATTACTGTACATAGCAGTATCATTGAGTTGAAAATTAATCCACATGAGTATGTCTGTAAATGTTAATAGTAATACTACTTACTTACTAGGCACTTGCAGTTAAAATCTTTCACCTGGCAGAAGAAACAAAGAAAGATTCGATCATATCCTAGAAATGGTAAAAGAAACACAGAAAAGATTCCATGTTTTGTCCTTTCCAAACACTTCAATATGACCGTTGGGAATGCAATGAAGGGGAGCAAACCACAGTGCCCTGTCAGATATTGCCAAAAAGTTTTCTAACCCCACCTTTAAAAAGTTAACTTTTATGCCTGAAATGACAAAATTGTACTTCGGTCGGGAACTTCGATCGGCTCGATCGAAGAATAAATGGCCGATCGAAGTGGGTTAGATGATTAAAGTAATTAAACACAATTAAAAGAGCTTCGGTCGGCTCTTTTGGACCTTAGATCGGCCCGATCGAAGACGAATTTAGCCGATCTAAGTTATAAAAGTAAGATATTGCTTTAGCCGATCTTAAGTTGTAAAAGTAAGATACTGAGCTATATTGAACAATCATTATAATAATAATAGTTTCTTACAATAACTACAATATACTTTCTAATATTGAACTCAGTAATAACATTTTTAATTTAAATCATACCATAATATAATATTACTACAAATAATACCAATATGATAAAATATTTTTACTAACAATAATTATAAATAAATTATTTTGTCTTTTATATTAAAGGAAAAATAATTATATAATGAATTGATAATTTTGAATAACACTAGAATATTAACGTTCACCTAATAAAATAAATTAAACAATAACTAGTAAGTAACTCGTGAGACACGACGGACATAATTATATATTTTATATATCATATATATAATTATATTATACTTCATGAAGTAATAATAAATTATATTTTGATTAATGAAAAATAATTAATGGTTTTATATATATTCGAAAGAGTGTGTATATAATAATATAACTTAATTATTTTTAAAACTAAAAAAGAAACCATATTATATCGTCTTCTTTAGCTTTTACGGCTTGTCCGGTACAAACCTAACAAATTAATAAAAATAATTATAAAAAATATATTTGTATATGTACTCTAAAAAATTTCTGCTATAGGATCACCCGAAGCCCATAGGGTTTATAAATATATTATATGAAAATGTCACATCTGATTGGACATGTTCAAAATCAATACTAATTTTACCATCATCTAATCAAATATCTATTTTGCAAATTCTCTATCATATACTTCGTATAAAATTCATTGTAAACCAATTCTCTATTTTGCTAGTGACACGAAATATTGCAACATAACTGTTCATGGCTAAAAACTGGTTTTGAAAGATAAAGTTCAACCTTCTTTAAGGATTGACATTGACTTTTGTTTATAATTATATCAAAATAAACTGCGAGTGAGAATTTTCTCCTTTAAAATCGAATGGAGAATTGGTTAAATCAAACAGGGTCATAATCATTCTACCAATCAATAATTTTTTTAACTTTTACTAGTATTATCCTCGCCCAGTGGGCGGGAATGTAGGGATGATAGACAATATTTATGTATGAACTTACATTTCTAAAGAGTACAAAATAACCAAATGCATCGATTATGGGCAAAAAAATTAAATTAAATCATACACAAAATTTGTACAAGCAAAAATTAGAGGCTCTGCTCGATAGATTGAAAAGCATTAATAATAGTTATTCGCACATCTATTTGTTGAACACCAAAACCCGTAACAATAAAATAATTGATCTATAAATGGACTAAAAACTGAGACGAAGTATAAGTATAATTTACTATATAATAACTCAACAATCTAATTTATTCACATAATTATATTATTATATACTAGCAAGTAACCGGTCGAGACTCGACGGACATATTTATATAATATTTATATTATATAAATTAATAATAAATTATATTTTGAGTAATGAAAAATATGTAATGATGTTATATAGATTCGAAAGAGGGGTATATGATAATCTAATTTAATTATTTTTAAAATATTCTAAAGTTAATTTGGTATTTTACAATAGCACTTTAGAGGGGGTAATATCTGAATTTTCAACTATAATATATTTTACACTACATACCTTGCAATTCCGTTAGGGTGCGACTAAGCATTTTGACTTGATGTAATCGCAACCATTGATTTAATTTATAAATTGAAGGTTGAGATTAACTTAAAGGTTAAAATAGTAAATTTGCTACATTTAGTTTGTGAACAGACAATTGCTGATTCTTCCATTCTTCTTCCGTTCTTCTTCTCTTCTTCTTTGCATTTCAAGGATTGATCTCATATTACCCTCCAATTTGCTTAATTATGCTGCTATACATAGATATACGCCGCTGAAATATTTTTAAATAAAGTCATTAAATTGTTCATGAAAACGTACCCGAAATATTCTAGTTGAGTCGCTGAATTATTCTTCATAGCATCTCTGAATTATTCTTCATAGCATCGCTGAATTCTTCTTGACGGCCTCGCTGAATTCTTCTTTGTAGCGTCGCTGAATTCTTCTGTGTAATGTGGCTGAATGTTGAACTCTTCTAGGATAGTGTCGCTTAAATATTTTTTATAGCATCACTAAATTGTTTTTTTGTAGCATGATTGAAATTATCCATTAATATATTTGTTACCATTCGTTGATGATTATTTGAAAATATTAGATTAGATATGATATTATTTACCAAATATTAGATATGATAACATACTAAATATAGGTTTACCAAATATTAGATATGATATTATTTACCAAATATTAGATATGATAACAGAATTGTTTTTGATAGCATCGCTGAATCATTCTTGGTAGCGTCGCTGAATTCTGCTTATTACCATCGCTGAATTCCTCTACTTGATCTCGCTGAAATATATTTGATAGCATCCCTTCATTATTTTTTATAGCATCACAGAATTGTTTTTGGTAGCATCGCTGAATCATTTTAGGTTTCGTCGCTGAATTATTCTTGGTGCCATCGCTGAATTATGCTAGATACGGTCGCTGAAATATATTTGATAGCATCCCTTCATTATTTTTTGTAGCATCACATAATTATTTTTGGTAGCATCGCTGAATCATTCTAGGTTGCGTCGCTGAATTATTCTTGGTACCATCGCTGAATTATGCTAGATACGGTCGCTGAAATATATTTGATAGCATCCCTTCATTATTTTTGATAGCATCACATAATTGTTTTTGGTTGCATCGCTGAATCATTCTAGGTTGCGTCGCTGAATTATTCTTGGTACCGTCGCTGAATTATGCTAGATACGGTCGCTGAATTCCTCTACTTGTGGTCCCTGAAATATATTTTATAGCATCACTTAATTGTTTTTGGTAAGATCGCTGAAATGATCTATTAATAAATTTGATACGTATCTTTGATCATAAAAAGATATTATTTAAAATATTAGATATGGATTACCAAATATTTGATATGATTTACCAAATAATAAATATGATAACATACTAAATATAGAGTTACCAAATATTAGATATGATAACATGTCTAAAATACTTGTCGTATCGTTGAAATGCATTGTTTTTAAAATGAACTATTATTGTGTTATGACAATTATACCCTTTTTCATTTACAACCCTTGGATTTTAAACGGACGCTTCAGATCGCTGCCTTGATGTGCTGCGGGATTTGTTGATCGCACCCTAACTGGACCCCATACCTTGGCTCACTATGACAGACAATTATTCCAAACACTGTTTATCCGAAGCTCTCCTACAGACCAACTATATATTTATTCCAAACACTGGAAACTCATGTTCAATTATATTTATTCCAAAGCTTATAATTAACTAATGGACCCAAGATTTAAAATATTTCGATGATAGTCCATTACATGATTTAATTCGTGCTAAAATGTTAGTTGGGGTTTTAGGTTAAAAAATGGCTAATTAATTCATACTAAGTTTAGATTAAATGGTCGTGCATTGAGAAAATATTATTTTACATTCTTTAAATTATTTAATGATCATCAACGAAAATCTAAGGAGAATTTAGAAAAATTTGAATGTCACTATTTAAACTTAAAATTTTATTCAAAATTTTACGGGGTGTTATAGTAGATATAGACTAAATATACTATTTGGGTTTGAATCTATATAATAAATCCTGAATACTTTTTGGCCTGTGCAGACTCTTTTGTCCTTATTAAATTTAATTCATCCTTCTTAATTTTAAATGGTTAATCAGTCATTATATGCTCATTTATAGATCAACGGTTCTTAAGTTTACACGTAATCTGCTGACTAATTCTACGTAATCGGACACATCATCAAAACCTATATTTAAAAAATAAATCTATCTATTAATAATATAACAAAATCTTGAGAAAATAAACCTATATTTCAATATTTGTTATCATTCTTAACCAATACTCGATTAATTAAAATTATAGTTAAAGAATATATTGTAAATTATTAATAAGTGCTTTATAGATTTATATTATATTCATTAATGAATAATAATCATTTGTATTAGATAAATTAACTAAATTAGATAAATTGCAATACGACAATAAATTGATAAAACTATAGTAATTTTAATTTGTCAATTGATTCATTTACAAGAGTATTTCTTATATTTTTCTAGTTTAATTTTAAAATATCTACATCTTTATGAAATTTCTAATATCTCAACGCTTTTGGGTGTGAATCAATATCAATACTCAATTATCGAGTACAATACGATTTCACGTACTTTCTTTGTCAATGTATGAAATTAGAGTCGTGTGTAGAAATATTTTTATCTTTCCTTTTTAATTTTTTTATCCATTCAACTATTGTTTGTAGTATAAGTATTTTTTAAGAGACTAAATTGTAATATATAAATATTGGTAATGACATCTGTTGGTGATTTGTATGCAATGTATAGATGTAGTCATGTAATGCTTTAAATAGTTTAAGAAGGTTGGAGAATGTAATCGACATAATAAAATTGAAATTTTTTTTTGTTAAATTGGATAATTTTACTCATATTGTCCATAATTTACGCCCATTGGGCGGGGAAATAATAATAATAATAATAATAATAATAATAATAATAATAATAATAATAATAATAATAATAATAAGAAGAAGAAGAAGAATACAACCCAATGTTATATGATATTTTTACCAATAATAATTATAAACATATTATTTTATATAATATTAATAATAATCGTAATCGTAATAATAATAATAAAAATCATTATTAATACCAATAATAACCATATAATAAAATAATTAATAATAAAATATAAATACTAATACAAATAATATACAGTATTAATTTATTAATATTTGTACTATTGATAAAAGAAACAAACAATAATTTAAAGTTTTGTCACCAAAAAAAATAATTTAAAGTTTTGGTATAAAACAAATTACAAAACTTCAACGAAGCTTTTTTAGAAATGTTAAAAAAAATTAAAAAAATTCTAAATTTCTAACTTTGATCGGCCTTATTGACGTGCACAGTTGACCCGACCGAAGCGTCTTTGACGACCAAAGTTGCACTAATTAAGTTTAGTAATTCTTCTTTTCGGTCGGCCATTACACCTTCGATCGGTCCGATCGAAGTGGCCGATCGAAGGATTTTTGTCATTTTATCTACAAAAGTTATATGTTAAAGCAAGGTGGTAGATAAGTTTTTTCTTAAATCTGACAGGGCATCAGAGTGCATTCCTTCATGCAATGAATGTACATCATTTTCCACTTGCTCAGATTTTCTGATCCAAATAGAGCTAAGCTATATATATATTTCACACTATAACTTAAAGTTACCCTTTCTGCTCCGAGCATCTAAAATACAAAAACGTACACACGAAAGTATGAAAGGAGTACATGACATATACACCAAAGTTAATTCTCATCTTCATAAAAGTAATAAACCAGCATTTTTTTTGGTAATTTGTACTTCGTCTACATATCTGAATCAGGTTAAAGCACATAAAACTCGAAAGCTACATCACCAATCCAAGTTATTGTATAGTCAGCCTCTCTACCGTACTGTTGATGATCGTTTAAAAGGCCTTTTCAATTGGCTTATGGTATTGCATCTGCACCTTAGGAATGCATATGCATGGACTAAGGTGAATGACTATCAATGGAATACAAAAAGACAGATGAGAATTCCCCACTGCATCTTATTCTCAGGCTTTCCAAACCCGAAGTGTTCCATCAACAGAAGCAGTAATCATACAATCATCTTTTGGGTGGTAGCTCACACTTGTTACCTGTCAACCAGATCGAGAAAAAATTGGAACAAAACGAAATTTTAGGTTATGCACCCTTAAACGAAATCAAGCTCAAACTGCCACTAGATCAACACCCTGTTGCGTATTTTAAGAGTGTATCCTGCTTAATTATGTGGCTTAGAAAACAGATTTACGAATTAAATAGGAGTATAATACATGATATATGAAGTAATTAGTAAGCTGAAAGGACTTTGGTGAAGAATAGGGATATTTTGAAAACGTGGGAAGAAAAGACACTTTACCACTGACGAATGAGCTCGGAAACTGGACACGACTTTTGCATCAACAAGATCCCAAAAATAAACATAACCATCTTCTGAACCACCAGCCACATAAGCGTCTGAGTTTGTTAGGCAGCAGTCCATTTTGAATGACTGGTGCAGATACAGGAAAATGTCAACAATTCAAAAGTGAAAAGCACCGGACAAGAACCAGATGTTACGAGTTCGATATGTTGATAAGAAAAAATACTAATAATAAGCATCACAGCATACCTTGCAAGTATGGCCTTTATACTCTTGCAATAATTCACCAGATGATCTACAACAAAAGGAGCCTAATCAAGAAAGAAACAGATGTATTGACATTTCCAAAAGTAGAATTCAATGTAACAATACCTGTCCAAAAGCCTTAGAGTAGAATCAAGGCAACTGGCTAATACACAATTACCATCATTTGACAATGCAATGCAGTTGACTGGTTGCCCCAAACTGTCAGATATTTCTCTGGACACAACCACAAAAAGTGACAGGTGAACATGCATATCCATGGAAAAAACCATGAAGGAGCCATTAAAAATTCAAGTTAGTAGTTAGCACTCAACAGCTTATTGCTACTTTCAAGAGATACATACCTACCAGTTCGAATATCAAACGTCCGAACAGTTCCATCCACACTTCCAGCAATTATCTCAGTTTTTGTTAAACAAATGGACATTACACTATCTGAAAAGGTGTCGATGATCTGCAAAGTATCCGAAATATGTTGCATAAGGTCAACAGTCGGATGAATTTAAGTGCGGTTCGACCAGGCAAACTAAAATGCACTGTGCATTAATACGTAAGCATCCAAGAGTGTACATAATGTAAATAAGAAATAGGTGTGTCAAACAAAGGAGTGGACCTGAATAGGCTCAGTACTTTGTGATCTGCAGTCCCAAGCACGAACTGAGCGGTCATATCCAGCTGATATCACCACAGATGCATAATCATTGAACTTCACAGCATTCACCTTGTAAAAAGGAGATAGAGTATGCACACCGAAATTTTCAGTAAATATCTTTCTCAACAGTCCCAAGTAATTCAATGAAATTTACAGTAATTACCACTTAAAAGGAAATTAGCAGATGATGGGGGAAAAAAGACAGACAAAAAAGAACTCATGTATATAGATTAATGCAGTTCATATAATCAATAGCTCATAACACAATACATTATCTGATCCAGCATACTTGCTTAAAAAACTTCTATAGCTACTACAATAGCAATTACAAAAGTAGCAACAGCCCAAGTGAATGCATAGTCCTAGTACTCGTGGTTTACCAAAGACAACTTTACACAATCAGAGAACATTCTATCTTTACCACCCTACTCAAGTGAAAGGATTTTTAGATATTCAGGCTAAAGCCAGTTTACGATATTCAGCCTACCCATTCAGCTAAAGTTATATTTTAAAATCCTCATGAGAATCTAAAACAATATTTGGGAGGTTAGATCAATTTTTAAGAGACTTATTTCAATTGCGAAAAAACACTAAAGCCACCATCTTTAGCTATTTCAACCATAGGCACTATCTCTTAACACCAAAATTTTAACATCTTAACCTAGAACAAAAATGCAGTGATACTCAAGAGTGTACTGCAATTTCATTCCAAACTCATATCATGCATTCACTTTAACAAAGTTAATGTTGCCAAAGATGCAAATTTTTCTTCACCTCACTATCATGACCACGAAATTTCCTGATCACACGACCACTTGCTACATCCCAGTAGAAGACTTGCCTATCGCCCCCACATGAACATAGCTTTGCATTATCCCTGACAAAGAGACAACCATAACAATGTAAATGACTAAACGAATAAAGACATATGCAACACTTGATGAAATGCTAGAATATTATTATCGAAATGTACGGGGTGACATGAACATCACGGACTTCACGGCCATGTGATTTGTAGGTCTTGATGTGCAAACCACGATGGGGATTCCACAACCGTATGGTGCGGTCTTTGCCACAGCTCAAGCAATACTCGCCATTAGAGTTGAACCGAGCCGCCAATACTGCACCTTCGTGCCCTCGGAGTACATTAGCTTCTGTCCGGGGCAGGCTGTCAGAGCTCATCCTAGAAAATTTTGGACAGGTCACAAGTTGTTGCTATTCTGTGCCGGTTGGGCGTTGCAGCGGTGAGAGAACTCTTGGTTGAGCAGTTGTAACGCAGACAGGGTAAGCTGCACCTGCAGGGTACCTTTTTTAAAGCTTTACTGCCTTGCTGGATAAAATCACAGCCCTTGAACATAAATTCAATCAATTGCAATAAATTGAGTAATGAAACAATAGGTAGAAAATTGCAATTTCCTTCCAATTTATCAATTAGCAAACATTGCACAAGTAGATTAGTAGAACATGTGAATTGTGAACAACAAGTGCATCTTATCTCACACTATCACAAATCACAATCACAACAAAATTATATGTGAATGAATGACTGATAAAATAAGTTACACGTGAATGAATGAGTGATAAAATAATTTTATTAAGACTCAGTATTGACCAAACTCCAAAAAATCCATAATCATCCTCAAAAAGCAACTAGAAGTCCAATTTAGCAAGTCAGTGATTAAGACTTAGCAGAATCTGAGGCATTGAGCAGAGTAGCATACTGTATAGCATTGAGCAGATTCAATTACCATAGTCCATAAATACCTAAAAATTGCATACCTGTTCCTAATAGTGTAAGGCACCGATGACTGAAACTGTGACTGCCATGGTGATTGGTGATTGATGACGACCTGACAGAATTTAGGAGTGACCAATGACAATGAATCGATGATGAGAAGCAGGAGGAGAAGTCCAGAGGGCGTTCAGGGTATCACCGGTCTGCGAATGAACTGTTGAAAATTATGAGCTGAGGACCATACAAACACCCAATGATTTATACATACGTTCAGTGGTGGATCCAGAAACAGAGAGCACCAAGGGCACTACTAGGCAACACACTACACTATAATTTCTTAACACCTGTATATCCAAAAAAACTCCATTTATTATTTTATACTCATATTTTCTACACACCTAACTACCAAATGAACAATACATCCAAGTTTCAACCCAAAATATCTCTAATGCATTCTAGAACACACAAAATTATGACATTGAACATAAAAATGCTTAGAAACTTACCATCATCAAGATTCAAGAGTTATTTATAGCTAAGACTTAGACAAAATCGATCTACTTGCAAATAATTGAAGAAATCATTACAAAACAATGATAGAATTAACAAAATTAAAAAAAGAAAAAAATGTATTCATCTTTTGAAAGTCCCTTTCCACAGCACAAATTACACAAGCATCCAAAAATTCATCGCCAATGCCAACATCAATAACTGAACACCAAAGGATACGAAAGGTGTTTCCTTGTCTCAACCATCATTCTAGCAAGGTCGGCGATACTATTCAAATTGACAATCCTCACATCATTTATCACGTTCTATTTTCAAGAGATATTCTTTACACGCCATCAAAATCGTATGGATCATAAAATTCAATCAACATCATTAGCATTGAGATATCAGCAAAATCAGAAAATGAAAATACAACAAAATCAGCAAAGATCCCCTGTGCAACTTCTTTTCAAATGAAATTAACAACATAATCAGCAAATGCAATAAATCTGTAAAAGACATTCAGATATCAAAATACACCAATTTCCATACTTGTGGCTGTAGGGAGACCGAAGAGGGCAGACCGGCGTCGGCAATGGGCGTAGGCAGTGGCTCTGGCCAGTGGCGGCCGCAGGCGGGAATAGGCGAACAGCGGGCGGCCGACTGTTCGAGCAGTGGAGCCAGGCTCGACGAGCGGGAGGCGGGCGGTCGCCTGTGGGAGGAGGCTTGGCGGTGGACGGAGGAGCTGGAGCGCTGGACTGGAGAGGGCTGCGGGAGTGGAATTTACTTAGTTCATTTTAGAAAAAAAATTGCTAGTATGTATTTTGGGTTTGGGGAACCTAACAGCAGGACAGTGGTGAGTGGCATAGTTATTAAGATCTAGGTTCCCTCTTTAAAAACCCAACCCTCTATCCATTTTAAATTATTTTTTAAATGTTAAAAAAAATTAAATTTATGAAAATACATACTCCCTCCGTTCCATATTTATCTTCTTCGACACTGTAGATACGGAGTTTAAGAAAGTTGTATTTTATTATTTTCATGTGTACTTTTTGAGGGGTAAATTTGTCTCTTTTTGTCTTGTAGTGCAATTGTTAGTAAAATTAAGGATTGGTTTTTTTGTAAATATATGGACATGTAGGGACATTTTAGTAAAAAAAAAATTCCTTTTTGGGGTAGGAAGATAAATGTGGGACGTCCAAAAACGAAAAGTAAGAAGATAAATATGGGACGGGGAGTAACATTTAAAATTTTAAAAACAATAAAAAATGAAAAAGAAAAAAATATGAATAGTTCTTGGGACGGTGCTTTCTCCAAAAATGCAGGGTGAGTTGGAGCCCCACCCTGCACTCCCACCCTGTAAAAATAGTAAAATACAGGATGGGTTGGAGATGGTCTAAGGGCTGTTTGAATTGACTTTTGAAAAAAGAAGAAGTCAAAAGCAGAAGATTGAGGCCGTGTTTGGGAATTAACCGTTAGCTCTTAACTGATTATGTGAGTAATTTGAGTAATAAATTAGTTAAAATTAGTTGTTTGAGAGTTTTAAGCAAATTTTTTTTGCCTAGAATAAGCTAATTCCAAAATGCTTCTATTTGCAGCTGTTTCTAAAAGAGCTGATTGAACATTATTTTAAGTTATTTTGTCTTTTTTAATAAGCTAATTTATCTTAAATTGACTATAATAAGTTAATTCCAAAAGGGTGTTTGGATGTGTAGAAGTGAAAGTGCTTTTGAAATGTGTAAATTACCAAAAATGATATACTACTTATATGGGATATTATATATTTATAGTGTAATTTTAATAAATTAGTAGGAACATTTATGACTCTGCACACTCATTCCAAACGCCCCCTAAAAATATCAAGATTTTATAAGGATTTTAAATTTAGGAGGATCTCTAACCTTCCGTTGGAAGTTAACGGACTTAACCATCAATCTTAATGGTAGAATCTTACAATCTTAATGGAAGTTTTCGACACTGTTCACACATACACTTTGACTGAAAGTTTTATCATAGTTATACAAGTTAAAATATAGTCAAGTGGGATCTTGTTAGATTCGTCTCGTCGTGTAGTTTTTAAATATCAAACTTTTAGAATTTTTACTTGCCCCGAACTTGAGTTATTAGTGATTTAAAATGTGGATTGGACTGCGTGCTGTGTGGATCTGTAGCAAACATTTAAAAACAGAGGAAGTACTATTTTATACCATTCCATTCCAACAAAATTGAAATATATTTTCATAATCTTATTTTTTCATAAAATCGGTATTAAATTTTATTTTCGACTATTTATAATGTTTTATTGCTTAATTTAACTAATAATATCTATGTTATGCTTTCATTTGTGAATATGTATAATTATTTTTATCTATTATTGCAATTTGGTAGAATCTTAAGATCTAAATTCGATCCTACAATCCTGATATTGTAAAGACAAACACGATATAAGCTAAAATTTCGATTTGCGTGGCTTTCTAGTCTTTTGGTAAAAATGTGGGTTTGGGGCAAAGTGGGGGAAACAAAAGCATTTAGTCGTTTATTTTATTCAATATTATTTTTTATCAAATTAGTCCGAATTCCATATATTCTTATAAATTAGTACAATTAACAAATGGAATATCTGATACCACTTGTAAGGTAATGAAATCATGCTCAACAAATACAAAGATTGTGGAAAGAATATGAAAATGATATGACAAAACGGTGGAAAATAGAAAGAGTATGAGCAAAATTTCTCACATTCCTAGAACCATTTCAAAATGCCAGGTATTCACATTACATGTATCAAACACAATTTAAAAACACTTCCATGAATGACTTCTCCTAGTACCAAACGAAAACTCAGCAATGAGATAGGTTGATGTTTCAAAACTGCTTGAGTATTTTAAATTTTACTATTTGTCCCCTTCTCTGATTCGACTCTTCCAAAAAAAAAAAAAAATTGTTAAGCGTGTCATCCACAGTAAGTCACAAGGCTAAAAGTACACTATTTTGCCTAATAAATACTAGGGATGTCAACTTTACCCGTAGGGTCGGGTAACCCGTCGGGTAATCGGGTATCGGGTAGGGTAGGATAGAGATAATTGGGTAATCAGGTAGGGTATTACCCGAAATCGAAATAAATCATATCGGGTGCGGGTAGGGTACGGATTTCATATATTAACCGATTACCCTACCCGATTAAATATATATATATTTAATTTATATTATATATTGAGATATATTTATATGGTTTGTTTATTTATTTATTTATTTTTATATTTCAAATTTATTAACGTTTGAGATTTGACAGTAAAAAGATTTATGAATTTTTTACTGAATATTCTTAAATATTACAGTATTTATTTATGTTGCTTTAGCGGTTTCTTTTAAATATTCTTTTAAAATTTGTTCCCGTGCAATAATGAAGGTTTTATTTAATTTTTTATGGTGAAAAATAAGTTTTTTCTTTATTAAAGTTGGGTCGGGTAGAGTTGGTTAACTATGTACTCCCTCCGTTTTTTTTTTTTAACTTCACTCATCCTGCACTGCACGCAATCCAATGCACATTTTCAATCATCAATATCTCATATTATATGTAAGTAAAAATTATAAAAATTTGATATTCTAAAACTACGCGATTAGACGAATCCAACAACATCTCACTTGACTATGTTTTATTTTATATAACTATGATAAAAAGATGAATCAACGTTACATAATGAATAGTTTCTACTATTCAAAGGGAGAAGATAAAAAAAAAACGGAGGGAGTAATATTTAAGATTTCGGGTACCCGTTTACCCGCGGATAATCCGCATACCCGACGGGTATTGCCCGAATCCTACCCGATATTTGATTTTAGGGTAATAGGGTAGGGTAAGGGTAGGATAATTATATTTCGGGTAGTGAGTGGAGGTGGCCTACCCGTACCCTATCCTACCCGTTTACATCCCTAATAAATACCACTACAAAATAACCAAATTGACAGACACCCTACATTCCCCATTCAATACCTAATAAATTTATAATGCTTATAGTAATATATTTTTGGTTACAAAAAACTTGACTTGTTACATTCTTCCAATCCTTTGGCTTTTCACCACATTAATTCTCATCCCTTCACTTTCCTCCTACAATCCCTATATGTATTCGCCTATTCGGACAACTAGTTCTACAAGATTATTGCCCTCAAACCACACGACACAGCTGTAAGAAGAACAAATGGGTTCCTCTCTCAAGCTTCTCATTCCCATTGCTCTTTTGTTGTACTCTGCATTATTATCGAACAAAACCACCGCGGGCCGTCATTCGCCTAATGACACAACGGCCATTCCTGGGTTCAAGTTAGGCAAGGATCCTTGCTGGGATGCCTTGTCCGAACTCCGGTCTTGCTATGGGGAAGTCATGATGTTCTTCCTCAATGGGGAGATTTATCTTGGCCCTGATTGCTGTCGAGCCATAAGAACATTGGAGCGCGATTGCTGGCCGGAGCTGCTCACCGCCCTCGGCTACACTCCTGAAGAGTGTGACATTTTGTATGGGTACTGTGATGATGAGGATGCCAACGCCGCCCCACCTTATACGGATTCCCCCATCGTCCCTCTGCATTCTTCCAGTACTAATCATTCCAAGGCGTCCGTGAACTGGTGAATGGTGATGATGATATACTGTGTTGGGAGGCTTTAATTTGTTTTCTGGATGAGGAGGATATATATGAACGTGGTGTTCTTGCATTAATAATGTCTTATAAAATTGTTGCTTCTATGTGGGAATGTCTTGTAGGGATGCATATGTTAAGGAATTGAACCGAATAGAATACCCTAGTATTCAATTTGATTCGTTAACTTCTCGAATTGGATCGTCTATCGTTATAGTGTTATATTTATTTATTTATTTATGCAACACCTATTAACATTTTCTTTTATTAATTGTTGGACTTAAAAGTTTAATTTGATTAATTCATCAAACTTAGTAACTTGATATATATCATATATAAATACATCTATATTAATTGGTAAATTTCGTCATTAAAAAAAATTCAATTTTAAGTTGTTTCACAAAATTAAATTATATATATATATATTATTTAACTAGTAGTACCCGCCCGCGCGATGCGCGGGAAGAAAAATTTCTAAAATATAAAAAAAAATTATTTAGAGATTCAACAAAAGAATGAATTGTCCTCACGATTGAATGAAAGAAAATTTATAAGGTAAAATAGTTGATGACCAAAGCAATGAATAAGAAATTGATCAAGATTAAAGGAATGAAAGTTTTGGCGGTAAAACTCACGTTTAATTGTCAAGGTCCTATTTGTTTTCTTGCTCCGGCTCCTCTAAAGAAAATAATTTATACATACGTAAAAGTAATAGAGATGACAAAATAATTTTTTTTTAAAAAAAAAGAAAAAAACTATTCTAATAACGTCCTACATTCCTTTCCAATAGCATTTCTAAAAGTAATGAATTGCTTGACAATTTCATGTCACTAACCACATGAATAAAATTGCCCTTATCATTATCAGCATGTTAAAAATAAAATATAGCTTATTTAAAACTGCTAATTGTTAATTCCATCGAATACAGATTATGGAATAAATATGTTTTTAAATACAATAAAAGTTTTTTGAAAATAAATTTCAATTACATTTTAAATCAGCAAGTAAGATCATTAAAAAAAATACAGTTTCATAGCCTATAGGTTTTATAAAGTAGATTATCTAGAACAGATCAGTCACAACGAATATGTAAGCCTGAATCAAAAAATCAATATAAAGCTATACCATATACAGGACCACTAATGCAATAATATCAATTATAAAGTTTACTTTTATTTATATGAAAAATGAAATAAGTATCATTTTTTCAAATTTAGTTTACACAATATGATTTCTTTAATTGTAACCCCATTTAAATTCTTAAAAATTATAACTTTTTTTTAGAAAAAAAAACCTAAGAATAAATGTAATGCACTTACAATTCCTGTATATTTATTGGCATCGCGACAATCAAGTATAAGATTCATTTTAAAGGGGCTAATATTTAGAGAATCTAACAATGCTTCATTGAAAAAGATAAATTATAAAGTGATTAATAAAATTCATCAAACAATATGTAATCATCCGGTTCATAGAGCAAAACATTAAACCTCGATTCAAACATTCGTATTAACAAATCCATCATAGCACATCACTGAAGATTTTGATACATCAATGACGATTAAATTTATTAGCCAGTCCGATAAGACCCTTCTTAATATTAGAAAACCAAACGTCGTCAAACTTCTTCAACAAAGGTTTCGCAACAAACTTCCTCAATAAAGGTTTCGCAGCACGGAAATAGTTACTCTTCAGATACTCAGAAAAGTTACAATATATTCAAACATAGCATCTGGAACGGCTAGGAAAGTTACATTGTCCAATCATGCCTCATTTGTTCAATATCTTATCATCATCATTGGATAAAATTCTCTGGTCTTCATGTATATGTTAAATAAATGCAACATTTATATTTTGAAGGAGAATGAATGTATAGGCAGAGTATTTCTACTTGCAATTTTTTTTCCAGACAGGAGTTCTAGGGAATGACCAAGAATTTTGTCAATAACTTGAGCAAATCCAGATGAAACAGAGCCAACCACATTCCCCATTGATGGCATGATATAAATTTTTTATGTGCTTGTAGAGATTAGTCTTCTGTTTGTCACAACATTCTGCAAAATGACAATTGTATATGATTAAGATTCAGTTCATAATTGCAGTAAACATGGAAATAAAACTAAAGAAACAAAACAATTGATTCAAAAAATCATCACAAACACACCTTAATGTTCAAGTAAAAATTAAGCCTGTATCGCATACTTGCATTCCATTTTTTAAATTAAAGCCCAAACTTCAAGCTATATTCAAAACCAAAATTAAAGTTAAGAAATTCATTTAATTAGGAGAAACTCCATGTCATTGGTACTATATTCAATATCCATATCAAGATAATCTTGGAAGTTTATGCAAAATCAAAATACTTTGTGCGAAATAGGCTTGCTCCTTTTTGTCCAATGGGATGACCTGAATTCATTTCAGGCAGATGTTTCGAATTCTTGTTAGTTATTAGCCAATGTATACATCTAATTCCTGTTAGTTATTAAAAATCCTAAATATTTTATTTCCCTCCATCTCTCAATTGTAAAAATTCTGCATATGCGTTCCCCATCACCGCAAATCTCATTTGCACAAATAAATAATTAATACATATTACATACATATTTTATTATTATAATGATTTCTCCATCATGATTTTATTACCATATAATTAATAATATGTATTTTATTTTTCTTGCTAAATTAGATTTAATCCGTGCTATATTTTTGGCATATTAATTTTCCCATCATCCTTTTCTATTATTAATTAATCCCAAAATGTAACACCCCCATTTTCCCTAAAAGCACAACGGAAGCAAAGTGTGGGAACAAGGGATCGGTGTTACCGCCACGTATTCCGGACTACCCGGAATACGCTAAGGCTAGCTCACATCATTTTACATGTCATTCGGAGTTGAACATATATGCTAACTATTGAGCATATATCGTGATCTCGGAATTTCAGAGTTTAAATAATACGCCAATAGTGTTGCACAAGACTTTCGGAAAAAGAAAGCTCGTAACACTATAACGTATAAAATGAGTTTTAAATAGGAGTTTTGGCACAGTGACCAAAAATAAGTTAACATGTCTCTTAAAAGAGCTCAATGACAACTATGTAAAAAGATAAGAGATATTCTTGGTTTAAAAAGGGAAATTTACCATACAATTTGAAGAATACCATCGCCCGTTGCATATTAAAAGTATTGGGGCGTAGAAACTTACATAAGTGGGTACCACCCCAAATTATACGTCCTCGAGTTAATAACAGATTATATGCCAAGTTGTTTGCCCCGACAGGGAGGTTCAAAATATTATACATCACTTATACTTAAGATAAAGGCATTTAAAATAACCCAAACCGTGGCCGATGATGCAAATGCTTACTGGTCCTCACAGATGTCAAAACCTGAAAAGGATCATGAAAGTGTAGGGTCAGCGAAAAATAATCGATGAGTAAGTAGACCCTTACTCCCGGAGGAGATCGGGTTGCAGAAATGATTTAAAAACAACAGTTATGGTAATGGTATGCTAAAACGAGAATATTGTGAACATAAATGCAATATTAATCTAATCCCGGGAACAGACAATATAACAATATGTGTTACCGAGAAATATAATTATCTCAGCCAACATGCCAATCGAGAGGGGTTCGTGAATCGGATACCCAGTCTCACATGCGCATTCAAGGGTTGTGGTAAAGGTAGGAAATTTCCTTCATCCGCCTGCTTGTCCTCTACGTGGCAGAGATAGATTGGATATCCTTTATTTGCTAAATCGGTTATCTTCAAAGCCGTAACGATCTTAACCGTTGGTTTTGATGGCTCCGCATATATAGACAATCTCTTCTTATTGGGGCTATACACAGTCACCTTTTGTTGAGCACAATTGATGGTGGCCTTGTGTCGTGTTAACCAATCCATTCCCAAAATAATGTCAAAATCTTGCAAGTCGAACTTAATCAAGTTTGCTGCAAACTCAACCCCATATATAAGAATTGGAACGTCCATGTATCTATGAGAACAGTTCACCACTGTCCCATTAGGTAAGGAAACACCTATGTTCACTGCACTAGGGGCTCTAAATCCTAGTTGTTCCGCTTTCTTACTTGCAATGAAGGAATATGATGCTCCAGAATCAAATAAAACATATGTCGCAGAACCTTTAACTGTGAACGTACCAGCTATGACGTCGTCAGCTCAGCTTCATGGAGATCAGCTCGGTTAACCACATTTAGTCGTCCTTGATTGTTCCGGGCAATCGGCGGCGGGTTCCTTTGGTTGCGGTCCTGGTCTTGCTGCGGGTTCCTCGGATTCCCATTCAAACATGCCTCCGTCTGGAAGCGACGGACCCTCTTGAGATCTTCTCGCAGTCTATTTGCGTCCAAACGAATGCCGCAATCATTGACCATATGTCCGTTGAGGCCACATCGGTAGCAAGCAACATATGGCGGGCATACCTGCAACCAATGCCTTCTTTTGCATTTTGAGCAAGGGGATGGTATAGGGATACCATTATCATTTCTTGGGTTGGGTCTATCGAAGTTACGGCGCTGGCCAGGTTTCTCTTTGTCTTGTCTCCTCTCAAAGCGCCCCTTTTCCCGAGTGGAATAAGGAGTGGTATCGTTCCATTTTCCCACTTTTCCCGAGTGGCATTGTATGCACACATCGGCGGCGGTGGCGGCAAGATCCACACATAGTTCCAACCCCGTAACAATGGAATTCCCAAAATCACAGGAATTGTTGCAATAATTTATAAGGCACATTAAAAATAGCATACCAATAATCCAAAAACAGTAGGGAGCAATAAGCATAAATTTAAAATATAATAAAGCGGTATTTAATTTATGCTTAAGCTAGAATAAATTTGGGCTTACTCCAAATAGTAAAAATCCACTTACTGTTACCGTAGACTTGGGGTTAACAACACAATGCAGGCGACGAGCAGTTAAATTTTCTTGTTTAACTATATTCCACAAGAAGCCTCCAATCGCAACTCTACTCCATCATCCCCCTTCCTAACTCACAATCATCCAAATAATATTCTCTTTAAAGATTTTTCGACAATCTCAAGGGAGTAATTTTATAACAAGGGCATTCAACAATGCCAAATATCATTTCAACTACAAACTCCCATATCAACTTCTTATAAATCTGAAAATATCACTACACGGATCTCAAAATCCAACAATTTCATAATAGGTTCAAAATCACCATTTCTTCCGTCACAGTTTACGCCAAATAGTTTTAAAAATCCATTTTTAAGGTGATCAACACGAGATTTAAACTGTGGATACTCAACTCATATATGAATAACTTTCATTCTTTAAATTTTTCAGAATAATGTACGGAAACCAAGTCAAAAATCGAATCCTTTGCACAGAACCTGTGCTGTCAGGAAAACAGCTTTGGCGATTCATCTTTTAACGAATGTTTGACATAGCAAATGAAGAAAAAAAATTATGAACTTTTACAGACATAAACTAGACACAATTATCTACAAGTTTTATTCGTATTACAAAGTTCAAATCTGACCGGATCCATTAAAAAAACGCTGATCAAGTTCGAAAAAAAAAAAGCTGTCAGTTTCTTCAGATTTGACAAATCATCTTTTGACGAATATTTGACATAGCAAACGTAGTTAAAAAATTATGAAATTTTATAGGTAATTACCATACATAAAAAGGAACAACTTTTGTTTGAAAACCTTCCCTGTAAAACTGGCGGAACATTACGGAAAATGCCTATCAAGATCGGGCACATATTTTGTCAGCTTTTCAGAAACTATGAAAACTCTCAGAAAACCCAGATCCATTTTCGGGGTTCAAATGTAGTCCAAAGTTCACGAAATTTTTACACAATGTTCTTCATGATGTTAAGAACAACTTCGATGTTTTAATTTTTTCGGTTTGAAGATTCAAAGAGATTTGAATTTTCGAGTTTCAGAAAACGCGCAGAATGGGTTCTTTGGTGACAGATTTGAAAGTCTTACTTATATCTCCTAAACCATTCAACCAAAGCTCCAAAAATTTGAAATGATGGAAATAGACTTACATAGGATAGATTCTATGGTTGTTGGTAGGTCGTCGGGCTCCTTGTAGCTAGGGAAAAATCCTTGAATCGCAGCAACACTCTTTACAGAAAACTAAAAAGAAACTTGAGAGAAGAAAGAAAAATAAGTGAAGTGTGTGGCGTGAGTTTGGGGAAATGGGGTTATTAATAGCCAACTTACAGAACTCATTTATTTGATTTTTTTATTAATTAATTTTTATTTTATTTTATTTTATTTTATTTGGTTCCATCATCAATTTTATTAGATGTGTAGTCCCCTTTCCATTAATACTTGCACCTTCCTCTATTATTTACTTATAATACACATACATATATATATACATATATATTTTAATTCGTCGTCTTGTATTGATTATTTTGAATCAACTTCAATGTCGGCAACACTAATTTACTGACATATTTAATTTCTAACAGTCTCCCTCTCCAGACTGATGGATCTTTCAACTGATGAAGCAAGTATTTTATTCTGGGTATTGATATATAGGGGCCTTCTCATTAAATACAACTTTGAGCTAGCAGATAAGGGAGAGACTCTTTGCATGCTTTACATATATATAAACGGATGACTCCATTAATTCAAGAAGTTTGTCCCAACCATTCCGTCCTCATTGATTTTAGAATATGTCAGTTTGCACTGGTGTGATACATAAATATGAGCTTGATTTCCTACTCCAATAATTTAAAAAAATTTCTAGCCCTCACCTCAATAACACATATGCTTAATAATGCATGATTAGTTCGGATATGAAAATAAAAGAAAATGAACTACTAGTACATATAAGAATTAAATAATATCACTAAAATCGTACCTACCATGACTTTCCCAAGTCTTCTTCCGACATGTAAGAAATTAATTAAAATCCAAAAATAAATGCTCATAATCTAGTGGACCTAAAATAAATATATTTGCTCATGAAATATATTAATTATACTTGTGCTTAAAAAGAATTCTAATTATATAAATTTTAGCTCAGTACTTGTTAGGGATTGATTGAATAATCCTTATTCCAAAAATAAAATTTCCCATTCTTTAATTTAATGTTCAATAAAAATTACATTTAGGAGAATTATTATTATTATTATTATTTTTAGAATAATTTGAATATCTATAAATGTTAAATTTAAAATTTTACGGGGTGTTATACAAAAATTGTGCACTTAAATTGAGCAGGCAGGATCTCTTTCCAAATTATTCAAAGTGGCCAATATGGTAATAAATTATTTGATATATACATAATAAAATAAATTTGCGATGATTAACATAAATGTCAACATTCTTCATAAATTATATCGGATTCCATAACTTATCTATAACATCTTTTAATTTGATAGAAACATCACCTAAATGGTAACAGATTTTCAATAAAGTTTATAATTAGTTGTCTAATATTATAAGATCTACCAAACAATACATAGTAAATATACAGAATTAAAGTAAATTATCATTTTTGACATGATTTTTAACTATCCAATTAGTAATAATGTTTCCCAAATTACACCCTTTAATTATGGGATCATTTCATTCTCTATTAGTGTACATGATTTAAATATTTATGATTTTTTGATCTAATAAAGTAACACACATTTTTTTAAATTTAAAACCGCATATTTAGAAATTAAAAAAATATATATTCTAATATTTAGTTTTTATTTTTATTTAATATTTAGTTTCCAAAATACGGATATACTTATATGAAAAGATTTAGTTGCCAACATAAATAAAACGATTCTAAAATATGAATATATTTAAATAACTTGATCTAATGTTAAATCATCACAATATATCTATAATTAAAACGAATCATAATAAATTAATTCTATAACGATATGTTAAACAATTCCATTTAAAAATGTAGTATCTATATTAAATCATCATGTGGTTTGTATGGTTCTTGTAGTTCGAATACAATTGGTTGTATCTGGTCTTCTGCTTTTGCAACTTTGGTGTCTCCTTTTGGATTGCTCTAATGTAATCAACATTGTTGGTATGAATTGAAACAATTTTCCTCAAAAAAAATATATTAAATCATCATAATATTTTTTCCAAAGTTAATATTATAATAAACTTATTGCTATAATTACCGAATTGCTTTAATACAAATTTTTTTAGAATTTAAATACAATATTTTAATTTAAAGCAATGATGATTTAACATTGTAATATTTAACTTGTAAGGACCAATAAATGTTATAATTAAACTTAATGTTAGTAAAAAGTCAATTAAAATTAATGACATAATAAATTCATGGTTGAAATTATTTCATTATTTATTTATATTAAAAATTTCCATTTTGTGAAATTGAGAATACAATCCTATAAATCTAACATTGAAAGGATTATCTGAGTATAGAATTAATTTTATTTTTTAGAATTATTGACTAAAAATTAGGCTAGTGGTTTTAGAGTGGAAACTTTTGCATATGATTTTTGGTTAATACATGGATTTAAGTGTAAATTGAATATTATTTATATAGATAAATAAATTCCTAATATGGATTCATTATTCACCACAAATAAATAAAATATCGTATTTGTAAAAATTATAGTAATAGTTGAAAAGCTAAATTACATTAATTATTCTTTATTTAAGGGCTAATTTATTTATTTCCATTGATCATCTCATCTTTTACGATTATTCTTTACTCTTTCCATAATCATTTCATTGTCTATAGTCAACATTTTATTTTTGTTTATCCAATAGAAATCAATTTAATCAATGTAAATTAATTTAATCAATGTAATCAATAATCAATGGAAATCAATTACCCCACCATCTTTGCTTTATTTATGGGGTAATACTTAGTTTCCATTTTTTTATTTAATATTGTGTTTTCAAAATACGGATAAATTTATAAGGAAATATTTAGTTGCAATATAATTAACAATCATTTCATAGATAAATTATATTCAATATCTCAAATATTTTATTTCCCTCAATCATCCCCATTGTAAAAATTTTACATCTGCTTTCCCAATCACCAAAAATCTCATTTGCACAAATAAATAATTAATACAGATTACATACATATTTTATTACCATCATGATTTCTCCATCATGATTTTATTACCATATAATTAATAATACATATTTTATTTTTCTAGTTAAATTAGATTTAATCCGTGCTATATTTTTGGCATATTAATTTTCCCATCCACAGATAAATTCCTAATATGGTTTCATTATTCATCACAAATAAATAAAATATTATATTTGTAAAAATTATAGTAATTGTTGAAGGGCTAAATTACATTAATTATCCTTTATTTAAGGGATAATTTATTTATTTCCATTGATCATATCATCTTTTACGATTATTCTTTGCTCTTTCCATAATCATTTCATTGTCTATAATTAATATTTCATTTTTGTTTATCAAATAGAAATCAATTTAATCAATGTAATCACTATAATCAATGGAAATTAATTACCCCATCGTCTTTGCTTTATTTTTGGTGTAATACTTAGTTTTTATTTTTTATTTGATATTGTGTTTTTTAAAATATGAATAAATTTATAAGGAAAGATTTAGTTGCAATATAAATAATAATCATTTGATAGACAAATTATATTCAATATCCTAAAGAAAATTTTCTTCATTGATCAATTCAAAAATCCATTAGTATTTCTTGCCGATTTTAATAATTTAACACAATAATTATTAATTGTGTTTCCATTTTCTTCCAAAATTTCTTCATTGATATTTAGTTTTAATATCCATTGATCATTACATTAATTGTGAATATAATATAATTAATGTTAATGCGAATAATTATTGAAGGAATTATTCATAATTTCATTTAATCTTAATCAATCATTGATTTGATTACTTTATATTATATTTTTATACCTTTTTTGGATTATTGACTAAAAAATAGGGCTTTATTTTCACTAATAATCGAGAATAGAAATAATTTGACTTTTTGAAATTATTTACTAAAAACTATGTATTTAAAAAAATACATGTTCTAAAATTTAGTTTCCATTTTATAATTTAATATGTGTTTCCAAAATTTTATTCATTGATCAATTCAAAAATCCATTGATTTTTCTTGCCGATTTTCTTCCCATTTCAAAAGTAATCTTATCCGATAATTCCTCCATATTAAGTAAAGTAATCACTTGAATTAAATAGAAATAATTTATATGGAAATTGTTAGGGATATTTTTAGTATTGTGAAGATGTTCGTCATTTTGGCCGTTTTTGCAACATCGTGTCAACAACGCTTTATTATCTTCACTGGAAAAAGCACAGTATAGTACAGTGACGTGGCATTTCCCCTAGCAGGCCTTAGAGGGTTTTAGATGGGCCTTAAACCCATATAAATACCTGTCTTCGTCCTTGAGGGTGTATGAGAGTGTGTAGCCGCAATCACAATATACTTTACAGAGAATTAACAGCTTCAAGAGCTGTGATTATGGCGAATTGAGAGCTGCTGAAGAAACCCCCTGGTTTACGTTGTTTGCAGAAGGCACCAACAACCATCCTGCTGCTGGTATATCTTTACCTGTTGTGTCTTCTACATTCTTTATGGGGTAATTAGGATTGTGTTTAGGCATTTCTTAGATCATTGATTTGTAAACACAATCGGTGTGTATTGTAGGTGTCTTAGCACCTTTGAGCTTAATTTGATTGATTAGCTAGGTTCCTCAAACACCACCTTAATACCTGCCGGTGAATTGCTTGCATTTGGGTAGATAGTTGATGCTCCCTTGTGTTCTTCTAGTCTATTTGGGTAGATAGGAGAGTTCATTGGAATGTAAGGGTATGTAAGGTGTGGTTGACTCTTGTTCAATCAGTTTGGTGGAGATCTAGTGGAATCCCTGGCTTGGTGCCCCCAGATGTAGATCAGTGGATCGAACTGGGTGATCAAATTCCTTGTGTTCTTATTTTCATTCCGCACTCTGTTTCTTGTGTTTGCCTCTGGTTGTGATTTGCTGGTTGTTGAGACATCGCTCAAACAACTCTTACAGGGTTTACGTATTCTGATTGGGCCTGTCAATTGGTATCAGAGCAGGGCTCTAACGTTTAGCTGAGTCCGGTCCAATATGAATAGAGAAGGTGGCTCTGTCTCGAGACCTCCTCTGTTTGATGGTTCAAATTATCCATTCTGGAAGAATCGAATGAGGATATTTCTTAAGCACACTGGTGTAGATGTCTGGAACGCTGTTCTAACACCCTGGGAACAACCTATGAAAGAGGTCCGCACGCCTGCTACTGAAACCTCTGCTGCCATTACTACTTTTGTCCCTGCTACTCAAGAAGAAATGTCAGCTGCTCAGAAGAACAAGGAACAAGGGAACAACACGGCGTTGAATTGTCTATTCAATTCTGTGGATGAATCACAATATCACATCATTTCCAACTGTGAGACAGCTTATGAAGCCTGGACTGATTTGGAAGCAGCCTATGAAGGATCTGCTGATGTTCAAGCCTTAAAGCTTCAGAGAATTGAATCTGCTTTTGATAGTATTCGGATGCAAGAAGATGAGAATATTGTTGCCTATCATGCTCGGTTCAAGAAGTTAGTAAATGAAGCTCAGTCTTTTGGGTTGAAGTATGATGATGCAAAGCTAGTTAGGAAGATGCTGAGGACAGTCACTCGTAGATATCAATCTAAGGTGTCCACTCTTGAAGAACTTGAGAAGACCAAATCCTTTACTCTTGAAGCATTGGTTGGTTCACTTCAGACTTTTGAAATGAACTACGTGGAAGAGGAGCCTACACGTAATCTAGCTTTCAAAGTTGAAGATGAGATTCAGTGCATCGACAATGAAGAGAAGGCTTACCTAACCAAGAAGTTGGCAAGGATGTTACAGGACAAGAGAGCCAAGAAGCTGAACTACAAGAAAGATGATAAAGGACGTTATCAGCGAGGTGTTTCATCATCCCGTGAACAACCTTACAAGCATAAGTCAGACAACTCCTATGATAAGAGGAAGGGTTATAAGAAGATGGAATTACCTGAAACATTCAAGAATTTAAAGTGTTACGATTGTGAAGGTGTTGGCCATAAAGCCTCTGAATGCCCTACTGCTAAGAGAAGGGTTGGAAAAGCTCTTCAAGCTACCTTAAGTGATGGTGAGGTCAGTTGTTCTTCCAAGGAGGAAGGAGATGATAGCGAGGATGAGGAGATGATAGTCTTTACTGTGAAAGACGTTGTTCTAACAACCGATGACACTCTGACCAAACACTTGTCTGATACAGAGTCTCATGAATCTGACAGTGATGCTAGTAGATATGACTACGATGAACTTCTTGCAGGTTATGAATCGGTGAAAGAAGATCATGCTGTTGCTGTTGCAGAGAACAAGAAATTGCTTGATCAGAAGGGAGATCTAATGGTTCTTATTGATGAGAAGGATGCTGAAATCACAAGTCTCAAGGAATCTTTGGTTACTGTGACTACTGAGAGAGATACTCTATTGGAGGAAAACACTGCATTGCTTGCCAAGACCCAGAAAATAGATAACATGGTTAAAGGCAAAGACAAGCTGGATGAGATCATTAGTCAAGGGAAATCACCATCCAATAGAGAAGGTATTGAATACAAGCGCAATTCTAGACCTAACAAGAAAGCTGCACCTACTTTTGTGCGTGCAGGTACACTTGAGACCAGCTCATCCAAAGCACCTGAGAAAGTTGATTGTCCAGAGTCCCCCAAGAAGAGCAAAGACTGCCCTTATTGTAAATTTCAGGGTCATCCTGTTCAACTCTGTCAAAGACTTACCCAAGATCTTCTTGGTGGTCGCCCGGTTGTTTGGCCATCGCTGGAACTACAGAAGCAGGTCAAACTTACTATGATGTGGATTCCTAAATCCAAGATCGTCCCCAAGATGTGTCTTGTTGTACTCTCGGCTCAGAAAGAACCCAACGATGGTAAGTGGTACTTTGACAGTGGCTGCTCTCGACATATGACAGGTAAAAAGGATTTTCTCCTTGACTATGTTGAATCTGATTGTGGGGAAGTACTCTATGGAAATGGAGCTCGTAGCAAAATCTGTGGATATGGGAAAGCAAAAGGTGCAAACATGGGGTTCTTAACTACTGTGTACTATGTTGCTGATCTATCTACAAACCTTATTTCCATAAGTCAAATTTGTGATGAGAAATTTTTTGTTGGTTTCATTGATGCGGATTGCATGGTTATTGATCCCGCTTACAATTGTGTTATTAAAGGAGTTCGATCATCTAACAATTGTTATGTCTTAAAGCCTGCTGTGGAATCAGTCTTTTTGTCTCAGGTTGAAACAGCAAAGCTGTGGCATCAAAGGTGTGGGCATATGAACTACAAATCTCTTATTCAAATTAGTAAGTCTGGCGTTGTTCGAGGGTTGCCCAAACTACAGAGCAAAGCCAAGGTAGTCTGTGGTGCTTGCGCTAAGGGTAAACAAATTCACTCCTCTCACAAAGTAGTGGATACCATTCAGACCACAAGGTGCCTTGAGCTGTTGCACATGGATTTGATGGGACCAACAGAAGTGCAAAGCCTAGGTGGTAAGAGGTACATCTTTGTATGCGTTGATGATTTCTCTCGTTATACTTGGGTTGATTTTTTAAAATCCAAAGATAAGGCCGTGTCAGTGTTCTCTAAGCTATCTTTAAAGATCATGGCTGAAAAGGATCTCAAGATAGGGCGTATTCGATCTGATCATGGGAAATAGTTTGAAAATCAGTTGTTCGCACAACTCTGCAACAACCTTGGTATTGCTCATGAATATTCAGCCCCCCACACTCCACAACAGAATGGCGTGGTCGAGCGTAAGAACCGTACTCTACAGGAGATGGCTCGATCTCTCCTCCATGCTAGTAAACTTGGGAAACGTTTTTGGGCTGAAGCTGTTAATATCTCTTGCTACATCATTAATCGTGTGTACATGCGACCTCAGACAACCACTACTCCTTATGAGATTTGGAGAGGAAAGACTCCTAACATCTCTCACCTTCATGTCTTTAGAAGTTTGTGCTATGCTTTGAAGGATCGAACTATTGTCAAAAAATTTGATTCCAAATCTGATGAAGCTATTTTCTTGGGATATTCAGTGGATTCAAGAGCCTACCGTGTTTATTTGAAGAGAACTTCAAAGGTTATTGAAACTATTAATGTTGTCTTTGATGATGCTAATCTCTCTGCAGGCTCAGTCTCTCCTCATGATGATGATGATGATGATCCTATTCGGATTATTCCTCATGTCTCCTCCAGTACTACTCCTGAAGTAATGCCTCCCTCTAATCCTATTGATGTTTCTGATACTGAAGAAGGTGATCCAGATGTTGATACAACTGGTGAACAACCTTCAGCTCCAGATTCTCCTAAAAGGCGAGGTCCTAAACGTGGCCCACGAGCACCTAAGTATCACTCTAAGGATGACATTATTGGCGATCCCTCTGGTCCTAGACAGACTCGAGGTCATCCACTAAACATCTCTGAATTGGCAAATATGTGCTTTCATATTATGCATTGTTTTGTTTCATCTATTGAACCTAAGAATGCCAATGAGGCTTTGCAAGATGAGTTTTGGATAGCTGCCATGCAGGATGAATTGCTACAATTTAAACGCAATGATGTTTGGGAGTTGATGGAACAACCAACTGGTGTGAATGTCATTGGCACTAAATGGGTTTTTCGCAACAAAACTGATGAACATGGGAAGATCATTCACAATAAAGCTCGCTTAGTTGCACAAGGCTTTACTCAGATTGAAGGTCTGGATTATGATGAGACATTCGCCCCTGTTGCTCGCATTGAGGCTGTAAGATTATTACTAGCTATTTCTTGCTCTCTTGGTTTTAAACTGTATCAAATGGACATCAAAACCGCGTTTCTGAATGGCTACATCAAGGAAGACATCTATGTGTCTCAACCCATTGGTTTTGAATGCCCTGATCATCCTGATTATGTTTATAAGGTCAAGCGTGCTCTATATGGTTTAAAGCAGGCTCCCCGTGCCTGGTATGAACGCTTGTCTACATATCTCTTGGATAAAGGCTATGTGCGTGGTAATGTTGATAAGACGTTGTTCGTACAACGTACAAACAACCATCTATTGGTCGCACAGATTTATGTGGATGATATTGTTTTTGGCTCTACTTCAGAAGATCTTCGAGATGCCTTTGTACACTCCATGCAAACTGAATTCGAGATGAGTATGATGGGTGAGCTCACATTTTTCTTAGGGTTATAGATTAAGCAAACTTCTGATGGGATCTTTCTTAATCAAAAAAAGTATGTTGGCAGCATGCTTCAGAAATTCAAAATGGAAGATTGCAAGATTGCAAAATCACCCCTAGGTCAGCATGACAAGATTTCCAAAGATGAATCTGGGATTTCAGTTAATCAGAAATTGTATCGAAGCATTATTGGAAGTCTCTTATATCTCACTGCTAGTCGTCCGGATATCTCCTTCAGTGTTGGTGTGTGCACTCGTTATCAATCTGATACTAAAGAATCTCACCTTCGTGCTGTGAAAAGGATTCTTCGTTATATTAAAGGTACTCCTAGCCTTGGTCTCTGGTATTCTAAACGGTCATCACTGGAGCTAATTGGTTATACAGACTCGGATTGGGCTGGTTGTTCCGACGACAGAAAATCAACCACAGGTGGTTGCTTTTATCTTGGTCAGAACTTAGTCAGCTGGTATTCTCGTAAGCAAAATGTTGTTGCTTTATCTACTGCGGAGGCTGAATATATTGCTGCTGCTCATTGTTGTACTCAATTGATTTGGATGCGTCAAATGCTTCTGGATTATGGTATTTCCTTGGCTGATTTCCTTATTCACTGTGACAACACCAGTGCCATTAATATTTCCAGGAATCCAGTCCAACACAACCGGAGTAAACATATTGACATTCGATTTCACTTCATCCAAAATTTGGTTGAAGATGGTTTATGCAAGATTCAGCATCTCTCGTCGTTGGAACAACTCGCAGACATCCTCACAAAGAACTTCGAGACATCTCGATTTGAGTCCTTGAGGCGCAGTTTGGGCCTCTGTTTTTCTCACTAATTGGGTATGACTCGGGCGGGCCAATGCTTTACTTGGTTTCTTATTCTTTAGGCCCAGGTCCAAGCCCAGGGGGAGATTCATTTAAACCGATTGAGACGGTTGCCGGTTCTTCCACTACACATTGCACGTCTCCACTCTCTCTCTCTCTCCCCAGTCGACTCTGCACTTCTCCAGTTTCCCCTAATTCTTTGCGAAATTTGAATTCTCTCTTGCAATGGCGTCTCCCTCCAGCTCCAATATCAATCCTGAAGAAGTTGTTGATGCTCAACCGCTCGCCGTTAATGACTCCCTTTATAAGGCTCGTCTTGCCGCACAATCGCCTGGGGATGATCACTTTCAAGATGCTCAGGAAGACGTCGATGATGCAATCGATGATTACTTTGCTGCTGATCCTGATGACGCGGATATGGAGGTCCATCCTGACACTGAGAAGGGTTCTAACCCGCAGCCTCCCTCGGACAATGTAGAGACTCCATCGGTTGGTGCAGATCCAAAAGCGGATGTTCCAACAACAGCAAACCCTAATACGGTGCTGGAAGTTCGACATCTCCTCCGGTCCCTGCCCCCGGTGCGTCTCCGTCCGCTCCTGTCCCTCCTGGTGCCAGTTCCCCTCTTTCGCCTTCGGCTGTTGCAACTGGTGATGGGTTGCTGATGTTGGATCCTGAATTGAATGCTCCGCCTCACTCTGGGACTGCACAACAAGTTCCATTTGGTGGGTCACCTACTGAGGATGTTCCAACTACTGAGGAACAACCATCTCGGGTTGATACTGATGATATCCCTCTGGATGAGATTAGGAGATCACTTCGTGAGAAAGGGAAGCGCAAGGCTGTTCCGACACCGTCCAAACAACCTTCGAAGAAGAAGTGTAAGAAGGGCACTCCTAAGAAGAAGTCTGCCCCTGTTCTCAAGGAGACCGATGCTCATTCTCCTCTGTATTTCTCCGCTGATGGAGAAAGGTATGCCTTGGAAACCCTTCACTCTCGTGGTTTCATATCTGAGGAATGTTATGTGCATCCATATTATGATCAGATTGGTTTTTCTGAATATCTAGAGAAGAAACATCTTTCTGTTTGGGCTACTTCCCTTAAGCGTTATTCTCCTACTGTTGTTCGTGAATTCTATGCCAAATTGCATCCTGTCATCCTTGATCCTGTTTTCCCTTGGTACTGTAAGATTTATCTTCGTGGAGAGTTGCTTGAGTTTACTCCCTCTGTTTTGAATGAGTTGTTGGAACTTCCTACCAACACTGATATGAACAACCCCTTTGATCTGCTTAATGCTGAGCTAGCTACTATAGCCTCTACTATTTCTGCCTCTAAGAAATCTGCTTTTGGTAGACGTGCTATGAGTCCTTCAGACCTTTCTATGAAATTCAATTGTCTGTTTAGGATTGGTGCTTCCAATTTCTTACCTACATCCAATGCTAGCCAGCTTAGTTCTCATATGGTAAATTCTTGTTTTCCATTGATGAATGTCCTGAGATCCTTAACTATGGTTACCTGATCATTAAGCATATGTTGAGGTTCTCTCATGACAAAATTGAGAAGAATACCCAGTTGCCTTATCCTGCTCTCATAACCCTGTTTGCCCATTCCTGTCACTTACTTGCCTCTAATGAAACTTTCATTAAAGTCAAGAAACACCTACCTTCTGATAAGCTTAAAGGTCTTCATAATGACTTCAAGCTTGGGCCTCAAAAGCTTGGATCAGCTCTAGTTGATCACATCAGAACTGAGCTGCAACAGGTTGAGAAGGAGTTAGGCATTTTGAATGACAAGCAGATGGGCCTGAAGAGGAAGGTTCAAAAGCTGGTTGCCCTACTTCCACACTCTTTTGATGCTCCAGCTGAGGGGGAGGATGATTCTGAGGGTACTCCCTGATCTGCCAAGTAAGGGGGAGTGACAGTGGATAGGATTGCAGGATTACTGATTGTTTCACTGATGTTGGAACAACTTTTGTATTTCTGGTTTTCAGACTATGGATATTCTGGTTTTCTGTATTTGGTGGATATTTTGGATATTTCTCAGGTCTGTTATTGCTGAATACTCTCATGGATATTGGTATGGGATTATCTTTTATGAATGGATGTTTTGTCTATGCCTGTTCTTCTTCAGCGCATATTGTTTGTGGCATGATTACTTGTTGAGATTCTTCTACTCTCTGATCTTATTATGACTCTCTGTGCTTTCTCCACTGTTTTGACTACATGGCCCGATCATCTCCACAAAGGGGGAGATTGTTAGGGATATTTTTAGTATTGTGAAGATGTTCGTCATTTTGGCCGTTGTTGCAACATCGTGTCAACAACGCTTTATTATCTTCACTGGAAAAAGCACAGGATAGTACAGTGACGTGGCATTTCCCCTAGCAGGCCTTAGAGGGTTTTAGATGGGCCTTAAACACATATAAATACCTGTCTTCGTCCTTGAGGGTGTATGAGAGTGTGTAGCCGCAATCACAATATACTTTACAGAGAATTAACAGCTTCAAGAGCTGTGATTATGGGGAATTGAGAGCTGTTGAAGAAACCCCCTGGTTTACGTTGTTTGCAGAAGGCACCAACAACCATCCTGCTGCTGGTATATCTTTACCTGTTGTGTCTTCTACATTCTTTATGGGGTAATTAGGATTGTGTTTAGGCATTTCTTAGATCATTGATTTGTAAACACAATCGGTGTGTATTGTAGGTGTCTTAGCACCTTTGAGCTTAATTTGATTGATTAGCTAGGTTCCTCAAACACCACCTTAATACCTGCCGGTGAATTGCTTGCATTTGGGTAGATAGTTGATGCTCCCTTGTGTTCTTCTAGTCTATTTGGATAGATAGGAGAGTTCGTTGGAATGTAAGGGTATGTAAGGTGTGGTTGACTTTTGTTCAATCAGTTTGGTGGAGATCTAGTGGAATCCCTGGCTTGGTGCCCCCAGATGTAGATCAGTGGATCGAACTGGGTGATCAAATTCCTTGTGTTCTTATTTTCATTCCGCACTCTGTTTCTTGTGTTTGCCTCTGGTTGTGATTTGCTGGTTGTTGAGACATCGCTCAAACAACTCTTACAGGGTTTACGTATTCTGATTGGGCCTGTCAGAAATAATAACTTGATTTCAATATGATTTCAATAGAGAATAGAAATAATTTACCTTTTTGGAAAATGATTTCAATAATGTGGAAAATGAGTATATTTTCATTAGTTCAATTCAAATAAAAAACTTATCTTACAAAAAAGATAGATTTTGCTAGGCATTGTGTTTAATTTGTATACACTACTCAGTTGAATGAAACACTAAAGATTATGAGAAACAAATGGATAAAAATGATATAGACAAATTTCAGACTATCTTTTATTGAATGAAATACAAAAGATTGTGAGAACCTAATGCTACAACAACTAAATTCATCCAATTATTTACACTTAGTGGAACAAATCTCTCCACAAAAAATCTTTCCCATTTCACAACAACTAAATTCATCCAGTCAGGTGTACATTTTAAATTATGAATAACTCAATTTCGATACAAGTAAAAAAAAATCTAAAATTTTGATATTTAAAAACTACAAAATTGAGACATATTCAACGATATTTCAGTTATCTATCTATATAATAAATCCTGAATACTTTTTGGCCTGTGCAGACTCTTTTGTCCTTATTAAATTTAATTCATCATTCTTAATTTTAAAGGGTTAATCAGTCATTATATGCTCATTTATAGATCAACGGTTCTTAAGTTTACACGTAATCTGCTGACTAATTCCACATCATCGGACACATCATCAAAACCTATATTTAGAAAATAAATCTATCTATTAATAATATATAACAAAATCTTGAGAAAATCTTTCTATATATTTTAAAATGATATAATTGATTACAAATATATATATATATAAATTATTTGATTATATACATAATATTTTTAAAAATATTAATACTATAATATTATTAAATAAATTTAATTAGGTTACAAATTTATGTCTAAAAAATATATAATCATATATCAATGTAAGGAATATAATAACTATATTTTAAATAAAAATATTTCATTGAAAATATGGTGTAAACATTAAATTGACCCTAAAAATATTGATTAAAGTAAAATGACTAATATCCTACAAAATTTTATACCATTCTAAATAAATTCTACATATATCTTTTCCTTTTGAGATAAATATTTTTTTAGGCCATCAATAGGCAGGTAATTCACTTTTGGGCCACGAAAGATTGAATTATGAAATTGAGCCACCAACAGGCATTCGGGCCGAATTTAAAGCCAATTTGACCAATACCACACAAAATCGGGCCGCGTGCAACCCACTCACCACACGATGGCTTAAAAGCGGAAATTGTCGCCTTTTGGTGGCTTGTTTTAATTGTTTGGTAATTAAAATAAATATTTCTCCATCATTCCATATTTATGCCTCACTTTCCTTTTTATGTCTATTTCAACATTTTTGTCTAATTCTCATTATAGTAAATACTACGTCCCAGTTTAATTCACTTGTTTGACTTTTTGTCACTGTTAATTATTTAACTTTGAGTTAATGTTATTACAAATATATATTAGAAAGAAATATTCGAGTTGGGTTTTGTTAGAATCTTAAACTCATGTAGGTTTAGAATATATATTTCATATAATTCTTTTTTTTGACATATTTTGAGATATTAACGATTGAAAAAGTGCTTGGATGTGTGCACAAATCAAACAAGATATGTTAAGTGTGATGGAAGAAGTAATGAAATATTAATCGCCAAACCTACCTTAAGAAGTAATGAAATATTAATCACTGTATAGGCTGTTTTGCAACAAAAAAAAAATCACCAAACCTACTGCCTCACATCAATAATTAAAATTTCAAACTGACGACAATTAATAAATTCCAACACACGGCCATACATCACACATAACTAAATTAATTAAAAATTCAAATTTAATATAATTATATCACATAAATTTCTAGTTTACTCCTACAATAAATACTAATATACACTACATTAAATATGCTCTATCCCCACATAAAATACCGTGGTCAAAATACCATGACGTGAAATAAACATTCATTAAAATAAATAATAAATAAAAATAAAACAAATATATATAATAAAAAATTAAAAAAATAAAAAAAATAATAAGTAGAATTAATTGTATTAATAATAACATCAAGAATTAATTAAAGTATCTAACCTAAAATAAAAATTAAATAATTAAATCTAAAAAATAAATTAAATTTTGACGGACAAAAAATATTGTGACGGACAATAAAAATGAAAGTGAGACATAAATAAATAGTTGGATGAAGTATTATTTAATTTAATTTAAGAAAATAGAAAATAAAATAAAAAACCTAAAATAGGCCATCAAAAGGTAACTATTGCAACTTTTAGGCCAGCGCGTGAGAGTGTGTGGCGAGTGGAGCACACACGGCCCGTTGAGACGTTGACTTGGTCAGTTTGGCCTAAAAAACCCAGCCCGAATGCCTGTTGGTGGCTCAATTTCATAATTCAATCTTTCGTGGCCCAAAAGTGAATTACCTGCCTATTGATGGCCTAAAAAAATATTTATCTCTTTCCTTTTTAAAGAAGAAAAGAAAGAGAAGGAAAAAAACACTAAAACATATTATAGTTTAATTATTAAACATAATATCTTTAATTCAGTAATCTTCATCTATTTCAGTATAAAATAAAAATGAATATGAAATTTGGAGTAAATTTTTATATAACTTTTTTAAAATAATTTATACTGTTAAAAAATATAAGGAATATACCCCTAAGGCCGGGTGTATTATGCCTCACAATACTATTTTTTTGCAAAAGAATAATACAGACCCATGTTTGATGCATTTGAAAGTTTGTAGGTATAATTTTAATGCAGATTTAAATGTATTATTTAATCCCGAAGGAAAGGCGGGTTTAGGCTGTACATCACTATTTTTCTCTTTCTCCGTCTTTAATCCCGACCTATCCCCTTCCCAAGACTTCCCTACTCCTGCGAATTCCTTAGACACAGCTACTCCCCATTCTATTGACTAATTAATTTATCTAAATTAGTTAAGAAAATAATTAGATTAATTTTAATTTTTGAAGTAATATATTTTCTATGAATCATAAATATTTGAAAATATAAAAATTACAATATTTAAATAATTTAAACCATTCAATAATACCATAAAAATAATACAAGTACAATACAAAATATTAGCATCAAATACTGTATAATTATATAAAATGTGCCTCCAAACACTATATAATATTAATTTAATACAATACATTATAGTACAATACATCTGCATTAAATAATACAATACACCTTAATATTATACACCGTGCCAAACATGCCCAAAAAAACTTGGTATCGGAGTATAAATTCGATTTTAAGGCTTATAATAATGAATTAAAAATAATAAAAATTTAATTAAATTAAATGAAAATATTAACTACCAATTGTTTTTCATAATCAATATGCAAAAGAAAAAATTGAGAAGATATTATGGACAAAAATAATATTTAAAAATTAATAGATAATCAAAACTTAATTATAGTTAAATTTTATTTTATAAAATTATGGATTAGTCGATAAATTTTTTTTTTTTTTATGGTGAAGAGCCTAAGAAGGCCGGCAAAAGATAAAGGAAAATTACAAGGAAGGAAAAAACATCAACGAAAAAAACTAACAACGACAAAATAATAAACCTGAAGCATCCCTCGCAATCATAACCAAACATTCATCCGGCGGAAAAGCCCAGGTGGTGTAAAACTCTTCCGCCAAAGCCGCCTTCCGAGCTAGGCAATCCGCTACCTGATTCCCTTCCCTGAATACGTGATGAAGTGTCCCTTGCAGCACCCGAAGTCGTTCCCGAGCAGCCCAAATCAAAGGCCAGAACATGTGGGATGAAGAAGCTTCCCCATTAATCAGTCTGACCGCCTCCCTCGAGTCCGAATACACTTGCACTTTGCGAACTCCCTTTTGAGCAGCAAGATCGAGCCCCTCCTTCAAGGCGACCAGCTCCACTTCCAATACCGATCTCCGACCACGTTGCCCGCCACAGGCTCCAATAAACTCGCCACCCACCGAGCGGAGGACTGCAGCAAATCCTGATCTACCCTCTTCCGCCAAAACGCATCCATCCGTATGAAGGACATCTCCCTCAACAGCCGCATCCCGCCACCCCACATAGGTGATCGGCCTCTCCTTGTGGCCACGCAATCTATTCCGTGCTATCGCATCCTTGATCCATCGAGTTTGTTGCACCAGACTTTCCAAAGCCGAATCACAACCCTTGAAGAGCCTTTTATTGTGCTCACACCAAGCCACCCACAAGACCGCAACAACGGCTTCACCAAAGGAAACCATCGCCCAATGTAGCCAAGCTTGGGCTGCCCCTGTCGGAACCTCATCCACCTCAAGAACTCCCTGCAACCCCATCCTGTTCCATAAGCTCCTCACCCATGGACATAGGAAAAGGGCATGTTTCCAATCTTCAGGCACCTCACCACATATCAGACATAAAGGCGAACTTGCCAACCGCCTCTCATATCGCAAGGCATTGACCGGGAGCGCTTCATGGCTAGCAAGCCATATCAGAATGCTCATCTTCTCTGGGATCCACACCTTCCACATCCACCCCCATTCCGCCATTAACGGATCAAGTTGTAGCAACCAACGATAGCCTGACGCCACTGTATAGCGCCCATGAAGCTCCCCTCGCCAGTGAACACAGTCCGGAACACCCTCCACCAACTGAGGGGTCGGGGACTGCCTTATCTCGCTTTTGACATCATCCGGAAGCCAAGAATATATACTCTCCAGTTGCCATTCATTACCATGCACAACGTCACAAACCCTCAACCCCACGCCATGATAATCGACAAAAGGCACCTTATTACATAACACATCCCCCTTCCATCATCCTGCATACCAAAAGAAACATGTCCCGCCACCCAACCTGACTCCATACCCCTTTACCATATGCGAACTGACCTTGCACAGTGCCTTCCACATTTTGGTACCCCGATAGTGATCACGAGGGAATTGCCCCCCCAGCCACCCCATACTTTTGCCTCATCACTTGAACCCACACCTTGTCCTGAGACATTAAAAAATCCCAGACCTGTCGACCGAAGAGCGCTAGGTTCATATGCCGAGACTGTCGAAGCCCCAAGCCACCAAATTTGCGCGACTTAGTAACGGCCTCCCAATTGAGCAAATGCAAGCCCCGGTTCTGCGCACCTTTCCAAATCCACTTCCTAATTAATTTATCAATGGCCGCGCACACTGCCACTGGGAGTAGATGCAATTGCATAACGTAGACCGGAACCGAGGACAACACAGCCCGTGCCTTGGTGATACGCCCGGCCTTATTTAGCAAAAAAGAGGACCAACCACTGAGCTTAAATTCAAGCGTCCGAAGTAGTGCATCAAAATCGCTAATCCGCACCCTCCCATGAATAATAGGGAACCCCAAATATTTACCAAGATTATCCGTAACATCAATTTGCAAAAAGTGCCGAAGCCAACCCTTATGGACATCCGTGAATCTAGACGAACAAAACGCCTGTGACTTTGCCGCATTCATATATAATCCTGACCGGGAGCCAAACCTTGCAAGCGTGATCGACATACACCTCAAACTTTCTTCATTCAACTCTGAGCAAAATATGAGATCATCTGCGAACATCATGTGCGACACTCCAATACCCCCATGCGTTAATCTAAGCGGCGCCCAACCGCCACCTGACACTCCCTCCAATATGGTCCGAGTCAACTTCTCCATAACAATCACGAATAAATATGGTCACAGCGGATCACCTTGTCGCAATCCCCTACCCGCCTTAATAACCGGTAGCGGCGTGCCATTCAATAAAATAGAAAATTCTGAACTACGAACACAAGTCATAATAACTCGAATGATCCTAGCCGGCAGCTGCATATCCTCAAGACATTCCTCTAGAAAATCCTATCGAACTGTGTCATACGCCTTAGCCAAATCAATTTCCACCACCACACCTTTAACTGAGGAGCGGGGATGCTCAAGTGATGAGACAATTTCCTGAAGGAGAATTCCATTATCTGTAGTTCCACGGCCCGGCAGGAAAGCCGATTGGTATGGGCTGATGTAGGACTTCAAAATCGGCCTAAGGTAATTAACCTACACCTTGGTAATAAACTTAAACGTCACATTGCACAGCATAAGTGGCCTAAACTGCCCAATCGACCTCGGGATATCTACCTTGGGGAGCAGACAAAGATAAGCGTTAGCAATATCTCTGGGCAAGGAACCTGACGCCATGACCTCCCTCACCATCTGATAAATCAAGTTACCAACTATCTGCCAATTAGCTTTATAAAATGCAGCCGGAAACCCATCCGGACCGGGAGCTGCATAAGCCCTCATTTGAGACAGAGCCTGATCCACCTCAGCCATCTGGACGTCCTTCCCTAGCGCCAACTGATCAACCGCTAATATGCCCGAAAGCCCAGGGAGCGCCTCACCTACAGGCTCATCCGAATGAGCAGCGAACATGGCAGTATAATGATCCAACACATGCTGTTGGATTATCTCCGGCCGCTGTTCCCAGTTGCCTTCCCCTATTTCCAGCCCGTGAATATAGTTCCTCTTCCGGTGCACCTTAGTGCGAGCATGGAAATAAGGGGTGTTGCGATCACCAAACTTAATCCATTTATCCCGGGACTTCTGGAACCACAGCAACTCCTCCTGCGCCAGTATCCCCTCCAGCTCCAATTTTAATTCATCCATAAGCCTATTCATCCAAGCCGAGTCAGCATTAATCATACATTTTTCGAGACCAGCAATCCGGCGTTTAATCCGCCGTTTCCTGTCTCGGATATTTCCAAATACCTGAGTATTAAACTCAATAGACGCCATTCGGATCTTATCCAACAGCCCCGGCACTGAATCCACCTCCTCCTGAACAACATCCGCGACTACTTTTTTGTACATATCATGGGTCTGCCAGGCAGCTTCCCAACGGAAAGGACGCTGAGCCGACGCCCTAATCTCCGATCCGCACATCACTTGAATCGGACAATGGTCCGACCCCATGCGTGTTAGGTGATTCACATGCCCTCCTTCAAACATGTTGAGCCAGTCAAAATTAACTACACACCGATCCAATCTCTTAAAGATGCGACGCCCCTCCCCCACGCTTCTCGTCCAAGTGAATGGATTACCATTTGTATTCACGGTAAACAAACCACAACGGTCCAATACATGTCGTAATTCCATGGCACCATCCGCCAAATACACCCCACCATCAACTTCATGGTCCGCTAATATTTCATTCCAATCGCCAACAATCAACCAAGGACCATTCACTCCGCTCGCCACTGCACATAAGTCATCCCAATCTCCTTTGCGCCTCTGGTAATTAGGGTTAGCATAAATGGCAGACATAACCCACGAGGCGCTCCCCTGGCGTAATTCTAAGGAAATCATCCTCTCCCTAACATCCCAGATGCTCCGTTGACAGGGAATGGCTAAGGCCGTGAGCACCCATAAACCACCCCCTAAGCCTACAGCCTCCTGAATAACAGCCCGGGCATACCCCAACCGCAAAAAGAAATTTTCCACACGATCAAATTTCCCTTTAGGTTCCATTAAACATAAAATATCAGGCCTCTTATCCCTCACCAAGTCTCTCACCCACCGTTGAGCAGTGCGGCTCATAACTCCACATATATTCCAAGAAATAATAGTAAAATTTTTAAACATCATAATGTTGTATAGAAGACTCACACCACTCGGCCAGAGACCTAATCGTTCGCCTCCACCGCATCCGCCCAACTCTCCGCCCGAGAGTCCACGTCACTCTTAGCATCCATCCCCTCCGTTGGATCTTCCCAACCCAACGCAAGGAGCTGCTGCACCCCCCTCTCTCGGCAGGACAGTCTCCATGCTCTCCCCCATCTACTCGTGACCTTTTAGTCCCTTTAGCCGGCGGGAGAATGCTCATGAATTTAGAACCAGTCACCTCCTCTCTGGTTACTTTAACACCTCCCGTAGCCCTATTAATAGAAGCTCGCGGCCCCACTATGTTATCCGATTGAGTTGTATGCTGCTGTGGCATAGCTTTTTCTCCAGCCCCCCCCCCCCCCCCTTATGCTCCCTCACCCTAGGCTGAGGTCGTTTTTTCCTCCTTTCCACCGTGATCCAATCCCCATCCACTTCCCCCACATCATGCTCCTCAGGCGAAGCAGCCGCTGGCCCTGACGTCGCCCCTTGTCCAGCCTGCTCTCCTTCACCCGTCGTCTCATCAACATGGACCGGCGCTTTCCCTTTCCGTGCCCGTTCCCGTTCCTCCCTGTCCACATCCTGATCGCCCCCAGCAGCCTCATCATCGACTTTATTAGGGCAGTCCCTAGCAAAGTGCCCATAGCGTCCACATTCATTGCATATCAAATGAAGTCCCTCATACGATACCCGAATCCAGCGTCCATTCACCAAGAATTTCCCTAGTACCGGTTCGCTAAGATCCACCTCCACACACACCCTAGCAAACCGAGTGCGTTCATGCGCCAACGTAGTCTTGTCAAATTTAACCACGTCCCCGATTTCTGACGCAAAAGCGTGGAGAAAGTCCTCCTTGAAGTGCTCCATGGTTAGGCCCACCATTCTCGCCCAAACCATAGTCTTAGTAACCGTCTCCTTCTCTGGATCAAACCCCTTACGCCACTTCATCATAGGCAGATAGTGGTCGAACAGCATCCACGGCCCCCCGTTGATGGCTCTCTCCCGATCCTCCGCCTTGACGAATCGCACAACATAATAAGCATGACCAACGTCAATGAGATCAAAGTCAGCCGACTTCCATAACCTCGCTAACCGCTCCTTAAGAATTCGGAAACTAACATTCATCCCCATCGTCTTGACGATCAAGGCATCCTGCCATTCCTTCTGAACTTCCGCCTCAAGCACCTCATCAATAACAAAACTTGGGATTTTCTTCTTCCCGCCTACGTATTCTCTTCGGATTAAGTTCTCCACAATTAGGTCTCGCTTCATCCTAACATCCTCCGCTGGTGTCATGTTGCTCTTGAGAGCCTCTTTGAACGTAGAAAAGTGTGATCTTGCATGGTGTTCCGACCCTGCGGCCGACTCCTCCTTGTCCCTTTCGGGGGAAACCCTAGTTGCCATTTTTCGAACTTGGTTGTTAGTCGATAAAAATTAATCACAACAAAAATTTAAAATACATTAAATAGTAAAATATAAGTTTTAAATGATGAAAAGATAACTAAAAGGTATAAATAATATTTTTTTTTTAAAAAAAAAAACTTTAGGGATAATAGTGAAAATGTACAACATATTAGGGAGTAAAACTAATACTTTTTTACAACCTTAATAATGTCAAATATACTCAATCAGTTCCGGTAACACTGTCCAAAATTTTTGGACACAGTATTTTAGGTATAATAGGTTATTGTGATAAAGCGGAGTAATTAGTTGATGCGATGTTTTAGTTGATGTTTATGGAGTAAGTTTTTTAAAAAAGTGAAATGTGACAATTGTAGTGGGACGGACCAAAAATGAAAGTGAGACAGAATTAGTGGGACGGATGGAGTAATTTTTTCTAATTTTGAATAGTTAAGGGGTATTTATTTTCCACTTGCTCTCATCATTTTAGATATGAAAGAAAACTATATATATATATATAATTTTTTAACAGTAAAAATAATTTATTTTATATTATTTCTACATGGGTTTGAATTTCCTTCATTCATCTTATTATCTCTTTTATTTTTCTTTTAATTTTTCGTTGCATGCATTTCAACCACTATTTAAGCAAAAGATTTTGAATATCATGTAATTCAAAAAAACACTATATTCTCATTTTATATCGTCATATGAGTTTAACACCCGTGCGTAGCGGGCGAAAAAAATCTAGTCTATATTTAATATATGATATGAAACATCAAATCAAACCAAATACTTCCTCTGTTTTTGTATTAAAAGTTACATACCTCACTTTCACACAGTCATATGCATATTTTAAACAATAAATAACTCAAGTTCGATACAAGTAAAAAAATCTAGAAGTTTGATATTAAAAACTACAAGATCGAGACGTATCCAACAAGATCTAATTTGACTATATTTAATATAAAATAAAATACCAAATCAAACCAAATACTTCCTCCGTTTTTTATTAAATGTTACATACATACCACACTCACACGCAGTCAGACGCACATTTTAACCATGAATAACTCAAGTTTGGTACAAGTAAACTTTAAAAGTTTGATATCTAAAAACTACAAAACAAGATGACTATCCAACAAGATATCACTTCAATATATTTTAACTTGTATAACTATGATAAAAATTTAAATTAAAATACTATAATGAATAGTATCAAAAGTCAAACTATAACATTTTAAAAACAGAGAAAATATTATTTCAAATATCAAAATTTATAAAATTATTAAATTTATTTACAACAATATGTAAGGTAACTTGTAACTTGTTATTATGAATTAAGATCATACTAAATCACAATCCTCGGTCACTGCTGAATTGGGGAAAAAAGGACAATACGTTCTTTTTCTTTTCCAAAAATTCAAATCAATCATTTTTCTATTTTATTACCAAAACAGTTCACTACAAATGCTAATTATGTCCAAATCAGTCACTTGTTCACTAATTATGCTCTAATTGCTGACGTGACAAGGGTTTAAATTTAAACCTGACATGTGGGCATAATATTAGTCATTTTTCTTTTATCTTTTGCCAATTCAGACATAAATTTTTGTTTTGTTCTATTTAGTCCTCTATCCAAATCAGTCATTTTTATATTAATTGATCTCCAACCTTTCAAATTATTTTATTTCAGGCCCAGAACCTTAAAATTTTTATTACTACTAATCCATTTATCAAATAAATTCCAACATACTTCTGTAAATAAAATTAAACACCAAACCACATAAATTGGGTTTGACTCCCTGGTTACCGGGTCTTCCAAGTTCCAAGATTTTACGGACTCTCTCTAACCACCCGACCGTAACCGATGGTTCATTAGTTCTGGTTTCCTTCAGTTACAATTAGCACAATCATACTTTGTTTCATACCTTAGAACGTAGCAAGATTTGAATAAATAATTTAATTTTAATTTTTATTTAAATGATTTAATTTTACTTTTTGAAAGGTTATGGATGCAGACAGCATGGACAATAAAATTCAGGCTATTTTTTTAAATATTTTTAATAATATTTGAATAATATTTTTTTCAATAAAATTAAGGCTTCCTGTATCCATAACTTTCCAAAAATTCAAATTAAATCATTTACTCAAACATTGCTACGTCTTAAAGTAGGAAACAAAGTAAAGTTGTGTTAATTGTTGCTAAAGGAAACCAAAACCAATGAACCATCGGTTGTGGTCGGGTGGTTAGAGAGATTCCGTAAAATTCCAGTACTTGGAAGACCCGATAACAAGGCAGTCAAACCCAATCATGAGGATTGGTGTTTAATTTTATTTACGGAAGTATGTTGGACATTTATTTGATAAATGGATTAGTAATAATAACAAATTTAATATTATGGGCCTGAAATAAAATAATTTGAAAGGTTGGAGACCAATTAATATAAAAATGACTGATTTGGGTAGAGGACTAAATAGAACAAAACAAAAATTTAGAACTGAATTGACAAAAAATAAAAGAAAATGGACTAATATTATGCCCACATGTCAGGTTTAAATTTAAACTCTTGCCATGTCGGCAATTAGAGTATAATTAGTGAACAAGGGGCTGATTTAGATATAATTAGCATTTGTGGCAAACTATTTGGTAATAAAATTTATAAAAGAAGACTAATTTAGATTTTAAAAAAAGAAAAACAACGTATTTGTCGTTTTTTCGTGCTGAATTGTTCTTATATCAAAATATAGAAAGAAAATGCGATGGCCCATAATGAGAGGCTCCGCTTTGGATTTAATTTTTTTTTGATGTGCCTTAAAGGCCTGATGCTTTGGATTTAATTGGGCTTCGGCCATTAAATTGGGTTTGGCCCATGAGTCAATTATTTGAATTTTGAAGTACAAGGAATAGGAGATGGTTTTTTTTTTTTTCTTTTCTTTTCTTTTTTCTTTTTCTTTCTTTTTTTTTTAAAAAAAAAGAAAGAAAGAAAAAAACTTCCTTTTACCTTTTTCTTTATGATATGGTACCATTTGTTTTAATTTTCTTTTTTTTTTTGAATAGTCTCTACATATTAGGAAATAGTGGTGCTTTAAAAAAATTGAGATGTGATAAAATGTTTATAATTTTCTTTATTAAATAACGTAAAGTTCTTTAAATTATTTAATATAAATTTTGAAATAGAATGTCATCAAATTAAAATGAAAGTAATGATAAAAATATTCTTTTTTTTCAACTAAGAACTATTCATAAACACTAAATAAATAAAGAGAATAGAAACTTTGACCATTAAATCAGCAATCAAGTTATCCGACTTCTTCCAATCATAAAGTTTGTATTTTAAAGGAACTCATAACCCTTTTATTTATTTATTTTTAAAAACATATTTTTCGAGAGGAGAGCCAAAGTGTTACTAGATCTCAACCCACAAAATTGTAAAGAGAGTGCAATCTGGAAAGTACCTCTGGCTAAAAGAATAGTAAATTCCATGTTCGAAAATTTATAGCTTCCTAATTTCATTTACTATTCTTTTAGAAAATTGTAAAGCGAGTGCAATTTGGTAAGTAGCTATGACTATATTTTAACTCAATTCCGCTGGGGTGCGATTGATCATTTTCACTTGATGTACTATGGTGCATCACAACCATTGATTTAATTTATAAATTAATGGTTGAGATTCACTTAAAGGTTAAAATAATAAATTTGCTACATTGAGTTTTATTAACAAACAATTGCAAGTCAATTCTCTATGCCCTTCAACTCTACTTTTCTTATTTCTACTATCAATCGATCTTACCGTACTCTCCAAATTGCTTATTTATGCTGCTATATAATATACATATAGATTCATGAAAACGTACCTCAAATATTCCTATTTTGAGTCGCTGAATTGTTGATGAAAACGTCACTGAATTGTTCATGAAAACGTTGCTGAAGTGTTCTTGATAGTGTCGTTGAATTGTTCCGGTAGCATCGCTGAATTGTTCATGAAAAACAATGCTGAATTGTTTTTGGCTGCATCGCTTTATATGGTAGAATTGCTGAATTCTTCTTGGTTGCGTCCCTAAATTCTTCTTGTTGTAGTTGTTGAATTCCTTTAGGTATGGTTGCTGAAATATATTTTGATAGCATCACTGATTTTTTTGGTAACATCGATGAATTGTATATGGTAGCATCGCAGAATTCTTCTTTGTATTGTTGCCGAATTCTTCTGGGAGTAATAGCTGAATTCCTTTAGGTAGGGTCGCTGAAACATATTTTTTGATAGCATCATTTAATTATTTTCGGTAACATCGCTTGAATGGTATTTGGTAGCATCGCTGAATTCTATGAGGTAGTGTCGTTCAATGTGTCGCTGAATTTTTAATGTTAGGTCACTGAAAAATATTTTTGATAGCATCACATAATTATTTTTAATAGCATCGTTGCAATTCTATACGTAATAAATTTCTTCCACTCTTTAATAAGAATTGTTGATCATAGATATAGATTACAAAATATTTGATATGGTTTATTAAATATTAGATTGATAACATACTGAATATAGGATTATATGGCAATTATACCCTTTTTACTTTATAACTATTGGATTAAAATGAACGGTTATGATGATATGCCTTGATGTACGACCAAATCACTCGCAGTACCGTAACTACCATATTTTAACTTGTATAACTATCATAAAACTTTAAGTTAAAATGTGTTGTGTGAACAGTAGCAAAATTATCCATGAAAATGAAAAAAAAAAAAAAGAAACGGATGGAGTATTAAATAAGCAGGAGTCGAATCAGTTGTGTATGCTAAAAATAGAGACAAATAGAGACAAAATGGAGTAGCCAAATTATCCATGAAAATGAAAAAAAAAACAAAAAGAAAAAAAACGTAATACACAAATATTGTCTATAGTCGAATCAGTTGTGTATGTTAAAAATAGAGACAAATGGCGCTCTCTTCCTCTCCGAACTCCGGTTCTCTTCCGTCCATTGTTTCTCCGCCCAATGGTCCCTCGTCGGCGTTTGTTTTTGCTGGTGGTACTAAGCCGTCATTTCGAGACATGGTTCTGGAAGGGAAAAGCCCTTCTCCGTTACCGCTGAAGTTAGACCAGAGAAGCAATCTCTGGTGGTTCTGGATCTAATCGATGGTGATCGGGTAAAGCCTCGCCTCACTTTGGATCAATCTATCAAGGATAGGCTTCGGAAACCATGGGAAGATGCACTAATTGTATCAGTTTTGGATCGAAAAGTTGGGTACACAGCCCTGTTGGATCGACTAACCAAATTGTGGAAAGTTTAGGGAAAATTTGTGATGACTGATCTGGAAGCCGGTTACTTCCTGGTGAAATTTGATCAGGCGGCCGATCGTACGAAGGTGCTCAATAATGGACCGTGGATGATTTATGATAGTTATGTGATGATCATGCCATGGAAACCTAACTTCAAGCCGAGCAAACATTCGCCACAGAAAACCATTGTCTGGGCTAGGTTCCCAAGCCTGACCATTGAGTACTATGATGAATTCATTCTCAAAAAGTTAGCATCTTCTTTGGGTACGCCTGTCAGAGTTGACGACATGACAAAAGCGGTGGAAAGGGGGAACTTTGCTCGGGTATGCGTAGAGATTGATCTAAGATTACCAATGGTTTCAAGTGTGTTGGTGGATGATCAGTGGCAAAAGGTCTCTTATGAGGGTCTGCATTTACTATGCACATCGTGTAAACGATACGGGCATACAAGTTCGAAATGTACTTGGTCCAATGTGGATAGATCGGAGAAGGTGACTGTTCCAGAGGCTCCTCCGGTGGTGCCTGGTGTGAATTCCGATCCGGGAAATCTCAATAAGGAAGGCACAAAATTAGTGGCAGTAGGGATGGAAACTGACTCTGCGGGTGAGAAATCTGCCCATGATTCGGGGGACGTTACCATTCCTGATAAGGATCCTGTTTCCAAAATTCCCATGCAGCCGTCGGGGGACGAGTGGATAAAAGTTATTAGGAAAAAACATACTGGGCCAAAGAAAGCTAAGGGGCCGTGTCTTGATAAGGGAAATGGGCCATCTCTGAACTTTCAGCTTGGTAAGGGTAAGAGCGTGGCCAAGCTATCATTGGGCCATGAGGGTGTGGGCCGTGAGGCTAAACCTATTAATTCTGGGGGTGGCCCAAAAATACTACTGAGGTGTGGGGGTAAGAAGGATTCTCAGTTTGCTTCCTCTAGCCGAGGAGTGATGGTAAATGGGAGCTCTCTTCCATCCAAAAGTGATGACCAAGCAAATCCTAAGCGGTCCAGGGCATCTTCAGATGAAGAGGAAGTTAAATCAGGTGGAAATGATCAAGGTAACCAAACCGTGGCTCAAATGGGGAGACCTCCGGACCATATGCTGTGTTAAGAAGGTCCTCTTATTTCCTCTCGATTGTTACTTATGGATTTTTCTAAATTCAAGATTATGTCGTGGAATGTTGGGGGTATCTGTGGAGTTAATTCTCGCCGTGTCTTGTTGGATTTCTTGCGTCGTTACAGTCTAGATGTATTATGCTGTTTTGAACCTCAATCTTCTTTCGCTGCTTCTCATAATATGTTTCTATCTGCGGGATATGAATTAGTTTCTGTCCAGGAGGCTATTGGTAGATCTGGGGGTGTTTGGGTGTTGGCTAAGCTGGGAAGCAATTGCCGTATCGAAACCTATGATGAACGAAACAGACTTATTACCCTTAAAATGACTCTGCATAATGTTTCCTGGTTGGCAACGGCAATTTATACTTCGCCTCGCTATTCGGAGCGTCGTCATAACTGGCATGAGCTTAAAGATTTGGCTCATGATATTCAGGGACCTTGGATGGTGATTGGTGACTGGAATCAAATTCTTGGTGCTAATGAAGTCAGGGGAGGGCTTTTTAATGCCAATAGGGCTGATGAATTGGGGGAAGTACTCTTTGATTGTGGTTTATCCTCTCTCAACACTTATGGTGGTTCATTCACCTGGACAAGGCCGGTGGGAGAGTCCCATATTTGCAAACGCCTTGACAGAGGAGTTGGCAACCTAGAATAGGTGACTTTATTTCCTTTTGGCTCTGTGCAAGTTCTCTCTAGAATTGGTTCTGACCACTCTCCGCTTCTTTTACGATGTGGTCGGCCTCCAATGGATAAAATCGCTCCTTTTCGGTGGGAAGCTAGGTGGTCTTTACATGAGGGGTATAAGGCGGCTGTAGAGGATGCCTGGCGGTCTGATTCCCATGAATCGATCCATACAAAACTTAATAAGGTCAAAGCAGCTTCTGTAACTGATAATGGCCAGAAATGTCCATTATTTCAACCGTGTCTAAAACAGGCATTTGATTGCATTCCAGTCTTATTTCAAATAAGAAAGCAGTTAAATTGGACTGATTTATGCATAATTGTAAAAATATTGAGCTGGTATGAAAAATGCATAAATATGTAATTTTATTACACATTTATGTTAGAAAAATCCAAAAACACGAGAAAAAGAAAAGAAAAGAAAAAGGAAATAAAAAGATGGGAAAAGAAATGAAAACCCACAAAAATTTGACATTTTTCAGGAAATTACGACGCTAGACTCAACTACGACGCCAAGCATAGTGTCGTACTTAAGTATAGCGTCGTAGTCGAGTATAGCGTCGTAAGCAGAAACCAAGGCAGGACTCTGAAGGAGAAGAACTACGACGCCAAGCATAGTGTCGTACTTAAGTATAGCGACGTAATGGAGGATAGCGTCATAGGCTGTTCACTTAGAGACAAAGAGTGTATTCGAAGTGGAAGACCACGACGTTACACCTATAGCGTCGTAGTAATGGACAGCGACGTAGTCAAGCTATAGCGTTGTAACCTGGCCAGAATTCAAATTTCAAAGCCTGGGGGCCCATGGGCCTAGGGTTTCCCACCTATTTAAGGACAAGTTGACTGCTAGGATCAACCACTTCAGTAGACAGCATACAACTTGGAGACAACTTGGTGTTCTTGAGAGGTGTGTAGGTAGTTAGTTTAGTTAGGGTTTATTTTTTTTTTTGTATTATTTACTTTTCTTGCATTGTTCATAGTTTTTAGTTGTTGTTTATCTTAGATTAGTGAGTGCTTAGGGTTTTAGATTTAGATAGCCACTATTTTCACTTATTTAACAGCTTTGTAAACACTTATTAAGGTTTGAAATACCCAAATCATGGGTCTTATCATACCATTGTGTTATAAATGGGAAGTTAATCACAAAAAGAGTCCTAAATCATGAAATGGACCTTGGTTCATGGATTTTTATGCTTTATTTCTGTTTAAATGGCCACTTGGTCATTCTATTTTTCCATTCATGTGGGTTTTGTGTCTCTATTTCTAGTTTTGGGTTTTAATGCATGGTTTGTGGTTGAAAACCCTCATTCGGGTTTTGTGGTTCATTATGCTCATTATTGGCTCCCATTTTCTCTTATTTTCATGCACTACAGCTTTCTTTACATTTCGGTCATGCCATATTTTGCATTCTTGAGCCATAAACTTGAAAATAGGTTTCCAATCGCATAGATTGCATTACCCGACCAACACTTATGTTCTGGGGTAGCTACGACGCTAACTGCCGTACGACGCTAACCTAGGTTGGCGACGTAGGGGAAGGTTTTACGTCGTAGTTGCTTCGAACTTAAGTAAAAATTTAAACTACGACGCTAAACCTACGACGCTATCCAAGTATAGCGTCGTAATTTTTGTTTAGGGTCGCAGTACCCCAAAGCACTTCTTTTCTCATAAAAGCCCACCTACGACGCTGCACCCACGACGCTATCCTAGGATAGCGTCTTAATCTAGTGTATAGCGTCGTACCCCCCCAATTTCATCAAACTTCTAAAAATTCGACATTACGACGCCATACCTACGATGCTATCCTAGGATAGCGTCGTAATCTTCGTATAGCGTCGTAATTGGCGTTTATGCCAGATTCTCCATTTCTCCCTCCCCCCCAATTAATTCAACCTTTACATTAATATTTTGCGGTTGAAATCCAAAGATCTCTACTTATGATTAATTTAATTTAAAGAATTTTGTTCAATATTCCATTAAAAGACTCCTATACAAAGATTAAATTCTATTGATCTAAGCACATAATCGGGAATATAACTATTTAATTATAGAATGAGAGATTATTTGGATCATAAAGAGTAATTATGGATCAGTTTCCATACTCTTGCATGAGAAACCAATGTCTCTCACACAAGATAACACAAAAATATTTTCTTTATTTTATTTTTGTCTTTGTCAGTATTGTGTGAGATGAATAGTGAAAAATATCATAGAATAATGTTGGCGAACGGTCCCTTTACCGGGAAATGAAGTAGCCCGTGGTCTGTGTATTAGTTACTATTTGTTATTTTGCATGGTTTGGATAGTGACTGACGAGGTCAGGCGAACGGTCCTCTTACCGGGAAATGAAATAGCCATTCAGTCAGTCCCTGTCTGAATACAGTTTTATTTTCTTATTGTATTTCAAACCCGAATTTTAAATTGTAATATTATCAGATGGTGTCGATCAGCACCGTTTGACTGGTATTATAGTGAGAAAATATGTAGGTTTTTATCTCATTTCTCAGATAGTAGAAATCTTGATGATAGCGATCACTGTCATTTAAGGTCTTCTGCTGTCTAAAACCATCCCACCTGGAATAGTCAGGACCTGGATAGCAGATGTTTGTAGTCCGGATTATCCTGATCATTTTTGTCAAATAAAATGTTCATTTGAACTCTCCTCTCATCTCCAGCTATTTCATCTCTGTGTTTCAACTTCTGTCTAAACCCGCCTTATATTTTGGGTTATTTAATTTTACACTTCTTTATAAAATTATGCATGATATTATTATGTAAATATTGTGGTCGAATTATTTTGGGATCCTTCCCTTGGACATAGAAGTCTTGATTTTAATCAGATATCGCATAATAAATTTCCAACAAAAATTCATTTATAAAATCCGGATCTAAGCAAGGGATAAATTCCACAGTTATGACTAACTCATATTTTACCAAGGGTTGAATTTGGGGAATTAGAAGCAGAGTCAACGATTAGGTCTCATCTAGATTGAAAGGGTCTGTGTTTTGATTGAGAGTTTAGTACCTGTTTAGGGAATAATTTTCAAAGATGTATTACTTTCCAGAATTGCTGTATGTTGGAATTCTTGTATTAAATATTGCACTGAATCAGAGTCCACTTGGATTCAGATAAGGTGTGATAGATAATACTAGAAGAACAACATGTGGGCCTTGGTTATTTTCTAAGGTAGGGTTGAGTATTCTTTCAACTACTATCCTCTTCTGCCAAAGCCTATTTTTGAGTCCTGAGTGGGTGCATCCGGAACGAACTAATTTATTAGTTCGTATCATTAGTTTGTATCTCATAACCACCCGGAAGGAAGTGAACACTGCGAGCGGTTCACCGAGATCCGGGAATTCTTGATCCACATCCAGTCATTCAGACTGGGGGCTTTCATTTACTACCAGTACGAAGCTTTTGAAACTTCCGAGTGATAGGATTTTAAAATGCTTTCCTTACTGCTTTCTTTTAAACGTTTTTATAGAGGTCACTCGGATGCGTCGCTAGATCTTCTAACTGCTACTAGGACTGAGAGTTATGGAATAGTTCAGGGCTTGATTTAAATCTTTGGGTGTGACCGGGGGAATGATGGGAGTACTTGGCATTTCAATCTATGAAGTGTCAGGTGTTGCTTGTCCACCACAGATAAATGACATGCTCTAACGGGAGCAGTTGTAAGTCTGTGGTATCTTAGAATTTATTTTCTTAAGAGCATATAAATACCTGTCTGTTAAAGGGAACACAGTATAGAAAACATGAGAGTTAGCTAACTGATGGATTATCCCAAACAAAGATCTGTGTAAGAAAATGAAAGTTTAACTGTGTTTCATCTGAATCTTGTCCAATATTTATTCTTTTCTTCCTGTCCCTTCTGTCAAACTTTAAATCTGCTTTCTAGATTAATGATAGATAGATAGTTTAGTATAATTTTAACCGCTTTCTTAGAATAATTTTATTGCTTTCTTAGATTAAATTTAATTCGCTTTCTAGAATAATTTTATCTGCTTTATTTTATTGCTTCATAACTTAGTTTAAATTATGTTAAGTAGATTTTAGTTAAACACAAACTTGAATCGAGTAACCAAGTGGAAAATCTTATAAAACGACGTGGGCCCTGCTTCTATCGCACATCCTCCATTGAACGATCCAGTACTTACTATACATACTGCAATTTTTGACTCTGTGCGCTTTCGGGGGCACAATTTCTTAACACGAGTAAATAAAAACGTGACAACCTATAAATATATCCCCAATCCCCACTCCGCCTTCATTAATCAGTTTCATTAAATAAAATTGAACCGGGATTAATTATTATTTTTTATTTTTTGAAAAATACTCGTGTGGGAAATTTGGTCAAAAGTTTCAGTAACCTTCAACAAGACTTGTGGGAGTAACTTTAAATGGAGGAAAATTAAGCTCTTAAAGAGACTTGATGGTATCACACGATCCCTTGAACATGTGGACTCTATTTGTCTTTCGTTGCTGGAGTTGGAGCTTAAGAAGGAGTATGAATCTATTCTTGCCTAAGAGGAGATTCATTGGTTTCAACGAGCAAGGGAGAAATGGGTTAAATGCGAAGACCGTAATACATCTTATTTCCATGCATGGGCTAAAAGTAAATGTCATCTCAATAGAGTTCATGGTTTAACCCTTCCTAATGGTGAGTGGTCTAACGATGAGGCTGTGACCCGTCATCATGGAAGGGAATTCTTTAAAAATCTATTTGCCGCCCCCCTCATTGATTCCCAGGGTGATACGAATCTTAATGGAGTTAGGTTGGTAACTCTGTCCCCTCTTCCGGAAGCTAATAAAAATGAGATGTTGGCAGAGGTTAGTGAGGATGAAGTTATAAAGGTAGCCATGGGGATGGACAGTTATGCGGCTCCGGGTCCCGATGGTTTTCCGGCATTATACTATAAGCGATACTGGGAGATTGTCGGACCGTCAGTGGTAGAATTTTTAAGACAATCCTTCCTAAACTGGACGTTCTTGAGTAATATTGCGAAGGCGTATATTTGTCTCATCCCGAAAGCCCCGATCCCTTCCTCCTTCGAGGATTTCAGGCCGATTACATTATGTAATCTCCTATACAAGATCTTGACCAAAGTTCTTATTACCAGGATCCGCCCAGCCCTTCTTGATTGTATCTCCCCTCCAGAGTGCGTTTCTCCCGGGGCAGGAGACCTGTTGATAACGCTGTTACACTTCAAGAACTTCTTGGCTATTTATCCTGTGCATCTAATCGGATCCAAGCATTCGTCTTAAAAGTGGACATCGCCAAGGCGTATGATAGTGTGAGGTGGGATTTCTTACATAACTGTCTTCTGAAGTTGGCGTTCCCTGATCCCATTATCCAACTGATTATGTACTGTGTGTCCTCCCCTTCATACTCAGTTCTTTGGAATGGGGAGGGCTTGGAAGAATTCAAACCTGGCAAAGGTCTTCGGCCGGGGATCCTATATCACCATATTTGTTTTTGATTGTGATGGAGAAACTCTCAACCACGATTAATCACCTGGTGAATGAAGGAAGTTGTTGGCCAATTCAGCTGGTTAATAATGGAATTGGTATTTCTCATCTTTTGTTTGCAGATGACTTAATCTTGTGTTTTATGGTGGATGTGGATCTATCAGACTCATTGCTAAGACCTTGGAAGTGTTTGGACTGGAATCAGGGCTGCATCTTAATCCTCTGAAATCCTCTCTTTACATTCAGCCGGCTATCTCGGATGAGTTTAAAGCTTGGATTGTCGACACTCTTAACATTCAAGTTGTTGATAACCTTGGGACATATCTGGGTTTTCCCATGCTGTTGGGAAGGAGACGATGCCGGATTTTTCATTTATTTTGGATAAAATTGATACCAAACTTGAAGGATGGGCTAGCAAATTATTGAACAAGGCAGGGAAGATGACTTTGTGTAAGGCTGTCCTTTCATCCATTCCGACATATTTCATGCAACTGCATTTGTTTCCTAATGCTGTTTGTGATGCTATTGATGGAAGAATAAGCCGATTTATCTGGAAAGACAACACTGGCAAGGGTATTCACCTCGTTAGTTGGGCTAAGGTTGCCACTCCTCGTAGCATGGGAGGCCTTGGCTTGCGTCGTGCAAAATGGATGAATATTGCACTCCTAGGGAAACTTGTCTGGAATACTATTCACTCCCCAACTAAACCGTGGGTTCAGCTGCTGAAAGGAAATGAGAGGGAAGTAGATTTCTTACTGTCTCCTCCGCAATCCTCTAAATCCTACATCCTGAAAGTGTTGAACAAAATTATTCCGTTGCTGAGGAATGGTTTTAAATTACGCGTTGTTGTGGGAATATCTCCCTTTGATTTTCTAGTTGGTGGAAGGGTACTCAACTAGGTCCGTTATTACCGTTTTTCGCCACTCAAGAGTTGGATTTGAAAGTCAGGGATGTGGTGGTGGAAGGTAAGTGGAATTGGGAGAGTATTTACACTATGATACCTGATAATATTCTCAAGAATATCAGCGCTGAACCCCCCCTCAGCTGCATCCGTCGGCTGCTGATCGTTGGATTTGGAATATGACTAAGTCTGACATATACTCTGTTGCTTCTGCTTATGATTTTCTTGCTGCTAATGAGGGTGTGGATTCTGATTGGCAATGGATGTGGAAAACATGTACTCCTGCGAAATTTGGGTTCTTAATTTGGCTCATCTCACATAACTCTCTTCCTGTCAATGGCCTCCGGTATCATCATAAGATGACTTCTTCTCCTCTTTGCACTTTATGTGGGATCCATATTGAAACTTGGAGTCATTGTATGTTCTATTGTGATTGGGCTAAGATGATTTGGAGGGATCTTAAAATCCTCATCCCAAATGATTGTGAAGGTATCCCTAAAAATGATATTAGGAGATTCATTTTAGCTATGACTCGTCATTATGGCTCTTGTTTCCTAGCTACCATTTGGAATATATGGCTTGAACGTAATGCTAGAATCTTTCGAGGTACCCAAAAAACGGGATGGAGTATTAAAAGGGAGATCTATCGTATGGCGTTAGATCTAGATAATGCTAGGCAGCCCCTCATTGCCCCAACTGTCCGTATGATTTAATGGAATGGCCAGGGAGCGACGGGTACCATTTTACATGTTGATGGTAGTTCGATGGGAAATCCAAGGAGATCTGGCTTTGGCTTTATGATTCGTAGTGAAGATGGGCACTGGCTTGGAGGGGGTTGCGACTTTCTTGGTTTCCAGACCAACACCTTCATGGAATTGACGGCCCTGACGAAGGGTCTCGAATTTGTTTGCCAGTCGGGAGCTCTTAATATTACCTATGACTCGGACTCTAAAATGGTGATTGAGATGTTGAACTCTCCCTCAGACTTCCATCCTCTGGCCGGCCTCATCCTACATATCCAAGACTTGCGTTATTCATTGGGAAATTGCCCTATTTATCATGTTCTTCGGGAAGGGAACAGTGTCGCGGATGCGTTGGCTAAGCATGGTGCGTTGATTCAAGATTTCTACACGACTTGGGCTTTCCCTCCGGACTTTGTCCAAAGGAACATAGCGGCGGATGCATCCGGCGTGTGGTTCCCGCGCCTCTAGTTGTGTTTGTTTTCTTTTGAGACTTTTGTTTTTCTTAATTTTTTTCCTTTTCTACTTGTTTCCTGGATTCGGCTCCTAAAAAAAAAAGAAAATAAGGAGGAGCCGTACTTATCTCAAAATATATCACTAACCTCAATATTTAAATTTTGAGATTCTTTTTGCACAATGTTTCATTTCCTTTTTTTAGTGACACTGAATTGTCATTAACTCCTGTCCTCTTTTTTTTTTGTTTTTTTTTTTTGTACAACCATAAGCGAGCTAAAGAAAGAAAAAAAAAAGAATATAACTAAGAAAGTAATCCCGGATTACTCAGATCAGATCCTGAGATATCTCCGGCCGTCCGAATCTCGCTCCAAAATCTCCACCAACTCATTCGGAGGAAACGCCCAAGTAGTAAAAAATTGCTCCAATGAAGCCGCCCTTTTCGCCAACCAATCCGCCGCTTGATTCCCTTCTCGCATCACATGCAACACTTGACACTGCTCAAACCTATTGCTAGCCCGACGAATGGCATCAATTATCGGCCATAATTGATGGTACACACTAACATCCCCCCTTGACCAAATGCACAGCCCCATGGAGTCTCAGTACACAATCATTCTTCTTCCTCCACACTCCTCTGCTAGGCAAACTCCTGACTCTTTTGTTGATTCACCCTATGTAGTGAAAAAAAACAGTGACCTATAAAGCCACGGCTGCAACAAGAATTATCTTTGAATTTTTATTAGATGGTATGCTGAAAATGCAACCAATAAACTAGTTGGATAAAAAGTGAATTTATACTTAGCTTTATGTTGAATATCCATACGGGCATAATAGTGGAATTTCTTTCCCTACATATACTAATTAATTTGGAACTGAATGTTATTGAAAATGTCACATGTTGATAAATGGGTGGGTTGCTTCGTGTTTATCTATCCGTTTAGTTGTCCATTTGAGATCAATTTTAAAACCGAAATACGCATTAATTAACTCACAAATTTTCATTTTTACCCTTCAAGTAATCATTTCGTAATAAATATCAAGAAGTAGCATTTATGTAAAGTGAAGGGCAATATAGTAAAAACATAACACAACTACCTAAAACTAACGATTATTGTGGAACATTTTTTCATCTCTAAAAAGACTACTATTATGGAACAAAGGAAGTAATAAATAGAAATTAATTTGTACACGATAAATTAATTTGAATTTTGAGTTGGAACTTTATATTCATAATTTATTAATATGACATCAGAGTTTTGTATTCAAATTCGGTATGTTTGGGGGATTGGGATTTACCCTAGTAGTCAAGTTCTCCGACTCCCAACCTATAAGTTGACACTACAAGAAATTCGCGGCAAGGCGACGAATTTGGCGACGAAATTTTATTGAAGTCGTCGCCTAAAACCTCGTCGCCTGTTGGATTTCGTCGCCTTCTTCGTCACCTACAGTGCTAGGCGACGAATAAGGCGACGAAATCCTTTCGTCACCTACGCGCAAAATTCTTGTAGTGTGAGGATTCGATTCCCCACGTAGCCCTTATTCATCCCCTTTATTCCATTTGTAATTTGTGTGGCATGGACTTCCACCACCCTTTCTAGCCTGTATATGCTGTTAAGAAAAAAAAATCGATTGATTTCAGTTTGCAATGCGGTATCTAATTTCCAAGAAGGTATGTTGAAAATATCCCACATCGATAAATACCCGTTTTGATATGCTGCGAAAACTAAGGGCCCTTTTGGATTGACTTTTAAAAAAACAGAAGCCAAAAGCAGAAGCAGAAGTGAAAGCCAAAAGCAGAAGCAAGTAACTTTTGTGTTTGGATGGAATGCTTGAAAAACAGTTTTTTTTTTTTCAAAAGTGTGTTTGGATGTGTAAAAGTGAAAAGTGCTTTTGAAATATGTAAATACCAAAAATGATATGATACTTATATAGCATAGTATATATTTATAGGTAATTTAAATAAATTAGTATGGACATTTATGACTCTTCACACATTACTAGGTGATTTTGGCTTCTGCTTTTCGAAGAAGCAGCCCCTCCAGAAGCACTTTTGCAGCTTTTCGAGGTGCTTTTGTTTTTTCTAAAAAGCCAAAACAAACACTTTTTTTTTTCAAAAGTGCTTTTGACAGAAGCAAAAGCCAAAAACACTTGAAAAAAAAGCCACTCTAAGCAGGCTCTAAGGGTCTGTTTGTTTTGTCTTTTGAAAAAAGGAGAAGTCAGTAGTAAAAGGAGAAGGAGAGAAAAGGAGAATTCAAAAGCAAAAGTAGCTCAAATAATTTTTTGGATTGATATTATTAAAGTTGCTTTTCAACGGAAACATATTTGGATGAATTGTACGTAGAAAGACTTTTAATATATTAAAATTACTAAAATGGACATAAATATTGTAAGGATGTTTACAACATATTTTATTTCCTTTTTAAATGGGGATATTTTTGTATTTTAATTCCAAAATGACTTCTCCTTTTAAAAAAAAAGTAACCCCATACCTTTTTTGAAAAAAAAAAGTTGAATTTTAACTTTTGCTTCTCCTTTTCCTTTAAAAAAAAGTCAAAACAAACAGTTAAAAAAATTTAAAAGGACTTTTGAGAAGCAAAAGTCAAAAGAAGAAAAAATAAGTCAAAACAAACAGGTTTTAAGGGCCTGTTTGTTTTGACTTTTGAAAAAAAGGAGAAGTCAGTAGTAAAAGCAGAAGGAGAGAGAAGGAGAATTCAAAAGTAAAAGGAGCTCAAATAATTATTTTTTTAAGAATAAAATGTTTATTTCATCCCTCCACCATTACATTTCATCTTCCAGCAATACAATGCCTTACGGATCATACAGTTCGCATTCAAGAGCATGTCAGAACAAGAAGAATAAAGAAAGGGAACACCAACTCAACAGGAATTAAATGAGAGCAGGCCAATGCTAAACTGTGAGGATGAATAAGTGCTGCAGCCACAGTAAATTTCCACCCCTGTGAGTGAACATGACCTTAACCTCCATTGCCTATCTCCATAATTCCACCTTGCCCTCCCTAGCGGCGTCCAACCTTGCCCAGTGATTGGCCAAGCTATTCCGTTTCCGAAAAATGTGTTTTACTCTCACCTCCCCAGCATGCCTCATCACCAACATAATAGACTCAATTAATTCCCTAAACCGCCAGGGTGCTGTTTCTAAATCCGTAAGCCATTTCAGAACGTTAACCGAGTCGCACTCAAACAATAATTTTTGAATTGGGAATCCTTGGTCACGAACCAACGCCGCACAAACCTGGATTACTGATGTGATCTCGGCTAGTGTGGCATCAGCTTGCCCAATGAAATCTGATAATATAAACAGTACCTCCCCCTCCTCATCGCGTATCACTCCACCAATGCCGGCTGGGCCTGGATTTCCAAAGGACGATCCGTCCGTGTTAACGTTCCACCGTCCTCTTTCCGGTCTCTAAATCCTTGGCGCGGTCCTCTCAATCTGTTATGCTGAATCATTGTCAGACACTCTGGAAAGCTCGAACCAAATTTCTCTATCATAACCTCAGCATCGTTTGTTAAAACTTTCCACCATACACTGTTGCGCCATTTGATTTCCTCCACAGCAGCGTTGGTATCGATTTGTTGACCCTGAAACATGTTTGGATTGATATTACTAAAGTTGTTTTTTAATAAAAATATGTTTGGATGAATTGTACGTAGAATGACTTTTAATATATTAAAATTACTAAAATGGACATAATGTAACGTCCCGAAAATTCAAAATTGATTTTCACAAGCATTACCACCGTACTAACTATCCTAAACTAGTGGCTAGCTAATTTAAAACAGCTAGTACAAGGCTAAGTAAACCTAAAGTAATCATCTGATTAAACCAGTTTTATGCGGAATATAAAATAAAATAAAAACACATAGGCACATAAACAATTACCCACAATAACTGCATAAAACAATCCATGTCAGAGTATCAGGTTACAAGCCTCTCAAATCATAATCAGGCCTCCTGCCAATATATCAGAAACATGGCTACTAGCCCAAAGCAATAAACACATAGGCCACAGGCCGACATAAAGTAAATCCTAGGCTCACAAGCCTCAACTACTCACAAGCAAAGGGAGTCAGTACAACGTACTGAGCAAGACTACGTGCCGGAGAGTAAGGGAAAACAGAGCAACAACAAATAATAATAATAATAATAATAATAATAATAATAATAATAATAATAATAATAATAATAATAATAATAATAATAATAATAATAATAATAATAATAATAATAATAATGTAATAATAATAATAATAATAATAATAATAATAACATGAATAACATGGCGGAATATAAATAAAGCAATACAACATCACACCGTCCCATACCAGTGCTTCAACCACAAACATACAATTTATGCAAGTGATGCATAGCCTAACATAACCTATCTACCCTATATGCATATGCAATGAATATGCCTAGCCGGCACCTAAAAACTCGGGCGGTATGAACCCACGGGTGAGGATAACATCAACTCCAACCCGTTACAGGGTAACATATACCATCCCCGCAGGGACCACAGACATCACAGCCACATCACATGCATAACAACCAATCACAGGCATCACAGCCAAATCACAGGCATCACAGCCAAATCACAGGCATAACAGCCAAATAACCACCCCGCAGGGCCATCGGGACTCAACAACACCGGTGAAGGCTGCCCGATCAATCACATCGTTATCACAACCCATCGGGTCCAAAATCATCAATACCAATGCAATGCCATGCATATACAACTATCATAGAAGTGATCCAACTCCTAACGCTAGGTTCGCATGCTCTTCACGCATTAGATATCTAGACAAAGCCCTCTAGGTTTAAGCACAACTTCACAATTCCTCAAATATGAAGTGATCAACATAACATGTCTCAACAATTCTACCTAGCTAATCAGCAAGTTCTAAGGGTTAATTATACAATCCAAAACCCTCAAATAATTCTAGAAGAAGTCTAAACCAATATTGGAACAAGAATCAAAGCATTAACATCGAAAACCGTGCAAAAACCGAGCAAGAACGCAGCTCTGCTTGGGCTGGCGCGCTGGTCTCGCGGTCTGTAACAGACCGGCCCTGTCAAGCGCTGTCCGGCGACCCCGCCGGAAATCTCCATCCCAACACCCCCCAAACACGTAAATTAAGCCAAAGACCCTTGCCTCTATGTTTTGGGCGCTCAACAATGCTTCCGGGATGTCCGATTCTACTCCAATCGATCAATCAAAACCCAACCAAAACCTAACATTTCACAACATCTCCAAATCACCGCCAAAACGAACGAAATAAAAATCACTACGAAGAAGACGACGAGGAGAAACACTTACCACAAACCAATAGAACAATTGCTCAAGAAACATGATGATTTGAGCGGTCCAAGATTAGTCCCAAACCCTCCAACACAATCAGCCTCCTCTCCTCTTTCTTTTCCGTTCTTCCCCTCTTTTCCAAATTACAAAATGACCCCATTTAACTCTACAATAGTTAAATAATTGCAAAAATGCCCCATCACTCTCAATTGACACAAAAGGGACCCCATCCGGACTTGAGTGTAATAAAACCCTCACTAAATAATTTAAACAGTCCAATTTAAAATAAATCGGTTCATTACACATAAATATTGTAAGGATATTTACAATATATATTTATTTCCTTTTTAAATGAGGATATTTTTGTATTTTTATTCCAAAATGACTTCTCCTTTTAAAAAAGTAACCCCATACCTACTTTGAAAAATAAAAATAAATTTTAACTTTTGCTTCTCCTTTTTCTTTTAAAAAAAAATCAAAACAACAATTAAAAAAATTCAAAAAGACTTTTGGGTGAAGCAAAAGTTGAAAGGAGAAAAACTAAGTCAAAACAAATAGGCTCTAATACTCTTCTGTTTTTTTCGAGGCTTGGTTTAGTCATTTAGAGTTTTTTCCAAATCAGGTCGACCCGAAACCCGACCTAAAAATTTTTAGGTCTTGTTCGGGTTTGGTATTTCAGTTTCATTTCGAGTTTCCTGTCGTGATCGGATTTATAAATTTTGTGTCTACTCACTGTTCAACCTGATACTAACACAATCCGAAACCTAAAATTGACACCTCTACTTAAAAGTCAAATTTAATTTTTACTCATCATTGTCATTTTAATAAAAACCCAAACAAACGGTCCAAAGTTGCAAAAAAAAAAGAAAGAAAAAAAGGAACTTCTACTAAAAGAAGTCAAAAGCCAACAAAAAAAATCCATAGAAAACAGACATATAGTCTATGTTTATGTATAAAAGGAAAAAATGGTAAATAAGTCATTTTTCTTTTCCAAAAATCTAAATCAGTCCTTTTTCTATTTTATTACTAAAAGAATCCGCTATAAATGCTAATTATGTCCAAATCAGTCCCTTGTTCACTAATTATGCTCTAATTGCGGACGTGACAAGGGTTTAAATTTAAACCTAACACGTGGGCATAATATTAGTCATTTTTCTTTGATCTTTTACCAATTCAGTCATAAACTTTTGTTTTGTTATATTTAGTCTTCTACCCAAATCAGTTATTTTATATTAATTAATCTCCACCCTTTTAAATTATTTTATTTCAGGCCCAAAACCTTAAATTTTTATTACTACTAATCCGTTTATCAAATAAATGCCAATATAGTTCTGTAAATAAAATTAAACACCAAACCTCATGTATTGGGTTTGACTATATTGTTACCGGATCTTCCAAGTTCTGGGATTTTACGGACTCTCTCTAACCACCCAACCATAACCATTATGGTTATTAATCTCCAACCTTTTAAATTATTTTATTTCAGGCACAAAATCTTAATTTTTTTATTATTACTAATCCGATCCTCTTTATTTTGCAATAAATTTAATTTGTGAAACATAACCATTATTCAATCGATAGGTTCCTAAATGGGTCAGCCCACGGGCAGCGCCAGCGGGCTGACCCATTTAGGGCCACCTCTAATAATAAAAATTATAAATTAAATGTTGCATACATGGAAATTTTAAATATTTATAATTTCTTTTCTTTAGCAATATTTATAAAGTTTTATAATATTTTTTCGTTATAAATAGAATATATATTATTTTTCATACTATTATTTTTAGTTCTTTTAATTCGTTATTTTTCATACTATTATTATTTTAGTTCTTTTATTATTTTTCATACTATTATTATTTATAAAGCTTTTTCTTTCATCTAGATTCGGAAAGTTTGTGAAAGGGGGTTGATTTTAGATGTTTAAGGACCTTTTATGCAATTTTATATTCATGTGTTTCATTGGTACAATCATTTATTTTCTATAGAATCCGCGCATCGCACGGGTGGAGTACTAGTAAGCTATAGAAGTATCCAAGAAAAAGAGTTGGCGGCCAAAGATAGAGTAAAAAATGTGAACAAAATAAATGATCGATTATCTTAATAAAAAGGATGAATTATAGTGACCTAAAAAGAGAATTCATAAGGCCAATAGAGGGCTATATTGTAATGTCCCACGCCGGTTGAAGAGGAAAAAAAAAGTATGTTTAATTAAATAAGTGTCGATATCTTTCTCTTTTAGATATATTTTAAAGACGTCAGGGAGGTCGCTTAAAGCGAATAATATCTATAAGTAGTTGTATTTGAAACTTTAAATGGTATCAGAGCCAGTACCCAAGCTGGTGTATCTGCATGGATGTGACAAAAAATATTGCTTAACTTACCATTGAGAAGTCTATAATGGTGAAAATTTTATATATTATACTTATTTGCTAGATAGTCGTTATTTTTATTTTCATATTTATTTCTTTAAAAAATATAATTAAGGTTTTGGAGGTATGGATAAACTTTGTAGGTAAACAAACATAATTCAAACACAATTAATAATCCTATGTATTCACACGAAGTCGAATTCGAAACATCATCTAAAGTGCTAAATACACATAAACACTCAAATCAAATATTATTAGCAACAAGTTATTATTATTATTATTATTATTATTATTATTATTATTATTATTATTATTATTATTATTATTATTATTATTATTATTATTTCACTACAAGAAAAAGCTATTTACCGACCCCAATTCTCGACCATCATAGTCTGGGTCGGATTTACCGACCCCATCCTGGGGTCGGTAATATTTAATTAGCCGTTATTGGGACCTAGGGCATTGGACAACCAGAAACGCCGACCACAATAAATGTGGTCGGTGATTACCGACCGCAACACCGACCACAACAAAGGCGGTCGGTATACCGAATACCGACCCAATTCTTTTTCAATATTTTTAAATTTTTATGGTATTACTGATCCCATTACTGACCTCAATTGGGGTCGGTAGTTTTATTTTCGATTTTTTTAAATTTTTATTATTTTTTCCATTTTATTTATTTATATTTTTATTCAATATTTCTTTGATTATTTTTATAATTTATTTATTTATTTACTTGAGTCATTTAATTAATTATTTATTTTATAATTTATTTATTTATTAATTAATTAATTTAATTACTGAATTTCATAACTTATTTACTTATTAATTTTATTTTTAATTTTTGACTTCATAGTATTTTTTATTAAAATAAATTTATGTTGTTATTTACATATATTTTAATTTTTGAATGATTTCATTGTTTATTTAATTCATTTATTTTAATTTTTTGATTTAATTAATTTTATTTTATGTTTTATTTAATGAATTATTTATTATTTAATTAATATAATTTGAGTTTTAGTTTTATATTTCAATTTAGTTACTAATTTACATATTTATATTTATATATATAAATATTATGTTATATATGAAGTTTTACATATGATGACATGAAATGTAGGGTACCCGAGTGACACATGCGCAAGAGACTTCCTTCCCCACCAGGGTTTGAGTTCTCCCTTCAACATATCCCAAAACATATTTGGGAAGGCTTTAGGCCCTGTTCTCTAGGCCTGATTTTTTTCTGGTCTGGTCTGATCTTATTTAATCTGATCTGATATTAATGTTTCTTATCTGATTTGGTCTGATTTGATTTCTATAAAAAATTAATAATAAGGCTTGAAAATAAGTCTTAGAGAACGGGGCCTTAATATATATGGCACATGGGGGGAAATAATTGGTGGTTTGGATATTTAGCCCAGCTGGTTAAGGTTGTGGTCAGGTGATGCTGAGGTGGTGGGTTCGAGCTCTCTTGAGTACATTTTTTTATTAATTTCTGGACCAGAAGATCCACGAACCATGATTACCGACCCCGAATGGGGTCGGTAAAATCGCCGACGGTAACGGGGTCGGTAAAATCGCCGACCCAGGCTCCCTTGGTCGGCACCAGTACACCTACCAGCATATTACCGACCCACGTTTTGGGGTCGGTAACGGCTAAGACGACTCGTAAAACATTGTTATTTGGGGTCGGTAATCGCGCATTTTCTTGTAGTGTTTATTAAACTTATACAAGTTAGAAAAAAGGTAGTTGGAGCCCGTGCCACACAAATTACAGTAACAATTTATTAAATTGTTCAAACTTTTAGAGAATGAAATAAATTAAATTAAATTAAATTTTTTTCCAACATATTATTGAATAATAAATAAGCGACGACCAACCTTGTACACTTGAGTTCCCATTGTACCAAACGTCCACAAAGTATACATTATTTTCCCTCCGTCCCGTTAAATAGGTCTCAAAATTTTTGGACACGATATTTTATGTGGTGTTTATTTAGTTTTAAAGTAGGGTAGACACTACAAGAAAAAGACCGATTACCGACCGCATTTACCGATCGTCAGTAGACGGGTCAGATTTCCCGACCGCAGCGCCGACCGCACGCTGCGGTCGGTAAAAAATAGCCGTTATGGGCTTAGGCGTGTTCAGACGACGCCTCCCCCGCCGCGTTCATGCGGTCGGTAATTACCGACCGCATGCGCGATCGGTAAGCTAGGGCAGTATAATTTGGGGTTACTCGCGAAATCAGCCCCAATCACCCCTCCCTCCCCGTTTTCACCGCCCGCGTCGTCCCCACCACCAAATCCGACCACAGCTTCCCGACCGCCACCACCATCGATTCCGACCACCCTTCCTCTGACCGGCGTCCTCCTCGACCGAGCCTCCTTTCGTGGCTTCAAGCGAGTCGACTCCCAGCCCCATTAACGTCGGGATTGGCCACGTCCGACGCCGCCGGAGTCCCCCTGCCGCCTCCGGTCTCGAGTGTCGCCTCCGCCTCCGTTCCGGCCGTCCCCTGCCTCCGCCTCCGCACCCCTCGGCTGCCGCCCCCGCCCCTGCTGCAGAAGCTGCCGCCACCGCCGTGGAGTGCCGCCCCCTCCTCCGCCGCCGCCTGCCCCGCCTCCGCCTCCGCACGCTGCTGCCGCCGCCCCTGCCCATGATTCAGCCACCGGCGCCGCCCTGTTCCAGCCCCTGCCACCACAGTCCGCCACCACCGCCCCCCATTCGATCGTCATGAGCCACTGCCACCACCGCCTCCTGCGTGCATTCGTGTCGAGGTAATTTTGTTTGTCATTTTCTCCCTCGAATGAAAATTTACAGTTTGGATAATTGTTATGTTTGCTTCTTATTTTGACAATGCAGTTTTAGATGGTTTGGTCTGTGGTTGTTAATTATATGATTGCACGTTTCATGGTTATGTTATAATTAAATTGGTGTCATGATCTTATTTACACGTTAAATATATTTTGCTCATGAAATCAAATTGCCTAAAGAGTTTATGACTTTGAGTTTTTGGTGCATGCTAAATCTTACACGTAATTGTAAGATTTAATTCTATGATTGTTAAATCTTACACGTTATGTGATATGATCAAAATAGAGTTTGTATGCGAAAGTTATTGCCTTTTGAACTATTTGTTAATTTCTTCGTCCCTTGTTTTTGAAAATTGGAAGATTGCAAGCGAACACTTAGTTCAGCATTTCAAATTCCTTACGTGCACTTGTAGAATTGGGAATTGATAAATTTTATGGTTGCTTTGTGGTATTGAACCGAATTATTGTTGCTTTGTGGTATTGAACAGAATTCATAAATTCCTTACGTGCACTTGTGGTATTGTAGAATTGGGAATTGGGAAGATTGCAAGCGAACACTGAATTATTGTTGCTTTGTGGTATTGAATAGATTAAATGTTAGGAGTTAACATAAAGTTTAAAAGATGCGACTCTCATCTACTCAACTCTATTAAATGGAACAAAGTATAAGTGAACATGCATTAACTAGAATCTAACAAACCAATAAGTATTTAATAACAGCATGTAAACAGACTAAACACTAAGAACTGATGAAATTTATTTCCCTTCAATGGCCTGGTGCCATATTTTTAAGCGATGGACCGTAGTTGGATGTACCGCTCCCGTCGGGAAGTTGGAATGCTTACATCCGAATTTAAAGCTGGAGTTGAATCGTTCATACGTATGTCTCATGGAAACTCAAATGTCGATAGGTCCCAAGGAAAACTTAGGTGTCCGTATAGGTAGTGTAGAAATAAATGTTACCTACCCGATGCTGATATCAAGTATCATCTGCACTGCAATGGATTTGTCCACAACTACGAAAGGTGGACGTGTCACGGAGAGCCACACCAATTTACACGGTACTACGATACTGATGCGGACAGCTCTTCATTGTCTGCATAGGAAAATGATTACATACAAATGGTGTGCGATGGAATGGGAATTGGTATTCCCGATACAACACTACCAGATCAGGGTGAGGAACCTAGGCCACCGGAAGAACCTAACCCACAAGAGAGCTTGTTCTACCGTATGTTGGCGGCGGCAGACAAGGATCTGTGGCCTGGATGCAAAAAAATGACCTTGCTGTCAACAATTGCTAGGTTATTAAATATTAAAGCCGAGCACAACCTCTTGGAGAGGTGCTTCGATACATTGTGCCAGCTCATCATAGATACACTACCCGAGGAAATGCAATGGTTAAGAACTTTTACGAGGCGAAAAAACTACTTGAGGGATTAGGGCTACCTGTTGAGAAGATTGATTGTTGTGTTAAGGGCTGCATGTTATTTTGGCGTGAAGATGCATCATTAGACAAGTGCAAGTTCTGTGACGAGCTTCGGTATAGAGAAACAAACTTTAATTCAAGGATTGGACGGAAATACATGTTCTATTTCCCACTTAAGAATCGATTAAGAAGGTTGTATGCATCGGAGGCGACAGCGGAGCATATGTCCTAGCATGTTGGGCATGAGCATGAGAGGACTGGGGAGATGTGTCATCCTTGCGACTCTATGGCATGGAAGCATTTTGATACAATTTATCCAGAATTTGCAGCAGAGGGACGTAACGTGAGATTGGGATTATGTACGGATGGTGGTCAGTCGGGGGCCTAATACTCGTGTTGGCCCGTAATTTTAACCCCTTACAATCTCCCACTCGGTATGTGTATGAAAGATGAATACATGTTTCTGACATGCATTATTCCCGGGAGATCAAGTCCGAAACAGGGGATTGATGTCTACCTATAGCCCTTAACAGCAGAGCTATCGGAGTTGTGGGATGTTGGTGTCACAGCATACGATAAGTACGCCAAATAAAACTTTCAGTTAAGGGCTGCTTTAATGTGGACAATTGGAGATTTTCCGGCCTATAGTATGCTGTCTGGTTGGAGCACGTATGGGAAAACAGCCTGCCCAGTTTGTATGGAAGAAACAGAATCGATAAGGCTTAAAGAGGGTGGCAAACAATCGTGGTTTGATGCTCACAGGAGGTTCCTGCCTTCGGATCATCCTTTTAGAGTTGATAAATCGAGATTCACGAAGGATAGGGAGGAACATGGATTGCCACCACTGTATAAGAATGGTGAAGAAGTATTGGAAGACATAGATAGGCGTGGTCTCCGTCGTGTGACTGAATTAGGAGGAGATGTGGAGAATGCAACAATCAGTAAGACATGTGGATGGAAGAAAATGAGTATATTTTGGGATCTCCCGTATTGGAAAACAAATTTGGTACATCACAATCTGGATGTCATGCACATTGAGAAGAATGTGTTTGAAAATATTTTCAACACGGTCATGGACGTTCAAGGGAAGACAAAGGATAATGCGAAAGCACGTGAGGACATCGTGACCTTATGTAATAGGCCAAAACTGCATCGGGACAGGCGTAATGGTAAATATCCGAAGGCGGTGTATACGATGGAGAATGATAGGCGGGATGTATTCTTGAAATGGGTAGCATGGTTAAAATTTCCCGATGGATGTGTATCCAACCTGGGCAAATGCATAGACATGAATAAGCATAGAATGTTTGACATGAAAAGTCATGACTATCATATCTTCTTATAGTGTCTCCTACCCATTGGATGGAGGGAGCTGTTTTCCAAGAGCGTGTGAGAACCAATAACAGAGCTGAGCAATGTGTTTAGGGCCTTGACTGCGAAAACAATTAAAGTTGAGGAATTAGACAAATTGGCCAATGACATTCCAGTTGTTCTATGTAAGTTGGAAACTATCTTCCCACCTGCCTTCTTCGACTGTATGGAACATCTTCCCGTCCATTTGCCACACGAAGCAAGACTTGCTGGACCCGCGGGAGGAATGTGCCAAGGAATGATGATGGCGGCATAATTCCTTACGACGAAAACCTTCATAGTGTTTTCAAATTCCCTGGCCGTGCCCAAGGGAAATCTAAGAAGAGGCGTCTGACCCCAGAAGAGTTGAACGCCATTCACGTTTACCTCCTTATGAATTGTAAAGAGATCGAACCGTATCTTGAGTAAGTCCTTCTAATAATCTATCTTGTATTTAAATGCTCTCAAATATGTTTCAAAATAATCAATAGCTTGTGTTAATAACAGGGAATTCGCAGAGAAACTGCTAGAAGTGCGTCCAGAATTATGTGGCCTGGAGATTTGGCGAGCGCAGTCAACAGAGTTTCCTAGGTGGTTGAAGGTACATGTGATGGACAATTCACCGGATGATCAATGCATTTCTCACATAGCGCAGGGCCCACTTCCCATTGATACCTCGTATTCTATGTATTTTATAAATGGGATAAAATTTCACATAGAATCTCATGGTAGGCAAAGATCAACATACAATTGTGGTGTTTGTATCGAGTCGCTATCTCACAGAGACTACTATGGCATAATCGAAGAGATTATAGTCATAGAGTACCCTGTATTGCCTATCAAACAAACTGCCTTCTTCAAATGTCGATGGTTTGACCCTCGTGAAGGCATTGGGACGCGCACTCATTCCAACTACAAGCTTGTTGAAATAAACCGCTCAAAGTCTTTGAACATATATGAACCATTCATATTTGCTAATCAAGCCGAACAAGTGTGCTACGTTGCGTTCCCAACCATCAGACCAGTTGCCAGTCGGAATGAGTGGTTGGTCGTGTGTAAGGTCAAACCTAGAGGTGTAAAAACCGATACGCAAGGGGGAGAAGCGGGTGCATTCCAAGTCGATGTTCCTGAACAGCTTAGCATCGAAACTACAAATATCACTACTAGGCGAGAGCCACTAACCGACGACGTGGTTCAATATGTTGACCTCCCTCAGGATGAGAACAATGAGTCAGAATCATCGATAGACACTGATTCCTGTTCGGATGAGACTGATCCGGATGATCCTTCATAGGAGACTTCGGATGATGATTACCAAGTTTGAAATGTGATACACTTAATTATAATAAATTGTTTATTGTTGTAATTCCTTATATTTGCAATTGTGTTCTAATTATAAATGAACTTTGTAGATGACTGACCGAGGGGGTGGTTCCTCGTCCAACACGCCAGGCGGATCAGGGTCCAAGCGTCGGTTGATCAGTAGGTCACAGCTGTTGTCTGCTATCCGGGCAGCCCGGGAGGATTTCCAGCAATCACAAGCAGGTATTTCGATATAAATACATATTAGGTACCTCATGTGCATTTAAATATTAATTTATATTAATGATAAATTCACGTTCTGATTTATTGAATTACAGTTGAGACTTCTAGCTCACAGCCGCAGGCGGGAGGTGCACCCGAGGGACTTGATGCCGTTCCAGAGACACCACCTACGCGCACTCCAGGTATAATATATATTATTTGATGTGATGTTCGGCGTTTTATAACAAAAAACTTATAATTGCTGTTTAGGATCTATCGGATCTACATAGGGGGCTCCTCCCGCGCCACAGGGTCGGCCTGATAGGCTTTTGGTCGAGCCGGGGGACGATGGACTGTAAGTAGCTTATGTTTTAAAGTCATTTTGCATTTCAATTATATATATACTACGTACTTAAGTTTATTGTGTATTTAAATTTAAATTTTGTAGTTTTGGTTTATGTCTTTAAGCATTGAGTTCACTAATGCATTGTTGAGGAAGATCACCGACATTTACCCCATGCGATCTGATATGAATGGTATTAGCTGGGGAAAGGTCTCCCAGGAGACCAAAGAGTTCTATTGGGGGGAGTTTCAGGTAATCCATAGTTTAAAAGATAATCATATAATTATTTGCATTTGTACATATCTTGATCAAACTTAAAATGCAGAAAGCAGCGCGCTGGGCACCTGAGTTCACAGGAGCAGTCAGGAAGGAGTGGGAGAGAAAAACATTGCCAGGTACTTTCAAAGAGTTAAATAAAAGTTTTTGCTGCTTGTTCAACTATTAATTAATTTTACTTAATATATTATCAGGTACAAGGATTATACTCTCGATATCAGAAGCAAGAAGAGGCCATATCCATCAGACTAGCTAGTGGCCGAGAACTGGAGGCGGATTTGGGAGTCAGCTACGTTCAAGGAGAAATCCAAGAGAGGGAAGCTCAACAGACGTCGGGGACAGGAGGATGCACCGGCACTCCCCATACACACAGCAAGTTCGAAGACTTTTCGAGCCACAAAAGACAAATTGGTATGATGTACATATTTAATTAAATTACTTCAATAAGTGAAATGTTACTCACACATGGTACGACTTCTAACATTCGAAATAATGTAGTCCCAGGACCAGAACATGCCTGTTCATTTGCATGAGCTCCACGAGCACACCCACATGAGAAGGCATGAGAAGGACCAGTGGGTACGAGATAGGTCACGACAGTTACATGTAAGTATCGTAAAAAAAAATATCAAATTTAGTTATATATGTACTAATTTAGAATTTGGTAAGTATAAATTTGTCTCTACAATAAATTTTCACTTTAAATACTGGATGAGTTCGCAGCAGTGACCGAATCCCTGAGCCAGAACCCCACGATTGGGCCTGATTTCGATCCCGATCCTGTTTTCTATGACTCGCCGGTGTGCACGATAGGCGCAATGCCGTATACGGCATGGGATCGGTGGCCCGAACACTTAGGCCCGGTGGCGATCCTATTTCCACTCCTCCACCATCCACTTCGGAGTACGTCACACAGCAGCAGTTGCAGCAGCAGTTCGCTCAATTCCAGCAGACTCTTCAGCAGTTGTCTCAGAGGCAGGAGAGCATGGCTGAGCAGATGCAGAGGTTTCTCGGATCTAGGGGTCCTCGGTCCCCTAGCGATGGGGACAGTGATGATGATTTTGGAGGCGGCCGGGAAGGAGATGGCCTTGGTGTTCATTGACTGTGCTTGGCCATCTTGGGTTAGTATCATTTAGACTTGTATTTTTTATGCATAAGTTGTTTGAACGAAATGTGGATTTATGAGTTAGGACTTGTAAGTTGTGAGTTATGACTTTGGACTTGAAAGTTTGGATTTGTGATTTGATATTTACATTTGGAGTATGTTTGCACTTTGGGATTGTTTAACTTGTGGAATTGTGATTGTCTACGAATCATGCAATTGTACGATGTTGTTATTATTGGAGGATTTTGGAATTGTGATTGTATTCGTTCAGTTGATTATTGGATTTGCTTGTTCATTTGGGTTGCAGCAGGGATGGCTGTGAAAACAGCCATTTCTTGTGCAATATTCTGTTGGGTACCGACCGCTGCGCTGACCGCACGTCGGTCGGTAATTTCCCGACCGCAGGGCCGACCGCATGCGGTCGGTAATGGTCGGGTCCAGAAGGTCCCAAACCGTTGGGTATCGACCACTCGTCCGGTCGCTAACACGGTCGGTGATTTTGCCGACCGCAATACGGTCGGTAATCGGTCGGCAATTTTACCGACCGGAAGATATCAGTTCGGCATCCGATCTCAGACCAGGAGGTTACCAACCGACACGTCCGATCGGCGGTGCGGTCGGTAACCTCTGGGACCCGCGTCCCTTGTTTACCGACCGCATGTGCGGTCGGTAATCAGCATTTTTCTTGTAGTGAGATTAGTATTTATAATGGGGGTAAATTAGAAATTTATTTGATATGATAGTAGTAAGTTTGAAATTTTAATTGATTAATTGATTGATGTGATGTGATAGTTGTGAGTTGAATTTATTGATGCATGGTAGTGGGTTTGAAATTTAAATTATTTATTTATTAATGTGATGTGAGAGATTAGGTTTGAGTATTATTAGTTTAATTATTTTCTGAAATGGAAATGTGACAAAGCTAATGGGAAGGACCAAAGAGAAAAATAAGACATGGGATGGAGAGATTACCATATATAACAGTTGGAGCTGACGACAAAAGTTAGCTTAGTGACGGTCCCAGATAATACTGAAATCTTGAAATTAAAAGTGTTATCGAGCGGTAGTCAGAACTACGTTATAACGAGTGGTGTGTGCACAGAGTGTTCAGCGGAAAGTAAAAACACAAGAATTTGGTGACCCAGTTCGATCCAACGGATCTACGTCTGGGGGATTCCAATCCAGGCGACTTATACTAATACCCAAGAAAGACCTAGACTTAAAAGACTAAAAAACAACCAATTCAAACTCTAATGCAACACTTCCCTGTTTGCAGACAGACTGCAGTTGTGATTCATCCACAGCTCAGTCTCCGGACGATCCTGTCCAATTTGAATTCTCCGGTTGTTCAGGCTTCAAGAACCATGGCATCTCGGCATAGAAGTCCTCCTGAATTCATCTCCTTCAAACATCGAGCGCTTCCGCAAAGCCTCTTTAATCGGGTGTTGAAGAAAGATTTTCTCAACAAATAAATCTTGTTGAATCAATGTAGTGCAGACCTTGTGAGTATGGAATGATCTTCAATTTGCAGAAAGAACACAAGGAATTTTCTAAACTCTCTCAAAGAATAGAACAATCAAGTCTTGGAGAGAATAACCGACTCAAGTGTGTGTAAAAATGTGTAATGTGTGTAAAAATACAACTCAATAATTGGAACTCTTAATTACAGAGGATCTAACAGAGGTATATAAACTCAGATAAACGAATTAGATCCGTCTGCGTCGGTTAAAACGCGCACAGAACAGATAACTGCCGCACATGTCTGTTAGTAACTGTTAGTAACTGCTCGCGTAGTTCCGTTCGTAGTTCTGTCATAGTTTCAACAACCATAAAACTACATCATCTGTACAGAGAGTAATGTTATGGCAATAACACTTAGCAATTAGCATTATTGTCACTTTTTGATAAATCTTCGTTTGTTTGTACGCGTGCAGTGACAGTATTTTTTCCTTTTCCCGAATTTTATAGTATAATTAAGATACTACGTACTACTAGACTATTCAAATTTCATGATAAGAAGACACGTGTACATGCATGCACAGAGACAAAAAAACATATCCCAGTTTCCCAATATTATAATGAGATATATCCAACGACTCTAGTGATTAGTGAATGGAAGTAATGGGAGCGGCATAATATAATAACTCAACGTCGTGTACCTTAATTCCATTGGGCAGATCATGTGATGGGATTAGATTTGGTTTGAGTGTTGAATCAGCTCTCGCTGAAGTGTTCAATAAGTGCTTTGTATGTATATAGGTGACTTACTAATTGTCATTCATTCAACATCCCATTCAAATTCCAGGGTTTGATAGATTGAGCCAAACATTATGAATTATAGACATGTGTCCGAATTAGTTACAAGTTTTAACTATTAGGGTTTTTGACACACACGGCATACTGTTATGTCTGGCTACCTTTTTCTACTTACTTCAATTGTTAGGCACATCGCTACAGCAGCCCCAAGTAGTCCAACAATATTCAATCCTAAAGTTCAAAAAAGAAATACTACTAGCTCACAGTGCACACACACACATGAGAACAGTATATTCTGTAATGCGACAATGTTTTGTACGTATATATATACCTCCATTGTTTTGTTGGCAGCACGCAGGGTATTCCAGATTTCCTATCCCACCTGAAACCTGAAACCAATCACAGACGTAATCTTGCCTTATTAAAAAAAAAAAAATCCATATATCCATCGATACAAGGGTGGTGATGGAAAAGAAACCATATTTAGCAGTGCTACTCATACAGTCCCTCTATGGAGGCTATTTTCTGCTTTCCAAGCTTGCCTTCGACATCGGCATGAACACTTTCGTCTTTGTCTTTTACAGACAAGCTTTCGCCACTCTTGTCCTAATTCCCACTGCCTTCTTCTTCCAACGGTACGTCTACTTTTACATATTATATGTATGACCCTACATATATATATATATATGAATGATTCATGTTTATGTAATTATGTATGCTGATTAACTATGATCATGTGTGCAGGAAAAAAGCCCCACCCCTTTCATTCCCCATCTTCTTCAAGATGTTTATGCTCTCTTTTGTAGGGTATATGTGCATAGTTATTATCTGAAATTAATTCTTCCAATTCCATCCATACACTTGAATTTTAAAAGATTAGTATTTGCTTGGATCTTGATGATTTGGTGGCTAAACTAATTAATCTGCAGAATTACGTTGAGCTTGAATATCGCCGGTGTGGGTCTTAAGTACACGTCAGCACCTTTGGCAGCTGCAACTTCCAACACTCTTCCGGTGATGACTTTCTTCCTCGCACTTTTGATGAGGTAAATAGTTGAGGGAAAAATTAAACTAATCATATAATGTACAACAGTAGAAGTATCATATGCATATATAAATTCATACTTCAATTATTTTTTTTTCTTTTTGGAGATGCTACTGCTGTTAGTGTAGGATGGGATTATTTAAAGTTCATGTGGGGAGAAAAGTAAATATTCTGCTGTCCTTTCAAATTGAATCATAATATGATTTATTGAATAAAATAGGGCTATGAAATTCATGTATACGTACTCTGTTGGAATGGGAACTGCAACTAGTTGAAAACCCTTTCCTTAATTTCATTCCTTCAATTAAGGAGTCAGAGCTTTATTCATCTTTTCAAAAAGGTATTATGCAGAAATTTAATTTAAGGGCTCGTAGGATTTGATTCTTCACCAAAAATATTTATAGGTGGACACCTTTCGATATTTATGGCTAGAGATAGCTAGAAATGCAACGTTGTCAGAGATTCTAAAGTCAGATATGTTAAAATATGGATTTAGGTCAAGAAATAAATTTTTTTTTTATGAGCGGTCAAGAAATAATTGGGCAGTAGAATAACTTCAGGGCATCAATTGGATATATATATTTAAGCATTTACACAATTATATATCTGCAAGCTCAGTGTGAATAAGCACACCAAACCAATCAATTTGCAGACTTCTTTTTCATTTAATAACAAGGTGGCATATATTATGGTGATTGATGAATTACCAAGAGTAGAATGCAAAGATCATCTTTTTATTCATTAACTAAATTGAAATGATGAAATGTAGGCTGGAGAGTCTGAATGTAAGAACAAGGGCTGGAATGTTGAAGGCTGCAGGAGTGTCACTGTGCATTGGAGGAGTGTCCACAATTGCTTTCTTCAGGGGGCCTTCCTTGAAGCTATTGATGCACCATCACTTGTTCCACGTGGCGCATCACAGCCTCGAACCTCCTCCGCCCGCCACCTGGATTAAGGGTGTCTTCCTCGTGCTGCTTTCGGTCTTCACTTGGTCATGCTGGATAGTGCTGCAGGTAAGCATGAGCTAGCCAGCAAATCAATTCTTCATCTTAATAATTTGTCATATGAATGCATTTATATAGTATCAATTTATAGTTTGGATTGTTGGGAAAAATAGTGCGGAACCTGTGGGATCACCAGAAAATACCAAACAATACCAATATCCAAAATAGTATATCTCATGTGTGCCAAATGAGTTTCCAACAGATGCAATCAAGACCAATCAAGCCAATTCAACAAAATCAACCATAAAGCAGTATCAAAGTATCAAAGCAGTAAATCGACACCGAGATTTATACGTGGAAAACCCTTCAGAAAGAAGGTAAAAACCACGGGTCAGTCGCCACCATCTCAAATCTCCACTATATCAAATAATGGGTACACCAATGTTTCTCTCTAGCATATGCCTAGAGGTTCACCAACAATCATCAAGATTTTTTCTAATCTTGGCTAATCAACAAAAACTACAGTCGGCAGAGGATTCCCAGAAATATATGTACTTCTAGAACAAAATTCTAGGCTAACAACAAGAGAGCTGTAAGAGAAAAGGATTTCACCGAAGATTGGAACTTTTCTGCCGGAGAGATTGAAGGATTGGCCTTCTTCTTCCTCCTTTTCCTTCTCTGCTTTCTTTCTCTGGTTTTCGTTCTGGCTTCTGCTCTCTTTGTTTTTGGATCTTAATTTCTGTCCGCCTCTCTCACTGCCTTTGTCAATTATTGCTCTTTTGTTTTGTTGTATTGAATGACTGCCTACTTTCTTTTTTTTAATTTGTTTATTATTTTCTTGGTCAAGTCCCAATAAATGGACTGACCTAACAATTCTCCCCCGTCAGTTCATTTTCTGGGCTCTACCAAGCCCGCTCCTCGCCTACATGCTTCGAACTTCTCTTTCGGCAAAGACTTGGTGAACATATCTGCTGAATTCTCACTTGTGTGGATCTTCTCCAAACTCAACTGTTTGTCCTCAAGCACGTCATGAATCCAATGATACCTGTAATCAATATGCTTGGATCTTGAATGGAAACTCGAATTTTTAGATAGATTGATTGCACTCTGACTATCACTGTAAACAATCCACTTCTCTTGTTCAATGCCAAGTTCTTCCAACAGTTTCTTCATCCACAAAGCTTCTTTGCAAGCTTCTGTGATGGCAATATATTCAGCTTCAGTACTAGATAAAGCTACATACTTTTGCAATCTTGATTGCCAAGAAACGGCTCCCCCTGCAAAAGTCATCAAGAACCCCAACGTGGACTTCCTGGAATCGACATCACCTGCCATATCTGAATCTGTATATCCAACCAGAGTAGGCTCATTAGTACCAAAGCATAAACATACACTGGAAGTACCTCTCAAGTATCTGAGAATCCATTTCACTGCAGCCCAATGTTCTTTTATGGGATTAGAGAGAAACCGGCTCACTAATCCAACCGCATGAGCTATATCTGGTCTTGTGCAAACCATAGCATACATCAAGCTGCCAACTGCTGATGCATAAGGAACTTTGTTCATCTCTTCTTTTTCTTTCTCACTTGTAGGGCACTGTTTAACTGAAAGTTTGAAGTGACTTGCAAGTGGAGAAGATACTGCCTTTGCCTTGCTCATGTTGAACCTCTCAAGCACGGTCTCAACATAGCGTTCCTGAGATAGCCAAAGTTTACCCTTCTTCCTGTCTCGGGTTATTTTCATGCCAAGTATCTGTTTAGCAGGGCCTAAGTCTTTCATTGCACAAGACTTATCCAATTCTCTCTTTAACTTCTCAATCTTTCTAGCATCATGGCCAACAATCAACATGTCATCTACATATAGCAGTAGGATAATGTAGTCATCATCAGAATACCTCTTCACAAACACACAGTGATCAGACAGTGTTCTGGTATACCCTTGACCCATCATAAATGAATCGAACTTCTTGTACCATTGCCTCGGAGCTTGTTTCAATCCATACAAGCTCTTCTTAAGCTTACAAACTATGTTCTTTTTGCCTTTGACTTCAAAGCCTTGAGGTTGTTCCATGTAGATTTCCTCCTCTAGATCACCATGAAGGAATGTAGTTTTCACATCAAGTTGTTCAATTTCCAAATTCAGACGGGCAGCCAGACCAAGAACAACTCTGATGGAGTTCATCTTCACAACTGGAGAAAATATTTCTTCAAAGTCAACACCTTTCTTTTGACCAAAACCTTTCACAACCAACCTTGCTTTGTACCTTGGTTGTGAGCTATTTTCTGAAGTCTTCAACCTGTAAACCCACCTGTTCTTGAGTGCTTTCTTACCCTCTGGTAGTTTTACTAATTCATAAGTCTGATTATCTTTTAAAGATTTCATCTCATCTTGCATAGCTTTCAACCACTCATTTTTGGCTTCATGACCAATGGCTTCTTCATAGCTTTCAGGTTCATTTCCATCTGTAAGCATCACATACTCATCGGTGTTATATCTCTTTGATGGTTGGCGCTCTCTGGTGGATCTCCTCAAAACTGGCTCAACTGGTAGTGGTGGTTGTGGTGCTTCTCCAACTGGATCAACATCATCAGCTGCAGGCTCATCATTAACATCATCACCAACCTCTGGTTGCACGTCTCCCCCGTGATCATGACCTACTAAGGGAGAAGGAACTGGATCCAATCTGACTGGAATTTCTGCAAAGGAACTGGGACTCTTATCTTTGCTGACATCATCCCCAAACTGATCTTCAAGAAATACAACATCTCTGCTTCTCACAATTTTCTTGCTAACTGGATCCCATAACCTGTAACCAAGTTCTTCATGACCATAACCCAAGAAGATGCATTCTTTGGCCTTATCATCAAGCTTCGACCTCTCATCTTTCGGAACATGAACAAAAGCTCTGCAGCCAAACACTCTCAAGTAGTCATAGGAAACATCTTTCCCATTCCAAACTCTGTTGGGAACATCACCATCAAGAGCAGTGCTTGGAGAAAGATTAATCAAATCAACTGCAGTCCGCATAGCTTCCCCCTAAAAGCTTTTGGGAAGCTTTGCATTCGAAAGCATACACCTAATCCTTTCCTCAATTGTCCTGTTCATCCTTTCAGCAACACCATTCAGCTGTGGTGTCTTCTCAAGCCTGATACCATAAGTTCTGCAATAACTCTCAAACGGCCCTCTGTATTCACCACCATTATCTGCTCTGAGTGCCTTCAGCTTCTTTCCTGTTTCCCTTTCAACCCTGACATGAAACTCCTTGAAGACATCAAAAACCTGATCCTTGGTTTTCAAAGCAGTGGCCCAAACTTTCCTTGAGTGGTCATCAATAAATGTAACAAAGTAGACAGCACCTCCAAGAGATTTATCTCGCATAAAACAAACATCAGTATGAATCAAATCAAGTACACCAGACTTTCTATGTGGAGGATAAGTATGGAATGAAACTCTATGTGCTTTACCAGCAATACAATCAAGACAAGTTTTCAGAGATGTACCTTGCAAATTCGGTAGAAATTGCTTCCTTGAGAGAGTATGCAAGCTCTTCTCACTCACATGGCCAAGTCTCTTGTGCCAAAGGTCAATGCTGACACCTTTCTGAACAACATTTGTCTCCCCTTTGCATATCTTTGCTTGCATAACATAGAGTGTGCTCACTTTATTTCCTTTTGCAACTATCAAAGACCCTTTGGTGAGCTTCCATTTACTTTCACCTAAGTAGTTGCAGAAACCATCATCATCTAACTTTCCAGCTGAGATCGAATTGAGACGAATATCTGGAACATGTCTCACATCCTTGAGTATTAATTTGGTACCAAGATTTGTCTCCAAACAAATCTCTCCAATGCCCACAATCTTTGAAACACCATTGTTTCCCATCTTGACATTACCAAAATCACCAGAAGAATACGAACTGAAGAAGTCACCATGAAATGTAACATGGAACGATGCGCCAGAATCAATCACCCAATCAGTGTCCTGACACACTAGACTAACACAACTGTCATCTAAAACAGTAACTGCATCACTGTTGTGGTTAACTGCATTAGTCTCTTTTTCTTCTTTCTTGCCTTATGCAATTTCCCTTTTCAAGATCCTGCACTCTTTCTTCATGTGACCCGGCTTGTCGCAGTGATAACATCTAATCTCTTTTCTGTTCTTAGACCTTCCTCTTGGTGTATAATGTTTATCACGTCCTTGTGGATTTCTGCTCTTACTTCTTCCCTGTCTCACTGGCTTCTGAGAAACTAGAACATCTGAAGAAGATTCACCTTTTTCTTTTCTTCTTGCATCTTCATTGAGTAAACTGTCTTTAACCATCTCCATGGTTAGTGTCCCACCTGGTGCTGAAGTACTCAACGAGACCACTAGTGTTTCCCAACTATCCGGTAGAGACCCCAGAAGTAGCAGTGCCTGTAACTCATCATCAAGATTTAATTTCATCCCAGCCAACTGATTCACCAATCCCACAAAGTCACTGGTATGCTCTGTCATACTTTTTCCATCCCTGAACTTCAAGTTCACAAGTCTTCTGATGAGCAATGCTTTGTTCCTGAAAGTATTTTTCTCATAAAGTGCCTCTAGCTTTTTCCACAATAAATCTGCTTTGGTTTCCTCTGCAATGTGATGGAATATATTTGGATCTACCCATTGCCTAATGGTAGCAGAAGCTTTCATGTGCAACACTCCCCAAGCATCATCACTCACATCATTTGGCTTTTCTTTGCCCAACACCGGCTTAAAAAGATCTTTGCAATAAAGCAAGTCAAGCATCTTTCTTTTCCAAATAGCATAATTCCCTGAATTTAATTTCATCATTCCAAAGGAATTTTGCTCATCCATTTCAACACACAGATATACTATCAAAACTTAGCCCAACTTTCTCTCTGATACCAGTTTGTTGGGAAAAATAGTGTGGAACCTGTGGGATCACCAGAAAATACCAAACAATACCAATATCCAAAATAGTATATCTCATGTGTGCCAAATGTGTTTCCAACAGATGCAATCAAGACCAATCAAGCCAATTCAACAAAATCAACCATAAAGCAGTATCAAAGCAGTAAATCGACACCGAGATTTATACGTGGAAAACCCTTCAGAAAGAAGGTAAAAACCACGGGCCAGTCGCCACCATCTCAAATCTCCACTATATCAAATAATGGGTACACCAATGTTTCTCTCTAGCATATGCCTAGAGGTTCACCAACAATCATCAAGATTTTCTCTAATCTTGGCTAATCAACCAAAACTACAGTCGGCAGAGGATTCCCAGAAATATATGTACTTCTAGAACAAAATTCTTGGCTAACAACAAGAGAGGTGTAAGAGAAAAGGATTTCACCGAAGATTGGAACTTTTCTGCCGGAGAGATTGAAGGATTGGCCTTCTTCTTCCTCCTTTTCCTTCTCTGCTTTCTTTCTCTGGTTTTCGTTCTGGCTTCTGCTCTCTCGGTTTTGTTGTATTGAATGACTGCCTACCTTCTTTTTTTTTTTTAATTTGTTTATTGTTTTCTTGGTCAAGTCCCAATAAATGGACTGACCTAACATGGATAATATTGAATTGATCTCTAGGGTGGAGTGCTGAAGCTCTATCCATCGAAGCTGCTGCTGACGACGTGGCAGTGCTTCTTGAGCTCGGTGGTGTCGCTGGCTGTTGCTGTGGCTTTTGCAAGAGACCCCAGTGATTGGAAGCTGGGGTGGAATCTAAGACTAGCCTCAGTTGCTTACTGTGTAAGTTGTTGATATAATGTCTCGTTGTGAATAGCACGTATTATTTCCGTTTTCATAAAAGTTCCAAAAGTGAGTCACATTAATGTTAAGCTTTTATGAAAACGGAAATAGTACGTGCATTCTCAACCTCATGGATCAAGCGCTGCTACACCTAGTGTAATCTTTCAAGCTTGGTGAAAATTTCAACAACACTGGTATATAAATTCAACAAAAAAAAAAAGCAAAAACCAAATCTTGAAAACCAGCACGAAAAGATTACACTAGGTTGAGCAACGCGAGTCCCATGAGATTGTTCAACACGGTATCCCTTGTACTATTTGAATTTGACAAGGAAATAAATAAATGTAGGGAATAGTAGTGACAGGGGTGACATACTATCTGCAAGTGTGGGTAATAGAGAAGAAAGGGCCAGTTTTCATGGCAATGAACACTCCACTTTCATTGATCTTCACAGTAGTCCTGTCTGCAATCTTCTTGGGAGAAATTATTACCTTAGGAAGGTAAATTAATTACTTAAAGCAGATATATGCTAGTACAACATTATACTGAGTTATTATTGCATGCAGTTACTGATTCATTACGTGAAGTACATAATATAATACAGTGTGTTGGGAGCAATTCTGCTAATTGGAGGGCTTTATTTTGTGCTGTGGGGAAAGAGCAGAGACGAACAAGCTTCGAAAGAGCAGCAATTGCAAGCCAATAATAATGAAGAGGAGGATGCTGAAAAGGGATCATCACGTATTATTATTCTAAAATCAAACCAAGATAATGTTGCCACTGCTGTATGATGATTCATTATATTCATAGCCTTATAGTAGTATTATATTCACTTGTATAATGGGGCTCAGTGCTTCAGAAGTAATCACAGTTTGTCCTGAAAAGTGATGAGGATACAAAATTGTCCCAATATGATTACTTTATTACAATAATATCGATAATAATTGCCTTATTATTATTATTAAAATAAATTAATAAACAGTCATGAAATTATGCATCAATCAGTTCGTCTTGGTTCAGAGATCAGAAATAATTTTATTCGATTAGATTCATTGGCTCAATAAGAAGAGAATTCCAATGATCAAAATTTTAACAGGGCTTATTAGCCCATGAACCATGATAGATTCATGGATTAGGCTTATGTACTGTATAAATGGCCCTAATCCGTATGTGTAAATGTGTAAGAAATAGAGACATTTTCGTTGAAAGGTGTCTTAGTTATATTAAGGGAGCGATGCATGTCGCAGTTTCATTGAATCGACAAAAGGAATATCATTTATAAAAAATGGAGAAAGTACGTATTAAATACTTAGGTCCCGTATGATTCGAAATATTTTTCAGGGTTTAGAATCTGCAAACGATTTCGGTTTGACAAGGTTTGAATTCTTTTATTTTATTTTATTTTATGTTATTTTTTGGAGAAGCCATTAAAGGGCTGGGAAATGGATGGTGGGAATCCATGCCACACAAATTACAAATGAAACAAATGGGAGGGATAGGGGGCCGGGTGGGATTCCAACCCCCAACCTATGGGGTGGGGATTCTTTTACTTATTTGATCTATAGGATTTCAAATTTAAAAATATGAAAAATCACGTTTGTGATTTAATTTGTTAACTAGTAATTAACCCGTCGAGACTCGACGAACATAACTATATATTTTATATAATATATACTTATATTATATAAGGTAATAATAAATTGTATTTTAAGTAATGAAAATTCTGTAATGATTTTATATATATTCAGAAGAGGATTGTATGATTAGATATTTTAATTATTTTTAAAACTAACAAAGAAATCATATCATACTGTATTCTCTAGCTTATGTGGCTTGTTCGGTACAAATCCGACAGATAAATAAAAATAATTATTAAAATTATATTTTTATTTAATTTCAAAATTAAATTTAGATAAAATAAAATTTCAATATAAGAATTAATTATAATGATGCTTCGAAATTAAACAAAATTTAGTTTCCATTAAAGAAATTATGCTTCGAATGTCACTCAAAGAATGTTGTTGGTTGGCTAAAAGATCCTGCATCGACTCCATGGAGATTTAATGAATTGATGGGGCCGATTTTGGCGGTGTTCAGTCATGCAGGTTGCATTCGAATCCAACACATCCTGAGGGAAAGAAATGATCTAGCTGATCATTGGGTGAAAAGGGCTGCCGAGGGTGACATCATGGTAGAGGAATGGCTCTAGTATTTTTGCTAAGGTCTGGGTGACCGCATGTTTATTTACTGTAATACCCGAGAAATCGACATTAAGTTTTAAAACCCGAAGATTAAGAATTTGGATTTATTTATCGAAATCGAATTAATTCCGAGAGAACGGAATTAAATGTTTCGGATAATCGCAACTCGGGATAGATGTATCGAGTTATCCCAAAAATCTCGGATACTTCATATTATGATTTTTAAGAGATTAAAAATCATAATATTTAATTAAAAAAAAAAAAAAAAAAAAAAAAAAAGGTCGCGCGGTGGCCGCGCGCAGCGCGCCACCAGCGCGCCACCAGCAGCAGCTGCGGCAGACGAGCGTTACACTCGTTTTTGGCATTGAATTCGACGTGGGATGATTCCAAACGATTGGAATTCAGTTCCCAGACGTGTTGGGACGTTTTGTGGAGGTTGGTAATGAAGTCTAAGTGCTCAAAGCCTCACACTTGGGATCAAGAATGGATAATGTTTATCCATTGAGCTTATTCTTTTGAATCAAGGGTGAAGGTGACTGTTGGGGGGTTTAGTGACGGTTTCAACTGACCATTACTGCTCCAATCACTCATGCAATTACCCATGGCCATCATGGGGAGCCTAATCAATCCTCTATTTAACCCCACACAGCCCCAAACTCTCTCCCATTTGCACCATTCCAATTTCTGCAGCAGTTTGAGTGTGGTGAGTTGTGTGCGTTTTCTCTCCATAATCCAGGAAGGGTGAGGGCGAGTTGAGGCTTCTAAATCCTTCATCTAGTGGTTGGTAAGGTTCTCTACCTTTTTCTTTGGCCTGGAGTCGGAATTCTAGCCTTCTAACGTAGGATTTTGGACATTCGATGCAAAATAGGTTCAATCGGAGGAAAGTTGGTTTTGAGGGCTGTGTTGGACGATTCCAGGGAAAGCAAAGTAGAGATTTTCGATCCTAAACTCATCTCAAGTAAGTTAGTATTGTGCACGTCGATTTTTAGGAGTTTTGGTTGAGTATAACTCGAGATATTGGATCATCTCTATTCCTTATAAAATCTGTCAAATAGGGTTTTCTTGTGACCAATCTTATTGTTCTATGAATTCGACCATGATCCGTACATTTTTAGGAGAAACTTCCAAAATGAAACTTGTTCCTAACGTCCTAAAGATGCTCTCTGTAAATTTTTGTAATTTTTGGACACGTTTTGGTCACCCAAATTCGATCTGGTATTTTCTGCATTCAAGTTGACAGATTTAATGTATGTTTGTAGTCAGTTTTGTTGTTCGATTCACTCTTGCCTATGATCGTTTTTAGTGCTTGATGTCTTCATGAAATTTGTTCTAATATGTGTCTAGAACATCCCTGTAAAATTTCATGATTTTTGGAGCATGTATGAAATTGTTATGAATTTTTGAACTCACTGTGGTCGAATTTACTGAAGCAAGAAAATTTGAATTTCAATAGCTTTCTGAATTCGATTAAAATGACCTACTTAGAGTCCGAATTTTGAGATGGCTATTTCTATGAAAAATGCTTATTTTGATGTTTTCTAGCTACTGTAATTTTTCCAGAATTTTTAAAAATCGTTTACTGCATTTTTAAATGCGATTTCAGAAACTGTTATAATGGCATTTTTAATCGGTAAATGCTATTTTGATTATTCGATGAACTTCGAGTCGATTGTTACTCGGTTTTGGATATATATGAAATCTGAACATGTTGTGAATATTATGAAATGATAAAATGTGGTTTTTAAACTTTGTAAGTTTTGATCGAGTGGGATGCCAATGTGGTGAATTATGTCGCCCCTCTTTTATAGCCAAAACGGCATTGATTATTGTGATGTATGAGTCTATACTCCTAGATGTATCCGTATGGGTTATCTAGGGCTCCGGAGTGTGTCTGTATAGGGTCCGCTGCATGCACTTACCTCGTGGGTACGAGTCCCAGAGGTTGATCCCAAGGGTTCGTCCCTAGGATATATTTGAGTCCTTGTGGGTATAAAGTCCCAAAGGTTGGTCCTGTGGGTTCGTCCCTAGGATATGTTAATGGGGTGTCCTCGATCATAACTAACATTGGTAAAATGTTCGTGGCATATGTGTAAGAATTTTTAATTAATTTATTTACTCGTCTTTTAAATAAATATATTATTTTGTATATTCTCCTAAAACTTTTAAAATTCGTTGTGCTATATATTAACTTACGCAGTACCTTTGTACTGATAAATTGTTGTATTATTTTCCTTTCAGATTTCGCAGAGTAAGCATCGCATGGAGGGATGGGATTTCCATTTTTTTTTAAAAAGGAAGACTTGTCGCATTTTATTTATTTTAATTTATGCAATGGACTTAGACTCTGGTTTTGGCCGCGTGTTTTGGCCCTGTTTATTTTTTTTGCTTCCGCACTGCTTATTATTATTATTATGCGTGTTATACTCTGATTAAATTCGGGCTTATTTGAATGATTTTAAATATTTTTAAAGTCGATGATGCAACTTAAGCCTTAGCATCCTTTTAAACAAACTCGATTTAATCGGGTCTTGTTTGGAAGGGTGTGGCGGTAGCGTCCCGGCCTGGGTTACCAAATCCGGGGTGTTACAAAGTGGTATCAGAGCCCGAAATATTTATTTTTAAAAGCTATTATTTTTCGGCCCAATATAGAGGCCCAAAATATTAAATATTATTTTTAAGCTTTTTAAGTATTATTTCCATGGAAAGGAAATTTATTTTAAAACCCATGGAAAATATATCTCAAAAATTCGACAAGTCTCGAAATATTATTTTGGGGGTTGCATATGCATTAACATATGTGCTTAAATTGTGCAAGATATTGATTTGTTAAATATTTATTTATAGATGGCAGACCCAAAGCTTTTTAACATGATGACCGATATGCTATGTTCGATGACTAGCATCATGCATGAGTTAAGACATAGCCGTGATGAGGTTAGTGCATATAAGGACCATGTAAAAGGTATCGAGAAAGAGTTGGAGAAATTGAGGAATGCTCGACAGGAGGATTTGGGCCGCATCGCTGCTCTTGAAACTCTGTTTCATGAGGAGCAACACAACAACCACATGCTTAGGGGACGTGTGTTTACTTTGGAGCATGAGATTGTTGACCTTCAAAACCGACTCAATGCACCGGAACCTGAGGAGGAAGAGGAAGAAGAGGAGGACCCAGACATGTATATTGATATTGAGGGCGTGGATGAGGAGGAACCAGAGGCAGAGATAGTGGACCCACCGATACCTCTTGACTCCGATGGGGAGTATGAGCATGACAGGGCACTCCTCGGCTATTCTCCCGATTATCTACTAGATTGATTGCATCATATCGTTGGAGTATCTATTGCTTTCCGTATTTTATATTACCTTGATTTGCCTTCCATTGTAGCTGCTTTATAATATTTTTCCTAAATGATCTAGTGAAGCATTTTTCCCTTTCCTTTGTTGCATCGTCTCTTTTAGAATTCTGCGTACTTGAGATGTTGGAACTTACTAACTTGACTACTAACCTACCGTAGAATTTGATCCTTACCCTTGCGTGCTTATCTAACAGAATGCCGCCAAGGGGAAGACCGCGAAGGGAAAACCCCGCTGTTAACAACGCCTACCCTAATGTACCAGCCGAAGGTGGCGCACCACTGAACCCGGACGGGGCAAATGGGCCAGTGGGTGCAAACCCACCTAATGTTGGAGGACAGGCGGGCGCTGTACCCAATGTTGTAGACGCACGGTTGAGGACTGTAGAGCAAGTCCTCATAGCACTGGGCAACGCCGAAGTTAATAGGGCCCAAGCGGCGGTACCTCCGCCGGCAGCCCGTATTAACTATCTGGCAATGGTAAACCCATACCAGCCGCCCCATTACGAAGGACAAGAAGATCCCGCAAGGCTAGAAGACTGGATGAGGACATTTGATAAGCTTTTGAACGCCGTCAGATGTCCCGAGAATGAGAAGGTGAGAGTAGCTACGTACTATTTGAGTGGGGAGGCGGATGAATGGTGGCAGAACCACCAAGGGGGACTAGCGGATGGCGAGCAAGTTTATTTTTGGGAAGAATTCAAGGAGATGATGAGAGAGAGATTTTACCCTCTTAGCACGAAAACGACTAAGTACGAAGAGTTTATCAACCTTCGTCAGGGTACTCAGACAGTACAGGAGTACTATACGAGGTTCAAGGAACTCGTCCGTTTCGCTCCAAGATTGGTACCGACTGATGCCGACAAAGCCCAGAAATTTGAGATGGGGCTGAACCTCAGCATCAGAGAGATTCTAGTTGGCGGACAGCACACAACTCTGCAGGCTGTTTACGATCGTGCAGTGGCAATCGCACGGGTTCAACAGCTGAAGCGCAAGGACCATGGGGAGTCGAGCAAGGGCTCGAATCAATTTGATAAGAGGAACCGGAGTAACAACAGTGGTAACAACTTTAGGAGAGGGAACGACCTGGCGAAGAATGAAGGACAGAGAAGATTTGAGAACAAAGGGTTCAACCAAGGAGGGAATGGAAATCGGAGGCCTGGAAATCAGGGTGCTTTCATACCCCGATGCCCGCAATGCAACATTCCGCACCTGGTGCGCGAATGCCCGAAACCTGGGTCTTGTTATAGGTGTGGCAGAGATGGCCACCTGAGAAGGGATTGTAGAATTCGAGAGGAGACAATCGAGAAGAGGCTGGACTTAGTGGTTCGTCCAACTGGGAATCACCCAACTGGGCCGAATCAGCATAACAATCAAGGACAAAGGTTCCAACCAGCTCAAGGGCCACCCCAGAATCACAACCAGCAGAGAAATCAAGGCGGAGCCGTGGGACGCTTGAACGTGATCAACCAAGCGGATTTGGCCGCTCAAGGAGAAGTGATCACTGGTACGTTTACTGCTTTAAGCGTACCCGTTAAAGTTTTGTTCGATTCAGGCGCGAGCTGTTCTTTAATATCTACAAGGATTATATCTGCCTTAGATCTACCAGCGCCTACGAACATTAACTTAGGAATTCAATTACCATCGGGCAAGGTGATATCGTGTTTGAAACGATACGATGGAACCCCGATAGTAATCAAGAATCTAGAATTCTTAGCGAATCTAATTGAGTTTGATCTTGGGGATTTCGACGTCATCTTAGGCATGGATTTTTTGACTCAATACAAAGCTGTTATTGAGTGCCAGAAGCAGAAGATTTCCTTAACCAAGAGTCGAGGGAGGAAGGTTGTGTATTACATGCAGCCTCGAAAGAAAAACGCTAAGGTAGTGAATGCCTTGAGGTTTTACAACCTCATACGGAAGGGCTATCACTTATATGCATGCTATGTGCATAACCTCAACGACGAGGGAAACAAAATCGACGAGATCCCAGTCATAAATGAATATCCTGACGTTTTTCCAGAAGATATTCCAGGGATGCCACCTGAGCGAGAGATTGAGTTCACGATTGATCTGGTACCTGGAACAGAACCGGTATCCAAGGCACCATATCGCATGGCGCCAGCAGAAATGAAAGAACTGAAGGAACAACTAGAAGAGTTGTTATCAAAGGGTTATATTCGACCGAGTACTTCACCTTGGGGAGCGCCAGTCCTATTCGTTAAGAAGAAGGACGGTGGACTTCGGTTATGCATTGACTACAGAGGTCTTAATCAAGTCACGATTAAGAACAAGTACCCGCTACCCAGGATCGAAGACCTTTTCGATCAACTGAGAGGAGCTTCGGTATTTTCCAAGATCGACCTGAGATCTGGATACCATCAATTACGTATAGCCGAGAAGGATATACCGAAGACAGCGTTTCGTACGAGATATGGGCACTACGAATTCACCGTAATGTCCTTTGGTCTCACAAACGCTCCCGCAGTATTCATGAACCTCATGAATAGTGTTTTCCGAGAGTTGCTGGATTCTTGTGTCGTCGTATTCATCGATGACATTCTAGTTTACTCAAGGGATAATGAGGAGCATACGAAACACTTGCATCAAGTGCTCGAAACTCTGAGGAGGAATCAGCTGTACGCAAAACTGTCGAAATGCGAGTTTTGGATGAAGGAAGTCGCATTCTTGGGGCACATAGTATCGGCTAAGGGAGTGTCGGTTGACCCGGCAAAAATATCGGCAGTGATTGATTGGCCGGCACCGACGAGTCAGACAGAAGTAAGAAGCTTTCTTGGACTAGCCGGATACTACAGAAGATTCGTGAAAGATTTCTCCAAGATTGCAAGGCCAATGACCCAACTGCTGAAGAAGGGATTAAAGTTCGAATGGACTACAGAGTGCGAAAAGTCTTTCCATGAACTCAAGAAAAGACTTACAACAGCGCCAGTCCTGATACTTCCATCAGAAACGGAAGATTTTGAAGTGTACAGTGACGCTTCAAAAGAAGGACTCGGGTGTGTACTTATGCAGAACCAGAGGGTTATTTCCTACGCATCACGACAACTCAAGCCGCATGAGGAGAATTATCCGACGCACGATCTAGAATTAGCCGCGGTGGTGTTTGCTCTCAAGATTTGGCGACACTACTTATACGGACGAACGTGTCGGATGTTCACGGATCACAAGAGCCTCAAGTACATATTTACTCAAAAGGAGTTAAATATGAGGCAACGAAGATGGCTTGAGTTAATCAAGGACTACGACTTGGATATAGCCTATCACGAAGGAAAAGCAAACGTCGTGGCAGACGCATTAAGCCGAAAGGCGAAGCACACGACAAACACTCTTATTTTACCGCCAGGACTATATATGGACCTAGCAAGGTTGGAAACTGAACTAGTCCATTATGGGACTGTGGTAGAAAGGGTGAATGCCGTGACAATTGAATCTACCATATTTGACGAAATTATGGCAGCTCAGCCGGATGATGAGAATCTCAAGAGGATTAAGGAGAAGATGGACGAGGGAAAAGCGGTAGGATTCACAGTCCACGATGACGGGAGCATTCGCTTTAAAGGAAGGTGGTGCGTTCCTCATAAGTGTGAGGAGTTGAAGCAGAAATTGATGGAAGAAGGCCACAGTACGCCATATTCAGTACACCCTGGTGGTGATAAGCTGTACAAAGATTTGAAGAAAATCTATTGGTGGCCGAGAATGAAGAAAGATGTTGCGGATTTTGTGGCTAAATGCATAACATGCCAAAAGGTAAAGGCAGTACGGCAAAAGCCATTGGGATTGGTGAAACCGTTGGAGGTCCCAAGTTGGAAATGGGATAGTATTTCCATGGACTTTGTCTCGGGTTTACCAAGATCTCCTCGAGGGATGAACAAAATTTGGGTAATAGTTGATCGGTTAACAAAGACTGCCATCTTTATACCAATGAAAGACAATTGGTCGATGGATCAACTCGCCAAGGCAAATATCGAGAATGTGGTCAGAAGGCATGGTGTACCACATGATATTATTTCGGACCGAGACAGTAGATTTGTCTCAAATTTTTGGACAAAATTACAAGAAGCCTTGGGAACCCAAATCAAGATGAGCACAGCCTTTCATCCGATGACCGACGGTCAAACTGAGCGGACGATACAAACACTTGAAGATATGCTTAGAGCGTGTGTACTTGAATTCAAGGGAAGTTGGGAGAACCACTTACCGTTAATTGAATTCTCGTATAACAACAGTTACCATGCTAGTATTGGCATGGCACCGTTCGAAGCTCTCTATGGACGCAAGTGTCGCAGTCCGATATGCTGGACAAAGGATGAAAGTTCTGTAGTTGTTGGACCCCAGCTCATTGAAGATATGAGTAAACAGATCCAGATTGTCCAACAAAAGATGAAGGCCGCACAAGATCGCCAAAAGAGCTATGCCGATACGAGGCGACAAGAGTTGGAATTCCAAGTGGGAGACAAGGTTATGCTAAAGGTGTCACCCATGAAGGGGGTGATGCGATTTGGCAAACGGGGGAAGCTGAGTCCTCGTTACATTGGACCATACGAGATTTTAGATCGTGTAGGTACCTTGGCCTACCGATTGGCTCTACCACCGGAATTATCACGGGTGCACAACGTGTTTCATGTTTCTCAGCTGAAGAAATATGTGCACGATCCAACTCACGTCTTGCAAACTGATGTGATTGAGCTGGATGATGACCTGACGTATGAGGAGTATCCGATCGAGATACTGGACGTCAAAGAAAGAGTCACAAGAAACAAGACCGTGAGGATGGTAAAGGTACTATGGTCTAATCATGGTACCGAAGAAGCGACGTGGGAGTTGGAAGCGGATATGAAGCAGAAATATCCCAACCTTTTTCAACACGACTCGTGAGCAGTTATGGGGACATAACTGTAGTCCTAAGGGGGGGAGGATGTGATACCCCGCAGAGAGTCGTCGCACGCCGAGGTAAGAATTTAATTTTCAAACCTCAAATATTTTATGTGTGCGAATCATTACATGCATTACTATCAATCCGAGTGCGACCCAACTTCGAGGACGAAGTTGATTTCTAAGGAGGGTAGACTGTAATACCCGAGAAATCGACATTAAGTTTTAAAACCCGAAGATTAAGAATTTGGATTTATTTATCGAAATCGAATTAATTCCGAGAGAACGGAATTAAATGTTTCGGATAATCGCAACTCGGGATAGATGTATCGAGTTATCCCAAAAATCTCGGATACTTCATATTATGATTTTTAAGAGATTAAAAATCATAATATTTAATTAAAAAAAAAAAAAAAAAAAAGGTCGCGCGGTGGCCGCGCGCAGCGCGCCACCAGCGCGCCACCAGCAGCAGCTGCGGCAGACGAGCGTTACACTCGTTTTTGGCATTGAATTCGACGTGGGATGATTCCAAACGATTGGAATTCAGTTCCCAGACGTGTTGGGACGTTTTGTGGAGGTTGGTAATGAAGTCTAAGTGCTCAAAGCCTCACACTTGGGATCAAGAATGGATAATGTTTATCCATTGAGCTTATTCTTTTGAATCAAGGGTGAAGGTGACTGTTGGGGGGTTTAGTGACGGTTTCAACTGACCATTACTGCTCCAATCACTCATGCAATTACCCATGGCCATCATGGGGAGCCTAATCAATCCTCTATTTAACCCCACACAGCCCCAAACTCTCTCCCATTTGCACCATTCCAATTTCTGCAGCAGTTTGAGTGTGGTGAGTTGTGTGCGTTTTCTCTCCATAATCCAGGAAGGGTGAGGGCGAGTTGAGGCTTCTAAATCCTTCATCTAGTGGTTGGTAAGGTTCTCTACCTTTTTCTTTGGCCTGGAGTCGGAATTCTAGCCTTCTAACGTAGGATTTTGGACATTCGATGCAAAATAGGTTCAATCGGAGGAAAGTTGGTTTTGAGGGCTGTGTTGGACGATTCCAGGGAAAGCAAAGTAGAGATTTTCGATCCTAAACTCATCTCAAGTAAGTTAGTATTGTGCACGTCGATTTTTAGGAGTTTTGGTTGAGTATAACTCGAGATATTGGATCATCTCTATTCCTTATAAAATCTGTCAAATAGGGTTTTCTTGTGACCAATCTTATTGTTCTATGAATTCGACCATGATCCGTACATTTTTAGGAGAAACTTCCAAAATGAAACTTGTTCCTAACGTCCTAAAGATGCTCTCTGTAAATTTTTGTAATTTTTGGACACGTTTTGGTCACCCAAATTCGATCTGGTATTTTCTGCATTCAAGTTGACAGATTTAATGTATGTTTGTAGTCAGTTTTGTTGTTCGATTCACTCTTGCCTATGATCGTTTTTAGTGCTTGATGTCTTCATGAAATTTGTTCTAATATGTGTCTAGAACATCCCTGTAAAATTTCATGATTTTTGGAGCATGTATGAAATTGTTATGAATTTTTGAACTCACTGTGGTCGAATTTACTGAAGCAAGAAAATTTGAATTTCAATAGCTTTCTGAATTCGATTAAAATGACCTACTTAGAGTCCGAATTTTGAGATGGCTATTTCTATGAAAAATGCTTATTTTGATGTTTTCTAGCTACTGTAATTTTTCCAGAATTTTTAAAAATCGTTTACTGCATTTTTAAATGCGATTTCAGAAACTGTTATAATGGCATTTTTAATCGGTAAATGCTATTTTGATTATTCGATGAACTTCGAGTCGATTGTTACTCGGTTTTGGATATATATGAAATCTGAACATGTTGTGAATATTATGAAATGATAAAATGTGGTTTTTAAACTTTGTAAGTTTTGATCGAGTGGGATGCCAATGTGGTGAATTATGTCGCCCCTCTTTTATAGCCAAAACGGCATTGATTATTGTGATGTATGAGTCTATACTCCTAGATGTATCCGTATGGGTTATCTAGGGCTCCGGAGTGTGTCTGTATAGGGTCCGCTGCATGCACTTACCTCGTGGGTACGAGTCCCAGAGGTTGATCCCAAGGGTTCGTCCCTAGGATATATTTGAGTCCTTGTGGGTATAAAGTCCCAAAGGTTGGTCCTGTGGGTTCGTCCCTAGGATATGTTAATGGGGTGTCCTCGATCATAACTAACATTGGTAAAATGTTCGTGGCATATGTGTAAGAATTTTTAATTAATTTATTTACTCGTCTTTTAAATAAATATATTATTTTGTATATTCTCCTAAAACTTTTAAAATTCGTTGTGCTATATATTAACTTACGCAGTACCTTTGTACTGATAAATTGTTGTATTATTTTCCTTTCAGATTTCGCAGAGTAAGCATCGCATGGAGGGATGGGATTTCCATTTTTTTTTAAAAAGGAAGACTTGTCGCATTTTATTTATTTTAATTTATGCAATGGACTTAGACTCTGGTTTTGGCCGCGTGTTTTGGCCCTGTTTATTTTTTTTGCTTCCGCACTGCTTATTATTATTATTATGCGTGTTATACTCTGATTAAATTCGGGCTTATTTGAATGATTTTAAATATTTTTAAAGTCGATGATGCAACTTAAGCCTTAGCATCCTTTTAAACAAACTCGATTTAATCGGGTCTTGTTTGGAAGGGTGTGGCGGTAGCGTCCCGGCCTGGGTTACCAAATCCGGGGTGTTACATTTACAGTGTTGAATACATTTCTGTTCTAATTTTTAGGCCGAGGAGAGCTTCTCATAGGCCTATGGCGATGATGTCTGGTCGACTTGTCTTGGATCGTGACTTTGTATTCTTGAATATTGCAATGTATAAAATGTTTCTCCTCAAAAAAGAATAATATGAAAAATTCCCTCATAATTTGCTGAAATTTTCATTGCCTAAAATCACATTGGTATGGGCTAGCATAGCACTATCTCTAAAAATGTCTGAATTTGAAGTGGTGCAGTTTATACTTGTATATGTACTCTAAAAAATAGACGTTATAGGATTACCCGTACGGGGCGTTTGGTTGGGGTTAATCTTCAATATCCAGTGGGAATCTTGGTAGGGAATGTCTCATTCATTTGTTTGGTTGGGGAAATTTTTTACCAAGGAATCTTAGATTACCATCCAAGTGGAAATGTTGGTGTGTTTTGATGGGAATGTGATTCCCATGAAGAGGCCAGGTATTCTGAGATTACCGGACATTTTTTATCTTATCTTACATTAAATTATTTTTTATACCCTTTAAAATATTAAAACCATACATCAACCCATTAAAACCATTTTTAATGCTCAACCCTCTGTAACATTTTCACTTTTGGCATGGGTTTTCTTTGTTAGTAAATTTTAATTTGGTATAATAAAAATTCATTACCTGTTTGATTTATTTTTTATTCTTTAGTGATTGAGTTTTGAATACTTCCCATGTATTTCACTGTATACAGTTTGCACATTATATAAGATTGCAACAAAGAAGTTTGTATTTAAATCTTTCTAAGCTATAATTATCTTCCAAACGTGATGCAATATATGATAATTTATGAAATGAAAATTTACAGATGATGCAGATGGATTTTATTGTAAATAATGAAATTTTGAATTGAACGGGAAATAGGCTTCATGAGAACTACTAAATAATAATTTTGTTTCAAGGGCATTATGGTCTATTCATGTGATGTTGGAATCTGAGATTCACAATCCAACTAAACGCAATAATCTTAAAAAACAAAAAAATAAGATTCCCAGCAATCACATTCCCACTGGTAATCTACGATCCCTCCGACCAAACGGACCAGTAGAGTTTATAAGAATATCATCCGAAAATGTCATATCTGATTGTACATCTCCAAAATCAATATCAGCTTTACCATAACCTACATCAACTATCCATTTTGCGAATTTCATGTCATATATAAATTTCATTGTAAACAATATTTCTTGTGGTATCTTGAGTTAATCATTCTTAATTGCATATTAATACTTTGAGCCACATCTTGCAGTGACACGAAATACAACATAACTGTTAATGGCTAAAACTGGTTTATAATTATTCTAACAATAGTATTTTCATTCCAAATATTGAGCTTTGTTTTAATGAGAAGAGATGTTAAATAATTTTATAGGGTAATTTTTTGCAGGTAGAATTCTCGTCACAATCTAGTGGAATACCAAATTTATAATGCGCAGTCCTACCTCTTGGAAGGAGTAGGGGTGTTATTCCACTGGATACTACACGGAACACAATATCGCATCTCCCACGAAGGGCTAAACATAACATCTTCTAGATATATTATTGATAATGTCTTGTCAATTCCACCACGTAAAGAAAAAAAGAATCAATCATCATCACTATCAACTACAAATATTATTTTATTATAAATATTTTTCTGCTCATCAATCAACAAATGTAATAGCTTAGCATGATCCGCTTTCATTTCTTTCTTATTATAATATGTCTCTTCTAGTATCAATAGATTATATGTTTCAGACGTTAAAACTTCATTCAGTACCGGCATTCTAGAAAAAAAATTTCAAACTTATAGAATTTGCAGCAGTTAGCCTTTCAAATTCTAACAAAGCTAGATCTATAATTATTTTTTTGTCAATTGCTAATCTGTTAAAATATAGATTAATTAATTACTTCCTCGTATTTTTAAGTGTTACACTTTTCTTTTTTGTGGTGTTTGGAAATAAATGTTACGTGACCGTTGTTAGGTATTTGAGTTACGTTGTGAAGATGATCGTTGTTTGAAGGATGTGCGAACAACCGAAGAACAACCAACTGAGTTCAGCAGAAAAGACAAAAAAATACAGATGAGCTGTAATGACCTAGCCACAGCAAAAAATCAGCCCAATGGGCCTAGGAATTCGAGCATATTCATATAAATAAAGTTATCCCTCATTTCTTGGAGGCTAAGACAACAATAGAGAGAGAATTCTTAGTGAAAAACCTTTGGAGAGTTGGGGGCTGCCATGGACATTGATGCTTGAAGGTTGAAGAAATCTTTGAAGTTTTTCCGTCAAAATGAAGCTGCTGATTTGAGTGCATCTTTTGTTCATTTTGGTTGGAGTATTTTGATCTTATTGCTCTCATATTTCATTGTTTGATTATCATACATTTGAGAGAATATTTTGAGAGAAAGGGCTGCTGCAAATGGAGGCATAAATGGAGGAGAAAAGCTGCTGAGTTCATCTATCAAAATGGCTTGCTAATTGGGGTAATTTCTATATCATTTTGATAGGGTTCTTGAGTCATTTAAACTTACATTTTCATAGTTTGCTGAGTGATATCTTCAGTGAAAATGTTTGTGAGCTGAATCTGGTGTTTAGATTGTCTGAGCGTATTGTTTAGTAGCTGCTCCAAGGGTAGACAGCTCGCTGCACTGAGCATTAGGATTAGGTTGTCCAGCGGATGTTGGAACATCGGTGTTCAACAGTCTGTTCAGTCAAGAAGGGTGAGTTCTTGGGTGTTGCTGAGTCCTAGTGTGGTAAGGTGTTTGGAGTTGTAAACAGAGGGTATCTGTGAGCCTTTGGGAGTTAGTGAAATGCCTGGATTGGGATCCCCCGGATGTAGATCGGTTTGATCGAACCGGGTCAACAAATGCTCAGTTTTTCTCTGTTTTCTGCATTTGTTTTCTGCCTTGTGATATATTTGTGATTGTTGGTTGGTTGTCTGGATAACACGTCAACAACGTATTCATATATTTTCCTATCCTATCTACTGGGACCTGTCAATTGGTATCAGAGCGGGGGCTCTAAAGTTAACTGAGCTCGATCTTCAGGATGAGTCGTGAAGGCTATTATGTCACAAGGCCGCCTTGGTTTGATGGATCAAACTATTGCTATTGGAAATCTAGGATGCGGATCTTCGTAATGTCTCTTGGTCCAGAAGTAAGATCTGCTGTTGAGACGTTGTGGCAACAACCTATTCATGAAGTAAAGGAAAATGCTGCTGAAGGAGAAAAAGCTATTGTCAATATTGTTCCTGCACAGATTGAGGAATATACTGCGAAAGAGAAGTCTCAGTTACAGGGGAATACTACTGCACTTAATGCCATCTTTAGTGCCGTGGATGAAACTCAATATAGTTGATCTCGACGTGTACCACTGCCTATGATGCTTGGCATGCTCTGCAAATTGCTCATGAAGGTTCTGCTGATGTTCGAGCAACCAAGCTACAACGGATTGAGTCAGCTTTTGACAGCATGAGGATGGAAGAGGATGAAACTATTTTGACATACTTTTCTCGATTCAAGGATCTAGTGAATCAGGCACATATGCTTGGCTTGGTGTATGATAATGGAAAGTTGGTTAGAAAGATGCTCCGCACTGTTACAAAGAGATATAGTCCTAAAGTTTCAACTCTTGAGGAAATGGAAAAGGTACACACCATGTCACTTGAAGCACTTGTTGGTACTTTGCAAACATATGAGATGAATCGTCTTGAGGAACCTCCTACCTCAAAGAGTATTGCATTAAAGGCCGTTGGTGAATGTGCATATGTTACTAAGGAAGAAAAGGCATATCTCTCAGAAAGTTAGCCAAGATGCTGCAAGAAAAGAGAGCTAAAGAATTTGGAAAGAACAAGTATGATGGCAGTCGACAGAAAGTTGGAACAACCGGCAGACAACCCCACAAAGGGAGTTCTTCTCATGATGAGCAAAAGAAGACCAAGAAAGTTGTTATAAACGATCTGCCTGAAGGATTCAAAGATCTGAAGTGCTTTGACTGTGGAGGAGTTGGCCACAAGGAATCTGAATGCCCTACAGCAAAGAGGAGAGGTGGACAAGCTATGAAAGCAACACTCAGTGATGACGACGTTGTTGAGACATCTGATGAACAACCAAGTGATCCAGAGTCTGATGATGTTAATATTGCATTCACTATACATGCTGATGGGAGCACATCATCTTCTGAAAAATCTGAACAAGCTCAAGAGGACACTATTGTTGAAGTTGATATGGAGTTTGATGAGCTTGCAGAAGCATTCGATGAGCTTAAGGAAAACTACAAGTGTGCTGTTGGTGAAAACAAAAGATTGTTGGGTCAAATTTGTGATCTAAATGATGTCGTTGACGACAAAGATGATGAGATTGCTGATTTGAAGAAAGAAATCAAGAAGTTGACTAAGACTATTGATTTGTTGAGTGGTGATAAGAAGAGATTGGAAGAAGAAAGAGATGCTCTAATGTCTACCAATTCTGAGTTGTTGGTGAAAGTCAGTCACATCGATGCCATGATGAAGAACAAAGAAAAACTAGATGTGATGATCAACCAAGGAAAATCTAAAGCTGATATGTCTGGGATTGGCTATCAAGGGAATGAAGCCTCATCTTCAAAGACAATATTTGTTAAAGGAGGCATGTTGAGTCAATGGTCAGCCAAGAATATTACTGATGACAACGGAGCTGGTGATATGGATGTTGGTACAACCAAGAAGCAACGGAGCTGTGCATGTTGCAAATTTCCTGGGCACACTGCGAATACTTGCAACAGGCTGGTGAAAGATATCCTGCGTGGTAAGCCCGTTGTTTGGCCATCCGAGGAACTACGGAAGCATATCAAGTTTCGAACTATGTGGATTCCTAAGAAAGTACAATCTATAGATTTATCACTCCAGAAGGACACATCAAGTGATCTTGACCCTGGAGGAACAACCAATGGTATTTAATTGTACCAAAAAGGGTGAGAAGTTGGATATGTGGGCATGGTTTTCATGATTATTTGTTTTGCCCAATCCAACTTGGTTCGTGGTCTACACTGAATTCATATTTCATCTGAATGATTATTGATTAAGGGGGAGTTGATTAAGGGGAGTCAAATGGCTATTTCTTATCTCTGCACATCGGTATACTGAAGTTGTGACAGGGTTGTTGGAACAATGCGTGAATGAGGAATTAGTTCAAAAAGGGAAGAAAAAGGAGCTGGTGATGTTGCAGTGTTGCTGAAAAAACAAATGGATTGCTGACTGGTATAAACTTTATTATGATAATTGCTGAGCTGGCCTATTTTTTGGTACTTTTGATGCTGATTTGATTTTGAAGCTGCTCACCCAAAAAGGGGGAAGAATTTGGGTCGTTGGGATGCTAAATGAACAATCTTTGTTGATAATCGTTGTTCTGACATCTTCTGATTGTTTTGGCCGATCATCTCCACAAAGGGGGAGATTGTTAGGTATTTGAGTTATGTTGTGAAGATGATCGTTGTTTGAAGGATGTGCGAACAACCGAAGAACAACCAACTGAGTTCAGCAGAAAAGACAAAAATACAGATGAGCTGTAACGACCTAGCCACAGCCCAAAATCAGCCCAATGGGCCTAGGGATTCGAGCATATTCATATAAATAGGGTTATCCCTCATTTCTTGGAGGCTAAGACAACAATAGAGAGAGAATTCTTAGTGAAAAACCTTTGGAGAGTTGGGGGCTGCCATGGACATTGATGCTTGAAGGTTGAAGAAATCTTTGAAGTTTTTCCGTCAAAATGAAGCTGCTGATTTGAGTGCATCTTTTGTTCATTTTGGTTGGAGTATTTTGATCTTATTGCTCTCATATTTCATTGTTTGATTATCATACATTTGAGAGAATATTTTGAGAGAAAGGGCTGCTGCAAATGGAGGTATAAATGGAGGAGAAAAGCTGCTGAGTTCATCTATCAAAATGGCTTGCTAATTGGGTAATTTCTATATCATTTTGATAGGGTTCTTGAGTCATTTAAACTTACATTTTCATAGTTTGCTGAGTGATATCTTGAGTGAAAATGTTTGTGAGCTGAATCTGGTGTTTAGATTGTCTGAGCATATTGTTTAGTAGCTGCTCCAAGGGTAGACAGCTCGCTGCACTGAGCATTAGGATTAGGTTGTCCAGCGGATGTTGGAACAGCGGTGTCCAACAGACTGTTCAGTCAAGAAGTGTGAGTTCTTGGGTGTTGCTGAGTCCTAGTGTGGTAAGGTGTTTGGAGTTGTAAACAGAGGGTATCTGTGAGCCTTTGGGAGTTAGTGAAATGCCTGGATTGGGATCCACCGGATGTAGATCGGTTTGATCGAACCGGGTCAACAAATGCTCTATTTTTCTCTGTTTTCTGCATTTGTTTTCTACCTTGTGATATATTTTTGATTGTTGGTTGATTGTCTGGATAACACGTCAACAACGTATTCATATATTTTCCTATCCTATCTACCGGGACCTGTCAACCTATTTGGAAAGTTTGAAGGTTAATAAATTTTAATAATTCTACTTAAATTATTAATTTTTTTATATTCATTAAAATAAAACTCAAAAGGAATAAAGTCAAATGTGACTCATCTTAGTTTATTTATTTAATATTGTAATTCTTCAACTAAATCAATTTTATTAACTTACCTTAAATCCCGTGTCATTTCATAGTATTACACTTATTGAGTATTCTTAAAAAATGGATTTAAAAAAATTAAATTTTCCTTTTTTATTTACTGATGGATCTACTCTCGCCCTCAATAACTCTTTATACGCCCGACGCTTTTATTTATAGTATGCTTTACAAAAATAATTAATTTACTCTAAACCAATTATCCATCACTACAAGAAAATTTCATTTTACCGACCCCAAAATAGGGTCGGTAACTAGGTTTTACCGGTCGTCCACTAATCTGGCGCCGACCAAAGATTCTGGGGGTCGGGAGATTACCGACCCCATTACCGCCTCATGTGGGTCGGTAAAATTACCGACCCCATTACCGACCAACTTTGGGGTCGGTAAGCGAGGTCTCGGGACCTCGGGGATCCGAAATTACCGACCACATTACCGACCCCAAATGAAATAAAATGTGTTCAGAAGAGCTCGAACCCACTACCTCGCATCACCTAGCCACAACTCTAACGAGCTGGGCGATCCCTTTGCACCACCAATGGAAACCCGCCACGTGTCATATATATTAAGTCCTCCCAAATGCTGAAGAGGGGATTCGAACCCAGGTGAAGTGCGTTCCTCACCCGCGCGCGTGCCATCCGGATACACAACCTTTCATGTTATCATATGTAAGTTATTAAATATATATAATATATTTATATATAAATATGTAATTAATAACTTAAAAAATAATAGTATAAAAATTGATATTAATTATATAAATTGTAGAATAATTAATTAATTAAATTGGTAAAATTAATTATATCACTAATTAAATTTAAGAAAACAGAAATCAATATGATTAAATATTAATAAATTAAAAACTAATTTCGGTTGCTAAATTGATTTTTTTTGTAGTTAATTAAATAGAAATATAAAATATAAACTAAAATTAAATTAATTAAATAATAAAGATTATTAATTAAATAAAATATAAAATAAAATTAATTAAATCAAAAAAATTAAAATCAATGAATTAAATAAATAATAAAATTAAGATAAATTTAAAATTAAATTTAAATAATAATATAAAATTATTTTTAATAAAAAATTAAAATTAAAACTAATTAAATAAAATATTAATTCAGTAATTAAATTAGTAAATAAATAAATAATTAAATTATAAAATAAATAATAATTAATTGGCCCAAATAAATAAATAATTATAATTATATAAATAATCAAATAAATATTTAATAAAAATATAAACTAAATAATAAAATTATGTAAAAAATTAAAAAAAAAATTGAAAAAAACCACAGACCCCAATTGGGGTCGGTAATATTACCGACCCCAATTGAAGTCGGTAATGGGGTCGGTAATGCCGACCACATTAATTACGGTCGGTGTTTTGGTTTTCAAATGTCCCTGGGCCCAATAACGGCTAAATTTTACCGACCCCACTTTGGGGTCGGTAATGGGGTCGGTAAATCCGACCCGTACTATGGTGGTCGGTAAACAACTACTTTACTCTTGGTAGAAATGATTAGTACTATGAGTTAAGAATAATGAATGATAACGGAAATGAGAGGGGGCGGACTGCAATGGATATACAAGAAACTTCTAGAAATGCAAGAAAGTCAATGGAAAAGTGATCATATGATTTTGGAAAATGATAGAGAAGTTCAAGAATTTAGATAAATGCAGCTATGCATATCAGTTAAAGTACAAGTAATTCGAACTATTTAAAATATTGAAACGGTGGAAAAATCTCAATGTTGACAGAACATCAATGAGAAGCTCTCATGGTCTCAAGAGTGCTACACATGTCCCAAATAAGAGAATTCTACTCAGAAAGAAGAACTGGTACCAAAGCGTACACAGTAGAACTTTTACAAGAGGCAAGGAAAGCAACTAAGGAATTCATTTTCTCATCATCAAGAAAATGAAATAAAAGAATTCTAGGATTAAACTTAACAGATAATACTTAACAGTCCCAGAATTAATGTTCATAATAGTCCCTTCAGTCGATACACTCGAATGAGCTCCATGTGGCATCTTTAGGTTTGAAGTTGTCTAAGACATTATTCTCTGATGTTCTGATCATTTGCTGGCAATGGGTCATCCTCAATTATCTGTGTGACATGGATTTGCATATTCTATTCAGCTCCAAATAAGCTATGAGGCCCATAGAGGAGATTGTCGATGACCATGAATCCACACTTCGCCGCCCGATGTGCCTCCTTACTAGATTTCCAGTCAAGCCATTCCAATTTTTGGTACCTGCAATTTGCCAAAACTGTATGTTCCATTTATTGTCATAACATGGCAAGTTAGTACAGCAAACAATAATTATAATACATAACAATAACAATAATTACTTGACAACTTCTAAACAAGTTGCCAATTAAATTAAAATATAGATCCCTTAGGATATCCTTGTTATCTACTCGTGGTTATTTCCCAAACCATGGCTCGAATCCACAAGGTGCGCAATGTAATAAACAGAATACCATAGCATAAGAATAAATCTAACTAGCATATGACAATGCAAACCTATCCTATATGCAATCCCCTCACACCTCACCACATGCTTTTATCAAGTTTTTAGCACATAATAGAGCAAGCCCGCTCTGATACCACTCTGTAACGTCCCGAAAATTTAAAAGCATTTTGTGACGTCACCGCCGTATTAACTGTTCTAAACTGTCGATCACTCAGCTTAGACAGCTAATACGAAGCGAGGTAGTAATTCAGTACAAAAACACAATAAAATATTCCCAGGAATCAACATAACATATCCGGGCGACAAGCCCTGTAATAATCTACTAACATGCTCATAAGTCTCAATTAATAGACTTTAACAAATAATCAATCCGAAGCATTCACCGATCACAACGGTAAATAAGACATATCCCTCACCAAAAATCAGACTAAAGCATATAACCATATATTCGAGTAAGATAACACATAGGAATGCAGCCTATCTAGTCCGCTCAACCCGTAACCCATCCTCATGATATGCGCCATCCGTAGGAGAATCTATAAAACAGACAACAAAAAGGTGTCAGTACAACGTACTGGCAAGGTAATAGCAGTAATAAGTGGATTAGACAGTACGAGAATTAAACGACATAATTATAAATACAAATATATTAATAACATAAATTAAATATAGTATTTAAACATCACACCGTCCCATACCGGTGCTTCAACCATAAAATGCATTGCAATCATTATGCATGATGAATGATGAGATGAATGATATGACCTATGTGGCTATCTATCCTAAATGCAACAATTAATCATGTCTAACGCGTTTCCTAATAACCATGGTCGACAGTCATCATTGGCGAGAGGACACCACCCTCTCCCATCACAATGAACTGCCCGTCAACGTCGCCCCCGCCGCGGACGAACAGCCTACGCAGGGCCAATAACACGGGTGAGGGAGCCGGATAGTCGTCACTGACCAGAGCGGCGTCTAGCGGGTCATGGCAAAGGGTTCACTCCCCAATTGTCGGTCATGGCACAGGGTTCACTCCCCATATGCCAAACATGCCGTAGCATAACACAAGTATCACCGAGGTATAACACCTCACACATAAAGGCACAATACCAATAAGAACATAATATCTCAATTTCACCTTTGATACCTTACTTAAAAGATTCTAGTCCAATCCTTAACTGTAACATAATTCTCACATAACATAATAATCAGCACAGGCAACGTGTATACCTCACATTCCTATTTATTAATAATCACAAGTATAAGAAGATACAAGCCATCATTCCTATACTCAAGTAACATGATAGTCAGAGAAACACCTTGCCGTCTAGGTTCTCCTATCATACATTCAACCATTCGATATATAACTTCTATATCCATTATAAACATTATAGCTTAACATAGCGAGTAATAGATTCCTAGGGAGCCAGTCTAGTCATAGACGTCCCTACATCTAAAGCATTACCTAATTAGGATCACATCCTAAACGTCTAGGTTATCATGCCAAGAGTTATATGATTTAGAAATCAACACTAGTTAGTCATCTCGGCCTAACTCCCTAATCTACATATTACTAACTAAACCTTGCCTTTAAAAAATCTTCAAAGCCTCCTCTTTAATAAGTCTTCACCCGTCCAATGAAGTCATCGGTTATTTCCCTGTACAAAATTATAATCATAAGAATTAAAATAATTCTAACAATACCAATACATTCATCTCCTCCTATCTCCAATTCAACCATCTACCTCCATCCCCTTCATCAAACCCGCATAACAAACCATTCACCCCTACACCATTTAATCCACCAACTCCCAATAACAAGACCAAATATCCAAATACAAGGTTCAACATTCAACAATAATATATTAACAAGTGCAGGAATCAACACTACCACAATTTCTCATGCTTCATAAATTCAACTAACAAGAATGCCCAAGTATCCAAGAATAAAGCAAAATCAAATACCAACTCCCAAATTAATATCACAACAAATACAAGTCTTCCAATACCCACAACTATAAAATTAGCTAATTGTTCAACTCACATCAAAGCTTGCCAATCATTACTCTAACTCATCATCAAAACTCCAATATCAAACAAGCAAAAACCAAATATTCATTAGTTTAATATCTTCGGGCCAAAAGCTAACAATTCTTCCATATTCAACCCCAATATGTAAAAACCATCTTTTAACTCAACTCCACAACTCAATTATGACTTCCATAATCAAGAACCACAATTTAGTATTTCAAGTGACCATTCCTCCATCGATTGAATAATTCGAATTCTTGAACTTCAAACCAAAATTCCAAGAGTTATCAACTCACATACTTGTCATCACTTCCAAAATAACATAACAAGAATCCATAGGAAGCCAAACCACTAATTCCTAATAATACTAGCAAGCCCCAATCTCACCGTTTCAACATTTGAATGTGAACTCCAACATAATCCAATAAACTCCCAATTTAAGAAATCATAGAATTGCATGAACAAATTATCACCGGACCAACACCACCACCACCCGCGACTGTCACCACCAACACACGCCGGCGGCAGCCGCCAACAGCAGCGGCAAAGCGGCGCTGCACAGCAGCGCGCGTCTGCGCTGCTCTCCCGAGCAGTAGCTCACCCTCCGGCGAGCTCCTTCGTCTCTTCTCTCCACTTCGACACCTCCTCCCTCCACCGCATGAACCATCGGAGCCCCCCCAAACAGCCGCCGAACTCCCCCAACAAAATGAAGAAGACAGCCCCAAATCGAAAAGGGAAAACAAGGGAAAATGAGCGGACATACTATACCTCGAACACTGCTTGAGAGGAGCTTCGATTTCTTCCCAATTGCTGTCTCCATTGCTCCCAGTCGAGATCCCCAATTCCATCGAGCCCTTGTTCTTTCTCTCTCAATTGTGACGGGAAAAGCAATTGGAAAATATCCCCCCAATTTTTGTCCACCACCGATTTAAGCAAGGAAATGGGCTATGGGTTTGGGCCATTTGGTTGGGCTTCTCTTTCACTACTCACTTTAATGGGTTGGGCTCTTAATTTATCTCATTGGGCTATCTATATAATTGATCAAGCACCAATTTAATTAATTAAACCAACTTAGTTAATTAATCATGATTAAATTAATTTAACCATGATTTAATTATTCAGGATGTTACATATATAAGATTTATATTATTTAATACATATTTATATACAATTATAATAATATAATTATAAAACATATTTTTTTAACGATTATCAACTATATAACTGTATATTAATTTTAGAAGAAGTGAGAAATTTTTGTGAAAACACTTATATATATAATATCTTCCATATATTCATTAATGTATCTTTTAAAAATATAAATTCCATATATACACTGTGAATTTTATATAATTTTGAAATTCCAAATTTTTTTAAAATTAAAAATTTTGAGAACTCCATATACATTGAAAATTAAATATATTTTAAAAACTAAAATTGGAGTTGTCATATACACATTAACATATCTTTAACATGAATAAATAAATATGATGTGCAATGTAATTTTTTTTAGGAATATGTGACTTTTATTAATATAAAAAAAAAAACAAACACACAGACTGCATGAAGCAGCGTTACAACCAGAAGGCAACCAGAAAACCTAAAAATATAGGACAAAACAAATACAGTAGCTACAATGTACATTTTGATTATATCATTTTCCATACCCAAAAAATATAAACAAAATTGAGACCAAACCTGCACAAGCTTACCGGTATTACAATATGATCACCATATTAAACATAAACGCAACATAATTCTTAATTGCCAGTGCAGAACCTCATCATAGTAATTCTATGGTGCAAAAACTAAAAATGCCTATTCATGTCATAATAATTCTATGGTATAAAACTGAAAATCAATAAATAAATAATAAATGCAATAATAGAATCTAAAATAAATAAATAAAAAATACAAAATAATTAAATCTAAAATAGATAAAATAAAAATGCAAAAAAATCTAAAATGAATAAAATAAAACATTCAAATTTTCTAACTTTATCTTTCAAATATTTTTAAAAGTGAATATGTAGTGACACGATATGATGATAGTGTGGGAATTTATAAGTAAATGATATATCTTATGTCTATAATGAATAAATAAATAAATGCGAAAATCTAAAATTAGTAAATTGAAAATAAAAAACTAATATAGATAAAATAAAATATGCAAAATTTCAAATTTCAAATATTTCAAATCTTTTTAAAATAAACATTGTGGAAATTCAAATTCCATATATAATATTGTGGGAATTTAATATAAATTGAAATTTTCATATATTTCAATTGAAAATGTAAAATGAATAAATAAATAAATGCAAAAATCTAAAATTAGTAAATTGAAAATTGCAAATAATATGGATAAAAAAATGCAAATTTTCAAATTTCAAATTCCAAATCTTTAACATATATTTAAAAGTGATCATTGTGGTAATTCCATAGAAATTGGAAAGTCCATATATTTCAGAAAATGAAAATCTATAATGAATAAATAGATAATTGGAAAATCTTAAATTCATAAATTTAAAAATGCAAAAATCTATAAAAATTAGAAATTTGAAATAGAGACACCGCATTAAATATAGAATGAGTTGTTCACTAATGCTTTAATATATATATATATATATTATATATATATATATATGCCATACAGAGTCTACTGTTCCTGGCAACAGTAAATGTTGGCCTGGACTTCCTATACTACCCTCCCGCAGTTAGTTTCCCCTTGTCTTCCACCTTTTCATCGCTCGAAGCCTCCATTGCCCTAAATTTACTTTCCCCTATTTTTCGTTTCCGCAGTCAAAGGTTCGCAGTTCTTCGTTCAATCTCTCTTCACCACAATTATCTCACCTATTTCTTCGCCGTTCCTCCTCCGTTGAAGCGCTCCGACGCATCCCCCGGCTCCGAAGCGCCGGCCCTGCCCACGCCCACCTAAGAAATCCCTTTCCCCAGTACGCGGCCTTGCTAGGGTACGCATCGGCCCTTCTCCCTCCAAACCTAATTCACAAGCTAATTCTCCCTCCAAACCTAAATTCACAAGCTAATTCCAGAGCTGCACTTTCCCCATTATCATCTACTGCGCGTCTCTTCCGCCTCAAATCTCAATTCCCCTAAGATTCTGTCCCCATCTGCTCGTCGACCACTCCCCGTCTGGGCCACCGCGCCGCGGCCATCGGCACCGGTCCAAGTTTTTCTGCAGCGCTGCCTTTTCCGTCCTTTTCAATCGCGCAGATGGAGTCGCCGACTGAGTCTGCTTCTGCCCTCTTTTGATTCCGCACCGGCGCTCCGCGCTTATGGAGTTACAGTCCAGGTTCGTGAGCCCTAATATCCTCTGCCGTGACTCCGCTCGTGCCGCCGTGAAGCTTGCTGTCATTCGTATTGCCCTGCCTGCTTGGCGTTGTCCCGCTCGCTGCGCCGCCGCTTCCCCACTCGTCGCTGCCCCGCTCGCGCCGCCGTGTGAGCCGTCCCTGTGCCGACGCCTTCACTTGGGAGTGTGGGTTGTGTTATTCAGAGGTGAGGCTGCACAACAGTAATTTGGGGATGGGATTGGGCGCCTTTGTGAACCCTAAATTGGATATCTCTTCGCATTATTTCATCGTCTGTTGGTTGACGCCCTTTTTTTTCCTCAGTTCTTATTCACCTTTGGCGTTCTTATTTCCTTCCCCACTAAGCCCTAAAAGGTAAAAGCCCGAATCAATTTATGCTAATTGATATTTGAGAGATTGGGATTCTATCACTCTGTATTACTTCATAGTATTATTCCTCTGTTAGTGCTTGATCTCTGATCAGAAAAAAAAATTTCTCGAATGATATGGCGCTTGGATCACTCTGTGACTTGTATTAAAAAATTTCAGCAAGAGATTTTGTAGCATTCCTTCCTGAAAAATGACTCTGATTGTTTGTTTGCCTGTAGGACATTTGTGGTCTACTTTTCCCTAAAATGTTAATCTGGCACTGCTGCAAAACATGGTTTTGATTTGTTATATTCGTAGATGTATCAGATTTGTGCATATTTCTGGTAGGAGAAGTCTATATACTGTCCTTTTAATTAAATTGGAGGTGTGTTTTCATTTTCGTGGTTTTGTTTTCGATGTTGAACTTGGATGTTAAACTTGCACTTTAGGGCAACGAGACAGGCAATGTTGTTGTTTTTTAAACTTTTTAAACCTCCTGTGGCACATTTTGTTTTTTTGTGCTTTTGTTAGACAAAGATCAGCTTGTTGTTTTCGTTGGTTGGTTTTAGGTAAATGGTGCTTCTTCTGTGTATTGAATCTGAAAATAGCTTATTCCATGGATCTAAAGTAGATCATGTGCTGTGTTGTGATTCAAAATTTTTGCAGCTTTTGTTTGTTATTGCAGTATTGTTGGCTTTTAGGAATTTTAATAGTCTGTTTGGGTGGTCAAATTTCGTACCAGTTAGGGCAAGTTTTGCAGAGTATGTGTTCCACGATCTGCTGTTGAAATTTGTGTTTGATTTTGTTAGGTTTGATCAAAATCTTCCATGCCTGCATATAATTTCGCTGTGCACTCATTTTGAGCTCAAGACCGATGGAAGCAAATTTGCTGACGGTTCTGGAATTTTTTCAAGGATGCATTCTTGAGGACCATTGATGTTGTTTAAGGAACTCATGGCATCGAATAAAACTCCTCGGTCATTGCTTCCTCCTCGCTGCTCCAAGGGATTCATGTAGTTGTTGCTTCCCCATTAGAAGAGGTAATATCTTATAAATGGAAAACTTGTTAACTCAGTTTCAATTCTTGTAGTTGTGATGCTGCTGAATTCAGTTTCTAACATTTTGTCAGGGACAACAAATCATTGGGTAGGTTCTGCCTTCATGGATTCCCCCCGCTCCGTGTTGTGTTCCCCAAATTAAAGTGAAATTCGATATTGATGCCAATGGAATACTTTTTGTTGCTGCTGTCCACAAGGGAACTTGGAAGCATCAAGATATCGCCATTACTGGTTTTGCAACATCTGTGGTGAGTTCCTTGTGTTCATTTTGGCAATGCATCATTGGTTCTTGGAGTTATAAGTATACTTGGGGAGGTTGTTCTTAAGTTTCTATAATAATTTAGATTGCTAGAATATGTGTGCAGATGCAATGGCGATTCTTGAAGGCATCAATAGTTCCAAAAACGAGCTCTTGTATAGGTGTTCTGAAATGCACTTTACTCACTAATACAGCTTCTGCTTTACTATGGAGAATCTGGGGTTAAAGGAATGGTTTCTGATGAACACATAATGTTTTCAGGGAGATGTCAGGTAATTTCAGTGTCCTTTGTTCTCTCTGTATTTTATTATGACAATCCAATTGTCAAATAAGGGCATCTTTATTATGTTTTCTTTCAATAATTACTATAACTTGTTTTGCATATGCAGGCATTGGCTGGACTTCTGCCTGCACTAAACTGTTATGGTAGTATTGTTCTTATTTTTAGTCAGTGGACTTCAATGCATGACAGATTACAGTGGGGTTTGGATGTAATCTTTCGTAGCTTATAGGCAACTATTGAGTGAGTTACCTTTATCCTGCCTTTTGAATAACTTTGCAAGCTATGATTTTGGTGTGGTTTGTATTGAGACATTGCTGACTTAATGTCTGTGGTGTTTGTGGGATTTGTTGAATGGGAATTTATTCTCATGGTTGCTTCTTATGGCGAACTTTTTTTGAAAGAGTGAGTGGAGTTCAAGTTTCCAAAGCATAGATTAAATTGTCAGTTTAAACTGCGGATGTTGTAATTTCTTTTGGCACCATGTCACCTGTCTCCTGCTATATTTTTCCTGTCCCCAGTCAGAAATATAGTGAAATCGCCTTTCCTATTCTTTCCCCGGACTCTGCTATTTTTCTGTGAAGTTTTTTTGTGGATGCTGATTGGTGCCCGTCTCTCCTTTTAGAGGTAGAAAAAGCTTCTCTGTTAGCATAGATTTGATTACTTGAATTTTTTTCGTTTTTAATGATCACTTATTATAGATACATTGAATTTTGAAGCATTATTATACTCGTAACTTGTTTTTTTTATCAAAAGCTTTTACACTTTGTTCATACATTCCTGAATTCTGAGTGGCACTATTATATTATTCAATGTTTTCATGGATTCGATTTGATTAGTTTTCTTTTGGATTCTGCCAAAGTGTCATGTCCCTTATTGTGAGTTTGTTTTGCAGACATGAACTAACTATTATCTGTTTATAATAATATCAATAAATTTTTCCAGACAAGTATGAGTAAGCGGAAAAGACCTGAAACCAAGCCACAAGGGTTGGTGCCGCCGGATGAAGATAAAATCCAAAATGTCGTCAAGGCTAGAAAGGATTCGGGTATATTGGTAAACGACATCAAACAAGAGGTCAGCGACGTGCCTGGTAATGTTGTCACCCAAATAATCAAGTCATTGAAGAGCAAACTATGAAGTCTTAATTAAAGACTGTCTGTTGCGTATGACCTTTCTCAACTGCTGGTTTTGGAAGAAGCAAGCCACCATGAAAATATTTCATGGGAATTACCAGATAAAACAAACAGAGCTGAAGTGTTATTATTACCTGATGTAAAGAAATCTATATGCACTGCCCTGAAGAAATTTTTTGTACTGGTGAATCCATTTGCATCTTGCTATTCATTTGTGATTATCTGTATAGAAATCATGTATGATCTTTGTGTTTTCAGAATTTGATGTATCCTATAGGCCATGGAGCTAGACTCGTCATGAAAGTTCGCTAATTGCAAAGGGCTCACCACCAGGGCTGATGGTGTTAGGTGGCTTTGCAGTTCTTTTCTTCAAGACAATTGTTTACTTGCTAAACTTAAAGGTGCATACATTTCATGAATTATATCACAGGACCCACTGCTAGATAATATTGGATGAACTCATTTACAACAAGAATTTGCTTTGTCCATTTCTTCAGCTGTTATTAATTGCATTGCACATAGCTCGTGTCATTTCACCTATAGAGAGTGAAATTTCTGATGTCGGATTACATTTTCGATTTCTCATTTTCTTTAGACGCAATTTTCATTCATATTACTTCTTCAACGTATTTTCTTCTCACCGTTGCGCGCAGCGTAGCGCGCGACAAGACGCGTTCTAGTATATATATATATATATATATATATATATATAGATTTGTCAAACGATGTTGTGTTACTGTGTACAAAATTAATACTCCATTCTTTAATTTAATTATATTACTGTTTATTTTTTATTTAAATAAATTCTATTGTACTATATTATATATTTTTATTTATATGTTAGTATTTATTATTTATATTATATTACTATTACATTTATTTTATTTTATTTTATATTTTCTTATATTATTAACTTTATATATTAGAAGTATTTTGTCATCAAAAAAATAATGACTGTCATAAAAAAAACTTTATATATATTATTTTTATTTTATGTTTTCTCGTTTAATTGACTTCGAACCATATATACAAAATGAATTTTGAAGTATCAAGGTAAGGTAAGAATTTTGAAATAATATATTTGTAAGGATTGCAAATTCTTTATCTAACTTTTACCAAATATGATTTTTTTTTTTTTTGGTAAATAGTGACACTCTTGTGTCGGCAAAGGTGCGTGGGAGCTCAAACCACACAAATTACAAAGGGGATAAATGGGAGGGATAGGGGCCGGGTGAGGATCGAACTCCCAACCATAGGTTGGGAGACGTGGGACTTGACCACTAGGGTATGTCCCAAACCCCACCAAATATGATTAGAAAGGATTTGAAAATTCATTTTTTTTTTTCGATATCCTTTCAATTCCGACAAACCAAACAAGATCATAAGTGAGTACTACCTTACTAATAAAAGAAGATGAAAAGAAGAATATATTTAATGGAAAAAAGGCCAAATATATCCTTTTTGTTTAAAAAAAAGCCAAATCTATCCTTTTTCTATTTTATTACCGAATTTATCCTCTACATATGCTAATTATATCCGAAAATATCCTAAATTCACTAATCGTGGAATGCCTGCTGACGTGGCAATAAATTAACTTAAACCCTACACGCTGGATCGAATTTGAAGTGTGTCTCAATTAGGGCTGGGGAAAAATACCGAATATACTACATACCGCACATACCGTATCGAAAAAATACCGAAAATATCGAAATTTTCGGTATGGTATCATACCGTACCGTAAGATTTCGGTACGGTAACGGTATAAATTTTTTGATACCGCGGTATATCGCTACCGTACCGAACTTTGGTATATACCATGGTATCGGTATATACCGCGATACCGTTATATACCGTAATATCGGTATGTTGGTATATAGCGAAAGTTCGGTATGCCGGTATATACCGTCATACCGGTATGTCGGTATGTAGTGAATGTTCGGTATGTCGGTATATACTGCGATACGGTATGTCGGTATGTACTGAATGTTCGGTATAGCGGAATATACCGAACTTACCGGAATGTCGGTATGGAAACGGTATGAAAATATTTCATACCGAAACTTTCGGATACCGAAATGTTCGGTACGGCAACGGTATGAAATTTTTCATACCGTAAAGTTCGGTAAGGTATACGGTACGGAGAATTTTTTTCGGTATGATACCGTACCGAAAATTTTGATATTTCTTTTTTCGATACGATATGTGCGGTAGGTAGTATATTCGGTATTTTTCCCCAGCCCTAATTGAGACACACTTCAAATCCCATCCAGCGTGTAGGGTTTAAGTTAATTTATTGCCACGTCAGCAGGCATTCCACGATTAGTGAATTTAGGATATTTTCGGATATAATTAGCATATGCAGAGGATAAATTCGGTAATAAAATAGAAAATGGATAGATTTGACTTTTTTTTAAACAAAAGGGATATATTTGGCCTTTTTCCTATATTTAATAAAGGGTAATTATTTATTTTTATACGTCAACTATTTAAAAGTGTCCATTTATATAGCTAAACTTTTTTTCTGGAAAAAAAATACACCACAACTATTAAAATTTAAAAAATCTGTATTCCGTTAAATTGATGTTAAGTTTGATAATTCCGTTAAAATTATGTGGGCAAATTGGTCCGTCCATGTTTTTATGAAGTTGACCCAAATCTTCCCAACCTGACCATTCCCTTTTGGAACATCGGTGCCACGCACCTCCGCTGCTGTGGCCAGTCAGCTTTTAGTCTCGACTGCTGTGGAGCTGTCCCTTTTCTCCTCATCTCAAGACTATACTACCGAGTCCTCCAAATTGACTTCTTCACCCACACCATTCAAGTGGCCAGACACGACCTATGGAGCAACATATGCCGTCCTATTCTCCTCAACACCACCTTAGCCCACCACGATGTTTACCGGATTCCAACCACAAATTCCTCACTCTCTACATGGGAATTGTCGTATTCCTCCTCTTCAATTTGAAGCGGGCACCGGAGGTAGGGTGAAATTCATAAAAATATAGACGGACCAATTTACCCATACATATTTAACGGAATTATCAAACTTAACCGCAACTTAATGGAAAATATAAATTTTTCTAGATTTTAATAGTTGGGGTGTAATTTTTCCAGAAAAAAAGTTTAGGTATATAAGTGGACACTCTGAAATAGTTGAGGTATAAAAATAAATAATTATCCTTTAATAAAATATATAATAATTACTCACTTCTATTTTTGTCGAAAGATATTCTATAAGGGGACCATAATCTTATAATCCTTCACGTGTTTGTAAACCGTGTAATTTAATAAAATGTAGAAGTATAATACTAAGGGAATTGTTATGGTACTACCAATGTGAATGGTAGTACATCAAGACAAATCATCTCAACCATACAAAAATATCCAATGGCTATAAAATAGAAAGGGTAGAATTGTCCCCTTTGTAATTTATGTGGTTTGGGCTCCCACACACCTTTGCCGACACATGAGTGTCACTGTTTACCAAAAAAAAACGGTAGAATTGTCAAACATAAATAATCGTATCTTTAGTAATAAAATCATTCACAAAATTAATTTAGTGATTTCTATCCTTAAATAAAGATCATATAAAAATTTGCATAAGTTAGCACTCTTTTGCCACAATTCATGGCATAATAATAGAGAAATTAACTTTATTCATCTCTTTCATTCGTCAGTCTTTCATTCCTCATAATTTTCTATTTGTCTATTTTGAATTTGTAAAATATGATAGGATATTTAGATTCCTTGCATCGAGTAGATAGATTTTCATATAAAGAACGTCCAAATCTGAGCTCATTTGAGAAAGTTAGAGTCATTTGAAGTTTGTGATATAAATTTTGTTGTATAAACTATGTCGCCGAATTGTAAAGTGTCCGTCGTTGAATTGTAAAGGCTCCGTCGCTGAATTACATAGCCACCGTCGCTGAAATGTAAAGGTTGTTTCTGAAAATTGTAATGAACTTCAAATGGCACTAACTTTCTCAAACGAACCCAGATTTTGACGTTCTTTATATGAAAATCTACCTACTCGATGCAAGGAATCTAAATTTTCCATCAAATTTTGGAAATTCCAAATAGATAAATACCAAATTTTTAAAAGAAAAGATATCTTATGCTCGTTGTTTTGAAAATATGATATTTATATGTTTAGAGTTTCTAAAATCTGATAGGATATTTAAATTTCTTGCATTGAGTAGATAGATTTTGATATAAAGAACGTTCAAATCTGAGATCATTTGAGAAAGTTAGAGCCATTTGAAATTTGTCACATAAACTTTAATGTATAGGCTACGTCGCTGAAATGCATAGGCTATGTCGCTAAATTCTAACGCCTCCATCGCTGAATTTTAAAGCCTCCATCACTGAATTGTAAAGCCTCCATCGCTGAATTACATAGCCACCGTCGCAGTATTGTAAAGGCTGTGTTTCTAAAAATCGCGATAACTTCAAATGGCTCTAACTTTCTCAAACGAACTCCGATTTTTACATTCTTTATATAAAAATCTACCTACTCAATGCAAAAAATTGAAATATCATATAAGATTTTAGAAAGTCTAAACAAATAAATATCATATTTTCAAAATAACGAGAATAAGATATCTTTTCCTTCGAAAATTCGGTATTTATCTATTTGTAATTTCGAAAATCTGATCAGATATTTAAATTCCTTGCGGTGAGTAGATAGATTTTCATATAAAGAACGTCCAAGTCCGAGCTCATTTGAAAAGGTTAGAGCCATTTGAAATTTGTTATAAAAACTATGTTGTATAGGCTATGTATGTCGCTGAATTGTAGAGCTCCCGTCGCTGAATTGCAAAACTACCGTCGTTGAAATGTAAAGGCTACGTTTTTTAAAATTGCAATGAACTTCAAATGACTTTAACTTCCTCAAATGAACTCGGATTTTGATGTTCTTTATATGAAAATCTACCTATTTGATACAAGTAATCTAAATAACCTATCAAATTTTAGAAATTCAAAAAAGAAAAAGTAGATTATGATGGAGAGAGAAGTACGAGCATGAGAATTGAGAAAAATGAATAGAGATCATTTGGATTTTATTGAAATTACAATATTACCTTTGTATTAATCTTAGCCATTGATTTCAACATTTCATCAATGACTTGGAGGTGTCACAGTACATAAAGAGACATGGATCTCCGCACCCTAACCAAAGCCTAATACTAATATCTTGGGCAAAAGAATAAGAAAGCGGGAAGGATGTAATTTATTTTGCTATTGCCATATTAAAAATCTGTTACAATTTAAAAATAGGGTTCGACTTTAAGCTGAGACATCCTATTATATAATAAGCTCTCCATGTTTGGTGATACAATCTAGTCTAGCCTGATAATTAAGTCTGAACATATGAAATATTAGCAGTGGATTAGTATTTATTTATTATTAATTTAATGATTCAATGAAGAATGGAGGTAGTAGTGGTGCCAGTGTAATCAATAGTTCAATACATACGATTGATAATGCACACCATAAACAAGAAAAATGAACTATTATTATATGATGAAGTATTAGTAATAGTAAAATGATAAATTACAATTTGCTTTTAAAATTCTTGTAAATAAAATAAATTAAAATAGTTTTATGATGACAATTCACGCATCACAACTGTATGTTACCAACTACTAACATGCTCGCCTCTCGTCTTATCCTTTATTTTAAACCCACGATTTAATTTTTTTAGAAACACCAATATAATAATAATAATAATAATAATAATAATAATAATAATAATAATAATAATAATAATAATAATAATAATAATAATAATAATAATAATAATAATAATAATAATAATAATAGGAGTATTTAAATAGGGCAAGATGATACCTTGCAATATTATTAACAGTATTGAGCCGACACCAAGTTTGTTCTGCACGTAACTTTTGGAAGTTTTTTAGAGTTTTGAGGAGCTTTGGATTTTATATCAAAACAATATACATGTTCTTCACATTAGCTTTTAAAGGCATCAGCTGTGAATTGCAGCTTCGGAAAGCTTTACAATCAGGAGAAACCCTGAGTAGCTTTTGGGAGCTTTCGAAAGCAACTTTCCAATTTAATTATTTTTTCTTTTCAAATTACTCTCTCCGTCCCATTTTAAGTGGCTCAAAACTTTTGGGCACGATATTTTATGTGGAGATAATTAGTATGTGATGTAGGGGGTAGATTAGTGTTTAAAGTAAGAGTAAATTAGGAATTGAAGTGATGTAATTATAATAGATTTGAATTTTTTATTAATTTATTTATATATGATGTGATGGTTGTGGGTTTGAATTTATTAATGATAGTGAATTTAAAATTATAATATATTTATTTATTGATGTGATGTGCTGGGTAGGTTAACCTTGGTGATTAAATATTTAATTATTTCCTAAAAAAAAATGAGACAAAGTGTTGAGACGGACGAAAAAAGAAAGTGAGACACATCAAATGAGACAGAGGGAGTACAATTTATAATAACTACAACTACTCCTACCAAATATTTATATAAAAACTGATAGCTATAATTCTCTACAACTGCAATGCAATTCGTAACTATAACTCTAGGTACATAATATGTACAGACCCTTGAATACTATGCCCCAGTTGGTTGTTTGCTACAGCCTGAGCCTACAAGGTTCATAATCAACCCTACATTATTCTTTCCAAAAGTTTCAGACAATGATGTGTCCTACTCGTGCCATTTCTTATCCCCACTCCATTGTCCTCTTCATTATCGGTTTGTTTGGTTTCTTGGAACTATGGTCTGTCTCCCAATATGCTGCTGGAGTTTTAAGTTTTAACCTTCTATTTCGGCTACATCTTGGTATGTGTTCTATACGGACGTGGGATATCAACATTTCTCGAAATATTAGGGCATGCTGTGTTCCAAAAGTTATGTTTATTTTATTGAGTTCTCGGGCCATTCTCTAGAAGTTTGTAGGTCCGTCTAATCATTTTTGGTTGCTATGATTTATAACAGAAATGAACCCACTTATAACTTTTTGAAAGAAAAAAACTAATTATTAATTTTTAGTTATTTATAAAATATAACAATTTAAACACAAAAAATTAATTACTATTTATGTTTAAACCTTGCATCCAAAAGACTGCCTAGATACTAAATTACAAATGGGTGGTGGGAGTTCATAACACACAAATACAAATGGGCAAAGGAGAGAAAAGTCAAACTCCTAACCTAAATGTCAGAAGTCAGGGAACTTAACCAATATGTCAAGTCCTCATCCCTAGTGGGTTATCTTTTACCTAATAAGTGCAAAAGTATAAATTCATGTATATACTATTTTAAAAACTTTACACAAATAACTTACCTAAACGGGGATAAAGACTTGTCTAAGCGGCCAAGCCCATGCCTTCTAACCTTAACACTAAAAGAAAAGTTGGATTTACCAACTGCAAAATAGGGTGGGTAACAAGGGAATACGGGTCATATTCGTGTTTACCAACCTCATTCCCGACCCCAAGCGTGGGTCGCGAATGTCATGGTAAATAATCTGGCGTCGACCAAAGAATCTGGGGTCGGAGAGGTTACCGACCCCACTGCCCACCACACGTGGTCGGTGAAATTACCGACCCCTCACCGACCAACAGTGGGGTCGGTAATCGAGGTCTGGGGACCTCGTGGACCCGAAATTATATTCCATTTTTGGGGAATAAATATCATATTCCATCTAAAATGATTTCTCTTTCCAAGTATGCATAATTTTATTCAACATATAATGTTTGGTACAATAAATATTATTAAAGAAATGTAAATTTACATTATAAAAATAAAAACTTGTTCAAATTAATATTTTTATTAATAAAACGATAAATAATAATTTAATCAATTTTATAAAACGTTAAAATTATTCAAATGTTAACATTCAAATACCATGTTAATTGTGATGCATATTTATTTACCTACATTGAATGTTGTTGCTGAAATTGATATATATATATATTTATAATTTCACTAATTTAAAAACAAAAAAATTATATTTTTAAAAATTATCAAAAATGTGATTTTTTTTTCTTATAATTTATTTTTATATTATATAAACTCTGTTCCATGTCATTATTAATAATTTGAATTTTGGTGTTAAATTTTTATTAACTTTAATACAATGTTATTGCAATTACATAATAATAAAATAAATAATAAAATAAGATCTTGATACAATTGTCTAGTGTAACGCCCCGAAAATTCAAATTTAATTTTTGCAAGCATTACCGCCGTACTAACTATCCTAAACTAGTGGCCAGCTAATTTAAAACATCCAGTACAAGCCTGAGTAAACCTAAAGTGATCATCTGATTAATCCAGTTCATGCAGAATCTAAATTAAAATAACAACACAAAGGCACATAAATAATTTCCACGGAATAACTGAACAAAACAATCACTGTCAGAGTATCAGGCTACAAGCCCCTCAAAACATAATTTGGCATCCTGCCAATATATCAGAAATAGGGCTACTAGCCCAAAGCAGTAAACACATAGGCCACAGGCCAACATAAAGTAAATCCTACGCACACAGGCCTCCACTAGTCAAAACCGGTACCGGGATAATAGCAATACCAACAGAGTACCACATAAACACGTATAAATAGATGAACAAACAAATCCTATCTATGTGGTCTTTCATCCCCATACCCAATCATGCTCTAGCGCCTCCAACAGGATCTATAAAACAAACAAAAGCAAAGGGAGTCAGTACAACGTACTGAGCAAGGCTACGTGCCGGGGAGTAAGGAAAAACAGAGCAACCATAAGTAATAATAACAGATAATAAATAATAATAACATAAATAGAAGAGCAGAATATAAATAAAAGCAAATAAACATCATACCGTCTCATACCGGTGCTTCAACCACAATCATACAATTTATGCAAGTGATGCATGGCCTAACATACACCTACCTAACCTATATGCAGATGCAAATGAATATGCCTAGCCGGCACCTGAAAACCCGGGCGGTATGAACCCACGGGTGAGGATAACATCAACTCCAACCCGTTATAGGGTAACATACACCATCCCCGCAGGGACCACATGCATCACAGCCAAATCGCAGGCATCACAGCCAAATCTTAGGCAATAACAGCCATATCATACACCCCGCAGGGTCATCGGGACTCAACACCTGTGAAGGCTGTCCGATCATATAAATCATCAACAACCAATCGGGTCCATATATAACAGTACCAATGTAATGACATGCATACATGAGTACAATAAGATGATTTCAACTCCTAACACTAGGTTCGCATGCTCTTCACGCATAAAAGATCTAATACAACATCCCCAGGCTAAGGCATTAGTGATTTGATCCATTAATTCACGCATAATTAATGATATCGTAATACAACGACTCATCTAAGCAATTCAACAACCCCCACGGATTAAACAATCATTCCATGAATCATTGATAATATATGTCAACATTGTTTAGGCAAATTACAACATATCTCGAGGCATAGGAACGAGTAATAATCGAGAAAATACGAAAGAGAATGAAAAAAGGAAGAAAACAGCGAATCGGGCGCACAGAGCCACTTTCAGGCACCACCCAGTCAAGGTGGCGCCTTGGTCTGTGTCCTGGAGAACAGGGCGCCGCATTGGCGCCCCGGACCATTTCTGGGCGGCGCCAAGGCTCTGCGGCGCCCCGTCTGGGCCTGTAAATGTTGTCCGGCGATTTCGCCGGATTCGACCCCCACTTCGCCGGAAATCGACCCCCCAATACCCCCAAACACGTAATTTAAGCAATATAACCCTTGCCTCAAAGTCTTCCAACGATTAACAACCTCCGATTTGTCCAATCCAAGCCTCAATCGATCAAAAACAACCAAAACCTAACATCAACAAATCGTCTCCAAATCAATACCAAAACGAACGAAACTATAATCAAATCGATGAGGGGAATGAGAGGAATCACTTACCAATGATTGATTTCACGATCTCCAATGATTTGTGGTGATTTGAACAAGCCCAAGATCACCCCCTTTCTTCCTCTCTCGACCGATCGGCCCTCCTCCTCTTTTCCAATTTTCTGAAAACTGCAAAATGACCCCCCTTTTACTCTAATTGCTGAATTTTAACAAATGGCCCCCTACACACTCCCACTTACTTCAATTGGACCTCATCCGGGCTTGGACACAATTTAGCCAATTACCAAAATAATTATACAATCCAATTAAAATAAGTCGGGCCATTACATTCCTCCCCCCTACGATCATTTAGTCCCCGAAAATGGACATTCAAGAACATGATCAACATCAACAGGTAAGGATGAAATGTTACCTCATTGCGAAGGAGTCAAGTCCAAGTTTGGATACTTCAGCTTCATATGCTCCTCGGTTTCCCAAGTAGCATCTTCAGCTCCGTGTCTAGACCACAGCACCTTAACCATCGGGATGGTCTTGTGCCTCAGAACCTTATCATTTGCATCGATTACCCGAACAGGATACTTCTCATACTCAAGAATCGAATGCAGTTCAATCTCATCAAGGTGGATAATCTTAGAGGGGTCAGATACAAACTTCCGGAGTTGAGAAATATGAAAGACATCATGAGCTCGGCCCACTTCAGCTGGCAATGCCTATCTATACGCTACTTTCCCAACTCTCTCCACAATCTCATTGGGCCCAATGTACCTCGGGCTCAGCTTGCCCTTCTTACCAAACCTCAAACACCACATCCCGACGAGCTAAATAAGCATAGCTCGTCTGTCTGTCCAGAGCTTCTTTCATACGGTCCCACCAACTCAATAGTCTGCTCAATCATTTCAGGTCCCACATTCACCTTATCTGTTGGATCATCCCAACATAAAGGACTCCTGCATTTCCTCCCATACAATGCCTCGAAGGGAGCCATACCGATACTCACATGATAACTGTTGTTGTAACTGAACTCCACCAAACTAAGGTCATTCTCCCAACTACCCTGAAAGTCCGTTGCACAAGCTCGCAACATATCCTCTAGTGTCCTAATGGTCCTCTCTGTCTGATCATTTGACTGAGGATGCCATGCGGTACTCATGCTAATCTGCGTGCCAAACGCTGCCTGTACTTCCTTCCAAAACTTAGACAGGAATATGGAATCCCGATCAGACGCAATCTCCTTGGGAATTCCAAATCTCTTAACAACATGCTGAATATAAGCCTGAGTAAGCTGGCTCATACTCCATGTCAGTCTCATAGGTATGAATACTGCACTCTTTGCCAAACGATCCACCACTACCCAGATAGTGTCCATCTTCCTCACATTCTAAGGCAATCCGGTCACAAAATCCGTGGAAATGGATTCCCACTTCCATTCAGGTACTGCTAAAGGCTGTAGCAAACCCATCGGCCTCATATGCTCAACCTTCACTCGCTGACAGGTAGCACACTTAGCCACATAGTCAACTATCTCCCTCTTCATGTTGTTCCACCATTAAGTCTGTCGGATGTCTTTATACATCTGACCCCTGGGTGAACAGATAAGGGGTCGTGTGAGTCTCATCCATGACCTTTCTCTTCCGGTCATCACAACACTCCGGAATGCACCGTCTATCACCATTCCCTTATCATCAATTCTGAAACCCGGAGCCTTACCATCCTGAATCTTCTGTCTCAATACTGCCATTCCCCAGCTATCATGCTGACTAGTGAATATCTCATCAATCAAAGATGATGTAGTAACTAGCATGTTTAAAGTGTGCTGAACAGAGCCAACAGACACTACCTGAACCTCAAGTCTGAGTAGTTCCCTGCGCCATTCAGGCATCACCTCCAAACATGCCACTGAATGATGCTCCTTTCTGCTCAAAGCATTTGCCACCCGGTTCGCCTTTCCCTTTATGTACTGAATATCAGTGTCATAGTCCTGCAACAACTCCATTCACCTCTTCTGTCTACCACTCATGTGGTTTGAGCTGTACAACACTTCAGATTCTTATGATCTGAATATATCTTATACTTAGCCCCATACAGATAGTGTCTCCAGATTTTCAGAGCATGCACTACCGCTGCCATCTCCAAATCATAAGTCGGGTACTTCTGCTCGTGAGGCTTAAGTTATCGAGATACATAAGCAACCACCTTTCCATTCTGCATCAACACACAACCTAAACCCTTAAGCGACGCATCTATATAAACCTCGTACTCGCCTGAATCGTCAGGTAGTACTAAAACAGGTGCCTCTGTCACTTTCTTCTTCAACAGTTCGAATGCCTGCTCATAATCATCATCCCATCTAAATCTGACATCTTTCCTCAACAATCTTGTCAGAGGTCTAGCAATACTAGAGAACCCCTCAATGAATCTGCGATAGTAGCCAACAAGACCCCAAGAAACTCCGGATCTCTCCCACATTCTTCGGGGCTTGCCATTTCAATACCGCTTCCACTTTGGCAGGGTCAACTGCAATACCCTCACCAGAAACGATGTGTCCCAGAAAGGACACCTCTCTAACCAGAATTCACATTTAGAGAGTTTAGCATACAGCTTATGCTCTCGCAATGTATTCAACACTGTCCTCAGATGACCCGCATGTGCCTCACGAGTCGGCAAATAGACTAGAATATCGTCTATGAACACAACCATGCACACATCTAGCGGGGGACGGAATACCCTATGCATAAGGTCCATGAAGATCGCCGGTGCGTTAGTCAAACCAAAAGGCATGACCGTGAATTCAAAGTGTCCATAATGAGTTTTGAATGCTGTCTTAGGCCTATCAGCCTCTCCCACCTTTATCTGATGGTAGCCCGATCTCAAATCAATCTTACTGAATACACTGACCCCTCTCAACTGATCAAACAGATCCTCGATCCTCGGCAGAGGATACTTGTTCTTCACCGTGATCCGATTCGAACCCCTGTAGTCTATGCACATCCTCATCGACCTATCCTTCTTCTTAACAAACAATACGGGAGCTCTCCAAGGCGAACTACTCGGCTGGATATACCCCTTACTGGTGAGCTCATTCAACTGATCTTTCAACTCCTTCAATTCAGCAGGAGCCATCCGGTAAGGAGCCTTCGAAATAGGAGCTGCATTAGGCATCAGCTCGATAGTGAAATCAATCTCTCGAGTAGGTGGAAGACCAGGAATTTTATCGGGAAATACATCCCCGAACTCAGATACAACAGCGACACTTGAAGCATCCGAAACCTCTGCTCGAAGATCCCTCATTTGCCACAGGGAAAGAGAACAACTCTGCACATCAAATCACACAACGAAGCAACAGAAACCACACTAATAGAAGGTGGAATCAAAGAAGGTCGGTCAGAAACATACTTACCGAGAGGATCTCGGAAGGAAATACATGGAATACCACAATTGATTACAGCACGATGGCAAGTCAACAGTCCATTTCCAGAATTACATCAAAGTCACCCAGACTAAAGACCACCTAGTCTGCCCTGAACTCACGGCCCTCGATGCCTAATACCGCATCACGACGTATGTGATCACTACAAATGATATCGCCCGAAGGCAAGTAAACATGCATTTAGTAGGGCACCAACGGTCCTACTCCATGCTCTCGCACAAATCGCAAAGCCACGAACGAACACGAGGCTTTCGAATCGAATAATACTAAAGCAGGGTGATTTGCAACAGTAATAGTACCTAAACAAGCTACAAAGTTTACAAAAGTAGAGCAAAACGAAAAGAAAATAAAACAACGGCAGGAATTTAAAACACACCTGCAAGAACATCGTCCCGGTGATCCGCCTCAGCACAGTCCAGGACATTCAATCTACCACCCCTGTCAGCCCGAACCGGTCTACCACAGCCAGCATGCGGGCAATCCGCTTGACGATGACCCACCTCGTGGCAAGTCCAGCAACGGTACACTGGTCGCCCATCGGGCCAACCTCACGAACAGTTAGCGGTGCACTGCGACCACCCCTGCCCACATCGGCACGGCCACCATCACGGCGACCCCTAACAGTAAGCTGTCCCCTCAGATCGCCGCCCCTATGTCCCTCACGGCCCTGGTCCCTATGCCTCTTCCTACTTTGCCACTGCTGGTGTTCCTCAGCCCGACTCTCCTCCACATACAGGGCTTGATCGAACGCTCAGAAAGTGTATCATTAGCTCGGTACCCGAATGAAGACTTAATCCCTGCCTTGAGACCCAAAATGAATCGACGGACCTCATCCCTACAAGTGGGCATAACCTCCTTAGCATACCTCATCAGCTCCACAAACTTCCCGTGATAGGCTGTCACGCTCATACTCTCCGTCTGTCTCAAACCCATAAATTCTAACTTCTTTGCCTCCAAAACCTGTGGTGGATAGAAGTGGAAGCTAAGGGCCTCAGTAAACTGCTCCCAGTTGAACCCGGGCCTAGCAACTAGGTCGTTCTCGCGGGTCCTCCACCAATGTAGTGTTTCCCCTTCCAGATAGTGGGAAGCCATATAGACCTTCTGGTCCTCCGGACAGTTGATGCTAAAAAGGACTCGACCCAACTGGTACTTCCAGTTCTCAAGGTCAGATGGACTGACACCCCCTGCAAACTTTGGTGGAGGATGCTTAATGGACAGATCCGCATAGTCCACATGGGCTGGAATAGGTGCAGGAGCAGGCTGCACTACAGGCTGTGGTAATATCTGGAATAACTGTGCCAGCTGCTGGGCGAACTCAATTGAATTGAAGACAGCTGCACAAACCCAGAAACTTCATGTGATAGGCTGTCACGCTCATACTCTCCGTCTGTCTCAAACACAGAAATTCTAACTTCTTTGCCTCCAAAACGTGTGGTGGATAGAAGTGGGAGCTAAGGGCCTCAGTAAACTGCTCCCAGTTGAACCCGGGCATAGTGACTAGGTCGTTTTTGCGGGTCCTCCACCAATGTAGTGCTTCCCCTTCTAGATAGTGGGAAGCCACATAGACCTTCTGGTCCTCCGGACAATTGATGCTAAAAAGGACTCGACCCAACTAGTACTTTCAGTTCTCAAGGTCAGACGGACTGGCACCCCCTGCAAACTTTGGTGGACGATGCTTAGTGGACAGATCCGTATAGTCCACATGGGCTGGAACAGGTGCAGGAGCAGGCTGCACTGCACTACAGGCTATGGTAATATCTGGAATAACTGTGCCAACTGCTGGGCGAACTCAATTGGATTGAAGGCAGCTGCACCTCCCACTGGTGGATTCCCGAGAGGCACCTAAGCAACAGGTGGCACCTCCGGTGTGGGTGGAGGAGGATGAGGTGGTAGTCCGTCGTTCCCCTGTTTAACATCATCAGGTTGAATCATATTTCCCATCTCCTCAGGTGTAAAGTCCCCAAACCTATCTCCAACGGGTGGGCCCTGGTTTCTGCGGGGCCTTCCCCGTCGCCCAGTATCCCTAGCGCGATAAGAAACCATTCTGATATGCAAAACAGACACAACATGAACAAACACGTCAGCAGAAATCACCAACATTCCATATATCCTACATAACTAATGGTAGAATAAAGAATATAACAATTAAATACATAAATAACAAATGAATTCACAGTCCTCAATGACTGTGAAGTCATAAGGATCCTGACTGGAGTACCAATGTTCCTCCACGGATACCCAACTGTGGCTCAACCTGGCATGCGCAAAACTCAACAGAACAATGATAAGAATGCACTTCTATACGATATGTATCCCCCACGCATCTCACCACCTATGTCGACACCAATTTTAATGCAATAAAAGAGCACACAGGCTCTGATCCCACTCTGTAACGCCCCGAAAATTCAAACCTGATTTTCGCAAGCATTACAAGCCTGAGTACAAGGCTAAGTAAAGCTAAAGTGATCATCTGATTAATCCAATTCATGCAGAATCTAAAATAAAATAACAACACATAGGCTCATAAATAATTTCCATGGAATAACTGAACAAAACAATCCCTGTCAGAGTATCAGGCTACAAGCCTCTCAAAACATAATATGGCATCCTGTCAATATATCAGAAATAGGGCTACCATCCCAAAGCAGTAAACACATAGGCTACAGGCCAACATAAAGTATTTCCTAGGCACACAGGCGTCCACTAGTCAAAACCAGTACCAAGATAATAGCAATACCAACATAGTACCACATAAACACGTATAAATAGATGAACAGACAAATCCTATCTATGTGATCTCTCATCCCCATACCCAATCATGCTCCAGCGCCTCCAGCAGGATCTACAAAACAGAAAAAAAGTAAAGGGAGTCAGTACAACGTACAGAGCAAGGCTACGTGCCGGGGGTAAAGGAAAACAGAGCACCCATAAGTAATAATACCAGATAATAGATAATAATAACATGAATAGAAGAGCAGAATATAAATAAAAGCAAATAAACATCACACTGTCCCATATCAGTGTTTCAACCACAATCATACAATTTATGCAAGTGATGCATGGCCTAACATACACCTACCTAACCTGTATGCAGATGCAAATGAATATGCCTAGCCAGCACCTAAAAATCCGGGCGGTATGAACCCACGGGTGAGGATAACATCAACTCCAACCCGTTATAGGTAACATACACCATCCCCGCAGGGACCACAGGTCCCTAGGGATCACAGCTAAATCACAGGCATCATAGTTAAATCGCAGGCATCACAGCAAAATCTCAAGCAATGACAGCCATATCATACACCCCGCAGGATCATCGGAACTCAACAATACCGGTGAAGTCTGCCCGATCATATAAATCATCAACAACTCAATCGGGTCCATAAATATCAGTACCAATGCAATGACATGCATACATGAGTACAATAAGATGATTTCAACCCCTAACACTAGGTTTGCATGCTCTCCACGCATAAAAGATCTAATAGAACATCCCCAGGCTAAGGCATTAGTGATTTAATCCATTAATTCACGCATAATTAATGTTATCGTAATTCAACGACTCCTCTAAGCAATTCAACAACCCCCACAGATTAAACAATCATTCAATGAATCATTGATAATATATGTCCACATTGCTTAGGCAAATTATAGCATATCTCGAGGCATAGGAACGAGTAGTAATCGAGAAAATACGAAAGAGAACGGAAAACGGAAGAAAACAGCGAATGGGCACACAAGGGACAGTCTGGGACGCCACACTGGCGCCCAAAGCCACTTTCAGGCGCCACCCAGGCAAGGGGGCGCCTTGGTCTGTGTCCTGGAAAACAGGGGCGCCGCATTGGCGCCCGGGCCATTTCTGGGTGCCGCCAGGGCTCTGCGGCGCCCCGTCTGGGCCTGCAAATGTTGTTTGGCGATTTCGCCGGATTCGACCCCCACTTCGCCGGAAATCGACCCCACAATACCCCTCAAACACGTAATTTAAGCAATATAACCCTTGCCTCAAAGTCTTCCAACGATTAACAACCTCCGGTTCTTCCAATCCAAGCCTCAATCGATAAAAAACAACCAAAACCACAGCAAAACCTAACATCATCAAATCATCTCCAAATCAACACCAAAACGAACGAAAACTACAATCAAATCGAAGAGGAGAATGAGAGGAATCACTTACCAACGATTGATTTCACGATCTCCAAGAACAAGCCCAAGATCACCCCCGTTCTTCCTCTCTCGGCCGATCGGCCCTCCCCCCTCTTTTTCAATTTTCTGAAAACCGCAAAATGACCCTTCTTTTACTCTAATTGCTGAATTTTAACAAATGGCCCCCTACACACTCCCACTTACTTCAATTGGACCCCATCCGAGCTTGGATGAAATTTAGCCAATTATCAAAATAATTATACAGTCCAATTAAAATAAGTCGGGCCATTACATCTAGAGCGTGTTCTGCACAATTAATTATACTTGAAATTATTAGTAGAGGAAGATTTAGAAGTGGTATATTTTATTGGGGGTATAGTTTTTTAATTTTATATAAAGTGTTTTTAGAAGTTATTGTAGTTTTTAAAATAGTTAAAAAAAAATTAATTAAATTGAAAAATAGTTTTCGAAAGCTAACAAAAATTATTAAAGGTAACTTTTGTTTACAGAACTTTGCAGACCTTTTTTCACAACTATAATTTTTCAAAGCTATTGTAAAAAATCGAGATTTTTGATTTGATATACAATCTAACACCTCTTAAAAACTGGTTTAAAGAACATTGCTTTTGTTATATAATATATTACTTTAGAGAGGAAATGAAAGTGAACGATATAGAGAGGAAATGAAAGTGAACGGTAATGTATTAAAGAACACAAGTGAAACTTGTAATCTGATCATCTATTTCATTCATTCGCATTACACATATATATAGGAGAAAATTTCTAAAATACATGGCTGTAATTGCATCCACAAAATACAGATATAAAGTATCCACGTCAACACATTTGATATGCATGCATTTGAACGATGTATTATCGACGTCGACATATTCGTATCATCGACGTCGGCATATTTGGAGTGCATGTATTTGGTCTTATATCTGTAACACTCCCCCTTGTGGATGTTTTTATACAAAGAATATGCCTCGTTAAAACCTTACTAGGAAAAAAAACCCAATGGGAAAAAATCCTAGTGAAGGAAAAAGAGTACAATATTCTTGTATTCATTGCTCCCCTTGTTTTGTGCATCATTGGAGATTCTTTAGCCGCCGCATTCCAATTCTGTTCACGAGCTTCTCGAACGTCGAGGTCGGCAATGCCTTGGTCAATAAATTCGCTAAATTATTGTCTGATCGAATTTGTTGCACATTGATTTCACCATTGTTCTGAAGATCATGAGTGTAGAAGAACTTTGGTGAAATATGTTTTGTTCTATCTCCTTTGATATATCCCCCTTTTAGTTGAGCTATACAAGCTGTATTATCTTCATATAGTATTGTTGGGGGAAGCTTTTCCTCGGATATTAACCCACAATTCTTCAGGATATGATGGGTCATTGATCTTAACCAAATACATTCTCGACTGGCTTCATGAATTGCCAATATTTCAGCATGATTGGAGGAAGTTGCAGTTAAAGTCTGCTTCATTGATCTCCAAGAAATTACCGTTCCTCCACAAGTAAAGACATAGCCAGTTTGAGATTTGGCTTTATGTGGATCAGATAAATATCCAGCATCGGCAAAGCCAAGCAATTCATTTTGAGAATTTTTTGAATATAACAACCCAAGATCAATTGTTCCTTGGAGATAGCGGAATATATGCTTTATACCATTCCAATGTCATCGAGTGGGAGATGAACTAAATCGTGCAAGTACATTTACAGCAAACGATATATCAGGTCGAGTGCTATTTGCAAGATACATTAATGCACCAATTGCACTTAGATATGACACTTCAGGGCCAAGTTCTTCTTCATCTTCTCCCTTTGGTTTAAATGGATCATTTTCTGGATCAAGTGCTCTGACGACCATTGGAGTACTTAGCGGATGAGCCTTTTCCATTAAAAATTGCTTTAACACTCTTTTGGTGTAAGCTGTTTGGTGGACAAAAACTCCACTTTCAATATGCTCAATTTGTAAACCAAGGCAATATTTGGTTTTACCAAAATCTTTTATCTCAAATTCCTTTTTCAGGAATTCAACAGCTTTTTGGACCTCTTCGGGGGTTCCAATTATGTTGAGATCATCAACATATACTGCAATTATTGCAAACTTTGACCCATTTCTCTTTATGAAAACACATGGACAAATGGGGTCATTTACATAACCTTCTTTTGTTAGACTTTCACTGAGACAATTATACCACATGCGTCCAGATTGCTTGAGCCCATACAGAGATTTCTGCAATTTAATAGAGTAAGCATTTCTTGGTTTTGATTTACATGCTTCAGGCATGTTGAACCCTTCAGGGATTTTCATATAGACATCATTTTCAAGGGAGCCATAAAGATAAGCAGTAACAATGTCCATTAGACGCATATCAAGTTTTTCATGTACTGCAAAGCTCACAAGATATCGAAAGGTTATCCCATCCATGACTGGGGAATATGTTTCCTCAAAATCAACACCCGACCTTTGGGAAAAACCTTGGGCTACAAGTCTTGCTTTATATCTGACAATTTCGTGGGTTTCATTTCGTTTTCTCATGAATACCCATCGATACCCAACTGGCTTCACATTTTCTGGTGTTTGGACTATTGGTCCGAAAACTTTTCTTTTAGCCAGTGAGTCTAATTCAGACTGGATCGCATTTTTCCATTTTGGCCAATCATTTCTTCGCCGACATTCATCAACTGATTTAGGCTCAGGATCCTTGTTATTTTCCATTATATCAAGTGCAACATTGTATGCAAAAGCATTATCAATATTTGTATCCTCTCGATTCCAACATTTTCCAGTATTGATATAATTGAATGAAGTTTCAACAACATTTTCATCTGGGTTACTATTCCCAGCATCAACCTCTTCAGGGGTTGAACTTCTATCAATAATTTCTTCAGGTGTTTGATTATTTATCAAGTTTTCACCTGTTTGTATAATCCTTTTCTTTCTTGGATTTTTATTCTTGGAACCCAAAGGCCTACCACGCTTCAGGCGTGCAGTAGGTTCATTTGCACATGGTATTTGTCCTTCTGGGACATTTATTCTAGCTGGTGCATTTGCTGCTTGAATGTATGATTTAGTAACTTTTGCAGCATCATTGAATGCATCAGGCAATTCATTTGCAATTTTCTGTAAATGTGCAATTCTTTGAACTTCAAGTTCACATTGCTTTGTACGAGGATCAAGGAAATCAAATGGACTTTGCCAAGATATTTCCTTTTCAGTTGATCTTTTCCTCCCCCTAATGTCGGAAATTGAGTTTCGTCAAAATGACAATCTGCAAATCTTGCAGTAAATAGATCACCCGTTGTTGGCTCAAGATATTTAATAATTGAGGGTGATTCATACCCGACATAGATGCCCAACCTTCTTTGAGGTCCCATTTTAGTGCGTTGGGGTGGCGCAATTGGCACATAAACCGCACACCCAAAAATTCGCAAGTGGGATATATTGGGCTCTTTCCCAGATACAATTTGTACAGGGGAGTAACAATTATAACTTGTCGGCCTTATTTTCACAAGTGTTGCTGCATGTAGTACGGCATATCCCCAAGCAAATACGGGGAGCTTAGATCTCATCAATGATGGTCTAGCAATTAATTGTAATCGTTTAATGAGCGATTCAGCAAGGCCATTTTGTGTATGCACATAGGGAACAGGATGTTCCACTGTGATTCCAATTGACATGCAGTAATCATCAAATGCAAGTGATGCATATTCTCCAGCATTATCAAGGCGATTTTTCTTTATCGGATGATCCGGAAATTGAGCTCGCAATTTAATAATTTGTGCAAGTAATCTTGCAAATGCCATATTGCGAGTTGATAATAAGCAAACGTGTGACCATCGTGATGATGCATCAATTAGTACCATAAAATATTTGAATGGTCCACATGGTGGATCTACAGGCCCACATATATCGCCTTGAATTCTTTCAAGAAATGCAGGAGATTCAGTTCCCACTTTGGCTGGAGATGGCCTTGTTATCAATTTGCCTTGAGAGCATGCAGCACAAGTGAAATCATTTGAATTCAATATCCTTTGATTATTCAAGGAATGGCCATTTGAATTTTCAATTATTCGTCTCAGCATTACACTGCCAGGATGCCCAAGTCGATCGTGCCAAGTAATAAAATTACTAGTAGACTTCAGGTCTATTAGATGATGTGTTTCAGCGGCACTTAGCTTTGCATAGTATAAGCCAGAGGATAATGATGGCAATTTTTCTTTGATGGATTTCTTTCCATTAACAACTTGAGTAATCAAAAGATACTCAGTATTTTCCACATTTATTGTTTCAATGTGATACCCATTCTTTCGAATATCATGAAAACTTAACAAGTTTCTTCGAGCCTTTGTCGAAAATAGGGCATTTTCAATCACTATTTTTGTCCCTTTTGGGAGAAAGATGATAGCTCTTCCAGAGCCTTGAATCACATTTGAAATACCACCAATAGTGCTAACAGTAGTTTCCCTCATCTTCAGGTGAGAAAAATGGCTTTTGCCTTTTAAAATGCTATGTGTAGTAGCACTGTCAATGAGACATATGTTATCCTCTGTTTTGTTTTGTTTGGCATCCATATCTTTTCAAGAAGGTAAAAAGAACAATTATCAGAATAATATTCATTGAAAGGAAACAAACATCATAACAAAATACATAATATTTTGGGGGGGTACAAAATGGGGAGTACTAAGCAAAATACATATAGTATTAGTACTAAGCAAAATACATATAGTATTTAAAATACATATGGCCGCTAGTTTAGTTGGCACTATCATCGTGCTCAACGAAATCATCAGCATCTAAGTGCGTGATGTCATCATTTAATACATCATCAAAAGTATCATCGTGATCTGCATGATTAGTTTCAACTTTGGCCTTCCCTTTGCCTTCAGTTGAGGCTTGATACAATTCAGCCAGGTGATTAGCAGTGCGACATATACGGGACCAGTGGCCTTTGATCCCACAACGGCTGCATTTTTCATCATAGTAGTTGTTTTTCTTGGCATTAAACATCTTCTGGGGTTTATAAGCCCTTTTATTGTTGTACTGACGATTTCTATCATTTTGGGACCGTTTCTGATTTTCATTGTGCCTGGATGACTCAGCCCGATTTTGTTTGCGATCACGATTTTGATATTTTGCTGGTTGGCGGTCACGCCTTGAACTTTCAGCATAAGCCACATTCACTTCAGGGAATGGGCGGGCACCTGGCGGCCTGGATTCATGATTCTTAAGCAGCAATTCATTTCTCTGTTCAGCTAATAGAAGACATGTGATTAGCTCAGAGTATTTTGTAAAACCCCTTTCGCGGTATTGTTGCTGCAAAAGCATGTTTGTAGCATGAAAAGTGGATTAAGTCTTTTCAAGCATATCACTTTCAGTGATAGTTTCACCACAAAGCCTTAGCTGGGATGTGATTCTGAACATGGTGGAGTTATACTCCTGGACTGTTTTAAAGTCCTGCATACGTAGATTAAGCCATTCATCACGTGCACTGGGCAGTACGATCATCTTCAGGTGATCGTACCTTTCTTTCAATTTTTCCCACAGCTCCAGGGGGGTATCCAGTGTGACATATTGTCATTTCAGCGATTCATCGATATGGTGGCATAAGAATATCATCGCCTTTGCTTGTTCCTGGCTAGTTGTTTCTTTGCCCATAACGATCGTATCACAAAGGCCCATAGATGCAAAATGCATGGCTGTAATTGCATCCACAAAATACAGATATAAAGTATCCACGTCAACACATTTGATATGCATGCATTTGAACGATGTATTATCGACGTCGACATATTCGTATCATCGACGTCGGCATATTTGGAGTGCATGTATTTGGTCTTATATCTGTAACAGCTTTTATATTTTTATTTTAAACTTACAAATATTTTAATTGGTAAATGGAGCGTGTAATACTTGGCAATAAAATATTTATGGAACATCCCCCGTGGTTAGAATCTAACCATGCTACGTTCAAACCCTAGCCGCCTAGCGGTGTACCCCGCGCGCGGAAGTTACCACTCTTCTGCATTTATTACCGCTTATTTTCTTTTTCCCTTCAAGAATTAGTAGTATTTGGTAAAAATCTGTCGTAATTTAGGCATAATTTCCATATTCTATGTTGGGAAAATAAAATTGAAAAATAGAGGTCAAAGTTTATATGGAATTCTGAACTGTCAGTCAAAGGACGAAGTGGGGGCCAAAATGTACAGAATGTGTTCCGGCCGGCCCAATATAAAAACCAACGGTGGGCCTATAAATACGCTGCCATTCCCTCGTTGTCCGGTGATACGTTGTTTCTGCTTTTGCGCAGGCAGATTTTCAACCACCGCCAATTCAGGGGAAAAAAAAGAGAAACAAAAATATCCTCTTCCATACGTATTGTTCTCTTTCCATAACTCAAATTACCGCACCGGAAAATGGGAGCGTGCGCCAGCAGATTCAAATTGTTGAAGAGCGCCGACGACGCCGACCTACCGGAGGACGTGAATTCGTCGAGAGAGTTGAAGCCGGCGGGGGAACTAGTTAAGAAGGATGGGAAAACGCCGGCGGCGGATGATGATGAACAGTCAAAGCGTCAAATGCTTGGACATCTGATGAAAACGGTGAGGACATTGATTTGTGTTGCTGCTCTTTTTATATGAATGCAATCGATGACTCTCAGAGTTTCTAGAAATGTTGATGCTAATAACGTAATGACAATGAGGATTTCTCTTGTTTTCTGTTGATTATCCTTTTTCCTTTTAGATTTGTATATATCTTAGTGTATTCTCTGTTCCTATTAGTTGTTGATTTATCCGGAGTTTTGTGGAATTTGATGAGTTGAAAAGGTGGAGAAAAAGAAACTCTTGTTGAAGGATATTCTGCTTTTGTGTAACTCTCTTTAATTTTTATGAACTACTGCAGTTATTGGCATTTTTGCATTCTTTATGGTTTCAGGCTGTTAAAGATGCTTTAGAAAAAAAACTAGAATAGAAAAAGGAAAGAGAAAGCAGACCTAATGATTTCAAGGCCATTATGCTAACATGAAATGAAATGCACTTTCAAGTTTTATATTAAAAATGAGTTTCATGATTAAAGTATAGTTATACAGTGCAAAGTGATATTCGGATCTGGTTATGTGTTCTAAGTTCCAACTAAGAGGTTTTGTTCCCTCTGTTAACTTATACTGACATAGTAACATACATTGTTTTGTTTTTTAACAGGGAGGATGCATTACCACTGTTTTCACACTTTTGTAGTATTATACTTAACTAAAATCTCCTTGTCAGGTTCTATTGGATTTTTCCTAGAAGTTTTCTTATGCCGTATTCATCTCTAGACATTCTTGTTCTTGTTACCAAGTGGTGCTACTTCATCTTGCCTTCTTTTTCTCAGTTGACTTGTTTATTTGTCTCCCTTCTAGGTCTTACTTTAGTGGATTTATCTTCTTTTACTTATGCTTAAAGTGGGAATTAATTTTTTTTGTCTATATCTGTTGACTGTTGCTTTGGATATGCTTCTTTTGCGACCATCATTTTAATGACATGTTATGTGTTGATGAAATGTTTGTAGGATGATGTGGACTCTGTGGCAGAAGAGGCTAATGGTAATGAATCTTTGAAAGCGAAACAAGAATCATCGGTTGCTGATGCTCCAGCAAAGGATGCTGGTTTGGTGCTAGAACACAGAGGTGTAGAGGAGGTGAAGAAATCACACGATGGTGAACCCGCAAGCAAGATTGTGGAAACTGTTGTATCTCAAAAGGCAACAGAAGAGAAGCCTGTCGAGTCTGCAAAGATTGAACTTTCAGGGGAAGGGGGTAACATGGGAACAGTGAAGTCTATTGAAATAGAAAGCCCCGCCGTTGAGAAATCTAGTCCGAGTAAGGAAAGTAAGGAAATGGAGTCGTGGTGTTTAGATAAAGCTGTAGAGGAGAAGGGGACTCAGGAGAAGCAAAAAACAGACACAATAAAGGAGCTTGTAATAAAGGAGGTTGTAGTGCCAGAGGTAAATAAAGAGGAGCAGCAGGAACCAGAAGTGGTGATGGAGGTCAGCGTGCCACAGACGGTGCAGAATAATGAGATGGGACCAGCCACAGTAGAGGAGGATACGGTGAAAGAACAGCAGCATGCTGAGGCGAAAAATGTAGAAGCACCAATGCCCTCACCAGCAGAGGCAGAGAAGGAAATAAAAAATAAAGACAGCGAGATGACTCCTACACTTGAAATCCCAGGAACCGCGAAGCCCGATTCTGAACTGGAAATGGAGATAAAATTGAAATCAGATGAGGCTGCAAGGTTAGAACTACCAGAGAGGAAAGATGACAACCAAGATTTGAAGGAAACCGAAGTGGGAGTGGAGAAACCAGCAGCGGCTTCAAATGCAGTAGAGAAATCAGAGGACCAACCTGCAGCAATTGGGATCACAAAGATTGAAACATCTGCCAAACCGAATGCAGATGACATCCAACTAGTGGCAGCTGAGACTACAAAGATTGAACATGATGATGATGCAAAAGCCCAAGTCGTCGAAGAGGACAAACAAGTTGAGCCTGCCAAGAAAGAACAACCCGTAGTGATGAGCAGCACATCAGAGGAGGAGTCCAGAACAGCGCCCGAGATAAAAACGGGACAGTGATGGTAGGTAGCCAATGAAAGAGAGATGGCCGTTTGAGTTATTTGCCGGGAGTAGTCCCCTGCTTAAAAAGCTAAGGGAACTCTTTTGGCCCCTTTCCCCCGTGTGTGTGCCCCTATGCATTTCTATTCATTTCTGTTTTACTATTAGTTACTGGATTGGATTGAATTGAATTGTATGTGATCCGTGGCTGCTGCCCCGGCATGCAGTGATATACTACTATATTCTTGTGACAAGGCTTTGTCTTTAATTTTCAGATTTTGATTGTTTCACTAGTAGAATATCTGTTATTTGTAATTTTTTGCAATTGTGGGATTGGATTGTGGTGGGGGACTTTGCACCCATGCAAACCTTAGTGGAGAATTTAAAAAAAAAAATGGCATCAACATTGACAACAGTTTTGCGCCAAGAAAGCCAACAAAACGAAGAAAAAAAAAGCCCCAAATAAAAATCATGTTATATTTATTTATAAGCTCGTTATTATCCTCATTAACTACCTAATTTATTTGAAATATTGAAATGCAAGCTAACAGCAAGTCAGGAATATGAATAGGAGGTGTCAGTGGTTAAGAGCAGTTAGGCCCACGCACGACGATAGAGTTAAATTATCTCTGACGACTTTTATTATTTATATTAAGCAGGAGTAGCTCTAATACTTGAAGCCATTCATTCAATTCACACCATCATCCTTCATATCTTGTAGTACTTCCTATTTAAAACACGTGAATGAGCCAAGCTGGCTTCAACACCACCTAATACTCCATTATGATTTAACTACAACGAATCTAATCTGCACTGCAAACCACCCCAGTCCCAGAAATTTTGTTAATTATCTTCAAAAAACATGATAATAATTGTTTCAATAACATGATTCCACATAGTATATCCTAAAATTTAGGATTTAGCAAAAGCAGCAGCACCATTCCCCTCTTTTCAGGACCGAAAAAAGGGGGGGAATATAGAAAAGAAGCATTACCCAAGTCCCAATATGCTGCGAAAACACCTAATAATAGTTCTTGATTCTTATTAATTTTCCACTTGGGATAATCCAATCCAATACAAGAAAGAGTGTCCTTATTATTCCCAAATCCCAGAATGAGTGGTGGAGGAGGGATGGCTGAAAAAGGGGTAGAGATAAAATTAAAAACATGAGAAAACAGGGAGGCGCAGTGGGCAGCAGCAAGACCCTGATGAGGAGAAAGATGGATTGGATGAATGGTGCAGGTACAGCACAAGTAAGCCAGGGAGGGAGTGGGGGGGTGGGGGGTGGGTGGGTGGGTGGGTGAAAGTGGGCCATGGCTGAGATATTGAACTAGTGGGTGAAAATCAAAGTTGCCAAGATTCAACCTTTAAACATGTGGCTTGAGACATCCTCTAGGTGGAAGACACAGACACAGACAGCCCATGTGGGCCCTGTCCCAATAACCCAATTCTTCTTTCCCCGAGAAGAGCCACCACCGAATTGATTGATTCCCCTGTTCGTAATTGTGTGTGTATTGTATTGTCCTTCTGAGATTGTCCCCCGCCACTTGTCCTTACTCCGTCGCTGCCTGCCCCTTCTTCCCTCCCCACGCGATTCAATTTCAGATACCCTTCACTTCACCCCCTCCCTCTATATAATATAACTGCTTATTACACTATGTTGGAGTATCTAGCTATGTGTTCTCACTCCACAGGTTGTTGCTGAGGAACAAGATATTTTGTCCCCATGGATTAAAATTTAGGATTTACTAACATTTTTAGGATTTTGTCTTTGCTTGTGTGGATAACGGATAAGTAATGAAGTATGCGGACGATCTGCGACGTCTGTGAGAGTGCCGCCGCTGTTCTCTTCTGCGCCGCCGATGAGGCCGCTCTCTGCCTCCCCTGCGATCACAAGGTTTCTTTCATCTCTTCTCTAGATACTTCCGTACAGTTATCTATCAAGGATTTAAGATCATTACACAATTTGTTGTTGTGTGTTGTCTGAGGTTTTTGTGAAAGTAGTACATCGGAATTTGCTTGATTGATGATATGGTTGTTTGCTTCAATTCATATTCAATATTAACACGAATCTGTGCAAAAATTAGTGATCCTCAAAACTTGGGGGCACATTTTAAATTGTTCCTATTTGTTGATCTGCAGGTTCACATGTGTAATAAGTTAGCTAGTAAACATGTAAGAGTAGGACTTGATAACCCTGTGGATGTGCCTCGATGTGATATATGTGAGAATTCGCCTGGTACGTCGTGTGTTTTTCTCATTGCCTGGCGCTATTATTCCATTGAGACTCATATCGATGTCCTGAAAAAAAAAACAATCTTTTTTTCCAGCCTTCTTTTACTGCGAAGTGGATGGCAGTTCTCTGTGCCTGCAATGCGATTCAACCGTACATGTAGAAGGGAAGAGAACTCACCGGAGATACCTATTGCTCAGGCAGAGAGTTCAGGTTTGGAAATAGGCGTTTTGAATTCTGACATTCTTTTTTGGTGTTTTTTAAAACGTTAATTGTCTTGTTATTATTTCGTGTGGCCTACCTACAGTTTCCAGGAGATAAACAAGGCATATCCGGAGATCCCGCCACACAATTCATGGATTCGGCTACAAAAACGAACGAACACAGCGCTTCGCCGAATCTAGTGGCTGAAGGTGCTGCAAAGCTTGATGCAAATGCAAATGCCGATGGGCCTACAAAGATGGAATCTGGAATGATTGATCTCAACATAAAGCCGCATCGGTTTCATGGTCAGGCATCGAATAATCAGCCTCCCTCGAGGCTAAATTGAAATCCAATCTTGGTTCTCATCAGATGATGTGATCTTCAGTGATGATTGATTTAGTTCATAAAGCCTTAGTAGAGTTGCTCATTCACTACTCTCTTTTTTGTTTTTGTACTATTAATGATTCAGTAATTTGTATCAAGGCCCAGGCCCTGTCTTGAGTATTACAATGTTAAAAGAGTAGTGTTTTTTACTCTAGAAATCAGAAAAAGCTGATATTTTCATTGATCATTTGAAAATGGAGGAGTACTCCTGAATTTGATTTCTTACAGATATGTCAAAATTAAGGCTTGTCTTGTTACTGATCTGTATTTATCTCTGTAATGAAGGATATGATCATTTTTTCCCCCATTTACACTGAACAATGAGGTAGATGATGAAGTGCAGACAAGTTTCTAAAATCATCAAACATTCTTGTGAAGATTCAATTCAGAAAAAAGCTTCAAAACTTCTTATAGCAACAGAGAAAAGGAAAAGGTGAAGGCAAACAAATATTAATTCTAGGACGGATAGCAGCAGCAGAAAAGTTTCAGTGATCATATGGGTTTACATCACGAGCCATTCGAATATCAAACATTACGGGCCATTCGAATATCAAACATCCGTAAAATATGGTTTTGGTAATTTAGGCAGCTTAGTAGCGGTACCCCTTGACGAACAATTCTTGCTTGGCCTCCTCGGACTCGCCCTCACCAGTGTATTTTCCGAGCTGAGCAAGAGAGTTGGCCTTTGCTCTAAGGAGCAGTGCATCCTGAGCTGCCTTAACATTCTCGGGCCTTCCACCCCATGTCTTGAGGCATGTGTTCTGCAGGGCACGCGCATAAGAGAAAGACACGTGCCATGGGTTCGGTGCCTGGTTCATTGCGTTCAAGTTGAGGGTGGCCTCGACCTCAGATTGCCCCCCTGATAAGAACTGCAACACAGGATATGAAGAATTAATAAATCCCTCAGATTGCAAGAGACTCATAATCATTCAAGTTGGTACACGATTTTTTTGCTTGGTTACCATGATCCCGGGGACTGCAGGTGGGATTCTTCTCTTGAGGAGCGACAGCGTGTAGCTAGCAACCTCTTCGGGGGAGGCCTTGGTTGGGGACTCGGCCCCAGGAGTGACCATGCTAGGCTTCAACAGAATACCTTCAAACTGAACATTGTTCTCAGCAAGGTAGAAGAAAACCTCGGCCCACACCTTCTGGGCAACTTCGAATGTTCTCTCGATTCCATGCTGTCCATCCAAGAGGATCTCAGGCTCAACAATGGGGACCAACCCATTGTCCTGCAATACCAAAACAAAATCAGTGTTACTTCAATGCTTCACAAGAAGCTCCGGCATTAAAATCAGCCGCGGGTTTGTAGTACCTGTGAAATAGCAGCATATCTTGCAAGACCCCATGCTGCTTCCTTTACAGCAAGTGCAGAAGGGCCATTGGGGATGCTCACAACGGTACGCCTGCAAGAATTCAGCGAATCCACATTCGTAACTAACAAAACAATGGCAAGTACACCAAATTTGCGTATGGTAAGAGTATCTAAAGATACCAAGGCTATCTTAGAAGCAACTAATTGCATAAACATCGACAATTATACTCATCCATCTATTGTTTCCTAACGCATAATAGAAGAAATACGTACCACTTAGCAAAGCGGGCACCCTGCTGGTAGTAAGAGGCGGATCGAGAAGCCAATCCATCAAGACCTTGGCACCAAGATTCATCGTTGGAGCCAGCCAGGGGGACGAGACCCTGATACACATCCAACAAAAGTGATGAAGAAAGTGCACCGTATATCCCAAATATGTGTGATCATAAAGCATATGCAGGAAAAAGAATGTATGCTATGCAACAAAGGGAACTTACTTTGTCAACTTTAATGCCAGGAACAATTCCCTGCTCAGAAAGGACATCCACAATCTTGCGGCCATCAGGGGTGGACTGGTAAAGTGTTTCCTCAAAGAGGATGGCGCCCGAGATGTAATTTCCGAGCCCTGGAGCTGTAACAAGGAGGGTCCTGTAGGCTTGGCGGTTGGCCTCCGTGTTCTCCAGCCCAATGGAAGCTAGACGCTTTCCACAGGTGGCGTTCGATTCATCCATGGCCAGAATCCCACGACCAGGAGATGCAACCGTTTTCTGGGAACCAGCGAAAGTACAGCAAGAGCTTTCTATGAGACTAGCTACAGCAATTAACTCTGTTTCTTTCTTAAAGCCACTAAATTCATAAGTAGGCACTCTAACAATGTTTTAAGTAAACTAATCATTATAGCATTGCTTCATAAACAAATATGAGTGACATCAGAGCAGAGTAATGTGTGATAAGCATATGATAAAAACGTACCGCGGTCTTGACAAGTTCATCAGCATAGGAGCTAGCACGGATGGCGAGGGAGGAAACCGGGTGGGAGCGGACGGCCAACACTGCAGGCTGGCGGAGGAGGGGCTGCCCCTTGACAAAGTCAGGCTTGTCAAGGACTGGTGATGACTTGAGGAGTGATGCTGAAGCCATAAGTTTTTTTTCTTGGTGATAAGAATGTCTATCTCCTTAAGGCCTTCCCTCCCCACAAATTTCCTACAATATTAACAAACATAAAGCAATTCAGGTACTTATATAGCTCACCAGAGACAGGGGAGATATATGTTTTAAGGCTGTAATGCACTGGCCAATAAGGATTTGACACATGCGATGATAACTTGCTGACTTGGCCAAATGTATGCCCTAAAAATGAAGTAAAAGGGATTTGTTACTCTATTTTGGACTTTAACCAAAATATGCGGAGCATTTCTGTTTTAGAAAAAAAAAATTGCAAAGTGGAATTGCTATATCTTCGGTAGAAAATCGGAGTTTAGCTGCAAGACTGGGCTTATAAATGAAATATAACTCCTGTTTGCGGACATGGTACTATCATATGTAAGGAAAGGGGAACCCTTTGCACCAGCATGGTAAAAACAACACTGTTATTCTGGTAAAATGTACTGATGATCAATTCGGTAAAATCTGTTAGTGTGAGCAGGAGTGGATTGCTACTTTGCCTATGTGACATCTATGGTGATAATTGCCAGACAATAGAGAAGATAGTAGCAACTTGACAAGTTTCTTGTCTTATTCTTCGTTGTCGAATCCATTCTTTTCCAGCAGAAGAGGCCACAGCAAACCTCAGGCTGACAGCCTTCAAAGTGCTCCAATCGAAATGAAAAATCTTTTGCTCATCAAGTATTTCAACAGAACAGACAAATAAATAAAATTGTGCGGTCAAAAAATAGCATCACGGTGAGCCTGTACAAGGAACACAGGTTAGCGACTGAATTTCGACCTGAAACACTCCATAAGCAACGTTAACCACTTAAATTATGTGGAAACATTTGAGGCATAACGAGAAGCAGAGAGATGGGCCAACGAATTTCTCACAAAACCATCATTCAGTGGATTTTTTCCTAACAAGGGTTAAGTTTTTCTCATTCTTTTTCTCATATTTACAACAGACAACCTTCGCCAATGAAAATATATCAAAGGAAAAAGAAAATGCAGCAATACAGATTTCATCATTACAGGCATTTTTTAGATCTGCAAAGTGGTTCGGGCGAATTTTCAATTTACAATTATCACAAGAGTAACAACAATCCCAATAATTTAAGACATCTCACAAATCACAAACCTTTTAGAATAGTCATGTAGCCAACAAAATCCTGTCACTCAGAAAATTGTGAAAAGTTATTTCGGCAGCTTAAACCTAATAGAAAGAACCTCTTAAATTTGTATCAACAATTGCCTCAGTGGAGTCGCAAAACAAAAGGACAGAAAGCAGAGTTGTATGAAGCACAAGAAGCTTTTCCATAAAATGTAGCTAGAGTTAATTAACAAAACTGGGGATACATGTGAAAACTGATTATCGAAGATAAGTAGAAGAAACCCAGAGGATAATGTAGCTTATCAAAGAGGTTGTTACTTCCAGGCTTCTCGGTCCTTTGAGTATGGGTGGTATCACAGAAACCATTAAAAATGTTCCTAGAAGCCATGCCACAGCAAAACTTCCCGCCCTGCAAATATTGCGGCCACGTTTTACAAAGTGTCAAAATACAATGTAATGTAAGAGAGAATATAACATTTAATTCTTTTGGGTGGAGAAGAGCTTACCCATATAGAAAAGATCGTAATTTGCTCTTCAGCCTATCATAAAGGAAGTAGATGGTAGCAATCAAGGAAATAGCAACTTGAAGTGTTGGGCCTTCTTCTGTTGGAAAAAGTACAGTGAGCACTCCTAGCACAACGAAAGCAATGGAAGTCTTTATAATGACTGAGGAGGATGGGGTTCTAAATCTGCTTGCCACAGCCTGAACGTATCGAGATTGTGTTACGTCTCTGACTTTTTTCTTGATGTTAATTTTTGGATTCTTTCTTTCATAGAACTTTTGCATTATGATTTTATCATGCGCTGATTCAATTGAATCCACACTGGGCTTGTGTCCTCCATATGTTTGTATTAGAAAGTTTCGAGCAGCTTGGATTTCATCTTCAGATGCTTCCCTACTGATACCCAGTCGCTTGTAAGGGTCCCTTACATTGATTCTAGGAAAGATAGCTGAACAATGACAACAAACAGCCATCAAGGTTAATAGATACCAACCTCCATAATAATGATATGAAAAATGCCAGTTGTTGAGGACTTCAACCAACAAACGACAATAAATGAGTCAAGGCTGAAGGGCAGAACAATAAGGCATCAAAGGCCACACAATAAACCAGAATCTGTATAAAACATCAAATTTCTCAATTTGGATCCCTGCATTCAGAACTTAGAAATTTTATGGTAACTTTTTCTTGAAAATAAAAGTGAATTTAACAGAAGCATGCAAAACAGCACACAGTTTCTTCTATTTGGGTATTCAAGCCAAATAGTCAAATACAAATATTGGAATAAGCATTTTAGCAAATAAAAAACACATTCACACCATCACTTTGATTTACAACAATACCTCAATAAGAGCAACCAAGATAAAAATATTACAATAGTGTAACATCGACAAAGGTTTCAATCCTTGGGTCAAAAACATGACAGACTTTAAAAATTACTTTGCACCCAGTTATCCTCAGTCTCGGTAAAGACCCTATGTATAGTTTGTCCATCTTCCAAAGCCGCTAAAGTAATTTACTCAATGCTCTCTCAAGTAACACCAGAGAATGCAAATCAGAAAAATCATTCCATATCTGACAATTGTGGACAATAAATTTCCGATTATTGATAATGAATTAAAAAATATTACCACTTGAATCTTTAGTAGCATCTCCAAAAGAAGCTTCCATTGCACACTTGAGAGAAAGAATCCCCTGTTTATATCTCCCAGTTGATGCATTTGATCTATTCCTACATGACATGTCAGAGTAAGAAAATTAGTGACAAGAAGTTGGATTCACAAAAAAACATGCACACATGTATTAAGAGAGGGCTACCTTTGGGAATACAGCAAATCCTTTGATCTCCCAAGATTAGGAACGCGCAAACATTGATTCTTGTGTGATCTAATCCGCAGTGCAGGCAAGCCTAGGCTATAACTTAAGGGGCTGTATGTTAATCCGGAAGACATTGTTGCTAAGATGTGAACAGTGGCTGATCTCTTTCTCCCAGGATGGAACTAGTTTATGAGAAGGCTACAATGCACCATGGGGAAGATAAGAAAAAGAGAGCCTAGCCTACAACACAGAGGTTACACAAAATTGAAAACTCTGAAAATACTCGGAAGAAAACAGTGGCGTTGTGTATATAACACCAGCTCATTACATTGAAAGCAGAAAACATATAATAAAAACATATGCATGACAGACTAAAGGGGAAAAAAGAATAGCTAAAGACCTACAGAGACTGATGAAAGAAATGATGCAAAGCTAAATGCCACATATACAAAGTAACAAACTTTAAAATATCTCTCAAACTGCATCGATCGTGCTATTATTGCTCATTGAACAATGCTAGTACTCTTTCTTGTTCCCTTTGAAGGTCAGTACTATAATGTCCATGCACATAAATACACAAGAAGCATGAACCACGTGAAGATGACTCCAACCCAAAAAGAATAACCACAAAAGGGCAACTCTACTGAAAAAAGAGGGAAATGTAACTTCAAATATCGTAATCTGCTGTTTAGTTTGTCAAAATAATGGGAAAATAAAATAGGGGAACACACCATACAAAACTTCATGAGTTTTAATCTCTGTTTCTCCTTAACAGTGCTTTCTCAAGAAGTTAAATTCAAAAATTCAAAGTTAACTACTGTCATAACACTCTTGTGTCATACAATCAACGCACAATTCACCTTCGCAGCTTAGAATAGAATACAAATTATATATATGTATATATAATGTCAGTCACAGCATTATAAAACTTTAAAAAAAAAAAAAAAAAAAAAAAAAAAAAAAAAAAAAACGACATATGACACCATTCAAACCGTCGAATCCCCAACCCTACCATCATCCTCAAAAGCCGAAAAAACAAATCATTAAAAGTTCAATCTTTCGAAGATAAAGCCGCAAATATCACAAGAACACAAATTCCATTAGTGGACGAACAATAATGAAGCAATAGTGTGGGAAAATGAAATAGAGGTCAGATGCTTCAACTCCTCACACAAGAATCGCAAGCGGATAAAGGGATTACATGGGTAAAACATTAGAGCAATAAAAAAGATGCTAACCCAGAAAGCAAGGAGAATAATAGAGGTACCTGAAGCAGAAAAGTGGATAGTAATAGGACTACAGGAGGAAGTGGCGAGACTGCGAGAGCTACTCGTAATCGCAAATGCACATTGGGAAGAAACACAGAACTGAAGCAGGGCTTACCAGTCGCTTCGTCTATCTGTGAATAAAAAAGTTAAAAGCATTAAACAATCACAAATCCGTTGTAGTCTAGGTGGTTAGGATACTCGGCTCTCACCCGAGAGACCCGGGTTCAAGTCCCGGCAACGGAAAACCATTTCTTTTGTGCCTTGGGCTTTGGCCCATTTGCCTTTTGGTAGGTTATTAGCCCATAAATGAATATTACTATTAGTAGTATTAGTTTTTTATTGGCCCATTTGCCTTTTGTAAGCTTGGAATCTTGGTTTAATGGATGTTTTATTGTTTTATAACTTGGGCCACGTATCCCAATTAACAGTTAGCGATAAAAATGTAAAAGTAAATAGCTAAAACTAAAATACTTTCTGTTTAATTTCGCTCATATCCGGCGGCCGCAGCCAATTTCATAAAATCTGAGCTTTTTAATATATTTCCCGTTACGCCATCATCTCAACAATATATCATTTAGCCGGTGATCCGGCGGCCTCAGCCAATTTCAAAAGTATCATTTAGCCGGTGATCCGGCGGCCGCAGCCAATATCAAAAGTATCATTTCTCAAAATATTTTTCGTTTCTTTTATAGTTCACCATTCACCAGGGCTCTTGTGACCGCAATCCTCATAATCAATATTTCCGCAGGAAAACATACAATCGCCTTTGGGGAATCGAACCCGCAAGAACTCAATACATCCTAGGGAATCCAACCCGTAGGAATCAACACACGTCCTGGGGAATCGAACCCGCAGGAAAACATACGATCGCCCTTGGGGAATCTAACCCGCAAGAACTCAAATACATCATAGGGAATCAAACCCGCATGAATCATATTGATAATATCAAACTTGGTCACAAGTCCCCAATGTTTCAAAAGAATTCTTTTAAAGAAAATGTTTATATTTGGTGTAACGGGATTTTTCAAAAGTATAGATATATTGTAATTCCAACGTCTCGACCGTTTGTTTCGAAATTTCAAAATCTCTTTGATTTAGAAATCATTTGGCGTCACAGTTTGCGCCTTTTTGGTTTAAAAATCCATTTCTTAAGCGATTGATCTGAAATTTGTACAGCATCTCAAAAACATCCGAACGAACAACTTTCGTGTTTTAAGTTTTTCGGAAAAACGATGGGAAGCATGTCAAAAATCAAGTTTTCGACTCAAATAGTATGCTGTCAGGATTCAGGTTTGACACCTTTCAAAGATTTGACTTTTTGACATATCAAATGGACTCCAAAAATTCTGAAATTTCATATGCATATACTAGACATGATTATATGCAACTTTTGTTTAGATCATGAAGATTAGTTCGGACTAGAAATGATAGGAATAAGCTCCTCAAGATCGGTTATGAAATCTGTCATCTTTCGAAAACTCTTAAAAACGCAGAATATGTCCGACATGATTTGGGGTATCAAAACTCGATGAAAATCTCTGAAATTTTTACACAATATAGCTTAAGATCTTAGGATCAAAATCTTAGTTTTGAGTTTTCAGGTTTGAACACTCGAAGTAAGATTTTTGCTCGTCGAGTTTGATTATGAAATCTGTCAAGGTTCTTGATTTCGGTACTAACGCAGATCGGATCGGCTCAGATTCGGAGGCTCAAATCTCAACGAAAAATTCTAAAAACTTACAGTAATATTCCAAACTCATAGATCCACAATTCTTATGTTCAACTCCAATCCTAGATCGGCCTAGATCCATGGTCAAAATAACCAACAAGATTGAGAGTGAAATCTGCCAAAGTTCTAAGATCCAGATTTAATACTCTTCGGTTTTGGGTTGGTTTCAGGTTTCAAAACATCATGAAAAATTCTAAAATTTTTACAGAAGCTAAATCAAAGTCTTAGGAACACTTTTCATGTTTTGAGTTTTATTGTTTGAGCAGCTTTAGAGGTTCGAAAAATTCATACGAAAACGCTTCGTTGAGGGTTTCTCTTGTTGACAGATTTTTATAAATTTTCTTGAGTTGAATCTCTATGTTCTTGTTGCATTTTAAGTCACCCAAAACCATAGTAAGGTTAACTGCTAGAGGAAAACTGGGTTGAGCTAGAGGGACTACTACTGTTTAATTTCTGCTGCGTTGAGCTTCTGTAGAGATAACTGCTAAGTTTCCAGTTTACTTATTTGAGTCTCGTTTCTTTTTTGCTACACAGCATCTCTGGATTTCTGGAAATTTGCACTTTGCCATTTTCAGATCAGATCACTTTTTCAGTTGGCACACTACCTGTTCGATGAAAGTCCCAAAAGGAAATCTAAAGTAACTTGACGGAAAAATGGCTGCCGCTTCTTCTGGTTTTCCTTTGCCTCCGTACCCTACGCCCCCATCGTCCCCCGCCGATTCTGAGACTACGACGAAGATCCTGTCGTTCCGTGACATTGCTATTCCGCGTCCTGCGTCCTTTGAATCATCTGCTGCTTCTAATGTTCCCCTTAGTGAACTCGTTACCTTTGAGTTGGTTGACGGAAATCCCCTACTGCCCCGCATTCAGATTCAAGAGGCTGCTTACAATCGCCTTTGTGCGCCCTTTATGGATGCACTGGTTGTCCGTGTGTTGGGTAAAAGACTCAGTTTCTCAATAATGCAAGAAAAATTGAAGGCTATTTGGAAGCCTAAAGGCCATTTTCACCTAGTGGATGGGGATAGAGGATATTTCATCGCGAAATTTGCTTCTGCTGAAGACCGTCGTCACGCACTGTTCGATGGTCCTTGGTCCATATTCGATCATCACCTGGCGGTTGCACCGTGGTCGAAGGATACTCATGCTACGGCTGGGAAGGTTACTAAGACATCCGTTTGGGTTCGATTTCCAGATTTGGATCCGGTTTTCTTTGACGAGGAGATGATGCTTCTCATTGCTACTATGGTCGGAAGGCCGCTGCGTGTTGACATAAATACCAAGGATCTGAAGCGTGGACGTTTTGCGCGCGTATGTGTGGAAATCGATCTAAGTAAGCCGGTTATTGGCCGAGTTATGGTGGATTCAAGTTGGCAAAACGTAGCATATGAAGGGCTTCACCACATTTGTACTACTTGTGGTCGTTTTCGGTTCAATCTTGCTACATGCGATCACCATGATCGATCTGAAAATAAGCCGGAGTCTGTGCCGGAGGGATCGCCGGAGGATAATGATAATTATGGTAACAAGGAGGTTGGAGAGAAACTTGATAATCCGAATGATCAGGAAGATTGTTTTCCTAAAGTGAATGATACGGAGGATGTTAATCCGGATCCCATGGACACTGGATTGGAAACAAATCTTGATACTAGGAAGTCAAACCCTAACAAACTGGAATCTAGGGTTTCCTTATCGAGTTTGGCCAATAAGCCTACCTTGCCGACAGAGACTCATGGTGAGTGGATTATGGTGACCCAGGCACCTCGACCTCCCCGGCGCAATGGTCCGGATGGGATGACTAGGGCACCTACACAAAACACTAGAGGCCGAACGCCTAATGTGAACATACGTAACACTGGAAAACCTACACCAGGGAAAGGAAAAGAGCTGTTGGTGGTTTACAATGTGGAGGGGGGTGTTGATCCTCAGGAAGCTGCTCGGAGCTTTAAGAATAAACGACCTCGTCGAACTCCGGAGACGGGACAGAGCTCGAAGCCGGCTATTTCTCCCCAAAAGAATTCTTTCTTAGCCTTGACTTGGGAAGAAGATGGCAAGGAGTCCGAGGTCCGAGGGGATGGGACACAAGATCGAGATGATATTGTTTCCCAATGATTGAGTACCGTGACTTTACAGTGCTTGCATGGAATGTGCGTGGCGCCATGCATAAGAACACACAACGCCACATAGCGGATGTATTACGAGCCTACAAACCTTCTGTCTTCATCCTTATGGAACCTAGGGGTTTGTTTGATCGGCTCAAGGTATTCTTTTATCGTATGGAGTATGAGTCGTTATATATCTCAGATTCTGTAGGGCAAGCCGGGGGTTTGTGGGTACTAAGTCGTCTTGGTATTCCATACTCATTCTCCTGTTTCGCTTGTTACCCTAGAATGGTATCTATTACTGTTAGCAGGGCCTTAGCTTCTTGGTGCTTCACGGCCATATATGCTAATCCGTGTGCATCGCAAAGGGAGGTGGACTGGTCCAACATGCGAGCGACGGGGGCTATGATCTTGGGCCCATGGATCGCAATTGGAGATTGGAATTCTATTGTTGATTCCTCGGAGAGCCTGGGCATGCAATTTGTCCATAGCCAATCTGAGAAATTTTGCAATATGCTTGAGGATTGTGGAATGCAGACTCTTCACACCATTGGGGATTCATTTACTTGGCGTCGTAATAATTCGGGAGGCGCCCTTGCATGTCGTCGGTTGGACCGAGCAGTTGCGAATTCCAGTTGGAGTCAGGCATTCAATGAAGGGTTTGTGGAAGTGTTGCCTAGGAGAGCTTCTGACCACAATGGTATTCTGCTAAGATGCTTTAGGCCTAATGAGTTACATTGCGAAAGGCCTTTCAGATGGGAATCTATGTGGACTGAGCACCCTATGTATGAATATGTGGTAGAGTCGGCTTGGTCACTTGGGGGGGGTTCCTTCCATAGTAAACTGGAGCAGGTGCAAGAATCATCAATTTATTTCAATAAAACGAACTTTGGTAACCTCCGCCGACGGAAACAGAAACTTCTCAAGCAACTTGAGGGTGTGAACAGGGTCTTGGTGAGATGGGATTCTGCTTGCATGCATCGTCTTGAGAGTAATTTACGTCGGGAGTTGGATGAGGTGCTTGCTCAAGAGGAAATGCTTTGGCACCAAAAAATCGCGCGATAAGTGGATAAAATTGGGAGATCGAAATACACGCTATTTTCACTCCCAAACTATGTTGAGGCGACAGCGAGGGCGAATTCTCGGCCTTGAAATTAACGGCCAGTGGACTACGGAACCAGAATCCTTGCAGAGCCACATTGTCGCTCACTTTGGAAGTACGTTTGGATATTCTGCTCCTACTTTTCAAGATCATCCGACCCTGGCTCCTCTTTCTCGTGTTGAGGATGTTGCTGGCCTTGATTCTGACATTAGCAGGGAGGAAGTGAAGACCGCGGTTAGTGCCATGAAAGGACTATCGGCCTCGGGTCCGGATGCATTCCCACCTTTGTTTTACAAGAAATATTGGAATCTGGTTGGGAATTCAGTATTTCAGCTTGTTCATGATGCTCTTCAAAATGGGGCATTTGATTCGGCCTTAGCTATGACCTTCATTTGCCTTATTCCGAAAGTGGATGTTCCACGGGAGATACGGCAATTTCGTCCTATAAGTTTATGCAACACGAGCTACAAGGTCATTACCAAAGTTCTTGTGAATCGGCTGCGCCCGGTGCTGCAGGACTATATAGGACCGTTCCAATCAGCATTTCTGCCATGGATCGGGATTAGACACAATATTCGATGATGAACAAGATGAAGAACAAAGATTAACAAGGATGAACTCAAAATGAAAATAAAAGGATAGGTTGAGATTTCCTTTACCGAAAGCTTAATCTTGGATCAATGGACACACTAAATGAGCCACGATTCCCTCGATCAACAATCTTCAAGGTGTCGATACGATCAAGCACATCTCAAGCTTGAAAGGAATTATCCAACAAGGGATGAATTCATGGGTGACCTTTCAAACAAAGCATACAAACACTCTCCAAGTGATTTCCATTATATTCATTCAAAGGGTGTCCTTACAAAGTGTGGGTAATGCCCTATATATAGGCAAACCATATTACACGGAATTAAACGACTTGCTATGTAAATTAAACAAGTACCAAAGCTACGGAAATAATAAAGTCTAAGTACATCCATAATGTGTTGGTGGTCTTGTTTGTGGGCCTTGACCTCGTGTGGGTCTCGACACTTCTACTTCTTCATTAAGTTCCTTGGCCCAACGTCTTCAATTAAACGGATTATCAATCTCGACCCATTTTTATCCGGGTAGCTCAATTTCTGTTCCCACACCTCGGATTCATCGGATAGTATTTTGGCGATGGTGTTGAGGAACCTCTTGGCACGTTGCTTAGAGCAGGGTCCTTCCGGGATGCTAAGTGCTACAGTTCCGGCTCCCATGCCATCCCCACCCCCTTGGGAAGGTTGATCCATCAACCGATCAGCATTTTCCTCATCCCTCTCGAACAGTGACAGATCTGCAACATTAAAGACAGGATTAATATGACCATATTCTTCAGATAATTGCAATTTGTACGCATTATTATTAATCCTTTCTAAAACTTTAAATGGTCCATCTCCTCGCGGAGATAATTTGTTGCGTCTGCTCGCTGGGAATCGTTCCTTTTTCCAATTGAGCCACACCCAATCTCCGGGATCAAGCTTCAGTTCCTTCCGACCACGGTTGTTATATTTGGCATAACCTTCAGCAGCTTTGACTAGTCTGTTCTTTACATCAGCATGCATTTCTTTGATTGCTCGCCCCCTGTCCCTGCCATTGATATTCAAATGCTCATTGCGAGGCAATGGCAACAAATCAAGCGGTGTCAGTGGGTTAAACCCGTACACAACCTCAAATGGTGACATATGTGTTGCGCTGTGTACATGTCTATTATATGCAAATTCAATGTAAGGTAAGCATTCATCCCAACTTTTACTGTTAGTAGCAGTGATAATTCTAAGTAAATTACCTAAAATTCGATTTACTGCTTCAGTTTGTCCATCAGTTTGGGGGTGATATGCAGTTGAAAATAACAGTCTTGTCCCAATCTCAGCCCACAAGGATTTCCAAAAATAACTTACAAATTTTGCGTCCCTGTCGGAAACAATTGTCCGTGGCACACCGTGGAGTCTCACAACTTCCTTGAAGAATATCTTGGCCACGTGGTGTGCATCGTTCGTTTTGGCACAGGGAATAAAATGCGCCATCTTCGAGAACCTGTCAACAACCACAAAAATAGAATCTTTAGCCCGAGCAGTGCGAGGCAATCCCAAAACAAAGTCCATAGATAAATCAATCCATGGCCCCTCTGGTGCAGGTAAGGCTTGATAAAGTCCATGTGGCTTGGTGGTTGACTTGGCCCTCAAACAGGTAATGCACTTGTTGATGAAGTCACTGACTTGTTTCTCCATTCCTGGCCAATAAAAACGTTCAGTTAGGACACTCATAGTTGCAATTCTACCAAAGTGACCCATCATGTCACCAGAATGTGCTTCAGTAATTAGAAGTTCTCTGATTGATCCTTTTGGTATACATAATTTATTTTCAAAATAAAGAAAACCATTCAATTGAGAATATTCTTTAAAGGATATTTTGTCGGTTTTCTTGTAGATCTCCCCAAAATCAGCATCTTGAGCATATAAGTCCTTTATGTGCTCGAATCCGATCAGATGCGTAGTTGCAAAAGCTGCGAGATTCAATCTTCTTGATAAGGCATCAGCAACCACGTTATCTTTCCCCTTCTTGTAACAGATCACATATGGGAATGATTCAATGAATGAGCTCCATCGGGCATGTCTTGCATTTTTCAGTTGCCCCTGTCCTCGGATATGCTTCAGTGTCTCATGATCTGTGTGGATAATAAACTCTCTCCCTCGCAAGTAGTGTTGCCATGTCCGCAATGCTTGTACCACAGCATACAATTCCTTGTCATACGTGGAGTAGTTCAGTTGAGCTGCTCCAAACTTCTCACTGTGGTAGGCAATCGGCTTCCCATCTTGCAACAATACTGCGCCCATGCCGGTTCCGGATGCGTCGCATTCGATCTCAAATGGAAGGTCAAAATTCAGAAGTGCTAATAAGGGGGCACGGGTGAGCTTATCCTTTAACTCTTCAAATGATTTTTGCTCCTTTAGTCCCCATTTGAATTGGAGCCCCTTCTTCAGCAATGAGGTCATCGGTGCGGCAATCACACTGAACTGTGGCACGAATCTTCTGAAAAACCCGCACATACCCAAAAATCTTCTTACTTCATTAACGTTGGTAGGTGATGTCCATTCAGAAATTGCTTTGATCTTGGACTCATCCACCTTCAGTCCATTTCCTCCAACGATGAAGCCTAAGAATGTGACTTCAGGCACGTGGAAGGTGCACTTCTCGAAATTTGCATAAAGCTCGGCCTTCCTCAGCTTGATAATTACCTGCACAACATGCTTTACATGATCAGATTCGTTGTGACTATAAATAAGAATATCATCAAAGTACACAACAACGAATTTTCCAATGAACTCCCTTAAAGTTTCATTCATGAGCCTCATAAACGTGGAGGGAGCATTAGTAAGTCCGAAGGGCATCACGAGCCATTCATACAGTCCGAACTTGGTTTTGAAAGCTGTTTTCCATTCGTCTCCTGGCTGCATGCGGATCTGGTGATAACCGCTTTTCAAATCTATCTTCGTAAAAATACTTGCTCCACCGAGCTCATCGAGCATGTCATCGAGTCGCGGGATCGGATGGCGGTACTTGATTGTAATTGCATTAATAGCTCGGCAGTCAACGCACATCCTCCACGTTCCATTTTTCTTCGGTACCAGCAATACCGGTACTGCACATGGAGATAGACTCTCCCGAACCCAACCTTTGTCCAACAGTTCTTGAACTTGCTTTTGGACTTCTTTCGTTTCCTCGGGGTTCATGCGGTATGCAGGCCTATTCGGAACTGACGCTCCTGGTACGAAGTCAATCCGATGCTCTACACCTCTCAAAGGTGGTAACCTTGCTGGCAGTTCTTCCGGAAAAACATCCATATTGTCTTGGAGCATCCTGCGAAAAATTTCAGGTATATTGAGTGTAGTAGGAGAGTTCTTAGAAGTTTCTTCAACTGGTTTAACAAAAGCTAGGAAACAGTGACCTGGTAGGGGTGCGTCCTCAATAGCTGCTTCCAGTTCCTGCTTTGTGAAAAGCAAGCATCGATCATGACCTGTCAAGGGTAAAGGAGATGGATTAGAATTATCAGAATCAATTATAATCCCTTTACCTCTCTGTTTTCTCTTGAACTCCTCTTCCTCCTTCCGGATGTTTTCCACTAAATTTCGATGGTCAATCTTAACAGTTTTCAGCGGTAGTGACTTCATCATAATTCTGCTTTGGCCATTGCGGAAAGAGAGGTCATTCTCTGTGCCTCTATAGATGACTCGTTTGTCGTACATCCAAGGTCGTCCCAATAACACATGACATGCGGTCATGGGCACTACATCGCATAAAATCTCCTCTGAGTAAGGGCCAATGGTAATTGGCACCCTGGCTTGCTTCGCGACCTTTGTAGTCCCGTGCTCATTCATCCAGTGTAGATGATATGGCTTCACATGATCTTGCATTGGTAGTCCTAATCTACGCACAGTATACAAGCTTACAGCGTTCACACAACTACCATTGTCTACAATCAAAGAGGCTACATTGCCCTTTAATTTACAATGATAGTGAAATAAATTCTCTCTCTGTTCCGGTGCATTGTTGTTGGATTCATCAGCTTTGTCAGCGGTCAATGCCCTCATGGCGATGAAATTTGTCACATACTCTTCTTCTTCTTCTTCCAAGACTACTCGGCTCAGATCGCCCTCGTCTGGATACTGTTCATAACCACCATCTTCTTCTTCATGCTCAGCTTCCTCTCGCTCTTCATCAGAATCAATTTCTTTCCAAGTTCCCGGTTCAATCATAACCATTCGCCTTTCTCTTCGCGGACAATCTCGGGAATAATGACCTTTCTGTCCACACTTGAAACAGGTGACATCCTTGATGTCCCGCTTGGGCTTATCCCTTTCATCTTTCCTGTATCGGTATGGATCCTTAAAATCTTTGCTCATCTCAAATGCTTTGGGCCTGTTGGGCCTGTCATCCTTAAGGGTATTGGGTTTTCCGTATCGATCATGGGGCTTCGACGGCTGTTCATTTGACCTTGTTGTCCAATACTTGGTGGTGTTTGAAATGATCGTGGACTTGACCGGTCTATCCCTCAGTTGGCGATCGATCTCAATGGCTAGCTGCACCAAATGTTCCAAACCAGTGTATGTCCTTAATTTGATTTCTGCTAGGACCTCTCTTCTCAATCCTCTTTTGAACCTGGCTATCAGTAGCGGTTCATCCTCATTGATCTGGGCTCTCATCATGAGGCGTTCCAAGTCCTTGTAGTATTCGTCGACGGTTCGGTTACCCTGCACACAAAAATTAACCTTCATGTACAAGTCATCAAAATAACTACTAGGAACAAACCTCTTTTCCATTGCATGCATTAGTTCGGCCCATGTAGAAATAGGGGGAAGTCCTAGACGCTGTCCATCGTGTTGAATTTTCTGCCACCAAGTGAGAGCATAGTCCTTGAATTCACAAACGGCAAGTTGGATCTTTGTGAACTCGTTGTATTGTTGGCAATCGTAGATCAACTCAATAGATTGCCTCCAATCGATGAATTCCTCTGGATCATTCGTGCCCTTGAATGCCGGAATTGTGAATTTGATTCCTCGAAGATCAGCTTCTAATCGGTTGTGCTCAACAGGGGCTCGATGTATGTTCTCCTCCTCGAAATCGTTTTCGGGATGGTCCACTGGAGGGGGATTTATGTTTACCCTCTGCCGAATGGGTTGATGTAATGGTGGTCTTGGAGCTACTGCTGGGGCGGCAGGTGCCGGAGGCGGTGGTGGATTCTGGAACTGAGTATTTGTCGGGACCCGCGGCCGAGGTGGCGGTGGTGGTGGTGTTCGTGGGCCTCGTGGGCCTTGCTGTCTGTTGTATGTTCCAAATTGTACTTCCCTCTCCTCAATGGCTGCATCTGCTTCTTCCATGTCTGATCTGTTCACTCCACTTGTGCTTCCGGGGGTAACATTGGGAGGTGACGGAGTATGACAGAAAGCTTCCTCAAGCCTGCGCTCAACTTGTTGCATGACTCGAGTTTGGAGCGCCTCTCCCCATAAGGAATTCCCTCTCGCTACTTCGGTAGCTAAGATGTCTATGCGCTCAGTGATTTCAGTGACTCGCGCCTCAGTTTCATCTACGATTCGGCGCATGGAATCAAAATCAGACCTTCGGGCTGTGGTCTCGGATAATGCCTGGATGGCGGCCATGATTTGGTCAAATCTTTGATCAGTACTTCCTGCCATTTCAGTTCAAAGCAAAGAAAACTAGATATATGTATAAGAGGTTAGTAGAAATTAACAGGAAATTTGTAGAGTGATCTCACAACTGTATCCCTCACTGTCGGTCCGAATTCTCCACTAGTTGGTTCCAATAAGCCAGATAGTGCTCAACCGTATCAACCAACGACAGATGGGGGTAGAAATAAAATTATGGGACGCACAGAGCAAGAATCAGAATGCAGTGTTCAACTCTATCAATGAAAAACACAGATTCTGTGTGTGATTGCAGTGCACAAATTATAGTTTGCAATATTAATCAGCCTGCAAGCAATAAATCCGATTCCTCGCAATTTTAAAGTGTAAAGATAAACCTCACAAAATAAAACGCTCGGAATCTCTCAATATTTGCCTCACACACAAACCCAATAAATAAATCCAACTGCTGATAAGGGTGACCGGGTAAGAATTCACTGTTGAGGAACTCCAATATCTGCAATTGCAGACGGAGCTTCAACTTCTGTGATTTGTGAAATAAATCAGAGGAACAGTGACAAGCACTTATTCCTCGGGGAATTCCACTGTCAAGTGTAAACACTGACGGAACTTCAACCCGATAAATTGTTCGTGATTTAGATCAGTGAAATCGCACAGTAAATTAAATACCCAGTTTAATTTAACTAATTGAACAAAAAAAATGATTGTCCAACTAATTAAATCAAATTTCAATCAATCAAAATTTGCAAAGCCCCACTTGTTGGATTTGATTTGGGAATTATTGAAACTTGAAAAAAAAAAACACGACCTTGGACACAGTGAAATTGGGAAATCAATTGGGAAGGACACGTGGCTGCTCAAGTTTTCAAACACAAGGGATTGGTGGGGTCCACGGTAATGAAAGCTCTAATAGGGAAGCATGTGATGGGAATTTTAGCATGTGAAGGGACCCATGTGAAGGGAAATCAACAGGGAAGGACAACTTCCCGTTTTTGATTCAGCATGTGAAGGGAATTTTCTTGTATGGCAGTAGGGAAGCAATTTGGAGTTTTAAATGCCCAGTCCCTTTTCGTACATGTCCTTGCCTTCCCCTTAATTAATAGCTTGCAAATTTGTCCCTTAGCAAAATTCCTTTTAACACCCTTGATAATGGCCTTTCGGATCAAACAAACAATATTCAAGAACACACTTGAAGGTTGGATGGAGGATCCAAGAACATCAAGAACACATGATGAACACACAAGAATAAACCCCAAACCAAAATTAATCCCAACTCTCAAAAACACTCAACACTCAAGGATTTAAGCTTGCATAATAACCGATTAAGCATACAAACTAATAATTAATGCAAAAGTAATCCACACAGTGAGTGTAAACAGAAAATCACAAGACCAAGAAGCAAAACATGAAGAATTTTTGGATTTTTGCACAAGAACACACATAAACTTCAAATTAGCATAACTTTTTCATCCGAACTCGGATTTGAGCAAACGATATATGAAAACTCATCTACTCGACGAGAGGATTCTAAATATATGCCCAGATTTCAGAGATTCAAAACGACCAGTTCAGAAAACGTGAAAACAGATTCTGCACAGATTTGTATTTTGAGAAATATTAGCCAAGAATTTCAAAAATTCATAGAAAATGATTTCCTTGACCAAAAATTTCGAATTTTATATGAATCTTTATGTAATCGACCCAATGAATCCAAATATCAACTCAGATTCAGGAAATATTCAAAGGATCAAAACGGATCTCGGATGAACAGTAACCAGTGGCTATTTTTTTTTTTTTGTGAGTTTTTGATTAAGGATGAAAGATATGGAAGAATAAAGGTCTAATCTAGGCTCTGATACCAAAAATATGCCATGGATCGGGATTAGACACAATATTCGATGATGAACAAGATGAAGAACAAAGATTAACAAGGATGAACTCAAAATGAAAATAAAAGGATAGGTTGAGATTTCCTTTACCGAAAGCTTAATCTTGGATCAATGGACACACTAAATGAGCCACGATTCCCTCGATCAACAATCTTCAAGGTGTCGATACGATCAAGCACATCTCATGCTTGAAAGGAATTATCCAACAAGGGATGAATTCATGGGTGACCTTTCAAACAAAGCATACAAACACTCTCCAAGTGATTTCCATTATATTCATTCAAAGGGTGTCCTTACAAAGTGTGGGTAATGCCCTATATATAGGCAAACCATATTACACGGAATTAAACGACTTGCTATGTAAATTAAACAAGTACCAAAGCTACGGAAATAATAAAGTCTAAGTACATCCATAATGTGTTGGTGGTCTTGTTTGTGGGCCTTGACCTCGTGTGGGTCTCGACACTTCTACTTCTTCATTAAGTTCCTTGGCCCAACGTCTTCAATTAAACGGATTATCAATCTCGGCCCATTTTTATCCGGGTAGTTCAATTTCTGTTCCCACACCTCGGATTCATCGGATAGTATTTTGGCGATGGTGTTGAGGAACCTCTTGGCACGTTGCTTAGAGCAGGGTCCTTCCGGGATGCTAAGTGCTACAGTTCCGGCTCCCATGCCAATTTCTCCCGGGCCGTGGCACCACGGGAAATGCTATTATCTTACAGGAGGTCATTAATACTTTCCACATCAAGCATCGTCGGAGACAGGAATTTCTCTTGAAGGTGGATCTTGAGAAAGCTTATGATAATGTTTGTTGGGACTTTTTGGAGAAATGTCTATCAGAGATGGGATTGCCGGTTACACTGTGCCGGCTTATTATGTTCTGTGTTCGATCTCCGATTTATTCAATCCTTTGGAATGGGAAGGCTCTTCCTGCGATTACCCCAGCTAAGGGCCTACGTCAGGGAGATCCTCTGTCGCCTTACCTATTTATTATTGTCATGGAGAAACTTTCTCAATCCATCCTGGCCAAGGTGCATGAAGGTAGTTGGCGGCCGGTCATCCTAGGACGTGGGTCACCCCCTATCTCCCATCTCATGTTCGCTGACGATCTCCTCTTATTTTCAGAAGCCTCTCTCGATAGTGCTCGGTGCATGGATGACATTCTTCATAATTTTGCCATCCAATCGGGCCTCAGAATTAATCCCAGGAAATCTCAAGCACTGGCATCCGCTTCAGTCCCGCCTGACATGAGCTCAAGGATCGCCAATATTTTGAATGTTGGGTTCACTAATGAGCTTGGTAAATACCTTGGTTTTCCAATGTTTCATGGTGCTCTAAGACGTCACCATTTTCAGTTCCTTCATGAGGCTCTCCAATCTCGCCTAGGCTCATGGAAACGGACCCTCTTGAACAAGGCAGGCCGAGTAACTCTGGCTCGCTCGGTCTTGGCTGCTATACCAATTTATGTGATGCAGTTGGCCTGGTTGCCTTCGGATACTTGCGACAAAATTGATGCTCTTATTCGGAACTTCATATGGAAGGATGCTAATGGTCGTGGGATTCCTCTTGTGGGTTGGTCCAAGATTGCGTTGCCGAAGAACTTGGGAGGATTAGGGATTCGCTCAAGTAGGGATATGAATGTGTCCTTGTTGGGGAAGAGCTACATTGAATTCCTAAGTTCTCCAGTGAAGCCTTGGGTAGGTGTAATCACAAAGAAGTATGGCCCTTCGCAACCTGTCTTGGAGCAGCGTCCGGTAGCATCGGCCTTCTATCGAGCATTGGTGAAGTGTGGCCCGCTGCTCTCTTCAGGACTGCGCATGAGAATTGGTAATGGCGAGTGTAATTTTTGGAGCACGGGTTGGCTCAAGAAAGGAGCTATAGGCCCTCGTATTCCCTCTATACACACCGCGGATATTCACCTGAGAGTGAAAGACCTATTTGAAAATAATAGATGGCAGTGGGATCACGTCGCCACGCATGTGCCGGATGACATTCAGTCGGAAGTGCGAGATTATGGACCTCTAGTGTTGCACTCCTCCATCCCTGATACGGTTAGTTGGCATGGGGCTCTGGATGGTAATTACAAGGTGAAGAATGGCTATTCTTGGCTTCTTGATCAAAGGGGGTTGAGGCGGGATAGGTCTTGGACTTGGATTTGGCAAATTCGGGCGCCTGAAAAAGTCCGTTTTCTTCTTTGGTTGATAGCTCATGTCTCCCTGCCTACAAATACGCTTCGGTATCGTCGCGGCCTCGCTGAATCTCCTGTATGTGCCGTGTGTGGTCTGCATCAAGAGACCATTCGCCACTTATTTTTCCAGTGTTCTTGGACTGTGGGAGTTTGGCAAAAATTTGGTATATCCATTGCTATTTGTAGTCAAGGGAATGATGAAGACATCTCCAATGACTTGTCCAAATTTTGCATCCGCTGGACTGGCATACAGTGGGCAATTATGTGGATAATTTGGAGGACTAGAAACTCGGTGGCCTTGAGGGGAGATACTATTGACGTGGTAGCCGTTGCTCGGGAGGCTAGCTTTTTGGGGGATTGTTTTGATAGAGGCCTTGGAAGACCAAGCAAGCATGTTATGCCTAAGTGGGTTTCGTGGAACCCCATGGGTGCTCGCTGCCATTATCTTCATGTGGATGGTAGCTCCTACGGTAATCCGGGCCCTGCTGGCTTTGGTGGGGTGATTAGGGACTCGGATGGTAGGTGGATTGAAGGATTTTCGGGTTCAGTTGGTATCGCCTCTAACCTTGTTGCTGAGCTTCATGGTATTTTGAATGGCTTACGGCTTCTTTTAGCTCTGGGACTTGAGGATGTCATCTGCTATTCTGATTCAATGGAAGCTTTGAGGATTCTGAGACATGGTACGAGTGAGAGGCACTGGCTAAGGCCCTTGGCTCTCCTTATTGCAGATCTGAATTCCCAGGTATCGGGGATTCATTGGTTTCATATTTTGAGAGAGGGGAACATGGTCGCTGATTTGTTGGCCAAACGGGGTGCCAGGATGGAAGAATTCTTCACCACTTGGGCGTTTCCTCCGGATGAGGCGGCTCCAGCTGTGGCTGCAGACATGGCGGGAACTTGGTTTCCGCGGGTTTGAAGTTTTTATTTTACGCTTTTCTCTCTTGTAACCTCCTTTCTGTAGTGTTTTTTAGCTTTGTCTTCTTTGCCGACGCTTGGCGTCATGTTCACCAAAAAAAAAAATACTTTAATAAACAGCGTTTCTAAAGCTTTTTTGTTTTCTTTTCCTTTCTTTTATTGAACAATATATACAGAATAGGAAATGATTAGTGGGAGTCTATACAAAGGCACAAAAATATTAAGAGTTATGGAACTTGACCATTAGGCCAGGTTTTCATCCTCTCAAAATTAGATTTTTGGAACTAAATATCTATTTTAAAACTGTATTTACCAAACATATTTATTAGTTGTTTGACATGCTAAAAAACAGCAAAAAGCCCCTAAATCAGCTAAAAATTAACTCATAAGCTTAATTGCCAAATATGGCATTAGGTTTTGTTTGGCAAATAAGCTAAATGAAATTAGCTTATTCTAGTCAATTTAAGATAAATTGGCTTATTTAAAAAGATAAAATAACTTAAAATAGTATTCAATCAGCTCTTTTTGAAACCGCGGTAAATAGCAACATTTTGGAATTAGCTTATTTTAGGCAAAAAATTTGCCTCTAAAATGCCAAACAACAAATTTTAACTAATTTATTACTCAAATTACTCACATAATAACTAACAGCAAATTCTCAAAACAGGTTAAGGCATATATCATCAATTAGATGTTAGCTAACAGCTCCTAATTATATTCAGTTTATTGAATTAGCTGATTTTATAAGATTGTTTGATGATGAGCTATATTGATGACATAGTTATTAAAAATGTTTTAAAACATTTTTAAAACTAGCTAAAATAGCATCCAACCCAAGCAATGTTTTAAAACACTAGAAAAACTAGCGGTTTCAAAATTAGATTATTTGACACTATCAATTAATTTAAATTTTTTTTTTTAGAAGAACGAACTGATATATATCCAGTTAAGGGGATCAAGTCCAATTACAATATAGAATACGACCATCATATAACAAATGGTCTCCATATGGTATATCAGAGAAGAACTATCAGGGACACACATTAGCTCAATATCGAAACTATAAGGCACAACGAAAGGCAAACGACAAGCCGTATCATGTTACTTTATCTTGATGGCATCATCAACATCCAACGCCTGACGGGATTAGCAGCATAGGACCAGTCATGAGGCCACCCAGCAAGCTACCTCAGAAGATCAATCCAAACATCAGAAATACAAAACGTCATCCATACTGCACAGACCACAACAGCAGCTCTCCACCAGACGCCGTCACGGCTTTCCTGAGACCCTATCAGCTATCCTTAGCCTCTTTCTTTGTTGTGTCTGTCTCTACAAGACCGGTGTGTTCACTCATTCTCAGTAAGAGATGCAACAGAAAGAGCTAGCATGAAGAATCTCTCAAGTGATGAGACACAATGACAATCCCAAAAACTTACTACAACATCATATCCCCCTGCACCAAGAAATCAGTATGATACACCAAACAAGGGAGCAAGGACAAAAAGTGAGCCAAGGCCCGGTTTAGCACAGCGAAGACAATCAGATGGGAATAGAGGGTACTATCTACATCATAGCCACACTTCAATTCAAACATATTGCAATAAGGTGGATCGATCACATTAAGAATCAGTTCCTGCTATAAGGTATATCAATAATGTGCCAAATGGTTCCCTCAATATTGGCACTACACTCGACCCAAATACTCCAATTAATTGTTTTATCGATCAAATTAACTGAAATACTATCAAACAACTAAATTTTAGCTAATAAGCTACCTACCAAACATTGTCTATATATTAAATGATTCAATATTGAGTAATATATACAGAGTAAAAATTGCTAATACTCCCTCCGTTCCAGTAGAATTATTCTGTTTGACTTTTTGACACTGTTCATTGTTCACCTTTGACTCAATATTATTATAAGTATATACTTGAAAAAAATAGTCGAGTTCGGTCTTGTTAGATTCGTCTAATCGTATAGTTTAGAATATATATTTTGCATAATTTTTAGTTATATATATTTTAAAATATTAACGATAAAAAAATGCATTAGATTGTGTACAGAAATGAAACATGACATTTTAAGTGGGACGGAGGGAGTATTAAACCACTATTGTATTTTAAAGTATAGCAATAAAAATCAAGATAACCTTTTTGAAAACAAAGGAGCTATAGCTATAGTATCAAATACTTCATCCATTCTGATATATTTGATCCATTTGTGTAGTTACTATTCATTGAGTAATCTTGATCAAATTTTTTAATATAGTTGTATAAGAAAAAAATAGTCGGGTTAGATGTTGTTAGATTCGTCTAATCACGTAGTTTTATAATATCAAATTTTTATAATTTTTTCTTATTATTAATAGTTTAAAAATATGTATTGGATGTCTAGAAGTGAAATGCAAATTTTTTTTTTGCTGAACAATGTATACAACTAGGAAAGGGTGATGGGAGCCCATGCCACACAAATTACAAAGGGATAAAGGGGATGGAAAGGAGGCCGGATGGGGAATCGAACCCCCATCCTATATGTTGAGAGTCGGGGACTTGAACGCTAGGATAAATCCCCATCCCCAAAATTATACAAATATTATAAAAACAAGGTAGTATTTTTAAATGTAGCTGAAGTGGATTATAGCCCAGCTGATGCATAATGCCATGGCTTATCGGCCAACCGTACCGTATCCGTCTTTTTGGCACAATACATAAATTAGGCCAATTTAATTTGGCACAATGTACATTACCTTTTTAATTAACTCTCAAATGCTGTAAGCATAGAGCTGGGGAAAAATACCGAATATACCGTATACCGCACATATTGTACCGAAAAAATACCGAGAATACCGAAATTTTCGGTATACCGTAATTTTCGGTACGGTACGATACCGTACCGAAATCTTACGGTACGATAACGGTATGAATTTTTTGATACTGCGGTATACCGTTACCGTACCGAACTTCGGTATATACCGCGGTATCGGTATATCGGTATGTACCGATTCTTCGGTATGTCGGTATATACCGCGATACCGGTATATACCGCAATACCGATATGCTAGTATATAGATAATGTTCGGTATGTCGGTATATACCATGTACCGGTATGCCGGTATGTAGCGAATGTTCGGTATGTCGGTATACCGTGATACCGGTATGTACCGAAGGTTCGGTATACCGGTATATACCGAACATACCGAAATGTCGGTATGGCAACGGTATGGAAATTTTTCATACCGAAAATTTCGGTATACCGAAGATCGGTATACCGAAAGGTGCGGTACGGCAACGATATGAAAATTTCCATACCGTAAAGTTCAGTACGGTATACGGTACGGCGAAATTTTTTCGGTATACCAAACCAACCCTGTGTAAGCAAACCAAAATATATCACCCAGTTTGTGATTTACATTTGAAGGTTTGGAGAGCATACCCAATTCTGTAGTTAATTAGTGACAGTGGTTGGTTTTCAATGTATACAATTGTTGTTGGTGTGCAAATTCCCATCATTAAACAGGATGGGATGTGTGTAATAATACTGTAATAGTGTAATGCAACCATCATTTCTCATCACCAGTAGAGACTGTAGAGCAGTTTGGTTTTGTCACCCCAACCCACGCTTCCATCTTCCTGAGAGAAACCCCCTTAACCTGTTTCTTTCCACTTTCACTTTTTGGGGGCCCTTTCTTTTCCAACCATAAAAAGAAATGAAGTTTTATTACCTTCACTAAAAGTCCAAAACACCAAGGACATATACTATGTGGTCTATACGCACATTTATACCGGTCCGGTTCCTGTACTGGCAATTAATTTGTCTGTACATGCTAAATGATGTCCACGCTATGAAAAATGATGATAGCTCCAAGAAAAATGATATTGCTTATTTTATAATATTCATCATTTTTTCATGCGCGCACATCATTTCACACCGTCATCATTTTTCATTGCTCTGACATCATTTTTCTATGCGTATCCATCATTCCATTTTTGCCACTATGTGTTGTTGACAGCACACAAACCACACCCCATTTATACATCCTACAAACCCTCAAATTAAAGCTATATATGGTATGTGCTTTAGTTTTAGGGTTTAGACATCTTCACAAATCCGACAGTAGGATCTTTGATTCTTGATAAATAAAACATGGAACTTGCATAGTTCATTACAATCCCACTTTCTGTCATAGTGTCAATAAGCACAGTAATTTTTGGGTGTTGTTCTTGAATGGTCCCCTGTAGCAAAAATTGAGGGTAAGTATGGGTCATTTGGGGTGGGGGGGTGCATTGTATTGTATCCATTCGTCAACTGTTATGAACTGTACAAGTCATGCTGGTTTGGCTGCTGAACCAGAATCCATGAATGACAGGTAAGAAATAATGATGATTTGTAATCCTGTCTTCTGTAGAATGTGTGTGAGGATTCTCCATCAGAGCTGGCAAGAAACAGACAAATGGAGGCACGGGTTTACTGCATAAATTTGGATTGTAGATAACAAATAGGTGGTACAATACAGCCACAGGACTTGCCAGATGACACTCCTCCTTCCTCTCTCAATACTTTCTGCCTTGGAACTCACCTACTAGTGTAATTGTGGTTTTTCTTTTTTTATCCATGGATTCTTACACATTAATAGGAAAAATGAAGAGGCTTTCTTTGGCTATACTAATTTTATTCTTCTTGAACAATGCAAGACTTTCCAACTCGCATTCCCATCATCATTTCAATAAGCTGAAAACAGGAAGTGAGATTGAGTACATGAATTGGGTGAGACGAATGGGTTCCAAGAACCACTCTAACTTCCAGCAGAGGGAGGCCAAGAACGTGCTTCGCCCTTGCAAAGTTGTGAAAGTCCATAAGAATCCAAAATTAGGAGACTTCACCACAATCAAAATGGCCATTGATTCAATCCCTCTTTTCAATCCCTGTCGAGTAGTTATATCCGTTGGTCCCGGGACTTACAGGTAAATGAATTTTGCACTTGATGGCCATCTGCATTCTCGTCTTGCCTCTAATTTTTAGTCTAATGCTTTGTCTTGGGTATGTTTGATCAGGGAGAAGATAGAAATCCCAGCCACAATGGCCTATATTACCTTGGAAGGGTCGGGGGCAAAAAGGACAATAATCCGTTGGGACGACACGGCTGATCGGATTGGGCAAAATGGACAGCCTTTGGGCACTTATGGCTCGGCCACTTTTGCTGTCAATGCTCCTTATTTCGTTGCCAGGAACATCACCTTCAAGGTCAGCTGGTATTTCAGTTTAAAACACGGTTCTTCAATGCTTAAAAGTCTTGTAAAGAACCAATTTTTATCCCTGCATGTCAGCAGTAGTCTAATGAACAATTATATGGCAGAACAAAGCGCCACCACCACCGGCAGGAGCCACGGGGAAGCAGGCAGTTGCGCTGCGCATATCCGCGGATATGGCAGCGTTTATAAACTGCAAGTTTGTGGGAGCACAGGACACATTGTATGATCACAAGGGGAGGCACTACTTCAAGAATTGCCACATCACGGGTTCCGTGGACTTCATATTTGGAGATGGGCTATCACTGTATCAAGGATGCCACCTCCATGCCAAAACTCATAGCTATGGCGCCTTGACGGCGCAGAAGAGGGAGAGCATGCTCGAGGAAACAGGCTTCTCTTTTGTCAACTGCTTGGTCACCGGGTCTGGGGCGCTGTATCTGGGCAGGGCCTGGGGGACATTTTCAAGAGTGGTGTTTGCATATACATACATGGATAAGATCATCACCCCGCCCGGGTGGTACGACTGGGGGGACAAGCAGAGGCATATGTAAGAAGTAACTTGCTGTTTCTTCATTCCTGAGATAGAATTATCATCTGTGAACCAGTTTCTGATACTACATTGCTCTGTTTACATTTCTTTGGCTTCAGGACTGTATTCTATGGGCAGTTCAAGTGTTCGGGGCCGGGGGCCGAACATGGAGGAAGGGTGTCATGGGCAAGGGAACTCACTACCCAACAGGCTCTGCCATTTATATCACTCAGCTTCATTGATGGCCATGAATGGCTTACTACCTTGTAATAAATGTATTCTCCAAATGGCATTATTTATAACTATGTAGTAACATGTTTCTTGTTTTAAGAAATTCATCCTTTTTCTACATGGCCAACAAATCCATTGATACCAAGCTGCTAAACACAGAAACTGTCGTCGTCTTCTTTTCTTGCAAGTTCGCATGTGAAATGGTCTAAATATCCATTTAATCATTTCCTTTATCTCTTCCCTTTGCCCCCAAAATAAATAAATCCAAAATGTTGGTAGAATAGAGAATGAGAGTTAAAAGCATATTGGATTACATATCTACTGAACCTCCGTCCTAAGCCCTAACCAACCAAGATGAAAAGTTTTTCATTTTTTGTTGTCCCACCTAAAATAAAACATTCCTATAAATGGTAAAACTTCCAACTTTTAGACCATCATCCATAAATACTAGTACAATTTTACTCAATAAATAGATCAATCAACAATAAATTCAAACTCTCAATCATCATGCCATAATTAAAATTTCAAATCCATCACCAAACTCCTCCAATTAAATCCATAATCTTTTATGCATAGAATACCGTGCCACCACTCAAATGTTTCATCATAATTGGGATGGAGCGAGTAAAATATTTACATAGAAAGTTTGGTTTACAACAATCCCTGCAGAGCTATTTCAGAATGGACAACTTCATTACTCCACAATATTTACATACGCCAACAAATTTGACTGTACAAATGGCCACACGCCTGAACCTGCCAAGAAAACAAACATTGTCTGGATTAGCTGAGTTGATGAAGCCAAACAGATATGAACAGGAAACCAAACAGATATGAACAGCACAGAACATTAGCACAGCATAAATTGAGCTTAAATTCTCAACCAAAATAACAATAAGCCCATTGCTTCTCGCTCAGGTTATAAGCTTTTTGCATCAAACTATTTGTGAAATACGTTCAACATCAAATGCCATCGTTGTACATAAAAACCAACTTATGGCTCTATATATAGTTGTGTAAGACAGAGCACTGCTCTCATAATGAATCTCAGTTGAAACGAGAGAGAATAGCAACAAGACAGCCCTCTCATTCATAGGGAATAACTTGGGCATCATGTCTACCTACCCGTAGATCATTATGTCTGGAAAAGAGTCACAGTTGCAATATAACCATTCTTCATCACCTGCAATCATTAAATTTTCATCTTAATCAATAAGAAAACGAACTACTTAGAATCTTAGTGCAAAGGAACTCAAAATAAAAGGAATGACCTCAAAAGCAACATTAGGATAACCATAAACGTATGTAGCTCCAAAAGGATTGCTGATAGAACCTTGAGTTTGAATAGCAGCTCGGCCAGAGTCGCCAAGAATTTGCTGCAGCATAGGAGTATTGTACACCTTTAAAACTCCATCATGAGCAAGGAAAATATAACTTAAAAAAAAAAAAAAATCATACTATTGATAAAGTTTAAAGATCAATATTCACAAAAGTGAATGTCATTGATGGTTTTATCAAAATGCAAGAACATAACCTTCACTTGGTCCCATTTTGTGCTAGGAGTAATGACACATTTTTCAGCACCAGCATCCTGTTGAAATGGCCTGCTAACTGAAAATTGTATTCATTAGATTATCATTTAGTTGTCTTACTCCAAACACATGGGGTGAATAGCCTACCATTATTTTTGTGCAACAAAAAGTTACACTTCATGTATGAGTTGAAATCTGCATGCCCAGGGTAGTTGGTATGCAGAACAAACTTTTTAATTTTATGGGTCTGTGAAACAGAAAAAATAAATCATATCAACATGATGAATTATTAGGATTTGTGTGATCAGAAATGAAAGTTTATGACTAAAAGCACAAACCTGCCCATCAAATAAAATATCAATGCCACGCGTGAAATAATTATAGAAGTAATCCCCACAAAAGGTTGTTCGAGGTCGAGGATCCGAGGCAGAATGGATTATCATTTGGTTAACCTGTACAACTCAAGTAAATCGTCACTCAAGATCTTTCAAATCCAAAATATATGAAAACATGAGAGATAGTAAGTAGACAAAGTATAAGTTCAATGTAATAACTGATACCTGTTTTTGATGAATACTACAAGGTCGTCCTAATTCAGTCCATATGTCCTGCATAATGAATCAAAAAGGTAAATTCTTGGCTAACAAGCTAGCATCATTAACATGAAAAAGATGGGGATATAAAATGGTTATTCTTGATCACAATCACACAACACAATACAAAACAATAAGTCATTATCATATACTCCCTCCGTTTTTCAAAAATTATAACATTCATGCATTTCACGCCACCCAATGCATATTTTTAACGCTTAATATCTCAAATTGTGGAAAAGTAAAAATTATAAAAAATTGATATTATAAAACTACGCGATTAGATGAATCTAACAAGATCCCACTTGACTATGTTTTATCTTGTTTAAGTGTGTTAAAAATTTGAATCAAAGTTACTCAGTGAATAGTAACAACTATGCAAATGTTACAACTATTTCCAAACGGAGGGAGTATCTAATAAGAATCAGTGGGACACAATAGAATGCCATGTACCAAAATATTTATACATATATCTATACATATATAATTATCATATTGTTTTTTTCTTACAGATAAGGTGATTTGCCCTTGAGCATTCAATTTACTCCTCATCCTCCTCGTGGCAGACTGACTATTCTTTGATCATATAGGTGGCATTACAGTGCACCATGTTACTTCCTTATTGTACACCCTAGTGTTCGAGAATCCCTAGGATCCCCTTCTTCCCATTGATATTTTTTTTTTAAAAAAAAATACTATATAGCCTAGTGGTCAAGGCATCAATTCTCAAAGTGACGCCTATACTCTCATTCTCATGAATTTTCCAAAATAAATTTTCCTTTTCATTTAAGATAGAGAGTGTAAATTTGGAAATTCACATTTTGTGAAAGACAATGGTAGTTCCTCTAAACTACTTAGACTTAATATAAAGAGTAAAGATAATGCACTAAAGATAACCATATCAAAAAGAAATAAAAAAAATCACTTAGAGTAGTTAGATAAATAGATAAATATACAAAATAAAAATAAATCATTATCTGCCATTTAAACCTAAGTTAACCCCCCCCCCCCCCCCCCCCCCCACCTCTCTAAAACTAAAAACAAAATTACGTCACCCAATCCAGGCTTGTTGAAAAGGTTGGAACATGTTAAAGACAACAAACAGGAAAATCGCTGAAATAAAATATACAAGATTCAAGAGGGCATACCTGTGGTGATGCACCAAAAGCAATATGCTGGCCCCCAACCGTAAACCACAGTTCCTCCCCTAACTAAACAAGAAATATGATAAACATGAGAGATACAGAGATGGAACTGCACCTTTCCATATCTAGGCAAACATGATCAGATGATAGGTTTAACGTACATAAGGAAACTATAGCATGCAAAGCAGATTTACAAACAGGTTGATGGTGATTCTCAAGCACATGTTACAGAATAATAAAAACAAGAATAATAACAATAGAAAATCAGACCTTCACTTGCACTTCTTCCATGTAGAGACTACCAACAGGCAATGGTGGTACACATGCCGTGGCCATTGAAGATCCTATACCCACCATAGCATCAGTAGAGGAATCATACACTGAGATGCGGCAAGCAACTGGAGTTGTGCCATCAGGAAACTCCAAGGGAAGTTCAGCTTTCAAATAGGACATCAGTTAGGATCATTTAGTATCAAGGACTACAATAATTCCCGAATGAAAAGCATAACCAAAACGTAAAAAGATGATCACGAATCAATACCTTCTTGATCAAGACAACAATCAGCATATTGTGAGGGGACCGGAAAAGCAAAGGACAAGCCCTGCAAGTAAAGTGGTCAACAACATTTGCCTATGGACAAGAGTAGAAGAAAAGGATTATTTCCAAGAAAAAGAAAATCAAATTAGACAGACTCACTGGGTAAAACAAACCATAAATTCCTCTCTTTTGGTCGTAAATTCCCGGATAAGTTGGACCAAAAAGGGAATAGACAGCTACAAATGTTGCAAGAGTAGAGGATCCCCTAGAAGAAAACCAAATTAAATCCAATAATTAATAATAAAAAAGAGAAATTTCAAGGGTGGACTGTGGAGGGCAGAAGATCCAACCCAATCAAGCCAGTGGCATAACGCAACTCAAGCCGCTTAACATCATAAACTTCAATAAGGCGTAACCTCTGATTCAGAAATAAAATTCAAATTCAGAATTTACCATACAAATAGCAGATATCATTAATTCATAATGGTTGTTTACAGACTTGCTGGAATAGCAAAAGCTGATCCTGTAGGCAAAGTAATTCAATTTCCAGTTTACATGAATTATTCAAATAGTCAGCCTTAAAAGGGTACCTGTGACCATGGATCAAACCTAAGATGAAACCCATGATCAGGAAAGCTGATAACAACATCAAGTTTCAGAGGGTCCTGCAGACGACAAGAAACAGAATAAGGGCCACATGATCCATTCATATGAAATAAAACAACACTATTTAAGTATTTATATAGAAGTTTGTTCACACTAAATGCAAATCTTACAAAAGATATTATATGGCACTGCCACTATAAAAAGACTCAAGTAAGATAAGCAAGAACATCATATCAATCAAAACATTTATATAAATTCATGATATAAAGATTTGGCAAGAATCGGCAATTGAAAAAATCATTTCAAAGTAATAAATGGTTGCATTCACAGTCTCAAGAGACATGTTGTAGGAATTAGGAAATAGCATTACGAAGCACTCAAACAAACGTGACAATATGATTGCAACCAATGATATCGATACGTACAAGGAAGGGGATACTGCATAGGACTGACAAACATAAATGCATCCAACTGGAACTATTCAACATTCCAATCGAACAAAATTAGTTAAGACTGACAACTCTATCCACAATATTAGGTGAAGAACAAACATTTTATAAAAGAAATAGGCAAGATTCCAAAAAATGATCAACCTTAATTGACAGATAAAAGCACTTGAATGAAAAAGTACAGATCAAGACAAACCTCATCATGGTACTTCACTTGAACAACATCATACATATTCGATCGCTGTTCTATATGAGCAAAGGCTTCACTTATCGGCATCCCTGAATTGATACAGAAAGAGATCATTTTATTCAACATATTCAAAAAAAGCAGTGCAACAAATAAAAACATGTATACATAGATCAGTTAACTAAATTCCAGGAAACGTTAGCAGGACCCACTAAAATAACCCCACAGATTCTGAACATGCATAGCCTATACCTAAATTTGATAGCTCCCAATCAATTGAAGGAAACAATTTTAACAATGATAAGGGGATACGGTAGTTTTACCGAGAGAGAAAGCGCCAAGGCCGGCACCAGGGCGAAGATCAAGAATGATGGAGCCCATTGCAGTGCCCTCGCATCTCCGCCTAGGTCTCTGCATCTTCTTAACTGCAACGGGATCAACAGAAGACGATGATTGCATTACACAAGGGTTGCAAGGATCACGGGGAAAGGGTTTAAACCTAATTTCATGGAATGGATTCAACAGTGGGGGTAGAGTCGTGGAGAGAAAAAGGAAGAGGAAGGAATGAATGCCTGAGTTACGTATTGGGGAATGGCGATGATCTGAATCGACGAACTTTCCAGTCGAAGCAAGCGATGGTTATGGAAAATGTAGCCCCAATTTTATTTATTTCTGTCGTTCGCCTGAAGGAATTTTGGAATGACCAAAATATCCCCGCCCGCCCTCCCCTGTGTCCGCAATGTACTCCTGCATGCATACATGTAGGTACTAGGTAGGGTGTTAATTTCAAGTTTCGGGTCGTGTTCATGTCGGGTTGTATAATATTTCAAATTGGGCTTTGGGTCGACCTGATTTCGGAAAAAAAATCCAAAATGACCAAATTCAAACTTGAAATTTTTCGTATCGTTCGGGTTCGTTTTTTCGGGTTATAGGCCAAAATTGACACAATTTCAGGTTTCGGGTCGTGTTCTTGTCAGATTGAGCAGGTGAAATAATATTTCAGGCCGGGTATTGAGTAGACGTGATTTGAAAATAACAAAAAATGACTAAACTCAAACCTGAAATTTTTGTGTCGGTCGGGTTCGGTTTTTTGGGTTCGAGTCCAAATTGAGTGTTTGAAAATTTTTTAAGACCCAAGCCGAATTCGATTCGATTCCGGGTCTAATATGGAGCCATTGTCATTTTCTGGTTTATTTTTATAATATTCAAGGCCCTATTCAAGTTCGGGTCTAATTCGATTCTCAATTCTGATCCACGTCATAGAAGTAATAACAACTAATTATATGGAGTATTATACAGTATACTAGCATTAAGTCTGCACATAGCTTTTGAGAGTTATGAGAAACTTTAGTTTTTATATCAAAATAATAGTCTCGTTCTGCACACTAGCTTTTGAAGGCTTTAAATGTGAATTGCAGCTCCGAAAAGCTCTACAATCAGAAGCTACCGTTGAGTAGCTTTTGGGAGCTTTCTTATTCTAAAGTTACTTTCCAATGTAATTAATTTTCCTCTTCAAATTACAATTTATGACAGTTATAACTACTTCTACTGAATACTTATACAAAAATTAATAGCTACAGCTCTTACAGCTTCCATCAACTACATCTCCCTACAGCTGCAGTTCGCAGTTACAACACGCAGTTATAGCTCTACGTGCAGAACAAACCCAATATATACTTGTATAACATAATTTTTAAAACATAATTTTTTATGAATAATTTTTAGAACATGCTTATATATCTATAATCTCTATTAATATTAAAATAATTTTATACATAATAGTTTAAATTTTAATAATTTTACTGTGGTGAAATGACAATGATCTCTTTAAACCGAGGTTTCGAGTTCCAACTTTGAGTATGGAGTGTTAGTTATCTTTTGGGGTATTTGGAGAAACAATTAAATCGAATCAGCTTATTTGTGAGACATTGTGAGACAAAATAATTTTTTTAAAGAAACAAAATAACTTAAATTGTGTCCAATCGCTCTTTTTTTTTTTGGTTGAATAGCCTATACACAGGCTAGGAAAGGATGGTGGGAGTTCATGTCACACAATTACAAAGGTAATAAAGGAGAGGGATAGGGGCCGGTGGGGAATCGAACCTCTAACCTCCAGGTTGTAAGTCAAGGAACTTAACCATTTAGGCTAAGTCCTCATCCCCTCCAATCAGCTCTTTTTGAATCCGCTGCAGAGAGTATATTTTGAATTTCAGTTTATTGTAGGCAAAAAGTTAGTCTTAATATTGCTAAATAACTTTTGACTAATTTATTACTCACGTAATCAATTAACAACTAACAACTACTAATTGAGAAACATGCCATTTATTTTTGGTTATCTAAAGTCCAAAATTCTTTGCTGTGCTGGGTGGGGAGTCAAACCCTATACCATAAAGTTTTTTTTTTTTTTTTTTGCTGGAAAAAATTATACATGTTAGAAAATGGTGGTGGGAGTCCATGCCACAAATTGCAAATGGATAAAAGGGAGCGATCAGGGTCAGCTGGAAAATCGAACCCCCAACCAATAGACTGAGAGTTGCGGGGGATTTGACCACTATGGTAAGTCTCCATCCCCTATACCATCTACTTCTATAAAGACTATTGATGTTATGAATAGTGTTTTTATCTTTCCAAAAATAGACTCTACTCATTCTTTCTAACACAAATTAACTTATCAACATTAATTATATATTTCACCTCACAAAATTGCCTTATAAATAGTAGTATGTCTATTATCACTCATAAAAATTATTTTTTGGTGAACAGTAACAAATTTTATTTATAATAATTTAATAAATAAATCATTTCAATATAAATAAGTTTATTATATAACCTATTATATTGAAAAGAATAATAAATCATTCCAATATATTATATTTGCACTTTATTGTAAGACTTTTCTTAAAATATTTTATATTCTAATTTAAGGGAAAAGAATAAAAAGGGTCATTACAAGGAGCCTATTCCACTTTTAGGCCATTAAAAGTTGAATTTCCAGAATTAGGCCATTACAAACACATGTTGAATGAATTAAGCCATAAGGACCAATTTGAAATTAATTAATTACCCAACAACTTTTCCTTAATTTTCTTTAAAATCCCAAAAGTTTGACTTTATATACTTTAGTCTTATTCCAAAGTTTTCTATACAAATGAGACCCCAAGCACATGAAAATTGGTATCAGAGCCTAGGTTTTATTGAAGAACATATTAATTATATTATTTATAATATTTTATTTCTTAATGGTGAAGATTTAATTATTTAATGGATTCCTTTAATTTGAAACCAATGAGTTATTTCCAAATTTTGGAAATAAAAAATAGAAATTTCCAGAGGAAATTCTTGAACTTGTCTAGACAAGATTTTATTAAAAGTAATTTCTTTCATGAAAATGAGAGGAATTGACTGGAAAGAAATTGATCCGGATAGCTCTAAGTTCTCACAAGACTTAAGAGAAATCCAAAAGACGATTCAAGATTATGATAACCGGGTATTAATTTTACCTGAAAAAATAGATAACTTGAATCAATCAACAGAGGAGATCTTGAAATTATTTCATGATCTAAAGAAAGAGATTTTAAATCTGAAAATTGATATTTCGGATATCAAGAAAATGCAAAATGATATTCCTGGATCTTCCAAGAATAACCAAGCCAAGAGATGCTTTCGGACCCGTACAAGCTTTACATTAAAAGGGTAAAGCAACTATGGTTCCAAAGCAGAAATCACAAGAAGAACTGATGATTGATCTCCTGAAAACAATCGAATGAGTGTTTCCAGAGCAGATCTATCAGATCTACAAGAACTTGCATAATCATTTTCCCAACTAGGGATTATGGATCTAGCCAATGTAAAATCCAATGAAGTTCTTCAGTTCAGGATACAACGTGACTCACGATGGACCGCCTGATATCCCAATGAGGGAAAGTACAGACTTCCACATAAACATGTATCCTGATGTGTATCTTAATGCAAGACGAAATCCAGGATGGAACCCAAGTAGAGCACCAGAATCTACACCGTGGGCCAAGACGATGTTACAACCATTAAATCCATATGGCATAACACTGAACCTCGACGTTATCGACTTCCGAAACATCGAAGATCTGATAGAAGAACGGGTAGCTTCAATGAAGATTGCAGCAACCACGCTGGATCTTGATAAAGAAAACTTTGTCAGATTAATAAAGCTAAGTCTCGAAGGATCGACAAAGCTGGGCTGGAAAAACTCCACGACAGCTTTAAAGGAGCAAATACTCGAAGGAGAATCCAAAAGCACAATCTGCGAACGATTTGGCCTTTTATTCAAAACTCATTTTGTAGGAGATGGTTATTACATTCCGAGTAGAGAACACTTAATTGATTGCATCAAAGGTGCTAACTTGTTTTCTAAATTTGATTGCAAATCTGGTTTCTATCAGATTAAGATGGAGAGTGAGTCGAAGAAACTCACAGCATTCTCCACCCCACAGGGACAATATATTTGGAATGTTATGCCAATGGGGCTTTCTTACGCACCTCAGATATTCCAAAGAAAAATGGATAATCTATTTAAAGATTATCTAGAGTTTATGTTCGTCTACATTGATGATATTCTGATTGCATCTCGAAATATTAAAAAACATATTAAACATCTTGAAATATTTTCAGATGTATGTCACGGGGAAGGTCTTGTTCTCTCTGAGAAAAGGCTACCATCGCTGCTAACAAAATTGAATTCTTAGGAGTTCAAATTGATGAAGCGGGGATAGAGTTACAGGAATACATTGTGGAGAAAATCCGCAATTTTCCTGATATACTAAAAGACAAGAAACAACTTCAAAGTTTCTTGGGAGTTGTAAATTTTGCAGGTATGTTTATTAAAGACCTTGCAAAATATAGAAAAAACTTTGGACCACTCCTGAAAGAGACTGAAAGCTCTAGATGGAAATGGGAAGAAATCCATACCAAGAAAATTCGTGAACTAAAGCAAGTCTTCAATAGCTTGCCAAAGCTCCCGATACCTCAAGATGAGGATGAGTTGGTAGTCTGCACAGACGCCAATGATTTTCGGTGGGCAGGAGTACTCATGAGAAAAACAATTACGAGTCAAGAACCTTGTAGATACACATGAGGGTTGTTCACTGAACAACAAGCCAAACTTTGGCATATTAACAAGAAGGAATTCTTTGCAGTATGAAAAACATTTAAAAAAATGGCCTTTATTCTTACTTGCAAAGAAATTTGTATTAAAAGTTGATAATAGTAATGTTAGGGCTTTTCTAAAAGATATACTTGAATGAAAAATTGAAAAGGCTCGTATTATCAGATGGCAACCTAAATGTGAATATTATACTTATGATAATGATGTTAAAAAATCACATATGGGATGACCACATATGCCCATATTGTGCAGAACAGAAAAATCCCTATTCGGTACAAAGATCCGGGTAACCCAGAAAAATCCGGAACCCGAACAGGACAAAGGGAAGAAACGTCCAAAAAACTTTCACAAGCCAAAGTATGATTAGCTGGATGTAAAAGAAAGAGAGGTGTCGGCAACACCCATAATTAAAAGCCGACAAAGAAGGGTAGAGTAGTTGGCAGTAAGTGGGCGACAAGAGAATGTGGAGAGTTGACAAAAAAGGCACCTAACGCAATAATTCCAAAACGACAATAATATAGCCAGTGGAAATTAAGGCCAAGTGACGAACGCAGTGACGTCACAAGGATTTAGAGGAAGATTGGAATCCGGGATTGAAGTCCGCGGGCACCTATAAATAAAGGAGTTTGAAGCAGATGGAAGGCATCGAAAAATCCTCCAAACTCTTCAAAATATTTGAAACATTTCTCTTTCTGCAAATTTCCTTTCGAGTCTGTAAAAGTATGGGGTTTTCCCCAAGAGTCTTGTATCCTCTATGAGGAACTGGTGTCTATCTTCTCCATTGGGAAAAATTATGTTTGAATAATATTTTTAATATTTCTTCAATAAAATCCAGGCTTCCAAATATTCCAAATATTCCGATATATAGTTAAAACCATGAGGTAATAACTAAAATAGGCCATCAGAATGAGTCATTTTCACTTTTGGGCCACGATATTTTGATTTAGGAAAATAGGCCATTAGAAGGATTTCGGGCCTGAATTTAGGCCATTGGGCTGTAATTTGGGCCGCGATGGCCTTAAAGTGAAAATGACTACTTCTGGTGACCTATTTCAGTTTTTTTCAATTATTTTTTTATTTTATATAATTAAAATAAATAATACTCATTCTGTGTCATTATTTATATCATACTTTTTTTTCTTGTTTCAATATTTTTATTTCATTTTATTTTAAAAATAATTAAATATTAATCGTCAAACCTACCCATCACCTCACATTAATAAATAAATATATGAAACTTTCTAATTACCCACTAACATTAATAATTTCAGTCCACCCTATAATCACATATCAGTAAATCACAAATAAATAAATAAATTAAAATTGTGGGGTTGAGCACTTACTCCAGTAGTAAGTCCCCCAACTCCAACCTATAGGTTGGGGGTTCGGATCCCCACCCGGTCCCCAATCTCTCCCCTTTGTAATTTTCTGGCTTGGGGCTTGGGCTCCCACCACCCGTTCCAGGCCTTCAATGGCTCATCAAAAAAAAAAATTTGTAGCTCATTACAATCACATTATATAAATTTTTAAGTTACCTTTTTTAACACTATTAATAGGACGGATGGAGTAATATAAGAAATAAAATAAATGTTAATTCAAATATATTATAAAATAAGTAAAACAAATACATATTCAAATAAATTATAAAGTAAAAATAAAAATGTATTATTATAAGTATCCCAAAATTTTCGGACATGGTATTTTATGTAGAAATAATTAGTATTAAAAGGAATTTTCGGACATAGGTATGTTTGGCAATTAATATTTAATTATTTTTTAAATGGAAATGAAATAAAAAATATTGGAACAAGAAAAAAAAAAGAAAGTAGGATATAAATAATGTCACAGAATGAGTATTATTTATTTTAATTACATAAAATAAAAAAATAATTCAAAAAAACTAAAATAGGCCACCAGAAAGAGTCATTTCCACTTTTAGGCCATCGTGGCCCGAATTCTAGCCCAATTGCCTAAATTCAGGCCCAAAATCCTTCTAATGGCTTATTTCCCTAAATCAAAATATGGTGGCCCAAAAGTAGAAATGACTCCTTCTGGTGGCCTATTTTAGTTATTACCTCTAAAACCATTTACCCAAACCTTGTTACATCCTAAGGTAGGAAATGAAATAGGATTGTGTTGTTTGCTGCTGAAAGAGACAAGAATCGGTGAACCATCGGTTGCGGCTGCGTGGTTGGAGGAAGTCCGTAAAATCCCGGAGCTTGAGAAACCCGGCAGCAAGGCGGTCAAATTCAAGGTATGAAGTTTAGTGCTTAATTTTATTATCGGAAGCATGATGGGCAGTTATTGGACTAAAGGTAATGAAGAAACTAAAATCTGGGGTCAAAATGTAATAAAACAAAAGTTTGTAGGGTTAATTGAAGTTTGAAAAAGTCAAAATAGTCTAAATGGCCTTAATTTGGTCAAATATGGTTTCTAATGGCCTAAAACTGAAAATTGATTTTATCATGGCTCAAATGTGGAAATGGTGCCTGTAATGGCCTAAATATTCATTACCTCTCTAATTTATAGTATATATTGTTCACCATTGAATTTAATACACTACAAGAATTTTCGGGTTTACAGACCGATAAATGCGGTTGGTAACCCAATGGGACGAGTCGTTTTCGGGGTTGTCGACCGACTTACCGACCGCATTTGTCGGTTGGTAATATCTTGGTATGGAATCGTTGGCCGACCAGGAGGCTTGGCGTCGGTGAATTTGCCGACCGCGACGACGGTCGCCAAAGTTACCGACCGAACTGCCGACCACCCCGGCGGTCGGGGATACGACCAGAAGGACCTTCTAGACCACGCATTACCGACCGCATTTGCAGTCGGTAAGACGGTCGGTATATGTCGGAGACCAGAAGCCGACCGCTTGTGCGGTCGGTAAATTCTGCAACAACAGCCTCACGATTGCTGTTTTTTACATCCATCCCTGCTTCTCAATTCGAGCATCAAACAAACAAGTTCAAGTTCAACAAAACATCACAACAATACCCAACAATTTCAGCCATCAACCTGACAAATTCATACCAAACATCTAAACAACACCAAACATCAATAACGGTTCGAAAAACACAACTATCACAACATGTATATATGTATCAAGTCCAATACCAAAAAGTTCTACTAACAAGTTCAATACCAACAAGTTCTGCTAACAAGTTCGATACCAACAAGTGCAAGTTCAATACGAACAAATACACAAATCTAATGCAATATCCAAAGACAACAAGTGCAAGTCCAATACGAACAAATCCACAAATCAATGAACAACAGAATCACCTCCTCTAAGACCATCATCCCAGCGGTCTGGGGATCGAGGACCCCGAACTCCCAGCCATCTATCCATCTGCGCCGCCATAGTCATCTGTGTCTGGGAGAGCCGATCTAGAGTCGCCCTGTACGCCTCAAACTGGGCATCCAACTGGGCCCGAGTGACATACTGAGAGGTAGGTGGAAGAGGGGTGGAATCAACATCATCCAATGGCCTGATTGACCTAGCTACAGAGCCTATGCCATATACTGCCTTGCGCCTGTTGTGTCCACCAGCAACGTCTAGGAAGACGCTATCCGGATCAAAGCTACCACCAATCTCCGGATCCTGGCTCAAAGTCTCAGCAACGGCATTAAACTCCTCCTATTATAGAAGGTTAAAAAAGGGTCGGCAACTAAGTTCGTATTGAAGCAAACCATACTTTGATCACGATATTTAGAATATGTACCTGAATATTCTGTGACTTATCATGTACCCGATTATCCTTTTGGTGTTTTCTTTATGTGTGTGCTCGTGGAGCGCATGCAAGTGGACGTGCCCATCCTTAACATCAGACTATATTTTTTTTAAAAATGCTAGTAATGAGAATGTGTCTTAAACTACTTTATAAAATTATAACTAAGGGATATTCAAAAATACCAGATTTTCTTTAGCCGACGTGTCCTCACGTCACTTGTTCACCCAAAAAAAAAAATACCAGATCATCAAGTGTGGCTCGAAATGTCTTGGATCCCGCAGTGTATGTGGGGAGGGCTGGTGAATCTTCCTGACCACGGCGTCTGTTCAGCTTTCCTCTTTTGCTCTTCTCCTTGAACGCTTGGGAATCCCATATTCGCCTCCAATTCTCTGCCACAACTGCATCCCCTGGCATCGGTTTTTTCTTACTTCTTATGTCCAACGTGTAATCCGTGTACCTGTTATTTGCAATTAAGGTAATGAATATCTCCCGTATTACTCAATAAAACACTATAGTTGTAATTTAGAACTCACCGTGCTATGTTTTTCTTCTCCCACTCTTTCCTTACAGCAAGGGCATGCTCGGGAGCCCAACGAGCAACCTTCTGGAGATTGAGTTAATGTTCATTACATTTAGTAGTCTGAAAATTACACATTATTACTGTCTTATGCAAATCATACCTGGAACTCTCCCCAATAGAACTCATTTGTCTCTTTTGAAACCTTGCCCCAACTAATCCAATTTAGATCTGCACGACTGGGATATATGTCCGTAATCTTCCTCACAACTGAGTTCGGTAAGTCAATACTGTAATACAATGCATGTTGTTCACATACATAAGATGAAAACTTGTATTCTATAAAGACACAAAAAAATATATTTAATTTAATTTAATGTAATCTGGCTGGCTTACATCCCATCAGTGGCTTTTGGTGCAAGAAGAACCCTGTCAGTCCCCTGCTGAGCAGCGGATGAGTAGCATCTGCAGAGCCAATCGATCCTAAAACACACAAAAACGAATATTAATAGACAGGTTTTAGAGTAACTATATTTTAAAATAGATAGTACCTGGAGTGTGTGGGGGTGGGGGTGGGGGTGGTGTCTCTGGAATGGCCTGACCTGGATCAGGAACTCCATGTTGCTCCTCCGCACTGGCAATAGCAACTGAATTTCAAGAGGTAAGAATTAGGAATACATACTTGATTGTATGGGAAAAAAATGTACTTTCAATTACCTGCCATCCGTCGCCGATAAGCCTCCCTCGCCCTCCGGATCCTTGCCGATTCCTCGGCTGATGTAAGAGGTCGTTGTGGCATGTTTGAAGACGGTGTCTGTTAGTCACTCCCTTCCAGATGTGAAACTTGTAGTTTCGATACCAAGATGCTCTGGGGCGTCGACCTGAAACGCTTCAGGTTCTTCCCCAGACCTCACGGTTATTACACCCCTAGGTTTCACCTTACATTCGGCCAGCCATTCATTCGTACCCGCACTTGGCCTCGTGGTTGGGAACGAAGCATAGAACACCTGTTCCGCTTGGCACAAAGTATCCAAGCACCTCTCCGATAAGTTGTGTTCAGCCTTAATATTCAACAACCTCGCAATAGTTGATAGAAGGGTCATTTTCTTGCATCCAGGCCACAAATCTTTGTCTGCCGCCTCCAACATACGAAAAAATAATTTCTCCTGTGCATTAGGCTCTTCAGGAGGATGCTCTGGTACATCATTATCATTCGGTGATACTGTGTCGGTGTTTCCAAATCCCGTTCTATCGTACACCATTTGTATGTAGTCACTGTCATGTGCCGACAGTGATGCGGTGCCAGCATCAGGCTCGTAGTAGCGACTAAATTGATGTGGCTCACCGTGACACGTCCACCTCTCGTAGTTGGAGACAAATCCATAACGCTTTAAATGATATCTAATTTCATCATCTACTTGATAACATTTGTTCCTACATTTCTTACACGGACACCTTAATCTTCCTTGGGCTCTATCCACATCTGGGTTCTGATGAGACATCCATATAAATAATTCAATTCCAATCTTAAATTCAGACGTGAGTTCTCCTAGTTCACGGCAAGAGCGGTCATCCAAATCTTATCCATCACCTACAAATATAGCTATATGCCACTGTACATATAACACGGTTTCATGAAGGAATTGTTTAAACCTCGAGTAATTTATCCCACGATACTCAATTTATAATTGAATAAATCTCAGGATTTAGGGTTTAATTTAACACTTATATTTTCTTTACTTATCTATCTTACAGAGGTTCTAATAATTTTTTAACCACCAACAGTTGCACGAACTATACATAACCAAATCAAAGAAATTGAATAATATATCAAGCAAAATTAAAACAAAAAATCATTTAATGCAAACAAACCATGAAACTAGCAAAATCTTAGAAATTCATATAATACATTTAATTCACATGTATCAAATTATATTATCTTGCTCTGCAAGAGATCGATGCAGATCGCCCGTTGAGTTGGATATTGCTTTCCAAAATTCAGGCCCAAGTGTATCTGTTAATGCAATATTCGAAATTAGCCATGTACTATATGAATATAGGTCACATCGAACCATATGCTTTAACAAATTTCAAAACATATAAGAACATCGAATAGAACATCCTAAATAAAAAAAACCAACTCCAACAGTACATATAAGACCAACATATCAAAATGACTCAAAAAAACTAATCCAACTCGTACACTACATATAACTACAATATAACAACAAAGACTCCAAAATAACTAATCCAACTCTAACACTATATATAAACTACAGAATGACTTAACTTTCGCATACGAAGTCCAAAACGAGCATATGATAAATGAAAATTCATCTACCCGACGAGAGGAATCCAATTATGCACCCATAAAATAAAGTGCTTGAAACTTTTGACAATTTCCTACACGAGTATTTTATAAAATATATCAAGATCGAATTGAATTTATTAAATGAAAAGAGTGATGATTTATGGGAAAGGGGTTTAAAGATATATTCCACTTTTTATTACTCATGTGGGAGACTTCGATTTCAAATGGCGTTGTGAAATTCCCCAGCATGAAACTTTTGACAATTCCATGCTATGGAGATCCTTGCCATGAAACTTTTGACAAGTTCCCACTATATGAGTATTTTCTGAAAATCAATAATCCCGGTTTTCAATTTTTATTTAAAGAAACCAGTTTATGAAGATGGAGTTGGGATTAGGAATATATTTATAGGTTGTCACGTTTTTATTACTCGTGTTAAGAAACTTTGCCCCCGAAAGCGCACGGTGTCAAAAATTGCAGTAATTTATAGTAAGCCGGATCGTTCACTGGAGGATGTGCGATAGAAGCAGGTCCCACGTCGTTTTGCTAGATTTTCCACTCGTATTGCTCAAATCAGTTTGAAGTTGGACTAACAACTACATGAATGAATTTAATCTACATTATGAAAGCAGTTAAATAAGCTAAAGAACATGCTGAAATTGAATCTAAAGGGCAGGTGGAAAATAATTCCACAAAAACAATAAAAGCTGTAAATCTATTCTTTAGTATCTATGAAGCTGATTCAAAATGATGGCAGAATGGACAGGGAGAAAAGAATAAAAATTGGACAAGGTTTAGATAAAACATAATTAAACTTCCATTTTTATATACAGATCTTTGTTTGGGATAATCCTGTCAGAAAGCTAATTCTCATGCTCTCAGCACCATGTTCCCTTTAACAGACAGGTACTTATAGTGTGAGTTTACATGTTCTTAAGACCACAAGTTCTAAGATACCACAGAATCATAACTGCCCCGGCCAGGGTATGATATTTCATCTGTGGTGGTCAAGCAACACCTATCAAGTCATTAGTTGAATTGCCAAGTACTGCTATCATTCCCCCGCGTCACACCCAAAGTTTCTAATCAAGCCCTGAACTATCCCTTAACTCTCAGTCCTAGTAGAAGTTAGAAGATCTAGAGACACATCCGAGTTACCTCTATGAAAGCAATTAAAAGAAAGCAGTAAAGAAAGCATTTTAAAATTCTATCACTCGGAAGTTTCAAAAGCTTCGTACTGGTAGTAAAAGAAAGTCCCCAGTCAGGATGACCGGACGTGGATCAAGAATTCCCAGATCTTGGTGAACCGCTCGCAGTGTTCACTTCCTTCCAGGTGGTTATGAGATACAAACTAATGAAACGAACTAATAGGTTAGTTCGTTCCGGATGCACTCACCCAGGACTCAAAAATAGGCTTTGGCAGAAGAGGATAGTAGTTGAAAGGAACTCAACCCTATCTTAGAAAATAATCAAGGCCTATGTGTTGTTCCACTAGTATTACCTATCACACTGTATTTGAATCCAAGTGGATCCCATCTCGGTGTGATAGTTAAGACTAAATTCCCAACACATAGCAATTTTGGAAAATAATCGATGTGAAAATCATTCCCTAAACAGGTACTAGACTCTCAATAAGAACACTGACCCTTTCGGTCTAGAAGAGACCTAATCGCTGACTCTGCTTCTAATTTCCCAAAAATTAACCCTTGACAGAATATGAACTAGACATAACTGAGGAGTTTATCCCTTACTCAGATCCGGATTTTATAAATGAATTTTTGTTAGAAGTTTAATATGAGGTATCTATTTGAAATCTAGACTTCTATGTCCAAGGGAAGGATCCCAAAATATTATGGACCACAGTAGCTACATAATAATATCATGCATAAAGATATATGGAAGTGTAAAATGAATCAACCCAAAATATAATGGTGGGTTTAGACAGAACGCGTGACACAGAATAAGGTGGCCGTGAGGCCAAAGGATGGAAGAGTGATTAGGTGGATTGCAAACATCTGCTTTCCAACTTCCCAACTACTCGGATGGAGCAAATTTAGACAGCAGAAACCCTAAAATGGCAGTGTCGCTACCAGTTGGGCCCTTACTGTCTGCGAATTCTGACAAAAACCTACATGCTTCCTTTCAGCAATATTCATTAGCTAATATTGACAGATATTAACCAACTTATATTACAGATTGGAATTTGGGTTTAGAAATTAAGGCAAAGAGAATAAAACTGTATTTGGACAGTAATTAACCGAGTGGCTACTTCATTTCCCAGTGAAAGGACCGTTCGCCTGACCTCGTTAGTTATTATCCAAACCATGCAAAATAATATACAAATTACGGGCTACTTCATTTCCCGGTGAGGGGACCGTTCGCCGACATTATTCTGTAATATCTCTCACTGTTTGTTCATACATCACGGAAAAGGATAAACTAAAATAGAAATAAAGACAGTGCCTTGTATGAGAGACATTGGTTTCTCATGCAGGGTTATGGAATCAATCCAAAATTAATGTCTTAAATAATCCTTCACTCCATAATTAATTACAGTCCGGATTATCTGCTTAAGGCATTAAGGTTTTATTTATAGAAAAATGTTTTAGGGAGAATTGAACAAAGATCCTTTAATCAAAGTAATTATCGATCTTAATCATTGCTAATTATGATCTTTAATTATTGACTTAAGGGTTCAATTAATTAATGACGAAAATGGAGAAATGGAAAATCTGGCAAAGCTGCCAATTACGACGCTATACAGATGTTACGACGCTATCCTAGGACAGCGTTGTGGGGATAGCGTCGTCATGGATTGGTGATAGAGGTAAAAATCTTGGTTTTTAAAGAGTTTATGTACGACGCTAAACATGATTATGACGCTATCAGTGGATAGCGTCGTAGTGTTGGTGTCATACATGAGTTTAGAATTGAGATGCTACGACGCTATGCATGCCCTACGACGTTAAACGTGGTTTACGTCGTAAGGTCTAGCGTCGTAGTGAGGGGAGATGGTTTTGAAAGAGGAAGAAGTTGCTACGATGCTATACACTAAATTACGACGCTATCCTAGGATATTGTTGTAGGTGTAGCGTCGTAGGTGGATTTTCTGAAGAGTTAGAAAAAGGGAAAGTTACGACGTTATGCACTAAATTACGACGCTATCCTAGGATAGTGTCGTGGTATAGCGTCGTAGGTAGGTTTTTATGAAAAATGAAGAGTTTTGGGGTCCTACGACCTTAGACAAAAGTTACGACGCTATCAGTGGATAGCGTCGTAGGTCTAGTGCCGTAGGGCAAAATTTTGTTCACATTCTGAAGTAACTACGACGTTAAACTCCGCCCTACGTCGCTATCAGTGGATAGCGTCATATGGCGGTTAGCGTTGTAGCTAACTCAGTTTGTGTTGTTGGTTGGGTAATGCAATCTATGCGATTGCAAACCTGTTTTCAAGTTTATGGTTCATCAATGCAATACAGTAATAAAATAAAAGGAAAACAGTAAGCCAAAATGTAGAAAAACATGGCATAATAAGCTAAAACACACACCCATGAACCACAGACCCAAATAAGGGTTTTCAACCATAAAAGATATGCATAAGAACCAAAAATAAAGAAAGAAAACAGAAAACCCATTTGCAAAAGAAAATAAAATGACCGAATGGTCATTAAACCAAAAATAAAGCAAGTAAATCCATGGAATCATTTCCATTTCATGTTTTTGGGACTCTTTGAATATTAACTTTCCATTTTTCATAAAATGGTTTGATAATACCCATCATTTGGGTATTTCAAACCTAAATAAGTGTTTAACAAAACTGAAATAAGAGAAAACAGTATGAAACTGGCTACACTAACTTGGAAACATTAAGAAAACCACTAATCTAAACAAAATACAAACTAAACTAAGCTAAACTGCATGCATAATTTAAATAATACAAGAAAATAAATTCTAACTAACTAACCTAACTAGACACTGCTCAAGAACTGTAGCTGCCTTCAAGTGTGGAATGTATGAAGTGACAAGACTAGGGAGTCAACACCTCTATATATAGGCGAGAAACCCTAGGCCCATGGGCCCCCAGGCCCTTGAATTTGAATTCTGCAGCTTGGTACGACGCTATACTTGGCTTCGTCGCTATCTTCATTACGACGCTATGGGTACTGCGTCTTAGTCTTCCATCTCAAAACACTCTTTGTCTCCAAATGGACAGCTTACGACGCTACACTCCGTTACGTCGCTACACTTGAGTACGACGCTATGCTCGGCGTCGTAGTTCTTCCTTCAGAGTCATGTCTCCATTTCTGCCTACGGCGCTATGCTCGACTACGACGCTATACATGCTCAGCGTCGTAGTTGTGGCTAGCGTCGTAATTTCCTGGAAAATTCGTCTTTTTGTGGGTTTTCATTTCTTTTCCCATCTTTTTGTTTCCTTTTTCTTTTCTTTTCTTTTTCTCATGTTTTTGGATTTTTCTAACATAAATGTGTAATAAAATTACATATTTATGCATTTTTCATACCAACTTATTATTTTTACAAATATGCATAAATCAGTCCAATTCTACTGCTTTCTTATTTAATATAAGACCGGAATGCAATCAAATGCCCGTTTCAAACACGGAAATGGATTGAAAATAATGGACATTTCTGTCCATTATCAACATCCTCACATTTAATACTGATCGTCCCCGAGCAGTCAGAGTTAATGTTCCTAAGAACACGGACTCCACATATTCAATTCATTTTCGTGGCTTCATAAATTACATTCTTTTTGGATTGGGATAAGACAATTAAAAACTACAAGCATTAAATTCCCTTGATTGCAGTGTTTAATGAAATGATACTTGCTCACTACATTGGGCCTACAAATCAAGCATTATTGTCAATCCTTCATGAACATCATGTTTGAAAGATGCAAAGATTAAGAGTGAGAATTAAGGTATGACACAAATATAATTAATGGAACAGAGCCTCACATATAAGAGAATCGGAAAATTCACTCACTCTCAATTGGGGTTTAATCATTGAACGCTCAAAATCAAATTCAATTTAAATTGTTCCATAGGCTTGCAATCAGACCAACTCGCCATCGGCTCATTTCCTCAAATCGAGATCTCGAGGTCTTATTTAAGGGTTGTAATGGGGCATACGGTTGTAACATTCGGTAGGAAAGGGAAATTATTGGCTAGGAAATGGCAAGAATTAATACTATCATTACTTGGCATTTTTATTTAAAAATTTATGATCATCAATATTTCTTCTTTCTTTTGCTTTTCTTTACTATTGCATGACATTAGACTATGTCTAATTGCTTTGTCATTTGCAATTTATTTATGTTGAATTGAATTCAACAATTTTTTTTTGAATCGGCTTATAGCATTACCGATTAATACATTTTTTATGATCACAAATTTAATGCCTTGATAAAATTCATTCTTGCACACTTGGGTTTGATTTTTTTTTTGGTCTTTTTATAGGGGTTGGAAAAATATAGAGGGTTTCAAAGAAAAATTAGGCTTAAAGGCTCAAATTGGTTAATCCTAAAGGGAAAATATTTTTGGGTTTGGATTTCAAAAGAAGGCCAAAATTTTGATTTTCTAAGTGCCTCGATCATATGCTCGATTTCGGGAATATGGCATGGTCTTGAATCGGTCCCAATTGCAAGTTCTAGTTTCCTTTAATCGAATTGATTCACACATCAAAGAAAATAAATGAGTGAAAATGACTCATGGCTCAATTCTCACAAGGTTGGATTGATTCATGTCATACAATATTCTCAAAGTTAATCAAAGCTTAATTCTGACAATTTATTCAATCGAAATTTTCAACATGAAGATTTATTACCCAATAAGCTGATCGCATCATTAAATTTTTATAGCTCAAAACCTTAGAAATTCATGTCATGCATATTCTCAATTATATTATCCCAATTTAAATGTTTGAAAATTTAATCACGAGCCTAAATTCAACATGTGAATTTAGAACAGGTTTATGCATACTTTTGCTGGTTATTAAATTTAAAGCGGTAAAAGAGGCACTGCTGACATACGTAGTATGTCAACAGCATATTTTTGGCCTGACAGTCACTTATTCATCTCGGACTGTCAGACATCTTTTCAAGAAGAGAATAAACAAATAAAAGTTGTTTGCCGATCTCAAATCTTGAGTTCCATTCATGGAAAGCGATAAATTACATCATTTACAAGAGATTCTTATGCAGTTAGTACGAACCTGCATACAAAAGAAGAATTCCCTCATATGATGCTTACACTTAATTAAAATAAAGCATTTTAGGATTCATTTTTCTCCACTCCTCCGCTCCTAGGGAAAGAAGATTTTGCTCCAGAAGATGAAGTCTGTCAAGTCACATCGCAAGCACCAGCCATTGTGTTCTACCGGGTGTCCTCGTCCCCTTGGGCAGTAGTTCCGAATTGCTTGGCCTTCAAATAGACCAGGGGCGTCCAGGTTATCTGCCAGCCATGAGATGGTGTTGGTGGCTGTGTAGGCCAGGACTGATCTATCAGTTGCCATTTCGTCGATCATTTTGATCCCTAAAAGAACTTGGATCTCTTCGTGCTTGCTTAACAACATCAGCCCTCGCACAAAGATTGACGCCTTGTGATTATCCTCTATCCCTAGTCGCAGCATCTCGCAGGCTTGCTCTTCATCTCCTCCTGTGAATGCTTCTATTGCCGGGACGATCTGAAGGTTGAAATTTTCTGCCTCCATGCATTTTTGCAGAAATTCCTCCTCCTGCCTCCGGATACGTTGTTGCCACATTTTCACGGAGGAGAGTTCCAATTCGCATCGCTTGTAAACGATGGTGAGATCGCCTGCATCCCTCAGCTTCGTGCAAGTTTCCCTAGCTCTGAACACTTCCTTCATCTCATCCTCCCCGATTCGGGAGAGAATTTCTCCTAGCAGCTCTAGTGGGAGGTCCAGCAGCTGGGTCCCTCCGGGCACTGGGTCCGGGATTTGGAAAATGTTGTCCCTGAAAAGATAGGGAGTAATGAATCCAATTATTATAATTTTCTCAGAAACCATTCAAGTTTGGAAACCAACATCCTCACATTTAGAGCTTTGCTCTAGATGTGAGATTATTAAATTTCCAACTTGAATGTTATAATAAAGCATAGGTAAAACAAAAATGGTCAAAGACCAAAAATCTTTTTAGTGGGCTATAGGGCCCAAAAACTTGATTTTCCAATTTTTAAACAATCCCGAGGTGATTGTTGAAAGTGCAATGGAATGGAATCGATGAATGTGCAATTGGTGACGCGGCAGCTCGGAACTGCTCAACTTGAACTGTTTGGGAAGAGAAATGGGCAGTTCAAGTGATAAAAATAAGGAAAATCATATTTTAATTTTATAAGGGTTGACCAAATTTATTTAATAAAAGGTCGGATTTTGTGGTCCCAATTTTTGGAATTTTCTAAATGATAACAGTCCACATGATGAGAAGATACTGCTATTTTATTACACTAGTTTATGTTCCATTGGGAACAAAACAAGTTGGTCAATCTTAAATAGAAAGAACTACCTACTATTTTGTCTTTTTCAAAAAGGTCACTTTTATTAAAAAGTGGTAGGCTCCCATTGGGTGCTTGTACCAGGTTTCCAAAAACAAGCAAACATTTATTCCCAAAAGATTTTGTCATGCTGCTAACAGGTATGCCAAAAGGAACACCCAAATGAATACTCTCTTTACCCACAACAGCAAACATAAATCATTATTAACACAAAATTAAACCTTAGCAGGGTTTGAACCAAAGTAAACACTCAATAGAAATCTAACAACATCATGGTGCTCAAAGTAACACCCTAATGCTCATCAGTTCACTTTTTCAGTTTTTGTTTCAAAAATTTTCAAACCCTAACAGTTCAGACATCAGGGTTCTTGTGGGTTTAAAAAAAATCAAAAGTTCCATAAGTTTTTAAACATTGATAATCTCAAACAGTAACAAAAACTCAAATAATCCCTGCCTATTCATGCTCGGTTAACACAGGTAGTGCCAAAAGAAAACTGAAAATACTCTTCCTACTCACAACCGAGAGCAACAAGACCAAAAACAAGAAAATAAGAAAACAAAATAAGAAAACAAACAAGAAAACGAGAATGAGGCTCAAAATGCCAAGTAATATCGCAAAAACAGGGGGGGGCTCAAGAAAGGGGGGGGGGGGGGGGGGATGAGACAACTTACTCCGATCTTCCCCTTGGGGGAGAGGGAGGCATCGGTCCCAAGTTTGGAAAGAGTCGGAAAAATCTGGCCATAGTATCCCCTGGTTTTGGTTTGAAAGAGTTGAGAAGAACTGTGCGTTCTCTCACAAGGAAGTGGGTTTGAAAGAAAATGAGAATGAAGAGTGAAAATGGGGAAGAAGAAGGGTCGGGGTATTTATAGGCGGGAGAAATGTTGTTACGACGCTATACTTGTCCTACGACGCTACACTAGCGTCGTAGGGTGGGTTCAGCGTCGTAACTGGAATAAAGGGAAAAAGTCAACTACGACGCTATACTATTGGTACGACGCTGGTGTAGCGTCGTAGTTCAATGTAGTGTCGTAGGTCGGGAGTGAGACGAAGGGGTACTACGGCGCTATCCATTTACTACGATGTTATACTAGGATAACGTCGTAGTTGGGGACTGCGTCGTAACTGAGTTGACTCCCGTCAACACTCAGATTTCAGAATTTTCAAAATTCTGCGGGCTGGGCCCGAGTAGATGAAATTGGGCCTCAGTTGGTTTTATTTATTTTGGACTTAGAAAATTTATAGTCCAAAACATTTTTATGTTATGATGGGCTGAATTAATAAAATCCTACTTGCATAAAATAGGTTGGATTAATTCCACTTGTTTGCAAAAATTATTCCGGATTTTAAATTGCTTTAATTTTCCGGAATTATTTTCTTAAATTCATGAGATTAATCCAACCAGGAACCTGGTTTTTCTGCTGTATTTTTCTGCTCCTTCTTTTTGGGTGGTTCCATGGTTTCTGCACGACAAATAAATTACCCATGTTAAATTTTCTCCAACTATCAACATCCTCACATTTAGAGTCTTAGTACTCTAAATGTTTAATTGACTTTGGATACTTTCTGTTTTTGAATCAAAACAATGCATCAATACATAAAATGAAATTTTTATAATTTTAATGCTGTTTTTATTGAACATAAGCCGGGTCTGCCACTGCTTGGCTCTCTTTCTCCGGATTGTAGTGTCCTATATATTCCTTCAAACGTTGTCCATTTACCACCTGGTTTTCCTTTTCAGTTCGGATCTTGACTGCACCGTTCTCAAACACCTCCAACACCTCATATGGTCCTTCCCATCTGGATCTTAGCTTTCCGGGGAACAGTTTCAACCTAGTATTAAACAACAAGACATTTTGGCCAACATAGAAGTATTTAGGCTTAATCCGGCGATCGTGCAACTTCTGGGTCCGCTCTTTGTAAATCATCGAGCTTTCATAAGCTTGCTTACGTATTTCCTCAATTTCATTAAGGTCCAACTTGCGTTTGCCCTGAGCAACTCTTGGATCAAAATTAAGCGTTTTTACGGCCTAGTAAGCTTTATGCTCTAGTTCTACGGGCAGGTGACAGGCTTTTCCGAAGACAAGCCTATAAGGGGACATCCCGATGGGAGTCTTGAATGCAGTGCGGTATGCCCATAGAGCGTCATTGAGCTTATGTGCCCAATCCTTACAGGTTATCCCAACCGTGGCTTCGAGTATATGTTTGATCTCGCGATTTGATACCTCGACTTGTCCACTGGTTTGAGGATGATAAGGCGTGCCTATCTTATGGAGGATGCCAGTTTTTATCATAAGGTTCTCAAAAGATTTATTAACAAAATGTGTTCCGCCATCAGATATTATCACCCTAGGTATGCCAAATCGATTAAAAATGTTGTTCTTGAGAAACTTTATGACTTGGCTACCATCATTGGTTGGTAATGCGACAGCCTCTACCCATTTGGGCACGTAATCGACAGCTACCAAGATATAGTAGTTTCCACCAGATGGTGGAAACGGTCCCATGAAGTCAATGCCCCATACATCAAAGATCTCAAGTGCGAGAATCCCCTTTTGCGGCATCTCATCCCTCTTGGAGATGTTTCCTAATCTTTGGCACTTGTCGCAGGCTTTCACATACACCTTGCAGTCCTCATAAATAGTAGGCCAGAAGAAGCCACACTCGAGTCCCTTGTGGGCAGTTCGAGTGGGACCATGATGACCTCCATATTCGGATTCATGGCATTTCTTGGTGATCTGGTAAGCCTCAGACTCAGTCACACACCGTCTGATTATTGAATCAGCGCAGTGTTTGAACATGAAGGGATCTTCCCAGAAGTAGTTTACTACTTCTTTGAAGAATTTTGCCCTTTTGTATTTCTGCTGGAATGGTGGAACTATCCCACATGCTAAAAAGTTAGCAATGTCGGAGAACCATGGACACGCTTGATCATGCAAATGCAAAGCGAACAACTGTTCATCCGGAAACTCTTCATTAACGGCTTTGTCATTTTTATCATTTTCTAATCGAGATAAGTGGTCAGCAGCACCATTATCTCGTCCTCGCCTATCTTTTATTACAATGTCAAACTCCTGCAATAACAGCACCCACCTGATTAAACGAGGTTTTGCATCTTGCTTGCTAAACAAGTATCTGAGTGCACTATGGTCAGTGTATACTACAGTCTTTGTCCCGATCAGATATTGTCTGAACTTGTCAAATGCAAAGACTACAGCATACATCTCTTTTTCTATAGTGGTGTAGTGAAACTTTTGACAATTTCGTCACACGAGTATTTCTAAATTATCCCAAGTTAAATTTATTAAAAGAAAAGAGTTATGATTCGTGGGAAAGGGGTTTAAGGATATATTTCACTTTTTATTACTCATGTGAGAAACTTTGATTTCAAATGGCGCGATGAAAATCCCCGGCCATGAAACTTTTGACAATTTCCCAGTATAGGAGTATTTTCTGAAAAACAATAAACCCGGTTTTCAATTTTATTTAATAAAACCAATTATAAAGGCGGAGTTGGGATTAGGGATATATTTATAGGTTGTAACGTTTTTATTACTCGTGTTAAGAAACTGTGCCCCCGAAAGCGCACAGAGTCAAAAATTGCAGTATTTATATTAAGTACCGGATCGTTCACTGGAGGATGTGCGATGGAAGCAGGGCCCACGTCGTTTACTAAGATTTTCCACTCGGTTACTCGATTCAAGTTTGTGTTTTGACTATCAACTACTTAACAGAATTTAAACTAAGTTATGAAAGCAATAGAATAAAGTAGATAAAATTATTCTAGAAAGCAAATTAAATTTAATCTAAGAAAGCAATAAAATTATTCTAAGAAAGCGGTTAAAATTATTCTAAGAAACCAGATTTAAAGTGTGACAGAAGGGATAGGAGGAAAAGAATAAAAATTGGACAAGATTCAGATGAAACACAATTAAACTTCCATTTTGTTACACAGATCTTAGCTTGGGATAATCCATCAGTTAGCTAACTCTCATGCTTCCTATACCGTGTTCCCTTTAATGGACAGGTACTTACAGTACGGATTTACATGCCTTAAGACAACAAAATCTAAGATACCACAGATATAAAACTGCCCCCGCGCAGAGGTATGCTATTTATCTGTGGTGGACAAGCAACACCCGACAAATCATTTATTGAAGTGTCAAGTACTGCTATCATTCCCCCATGTCACACCTGAAGATTCTAATCAAGCCCTGAACTATCCCTTAACTATCAGTCCTAGTAGCAGTTACACAACTCTCAATACAACCGAGTGACCTCTAACGAAAGCATTTAAAAGAAAGCGATAAATAAAGCATTTAAAGTCCTATCACTCGGAGGTTTTTGAAAGTTTAACCCTGGTAGTAAAAGACAGCCCCCAGTCAGAATGACCGGGTGTGGATCAAGAATTCCCTATTCTCAGTGAACCGCTTGCAGTGTTCACTTCCCGTCGGGTGGTTATGAGATACAAACTAATGAAACGAACTAATGAATTAGTTCGTTCCGGATGCACTCACTCAGGACTCAAAAATAGGCTTTGGCAGAAGAGGACAGCAGTTGAAAGAGTACTCAACCCTATCTCAGAAAATAACCAAGGCCCGAATGTTGTTCCTCTAGTATTACCTATCACACCGTATTTGAGTCCAAGTGGACCCCATCTCAGTGCAACATTTAATATCAGATTCCCAACACACAGCAATTCTGGAAAATAATAGATGTTTGAAAATCATTCCCTAAACAGGTACTAGACCCTCAATAAGAACACAGACCCTTTCAGTCTAGGTGAGACCTAATCGCTGACTCTGTTTCTAATTTCCCAAAATCAACCCCCAGTCGGATATGAATTAGTCATAGCTGAGGAATTTATCCCTTACTTAGATCCGGATTTTATAAAGGAATTTTTGTTAGAAATTTATTATGAGACATCTGATTAAAAATCATGACTCCTGTGTCCAAGGGAAGGATCCCAAAATAATATGACCACAATATCTACATAATAATATCATGCATAAATTTATAGAGAAATGTAAAATTAAATTAACCCAAAATATAAGGTGGGTTTAGACAGAATGTGAAACACATAGATGAAATAGCCGGAGATGAGAAGAATTTTGGCTAAAGAGATGACAAAATAATTATGGTTAATTGGATTGCAGATATCTGTGGTCCAGTTCCCTAATTATTAAGGTGGGATGATTTTAGACAGCAGATTAATCTTAAATGACAGTGGTCGCTATCATTCAGACCCTTACTATCTGTGAATCGGAGAAAAACCTACATGTTCTTTCGCTGTCTTAATTACTAGACAACATTGACCTATGTCGTCTAGTGTTAGCATAGTTTGAGATTCGGGTTTGAAATTAAGATGAAGAAAAGAAAACTGTATCCGGATTGGAGTCAGCTGAGCAGCTATTATAATCCTGGATGGACGAACCGCTAAGGCTTCCACCGACCACTATCCGGACCATGCAAAATAACATCTAGTAATTAATATACAGACACGAGCTAGTTTATCCGTGTGGGAATACCCGCCAACATTAGTCTGTTATATCTCTTACTAGCTGTTTCACACAACACGGGTAAAGACAAAATAAATAAAAGAAAAATATTTTTGGGTCATCTTGCATGAGAGACATTGGTTTCTCATGCAAGGGTATGGAATTGAATCCATAATTACTCATCATGGTCTAAATAATCTCTCATTCCATAATTAATTAATTAATTAAAGTTCGGATTATATACTTAGATCATTAGAGTTTAATTTTTATTTTATTTTGTAGAAAAGTCTTTTAATGGAAATTGAACAGAATTCTTTACATCAAATTTATCCTGGTTGAGATCATTGGATTTCAACCTCAAAATATTAATATAAAGGTTCAATTAATTAAGTGAGGAAAATGGAGAAATGGAAAATTTGGCACAAAATACCAATTACGACGCTAGACAGATTTTACGACGCTATCCTAGGATAGCGTCGTGAGGTTAGCGTCGTAATGGGTTGGTGAAAGGGATATGGAATTTTTGGGGTTAAAGGGGTGTGTACGACGCTATACACTAATTTACGGCGCTATACTAGGATAGCGTCGTAGGTGTAGCGTCGTAGGTGGTTTGAGAAATTGGGGAAGAAAGAAGTTTTTGGAAAAAAAATTAGAGATGCAACGGCGCTAGACATTAAATGACGACGCTATCCTAGATAGCGTCGTGAGGATAGCGCCGTAGGTGGGTTTTTATGAGAAATGAAGTATTTTGGGGTCCTACGACGCTGAACAGAAATTACGACGCTATCCGAGGATAGCGTCGTTGGTCTAGCGCCGTAAGGCAAATTTTTGTTTAAGTCTGGATAACTACGGCGCTAAACCTCACCTATGACGCTATCCAAGGATAGCGTCGTAGGGCGGTTAGCGTCGTAGCTAGCCCAGAATGTTGTTGTTCGGGTGATGCAATCTCTGCGATTACAAACCCTAAAATAGTTGGTCGGGTAATACAATCTATGCGATTGCAAAACCCTATTTTAGTTTTTGAACATGCACAAGCACAAAAATGCATCCACCTTTTAGATCTATTTTCTAGACTAAAAATAAAATAAAATAAAATAAAAATAAAGAGTGATAAAAACCAACACTAAGCAAAAATAAAATCTAAACTACACTAATAAATCTAAAAATGGATGAACATCTAGCATTTGTGCATTAAATATAACAAAGCATCAAAACCTAACTAAAATAAAAAGAAAAAATGGTCAAGTAACCAAAATAAAAACAAAACAGAAAAATAAAGCCATAAAACCATGGAATAGACTCCATAACAGCTTTGTGGAACAATTTCCTTGATTAATTTCAACACAATTTCCTTGATTAATTTCAACACACTAAAACATGGTTCAAGAACACTCATTAATTGAGTGTTTTAACCCAAAACACTAACTAAGAAAGCTGAAAAAAATATAAAAAAGTGGCTGACTGATCTACAAACCCATTTACAATCTAAGAACTTAGAAAATAAAAAACTGAAACTAATTAAAGACTACATTGCATAAAAATAAAAATAAGCTAACTACCTAGACTAAGAGCCAAACTGCTCTCTCCAAGAACAGCAAAAATAAATATTCAAAGTGGGTGTAGGCTACTGTAGAAGAGAGCAAAACAACTATTTAAAGCTAGAAAACCCTAGTCCAATGGAGCTGTTGACATCATAGGGAGAGACGGGAGCTGGGGTCCAGGGGGAAAAGACGAAACTTTTTGCTTTATGGGACTTGAGGTCCAGGGACCGCTTGCATCAATTGGCACATGGGAAAAATTTGAAATTGGACTACGACGCTATACTGCTATTACGACGCTATCCTCTTTTACGGCGCTATACTAGCGTCGTAGCTCTTTTGTATAGCGTCGTAGTGCTTGGTTTCAGCATTGTATAGCGTCGTAGCAACTCTCTATAGCGTCGTAGCTGCTTTTTCTTTAGCGTCGTAACAACTTATTTTTCTTCCACTTCTTTTCTCTTTCCTCTTCATTATTTTCCTTTCCTTCTCTCTCTTCCCATTTTCTCTCGTTCAGTTTCGATTTCTTCCTCCATTTCCATTCTTCTTCACAGATTCTTCTTGCTTCTTCTTTCTCAAATTTTTTTTTTGTGTCTTGTTTCCAGTTTCCATTTCTTGCTCGTTTCTGAAATTGGTGTTGCAGAGGGCGGCGGTGCGGCTGGAACGGAAGGGAGGCGGCGGAGATGGAGGCGACGCGGCAGATCTGGAGTTCGCGTAAAGGGGGCTGGAGGTTGACAGCGGCGGTAGTGGTGCAGGATGGGCGGAAGTGCGGCGGCGGCGACGCGAGATGGTGGTGTTGGACGACCTTCTTCCCCTCCTCCTTCTCTCTTCTTTCTGCTTCTTAATTTCTTTGTTGTTGGGGATGGAGTATTTGGAGAGGGGTGGTCGGAAGTTGGCAGTGGTGGCGAGGGGCAGCGGGGGCTGCGGTGGCGGCGAGGAGGGATGCAGTGGTGGTGGTGGATTTCGGTTGAGATGGGAGATGAGGACGGAGGCAGCGGAGGCGAGCGGAGAAGGCTGTGTTGTGAGTGGTGGTGGTGGTGATGGCCGCCGGCCGGCGGCGGCGGCGCCGGCGGCGAGGATGGGAAAAATTAGGGTTAGGGTTAGGGTTTAGGTTTGAATTGGGTATGGGCTTGTGGAGTTGGGCCATTGTTGGTGGGCTTGGACTGATTTGGACTGCAAGACATTTGGACTGGATAAATTTTTGGGCCACCTGCAATTAATTAAAAATGATCAATGGACTTAATAACTCAGAATATCTATAAACCAAAATTATAAATATATAAATATATAAATTATAACACAGAATAATAAACATAAAAAATATAAATATGTAAATCAAAATATAAAATAATATAAATAAGTATATTTATTCCACTTAATTATTTGGTTTGTGTTCCATTTAATGAACCCGTGTTCCACCGAATAGTCAACACCGAACCAAAATTAATCAAGTGTGGGATTTTTTTTTTTGGCTCAACAGCCTACAAGGAGGCTAGGGAATGGGATTAAATAAAAAAATAACTAGAAACCAGATTCAACGGTTCCGGGGGAACCACGTGCCGATGGCATCAGCGGCGAGGAGCGGTGACAAACTGTCCGGTGGGAAGGCCCAGGTCGTGTAGAAGTGATCCTCAGCAGCTCCGATCTTGGCCAGTGCATCGGCTACAGCATTGCCTTCTCTCAAGATGTGTTGGAATCTACAAACATGAAATTGGCTGCGGAGGTCATCAATTTTGGCCAGATAGGGGGCAAGCCTGTGAGTAGGACTCCAACTCGAACTCATAAGTTTGATGATGTCAAGGGAATCACAGCAGCAACATATTTCCAAGACTCCCTTCTCTAGAGCAAGCTGGAGGCCATGTAGTAAACCTGCAATCTCAACTTCCAGAACAGAAGCATCGCCAATAAAGCCCGAAACTCCGGCAATCCAATTACCATCCACCTCCCGAAGCACAGCAGCAAACCCCGCTCGCTTTCTATCAGCAAGAAGAGATCCATCGGAATGCAAAAATGTCCCCTGCCACTCCCCCATATTCCAACAAACAAATCGCGGATTTGAAGATGTGGTGGAGGGTTGTTTCTGTCTCCGATCAAGCTCATCAGCAAGATGAATAATGGTGTGAATCAGCGTCTGATGAGAGGAATTCTTCCCTTGGAACACACGCATGTTCCTCTCACGCCACACCTGCCAAACCCCAGCAATAAAGGAATTTCCATATATGTGAACATACCTTGTAGCCACATTCGGATATGGGGCCGATCAAGGGACTGAATGTCTGTTGGAATCACGACTCCCATGGTAATCCACACAGCCGCCACCCAAGGACACTGGAAGAGACAATGCTTCCAATCTTCCTCCATCGCCCCACAAACCTGGCATAGCGGAGTAGAAGCCACATTTCTGTGAAATCGCAGAAAGTTGCAGGGAAGAGCCTCCCACGAAATCAACCAAAGAAGGAAACAAATCTTCTCAGGTAGCCTTGAATTCCATAACCACATCCAATTCCCATCATCAGGAGGCCGGCCCAATAAAAATAAGAAGCCGGATTTGGCCGTGTATTGCCCGTCGATAGATCCCTTCCATTTCCACCCATCTTTCAAGGAGTGATGGAGACATGGCGGAACTTTTCTGCAAATATTGTTGTGCACAGCCAGGGGAAGCTGAGTATGAATATTAGAAAGGTTCCAGGCATGATGTCCCACAATATCTTTCACACGAAGGTCCGAATCGCAAGTTTCAATAAAGGCCACCTGCGGGCCAATAGGTTGCCCATTTAGCCAAGGAGAATGCCAAAGAGAACTGCTTCCATTACCAAGTTGAAATGAATATCCCCCAACTAGGAGCATGGCAGCCTTTCTAATGCTACGCCAAGTGAGAGATCCCGCCTTACGCGACATAAGAAGAGATCTACCATCGGGGTTATATTTAGCTTGAATTTCCAAACTCCATCGTTTACCTTGTCCAAGGAGGAATTCATGAACAAGTTTCCCCAAAAGAGCAATGTTAGCATGGCGATCTTTACGAAATCCAAGCCCTCCCCACATCAAGTGTGGGATTTTTAATATTTTATCATGTTTTTGGATTTTTAATATAAAATGTAATAAAAATAACAATATTTTTGTGTTTTTCAATACCAGCTTATTATTTATACAAACTTGCATATATCTGTCAAATTCAACTGCTTTCTTATTTAAATAAGACCGGAATGCGATCAAATGTCCGTATTAGACACGGAAATAGATTGAAAATAATGGTCAATTTTGGCCATTATCATGTAGTTTACTTGGGCTTCATTCAAGGCATGACTTGCGTAATGAATTACGCAATGTCTACCATCCTTATGTTGCCCTAAAACTGCACCTACTGCAAGACCACTTGCATCACACATTACCTCGAATGGCAGTGACCAATCGGGTGGTTGCACAATTGGAGCAGAAGCTAACATTGTTTTGAGCGTGTCAAAGGCTTGGACACACGCTTCACTTATTACAAAGGGATTTTCTTTACAAAGAAGGTTAGTGAGCGGCTTGGCAATTTTAGAGAAATCCTTAATGAATCTCCGGTAAAAACCGGCATGCCCTAAGAAACTTCTAACCGACTTGATAGAATTGGGGAGAGGAAGATTGGAAATGATGGAGACTTTGGCTGGATCGACCTCAATGCCTGCACGTGAAATGCGATGACCTAACACTATGCCCTCAGTAACCATAAAATGGCACTTTTCCCAGTTTAAAACCAAGTTAGTGTCCTCACATCTCTTTAAAATTTTTGCAAGATTGGTCAGACATTCTTCAAACGTATCTCCATATACAGAGAAGTCATCCATGAAAACTTCAATGCACTTTTCGATAAATTTGGAAAATATAGACATCATGCAACGTTGAAAAGTGGCAGGTGCATTACACAAACCAAAAGGCATGCGCCTATAGGCAAAAGTGCCATAGGGCATGTAAAAGTTGTTTTTTTGTGATCCTCACTGGCGATCACTATTTAATTATAACCTGAATAACCATCTAAAAAGCAATAAAACTCCCTTCCCGCCAACCGTTCCAACATTTGATTGATAAAAGGTAAAGGGAAATGGTCCTTGCGAGTGGCTTCGTTCAACTTCCGGCAGTCTATGCAGACTCTCCATCCGGTGACCGGCCGTGTGGCAATTTCCTCCCCTTGTTCATTCTTGGTTATGCACATCCCACCCCGCTTGGGAACAACCTGCACAGGACTGACCCATTTGCTGTCAGAAATTGGGTATATAATACCGGCATCTAACAGCTTGATCACTTCCTTTCTTACCACTTCTTGCATGGGTGGGTTCAATCTTCGTTGGGGCTGACGCGAAGGCTTGAAATTCTCTTCCATTAAAATCCTGTGCATACAAACAGAAGGGCTTATTCCTTTGATATCAGAAATGGTCCAACCGATTGCACGCACATGATTTTTAAGCACCTCCACCAGAGCATTTTCTTGACCTTGTGTTAGATTAGCTGACACAATTACCGGTAATTTTTTATGTTCTGCGAGAAACGCATACTTAAAATGTTCCGGTAAAACTTTTAGTTCAAGCTCTGGTGGGCATTCCACTGAAGGAAGTAATTTGCGAGAATTAGATGGGGGAAATTCAGATTTACCTGTCGGATCCTGCATCAGCACAGGATCTGCCTCCTCTTGGTTGGCGTCGTCATGGAACTCGGCACCATCAAATTCCTCCAAATCCCCAGTTTCGGGATCGGCGAAATGGACGGCGCTGCAGTCTTCGTGCTCCTCGCCAGCAGGCTTCAGTACCTGCTTTGAATAGTCATCATCCATCATCTTTACAATCTCATTGTCAGAGTCTAGCTCTCTCTCTCTCCTACAGTCTATTACATCAAGTGTGGAACAAGTTCCCTCATGCGGAAACCTCTGCAGCTTGCCCATGTTGAAATTCAGCTCTTCTTCTCCAACACGGAGCTTGATTTGATTTGAACGTGCGTCTATCAGTGCACCGCCCGTTGAAAGGAAGGGGCGGCCTAGGATCAGTGGCATCTCATAGTCTTCCTCTATGTCAAGAATGATGAAATCGACAGGAAAGAGTATTCCTTCCGTCTTGACGATCACATCCTTCAGTATCCCAACGGGATGAGTGATTGACCGGTCTGCCAGTTGTATTTTCATTGTAACCGGCTCAATTACTCCCAAGTGAAGACGTTTTGCCATGGCGAGTGGCATAACGTTGATGCTCGATCCCAAGTCACATAGTCCTTTTCCGACACTTGTCTTTCCGATGTGGACTGGCAGTGTGATACAGCCTGGGTCCTCCTTCTTCTCGGGTAGCACTCTTTGGATTATGGCACTGCAGCTGCTGTTTACAATCACCACTTCTTCCTGGTCGAATTTCCTTTTTCCTGAAATCATTTCTTTAAGAAATTTAGCATAGACGGGGATTTCTGAAATCATTTCGACCAAGGGAATAGTGATCTCAACAGCTTTCAATCTTTCCAGAAATTTCTTGAATTTAAGATCCTGTTCCTTATTTTTAAGACGCGCAGGGTATGGCACCCTTGGCATATACTTATTATCATCTAAATGTTTTTGCGGTGAAGGGTCAGAAATTGTACCTTCACCTTTACCATTTTTAGCCTCGTCTTCTGCAGCTTCAGTCTGCAAATTGGCTGTTTCTCTTTCTGCATCATTTGCTTTTTCATCAACAGCATTGTCCTTCCCAGATTCATTTCCTTTTTCCATATCATCCTTTCCTTTCGGTCCAGCCAATGTTTTTCCAGATTTCAAAGTGATTGCCTTGCACTGTGGGTTTTTCTCTGCTGCGCTCGGCAATGCTCCTTTGTCCCGTTTTTGCATTTCACTAGCCATTTGAGTTACTTGGGACTCCACATTTCTGATGGAAGCCTGCAACTGTGTATTTATCTCCTTCTGACTTGTGATGAAATCAGTCATCAGATTTTCCAGCCTTGATGGAGGCTTTTGGTTCTGATTCTGATTCTGGTTCCACTGGCCCTGATTAGGTACGAACTGTGGCTGGGGTTGGAAGTTCTGGAAGTTTTGGCTAGGCTGCTGGAAATTTGGTGGTGTCTCTGTTGGATTTGAGGCTAAAAGTTTTGGTTTTGGAAATTTTGTCCTCTGTTCTGATTAAATCCTTGATTTTGCTGAGGGTTGAACTGTTGTGGCTTGTTCAGAAGGTAAGAGTTGAGGGCATTGTTGTTGGAATATGACAAATTCGGGTGTCTGTTTGGGAAAGCTCCTGCAAAATTACAGCTTTCAGATACGACCTGTTCGCATGTGTCAGTTGCATGAGCACCCTGACACAGTCCACAAATCATATCTGTTTGTTGTCCTTGAGCAGAGCTGCCGGCCCCTTGATTTACAGATAATGCCGCCACTTGCTCCTGCAGCTTCTCAATATCTGTCTTTTCCGCTGTACTTACAGCACAAAGTCCACGGGGAGGGGTATCATTAGTGCTCTCATCATTCAATCCGGACCTATTCACACTCATTGTTTCAATTTTGGCCCATGCTTTGTCCATGGGCATGTGCAACAAGTGTTGCCCTCCTGCAGCATCTAACATATGCTTCCATGCGTGTGTCAGCCCATTGTAGAACTTTCTTAACTGTTCCCATCCCTGAAAACCGTGCTGAGGACATTTCCTCAACAAATTCATAAACCTCTCCTTTGCATCATACAAAGATTCTTCAGGCCTCATCTTGAACTCAGAGATCTTCGACCTTCCTTCATCTACCTTCCATTCTGGGAAGTATTTCACCAAGAAATTCCTTACAATATCCTCCCATGTGCTCCTTTGGTTTACTGGCAATGACTTATACCAAGTTTTTGCTCCACTACACAATGAGAACGGGAACAACATCATCCTAATGGTGTTCTGAGAAACGCCCTGATTCTTGATCGTGTTGCAGAGTTTCAAGAATGTCGCCAAGTGATCATGCGGATCTTCATGATTGGCCCCTGCAAATTGGCTATTCTGCACCAAGTTGATCAAAGCAGGCTTGACTTCGAAGTTCCTGGCCACAATTGGTGCTTTGCCTGGCACGTTCAAGTATGGTTCTATGATTGGTTGCATGTAATCAGCAGCAGCAGACTGCTGATTGTTTCCTGGGCCACCTTGATATTGTCCCTGATACTGTCCTTGATATTGGTCATGTGGGTTGAAGTTCTGGTTGGGATAGAAATTCCTCGGATCATTGTGATCTTGCGGGTTTGGATTATACTGGTTTGGATTGAACTGGTTGGGATTCTGATACTGCTGATTCTGGAAGTTAGGGTCATTTTGGAAATTTTGGTTATTGGGGTTGTTTTGGGGATTTTGATGGTTTGGTGGAGGCACTTCGAAGGGTTGTTGCTCGAGATTTGGTGGGTTTCCACCTCCCTGTATGATCTGAGGAGGGGGATCCTCCAAGTTCTCGTCATCAACGTCTTCTGGGTCCTCTTGGATATTTTGGAGTGGTGGGTTAGGTGGTATGTTTGGGGGAATGCCTTGGTTATCCGCCATGTCCGAGATGTCACTACTTGTGCTTGGAGAGAGTAGTGCTTGCCTTTCCCGTTCTTTCCTTTGCTTAGCTTCTGCCCTCAGATGACGAGCTGTTTTCTCGATTTCTGCGTTGAACGGGATTTCGGCTGGGGTCTCCTTTCTCTTTTGCATAGAACAACGGTCTCAGCTATGACAGTACCTGCATATTCCCCAGGTTAGAACTGGTTCGATCATGTATACATATTTATAGATATAAGCTAACTATGAGCAATCAGGAATGTAGTTCTCTAATAAAACGGCGCTGCATCCTCCCCGGCAACGGCGCCATGAAACTTTTGACAATTTCCTACACGAGTATTTTATAAAATATATCAAGATTGAATTGAATTTATTAAATGAAAAGAGTTATGATTTATAGGAAAGGGGTTTAAGGATATATATTCCACTTTTTATTACTCATGTGGGAGACTTCGATTTCAAATGGCGTTGTGAAACTCCCCAGCATGAAACTTTTGACAATTCCATGCTATGGAGATCCTTGCCATGAAACTTTTGACAAGTTCCCACTATATGAGTATTTTCTGAAAATCAATAATCCCGGTTTTCTATTTTTATTTAAAGAAACCAGTTTATGAAGATGGATTTGGGATTAGGGATATATTTATAGGTTGTCACGTTTTTATTACTCGTGTTAAGAAACTGTGCCCCCGAAAGCGCACGGTGTCAAAAATTGCAGTAATTTATAGTAAGACCGGATCGTTCACTGGAGGATGTGCGATAGAAGCAGGTCCCACGTCGTTTTACTAGATTTTCCACTCGTATTGCTCAAATCAGTTTTGAAGTTGGACTAACAACTACATGAATGAATTTAATCTACATTATGAAAGCAGTTAAATAAGCTAAAGAACATGCTGAAATTGAATCTAAAGGGCAGGTGGAAAATAATTCCACAAAAACAATAAAAGCTGTAAATCTATTCTTTAGTATCTATGAAGCTGATTCAAAATGATGACAGAATGGACAGGGAGAAAAGAATAAAAATTGGACAAGGTTTAGATAAAACATAATTAAACTTCCATTTTTATATACAGATCTTTGTTTGGGATAATCCTGTCAGAAAGCTAATTCTCATGCTCTCAGCACCATGTTCCCTTTAACAGACAGGTACTTATAGTGTGAGTTTACATGTTCTTAAGACCACAAGTTCTAAGATACCACAGAATCATAACTGCCCCGGCCAGGGTATGATATTTCATCTGTGGTGGTCAAGCAACACCTATCAAGTCATTAGTTGAATTGCCAAGTACTGCTATCATTCCCCCGCGTCACACCCAAAGTTTCTAATCAAGCCCTGAACTATCCCTTAACTCTCAGTCCTAGTAGCAGTTAGAAGATCTAGAGACACATCCGAGTGACCTCTACGAAAGCAATTAAAAGAAAGCAGTAAAGAAAGCATTTTAAAATCCTATCACTCGGAAGTTTCAAAAGCTTCGTACTGGTAGTAAAAGAAAGTCCCCAGTCAGGATGACCAGACGTGGATCAAGAATTCCCAGATCTTGGTGAACCGCTCGCAGTGTTCACTTCCTTCCAGGTGGTTATGAGATACAAACTAATGAAACGAACTAATAGGTTAGTTCGTTTCGGATGCACTCACTCAGGACTCAAAAATAGGCTTTGGCAGAAGAGGATAGTAGTTGAAAGGAACTCAACCCTATCTTAGAAAATAATCAAGGCCTATGTGTTGTTCCACTAGTATTACCTATCACACTGTATTTGAATCCAAGTGGATCCCATCTCGGTGTGATAGTTAAGACTAAATTCCCAACACATAGCAATTTTGGAAAATAATCGATGTGAAAATCATTCCCTAAACAGGTACTAGACTCTCAATAAGAACACTGACCCTTTCGGTCTAGAAGAGACCTAATCGCTGACTCTGCTTCTAATTTCCCAAAAATTAACCCTTGACAGAATATGAACTAGACATAACTGAGGAGTTTATCCCTTACTCAGATCCGGATTTTATAAATGAATTTTTGTTAGAAGTTTAATATGCGGTATCTATTTTAAATCTAGACTTCTATGTCCAAGGGAAGGATCCCAAAATATTATGGACCACAGTAGCTACATAATAATATCATGCATAAAGATATATGGAATTGTAAAATGAATCAACCCAAAATATAATGGTGGGTTTAGATAGAACGCGTGACACATAATAAGGTGGCCGTGAGGCCAAAGGATGGAAGAGTGATTAGGTGGATTGCAACATCTGCTTTCCAACTTCCCAACTACTCGGATGGAGCGAATTTAGACAGCAGAAACCCTAAAATGGCAGTGTCGCTACCCGTTGGGCCCTTACTGTCTGCGAATTCTGACAAAAACCTACATGCTTCCTTTCAGCAATATTCATTAGCTAATATTGACAGATATTAACCAACTTATATTACAGATTGGAATCTAGGTTTAGAAATTAAGGCAAAGAGAATAAAACTGTATTTGGACAGGAATTAACCGAGTGGCTACTTCATTTCCCGGTGAAAGGACCGTTCGCCTGACCTCGTTAGTTATTATCCAAACCATGCAAAATAACAAACAGTAATTAATATACAAATTACGGGCTACTTCATTTCCCGGTGAGGGGACCGTTCGCTGACATTATTCTGTAATATCTCTCATTGTTTGTTCATACATCACGGAAAAGGATAAACTAAAATAGAAATAAAGACAGTGCCTTGTATGAGAGACATTGGTTTCTCATGCAGGGTTATGGAATCAATCCATAATTAATGTCTTAAATAATCCTTCACTCCATAATTAATTACAGTCCGGATTATCTGCTTAAGGCATTAAGGTTTTGTTTATAGAAAAATGTTTTAGGGAGAATTGAACAAAGATCCTTTAATCAAAGTAATTATCGATCTTAATCATTGCAAATTATGATCTTTAATTATTGACTTAAGGGTTCAATTAATTAATGACGAAAATGGAGAAATGGAAAATCTGGCAAAGCTGCCAATTACGACGCTATACAGATGTTACGACGCTATCCTAGGACAGCGTTGTGGGGATAGCGTCGTCATGGATTGGTGATAGAGGTAAAAATCTTGGTTTTTAAAGAGTTTATGTACGACGCTAAACATGATTACGACGCTATCAGTGGATAGCGTCGTAGTGTTGGTGTCATACATGAGTTTAGAATTGAGATGCTACGACGCTATGCATGCCCTACGACGTTAAACGTGGTTTACGTCGTAAGGTCTAGCGTCGTAGTGAGGGGAGATGGTTTTGAAAGAGGAAGAAGTTGCTACGACGCTATACACTAAATTACGACGCTATCCTAGGATAGTGTCGTAGGTGTAGCGTCGTAGGTGGATTTTCTGAAGAGTTAGAAAAAGGGTAAGTTACGACGTTATGCACTAAATTACGACGCTATCCTAGGATAGTGTCGTGGTCATAGCGTCGTAGGTAGGTTTTTATGAAAAATGAAGAGTTTTGGGGTCCTACGACCTTAGACAAAAGTTACGACGCTATCAGTGGATAGTGTCGTAGGTCTAGTGCCGTAGGGCAAAATTTTGTTCACATTCTGAAGTAACTACGACGTTAAACTCCGCCCTACGTCGCTATCAATGGATAGCGTCGTATGGCGGTTAGCGTCGTAGCTAACTCAGTTTGTGTTGTTGGTTGGGTAATGCAATCTATGCGATTGCAAACCCTGTTTTCAAGTTTATGGTTCATCAATGCAATACAGTAATAAAATAAAAGGAAAACAGTAAGCCAAAATGTAGAAAAACATGGCATAATAAGCTAAAACACACACCCATGAACCACAGACCCAAATAAGGGTTTTCAACCATAAAAGATATGCATAAGAACCAAAAATAAAGAAAGAAAACAGAAAACCCATTTGCAAAAGAAAATAAAATGACCGAATGGTCATTAAACCAAAAATAAAGCAAGTAAATCCATGGAATCATTTCCATTTCATGTTTTTGGGACTCTTTGAAGCTTAACTTCCCATTTTTCATAAAATGGTTTGATAATACCCATCATTTGGGTATTTCAAACCTAAATAAGTGTTTAACAAAACTGAAATAAGAGAAAACAGTATGAAACTGGCTACACTAACTTGGAAACATAAAGAAAACCACTAATCTAAACAAAATACAAACTAAACTAAGCTAAACTGCATGCATAATTTAAATAATACAAGAAAATAAATTCTAACTAACTAACCTAACTACACACTGCTCAAGAACTGTAGCTGCCTTCAAGTGTGGAATGTATGAAGTGACAAGACTAGGGAGTCAACACCTCTATATATAGGCGAGAAATCCTAGGCCCATGGGCCCCCAGGCCCTTGAATTTGAATTCTGCAGCTTGGTACGACGCTATACTTGGCTTCGTCGCTATCTTCATTACGACGCTATGGGTACTGCGTCGTAGTCTTCCATCTCAAAACACTCTTTGTCTCCAAATGGACAGCTTACGACGCTACACTCCGTTACGTCGGTACACTTGAGTACGACGCTATGCTCGGCGTCGTAGTTCTTCCTTCAGAGTCCTGTCTCCATTTCTGCCTACGGCGCTATGCTCGACTACGACGCTATACATGCTCAGCGTCGTAGTTGTGGCTAGCGTCGTAATTTCCTGGAAAATTCGTCTTTTTGTGGGTTTTCATTTCTTTTCCTATCTTTTTATTTCTTTTTTCTTTTCTTTTCTTTTTCTCATGTTTTTGGATTTTTCTAACATAAGTGTGTAATAAAATTACATATTTATGCATTTTTCATACCAGCTTATTATTTTTACAAATATGCATAAATCAGTACAATTCTACTGCTTTCTTATTTAATATAAGACCGGAATGCGATCAAATGCCTGTTTCAGACACGGAAATGGATTGAAAATAATGGACATTTCTGGCCATTATCAGTGCTCAAAAATTTAATTGTGCAATGCACCAAATCATATCTGTCCCAGTTTTCTCATGCCGAAATTGTCACTTTTGTTGACTTGTATAAAGAACACAAGGCAAATCATTAACCCTGTTATTCAAAGATCATTCAAACTGACTTTATTTTACCTTAAATGTAGGCATATATCTACTTTAATCTCACTAATAATAACCAACAACATGAATGACGATTTTTGCAAATAGAGGATAACTACAACCAACAACTAGAAACCAAACTGTTTTTCCAAAAAAAATGCGTTCAATACCAACAATGGAATACAATTCAATAAAAATTACACCAATCGAATAGTTAATTGTTCAATCGAATACCTTGTTCGAGTGTAGTTCCGAATGAGGTGGCTCAAGCCAGGGCTTCGTAGGGGTGGTTCGAAATGCCTCTCGGCAGGGGCGGCAGACTGCGGCGGCATCGTACGGAGGGCTCTTGGCAGGACAGGGGCGGCGGAGGGCGGGCAGGAGGTAGGGGCGGGCAAGGGCGGGGTGAGGGCAGGCTCGAGTTAGGGGCGACGGACGGCGGCCTCAAGGCATGAGCGGCGGACGGCGGGCTCGAGGGAAGGGCGGTGGACGACGGAGGGAAGGGCGGTGGATGGCGGAAGGCTTCCAAGTGAAAGGGCTCGTCGAGTGAAGGGATCTCACCACTAATTCCGCTCGAAAGATGCGTCGATTGAAGGGCTCGTCGGAGGGGCCGTGGTCGGCAGAGGGTGTGGGTCACGGCCATGGGTCGAAGGTCGCCGGTGGAGTAAAAATGGAGTTTTTGTCTTTGCCTTTGCTATAATTCGCGATTACAGCGAGATTTGGGGTAGATATAATGCCCTAGATTTGCGTCGGCAACGCGGTCGGTAAACCCGACCGCATTTATTAGTGTCGGCGATCTGGTCGGCATTCACTCCTCCAAGCCACAACGGTCACTTTTTACCGACCACCGTTTTGGGGTCGGCAAATCGGTCGGCAATCCCGACCGCATTCTGTCGGTCGGCAATCCCGGTCGGTAATCCCGCAATTTCTTGTAGTGATATATATAACATATGGGATAAAACAATTTGATCTCTTTTAAAGTTATATTTAAATAAGCTCAACCATTTAAGTAAAAAAAAAATCACAATCAAGAACCTTTAAGTTATGCATGAAATGAACTCAATAAAAAAAAAATAATAAAATTTGAATGTCCAAATGTCAATCGAGTAATGGGTTTAACACAAGTAGAAAAATAAGTTTTTACTATATAATGATATTTTAATATGTAAATATAAAATTAAATATAATAAAACATTATTTGTCTATTGAAATGTAGTTTCAATTAATTAAATAAGATTGTTTAGTTATTATTACTTTGCATCAACTCTTATCATTCACACAAAATTTTCGCCCAATCGGGCGGGATATACTAGTAAAGTTGAAAGTCGTAGAGACATATTTGCATGGAAATATATTTTTATTGTAATCTATGATAGATTTTCGTCTCAATTTGAAACAAATTTTGAGATGAACTATTGTTCCTTCGCAAATATTAGAATTATCGATTTCAATATAATTTCATTTTTTTTAGAAGCTATTAAAGACCTGAGAAATGAATTGTGGAAGCTCATGCCACACAAATTACAAAGAGAACAAAGGCAAGGGATAGAGGGCTGGATACCCCGAGAGCTAGCCGTGTTGATCATATTTTTCTAGAGAAATAATTTAGTATTATTTCATAAGAAATTGAAAATTAGTTGGGGAATAAATTAATATTTTCCTGGATAGAGATCATTTGAAAGAAATAAATTATTTTTCAAGGGAATATAATTTTTAATCACTAAAAAAGTATATTCCCAAGGGAAAATAATTTAGTTAAATTGAGATACAAGTTTCCAAGGGAAATATTATGATGATTATTTTTTCAAGGAAAATAATTTAAGAAGTATATTTTTCAAAGGAAAAGATTTTATTAAATAGAGATTCATATTTGACAATAGTATTTTTCTAACAGAATTTTTATATTAAATATAGTTAATTTTACTAGTTAATATAAAATCATCCATACCCCATTGGTAGTAATGACAGGCTCCTATCCTATTCCATAGATTCTAAGTTCGAATCTCATTATCTATATTTTAATAAACCAAAACAACTAAATTAAATATATGGTGCAATAAGTCGATTGAGCTCAACTTAACAGATTTGAAGAATTGATAACTGTTCCTTAAGCATATAAAGTAGTAGTAACAGCAAGGAGTTGCAATAATAAAAATAATAAGAAGAAATGGCCATCACATGTAGATTGCAGTGAAACGTAGGAATTTGAACTTGGAAAAATGATTAACAAGGATTGTTACTTATTTTAGGAGTATTGTTAATTAATTAATCATAACTTGAGAAACTTTCTAAAGTAATTAAATAACTTAACAATAATACCAATAGTGTTCATGTTCCATTATGAATTAACAAGTGGGAAGTACAGAGCTTTGATTTATCTTCCATGATGTATACGTACACTATTGAGAATAAATAATTAATAGAAGAGATACCTGGCATTCAGTGGCGGATCTAGAAAAAAATTTAAGCGGGGTCACAAAAATAATAATTTAAAATTAAATATATTAAATATAATATTTAAATTTAAATATATTAAATATAATAATCAAAACATACCTCTTATAAATACTCTCTATGGTTTTTCATACTTTGGATTGATTAGTAAGAGCTTCATTCATAACATTGAGGAGAGTTTCTTTCTCTATAGCACAAATAAGAGAATCGTTGATAAAAAAATCATCACCCATTCGATTTCGCAAATCAGATTTCACAAGTTTTGGGGTCCCCACAAAAATTTAAGCAGGTGCACTAAACTACGCATAAATATTTTTTACTTTACAACACAAATTTAAGCGGTGTCCCGTGCCCCCGATAGGCCACATGTGCATCCGCCCCTGCTGGCATTGTAAGAAAAAACAAGGGAAATACATGGCAGGTCAAGAAAAGATATAGAAAGGTAGCAAACATGTAGGGAACTACAATGAAATGCACGTAACCCATGCATGATATTAGTAATCTAACCTATAATTAGATAGGCATGCAGAGTCAACAAACTACTTCATATTGTTTAAAAATTCGACAGTAGCCGCCTATTGCAAATATAAATACCTTGAATTAGATCAAAGAAATACATACGAGAAAGAGAAAGAACTAAAGAGAGAGGAAAGAGTTGAGTGCCGTGGTTATGGAGGAGCCAAGAAGGAAGTTAAGTAGCTATATCTTCGGAAGAAAAAATAAGTAAATTTTTGTTCTACGGACTTTGTCCCCAGAGTAATGTTTGCATGTTTAAATTCCATCATGCTTTAATAATAATTCTGGGGTTTATTCATGCAAGCAATTTATGCAGAGATAATGTCCCATTATGTGTTTAAATAATTTTAGGCTAAGCCATGCATGCGAAAAATTAAATTTCAGTGTATATGGCATCATTGGCATGTGAATTATTGAATTTTTATTATATACCCAGAGGAAGATATATTCATGAGTTATTTCGTGGGCTATCCAAGGGATCCCCATGAAGAGGATTATGGTTGACCAAGGGCATCGCAATCAAGGATTGTGTTTGACCAAGGGCATCGCAATCAAGGATTGTGTTTGACCAAGGGTCTCACAATCATTTTCTAGATGCAATGTAGGACCGTCCTTGTATACTCATATTTTGACTTCGGTCATTATGAGGGCATGCTAGGTCCTATGAGATACCCTGGGTGTAGGTATCATAGTCGAGCTACATGTGGATTGAACAGTTTTTAATGGTTTGACATGTCATTTACTGTTGAGTAATTTAACTTGTTTTTGTCCAAGGGACAATAATTTACTTGCTCGGTTGGTATGCTTATAAACTTTACTTACCCCTTTTTACAGGGTTCGACAAGTGTGGACCCTACTAAGAGGCATGGGCACGGGCATGTGGTGTCAATATCACTTTTATACTGGTTATTTTAAATTATATTTTATTGGCCATAGACTTATCTTTTGAATAGTAAACCACTGTCATCATATTTTGTAAATTATGATATTTGCCTGAATGAAATATATTCTTTTAAATTTAATTAATCGTACTTTTCTAAATTAATTAGTAAAGTCTTATTTCTAAACTTTAGTTAATATGAAAATTTGTTTTGGCGGCGGTAAATTATTATCGCCAAATTTTACAAACTGTATTATATTATTCATAAGATATATTTTTATAAATAATAAGTCAATTTAAAGTATGGTTAAAATTAAATTTAAAAATAGCCTTAATGCTTTTCGATTAAGTTGGCAATTGCAAGGCAATGCGAGCTTAATGGGGAGGCATGGCGGTAACAACCCCGGGTTCCCGTTGGTAACTTCCGCTGCAAAACTGAGCATGGAAAACGGGGGTGTTACAGTGGGGATTTGAACTCCCAACTTAGGACTTGACCACTAAGGTAAGTCCCCAACCTCAATTTCACATAAATTTATGCTACTCTATTTGATTTAGTTTTATTCTATTACATATTGCGTAGCTATTACATATTTTTATTTTAAAAGTTAACTTACTTTTTATGTTTTATTTTTAGTTTAAATAATTCCATTTTATTTTTTATTTTATACTTTACAAATTAAACTAAACTAGATGAAATTTATATTAACATTACTTATTTTAGTTCACACTTATGCTATGTTATTTTATTGTGTTTTATTTGATTTGATTTAATTTAGTTTAATTTTTAATTTTACAATGATATATACATTTAACATATGGTTTTTTTCTTATGAGTAGGTGATGAAAACTCATGCGACACAATTACAAAGGACAAAAGTGAGGAGGCCAGATGGGGCCTCCAACCTTTCAAATACTTGACCAATGGGTCAAGTCGAGTATAGAGTTGGAAATAGCTAGCAAAATGGTAAAAACATCCCTCACAAAAGGTGAGTTTGGGGGGATGTGCGTTGACACCCAGATTTCTTTTTACAAGAAATGCTACCGTTACATACACTTGATCGTCTATATAATCAAATTACTAGCAAATCAAATGGTAACGCTAACCTATCAATAATCTATAGAGTATATGATAATTTTATAAAGCTTAGGTCCAGTTTGAATCGTCTTATTGAGAAGACTCTTATTAGTCTCCTTTCAGTGCAAAATTTCTTCAAGAAAACAAATCAAACAGGACGTGAGTTTCATTTGATCAAATCAAATAAACCCAACCATTTACATATAAACAAATTCCTTAATTAATATGTAGCATATCAAGGGCGGATTTATATATACTTTAGTTAGTGTAAAGAGTAAAGACACCACTTAAATTAATAAAATTGTAAGTAAAAAAACTAGGGTATTCATTACTACCTTGCATTATCATCAACGGGGTAAAGAGAATCTACATCACTTGTATTGTTCGTTTACAAGGCCAAAATGTATGTGGACAGTAGAGTTTTTCTTACATATGGCTATTCAATGTTAAGCCTTTGAATTATCGATGATGCCTATTTGTTATCATCAATAAATAAATAAAATAATCGTATCAATTAAACCTATCTGCCCGTTGGGCCAGGACCGAAGGGACGGTCACCTACCTGCCCATCAGGTCAGGATTGAAGGGACAATCACCTATCTGCCCGTTAGGCGAAGACCAAACTATCTGCCCATTAGGCCAAGACCAAATGGATAATCACATATCTGCCCGTTAGGCCAAGACCAAAGGGACAGTCACCTATCTGTCCGTTAGGCCAAGACCAAAGGGACAATCAACTATCGCCCATTAGACCAACACCAAAGGGACAGTCACCTACCTGTCCGTTAGGCAAGGACCGGGGAGACAGTCAACCAATTAGACTTATTGGCCAGACCAGAAGGGATAGTCTATCAAATAGACTTACCTGCCCGTCAGGCCAGGACCGATGGGACAGTCGACCAATTAGACCTATTGGCCGGCCAAACCGGGGAGAACGACTAGACCTACTTGCCCGTACAAGGAGAAGCAGAACAAAAGGTCAAGACTACTTGATCCCAACGGACTAGAGAAGACTCGTAGTCGTCAACGTGTCAAAGCGGTTACCAGAAACACTACCAAGGCAGTTCGCGAAGGGCGGTTACTGGATGGCCTATAAATACCGAGCAACTGAGCAGAGACAGCACAATCAACAACACACAACAAATCGGCTCCTTTATTTTATCCTAGTTTTAGCTTTAGCATAGTTCGTACTCCCTAGTTCGTAGTTGTTAGATAGTTTTCGTTCTGTATTTTCTTGTAATTAACAGTGGACAAGAAATTTAATTCTTGTTCATTGTTCCTAATTATTGAAGGCACAATCCAACGAAAGAGTTTTTATTCAAATTCTATCGTCTTAGCATGCAAGAGGCTTATTATTTGTTGTTATCTAAATTCTTGCTATAACACTATTATATTTGATTGATTAATCGACAGCACGGTTGTTGTTCTTGTCTGTGGGGACATGTATTATTTAATATTTATGGAGTAATGTCAAACCGCGATGGGGAATTCGTTGGCGTTTTATATATAGGATCAGTAAGTATCATGGAAGGACCATTGGAAAACTTTACAGAATTCTTAGATGGGACTGGACACTTTTGGATGATTGTGTCAGACTGTGTCTGTACCTATGTAATGGAAGGCCACAAATGGTAAGCTAGAAAGATAATAGGGACCACAGTACCCTCTCAGACATAATAAAAAAGTTTTATACATCCACCGCTTAAAAGATAACTTTTCTACCCGAAATGATAAAAAACCCTTCGGTCGGAGCATTCGATCGGACCGATCGAAACATTAAAGGCCGACCGAAGTGAGGTAGCTGATTAACGTAATTAAACATAATTAAGAGACTCCGGTCGGCTATATTGGAGCTTCGATCGGTGATGTAAATGGCCGATCGAAGCACAAATGTCCGACCGAAGCTGTTGTACTTCGATCATCCATTTGAGCCTTTGGATCGGGCCGATCGAAGGGTTAAATAGCCGATCGAAGAGCAATTATTGGTGGACAGCTGATGACAACTCAATTATTGGTGGACAGCTCAAATAATATATTTTGCATCTCAGATCTAGATTTCACATAACGAAACTTCATCTCTTCTTTCCTCCACTCCTCCTTCAAGTTGCATTTAGATAATATATGTTTTGCTTCAAGTTGCTACTGTGGTTATCTAAATTCTCGGGTCCTATGTCATTTTGGATAACTCGTAAGTTTCTAAGTTTCTATTGCGTAAGTTATGGTCGAATTATTTTTATAATTAAGAAATATTTATTTTTGTTTATGTTTTGAAATATACCTTAAAGATTTTGTTTTAAGAAGTGTATATGCGATTTTGAACGGTGATATATTGTGCTCATAGATTTACCACTAATGTTAGTAAAGCTTTGTTTTTGCATTTTAATTAAATTTGTAGGTTAATTAAGTTTAAATTTAGTAAATTAAACGGTGATTAATTTAATTTGTAATTAATTTTAAATTATTGTTATTTATACTTAGAAATGTTAAAGTAATTATAAGCATATTTCGTTATATTAAAAATTTTGAGTATAATCAAATAACAAATGTATATAGTTATTGTTAGATTATTGTTATTAAAAGTAGTTTTGTGAATGAAATTGATGACAGGTGTATTATTTTAGACGAAACAATGTCTTGGTTCGGTTCTAATTGGTTCGAGGGCGATTCCACCACTGGTAATAGAGATCCGGAAGACATGAACCGTAAACTTTTCTATATGTCTTAATTTTGATTATTTGGGAGGTGCCATTACATGTTAATGAATATTAATACGTATTGTTGTTACATGTTAAATAATTTTTTTAGGTACAGACGTTCCACAACCGTCTACAAATTATAACGAACAATTCCATTATCCATTCGTGCCCACGATCCAGCCGGGAAGCTGGACAGAGGCGATATTTGGGCAACAACCGATGCATAATGTTTACAATTACCCGAACATTGGTGCAAACAACAACGAGTTTTTGAACGGAGGGGAGAATGCATACGGTGCAAGCAACATGGGAAATGTACCCGGATATACGAGTGGGCACACAGGATGGAGTAACATGTATGGAGATGAATACGGGCAGGGGAATGTAGGGCACGCATAAAACATCCCACCTCCGGAGTCCAATGAAGGGGAGCGCATCGGGGAAGATGGCGCCGAAGAGGAGGATCATGTAGAGGAGAGTGAAGAGGAAGAATGGCGATCTTCGATGGACGATGAGTGGGACGAGTCGGACGAGTCGAACAACCCAGACTACGGCGAGGAAGAAGGGTTTCGGTCATTCAGTACGAGAAAGATTGAGAAATATGCCAAAATTTTTTGGGACATACAAAACAAATATCGTGGTCGAAACACGCATGGAGGGCGGGGGTTGCATGGAGATCAGAATCCGTTTTGGCAACATACTGAAGAAGCGTTCGTGGTTCCCGACATGACCAGCGGAATGTGGAATCTGCCGCGACCGCATTTTGATCTGCCCGAGCGAGACGTGGATCCGTACATGGACGATTCAGTTGATAGAATCCTAGCGCGTGGGTCAGTCTTCGGGACTAAAGCGAGGCTACAGGAGAAGCTTGTTGAATATTTGGTGGAGCATAAAGCTGGCATGAAGACGGTTAAGTCAGACACGCACAGGTATTGGGTGTGTTGTCGTGAGGAAGATTGTGAATTTATGCTGCGTGCGCGAGGCAGTGGATCGACGTGGGTTGTGTACAAGTTAATTCCACATACCTGCACGGTGAATCCAGACCGTCCTCCACCCAACACACTCCCATCCAGACATTTGGGTCACTTCCTCGGAGATGAAATAGTGCTCGATGAGAGCACATTGACACCTGTACACGTTCAGGCTACGTTGAAGAAGAGGGGTGTCACTGTGTCGGTAGCCCTAGCTAGGAAAATTAGGGCACACGCAATAGCATCGCTGTTCGGGGACCATGACACCTCGTTCCAGATGGTTCCATCATTCCTATACATGCTGGAGCAGCAGAACCCAGGTACTGTTACGGATTACATGTCGGACAGAAAGGGTCGTTTCAAATATGCTTTCTTCGCGCTTGGTGCTTCCATTAAAGGATGGAATCCTATGCGACCGTTCATTGTAATAGACGGCACACACTTGAAAGGATCTTACAAGGGTATCTTATTTGCGGCCGTGATGAAGGATGGCAACAATATGATATACCCACTGGCTTTCGGTTTAGGGGCAGTTGAGTCGGTCCCATCCTGGACATGGTTTCTTCTACAGTTGAGACGGGCCCTTGACATTCCTGACGATGTGCTTATAGTTTCCGATGGTTCTCCGGCAATAAGGAGAGCAGTTTATGAAACCATGCCGACGGCGCATCACGTTCTGTGTTGTGTGCACCTCTCAGCGAAAAATATTAAAGCACGGAGGGAAGTCAGCGGTTGACTCATTCACCGCAGCCGCCTATGCCTTCAAGAACTCCGAGTACAAGTGACATATGAAGACATTGCAAGATCATTATCCTGGCGCGTATCACTACCTTGTGGACGTTATTGGACCGGAGAAGTGGGCTCGTGTGCGTTGCATCCTTCGTTGCTACGACATGGTGACGACGAACATCGTAGAGAGCATGAACCGCCGGCTCCGGTGGGCAAGGAGGCTACCAATTGGCTCCGTATTCGAGGTTATCCGTGCCGTTCTGAGTGAATGGTTCATGAAGAGACACAATGAGGCAGCACTTACCACCGGTCCTCTTACAGAATGGGCGAACGTATGTTTATTAAAAGCGAGGGAAGTGGGGGATAAGCTACCTGTCAGGCCAACGAACCACCCAAATGTGTATCACGTGAAACAAAACAATAAGACGTACACGGTGGACCTTGGCATTGATCGGACGTGTACGTGCATTTTGTTCCAGACCATGCTCATCCCGTGCGCCCACACTGTTGCCGCAATCAAGTATGTGTTAGATACTACAACTTTTTATTTGCTTGATTAGTCCGATGTTGACTTCTGAATTATCAATTTTTTTATGTACAGGTCCTTTAGAGGGGAGCTGAACTACTACGTGCCATCCTTTTACACGCGTGATACACTACTTGCTGTGTGGGGTGAGCGAGTCTTTCCAATGGAACACCCCGATGTTTGGCAAATACCTAGAGAAATAGCAGACGTCAAATGCGGTACACCAAAATGCCCAAGGGAAGCGGGACGACCGAGACAGAGCAGGATTCCATCCGTCACCGAGAAAGCTTCTCGTGCCGGAAGGCGTCAGCGATGTCGTAGGTGTGGTGAGTTCGGGCACAAAGAGAGGAGGTGCACTGCACCAGTGGATCTACATGACATTCCTGGACCATCTGAACCGCGTCAACGCAGGAAGAAGAGGTGTAGTCGTTGCGGTGAGGAAGGGCACACGGTGAAACGGTGTCAATTGCCCAGTGTTGAGGAAATCCCCAATCTTAATGATGCCAATCAGGAGTGGGAAGATTCAGTCGAGTCTGAATAATTGGGGAGTTGGTTTGGAACTTTGTGTTATCCGAATTAGCATTGGGAATGTCGAACCTATTGACGGATGGATATTGATATATTTGAATATTGGATATAATGCAGTTGTTATTTATTTGTCTTATCATATGGCACTATATAGATCATATCATACCATGAAACATTTTTTTTGAGAAGAATAGGTTTTATTAAACAAAACCAATGCGATTTGTTACAAAGTCTCGGAGCACTACAATCTGAAGCAAGAAACAAGAAACAATTGTCAAGCTACCACATGCCCAACACCGAAACCAAACCACCGGAATATTATGTTGGAACTACACTACCTCAACAAGCATCAAATTATTGGACTAGATTCGGCAAGACTGCGGCAAGACTGCGGTGGCCATGAGTCCGGAACTTGCAATTATCAACAATCTGGATCCTTATACACTCCCTTTTGAAACAATTTCAAAGTAGACTCACACCTGATGCCATTCCTCCACCTTTCCTGCCACTATTGCACCCTGTCGCGCCCAATCATCCGCCAAACGGTCGCGCTCCCGAAAGATATATTGCGCTCTAGATCCCCCTTATCCAAAGCAAATCAAGCAGGAATGCAAATGTCAGCAGCCTGCACTTAGGTAGCCATCTTTATGCCATAATAGATACAATGCGCCATCAACTTTTCCTCCATTCTTCAATCACTTCGCCATAATGGTAACTAGAAGCCTCCAGTACAGCCTCGGTATCTTTCCCATTCCAACGCATCATCAGGATGAGGCACAAACTGTCTAAAACAGCAGCAGCATTAATTTTTCCTCATTGCTCTGGAAACCTTTTAAATTTCTACAATAATCTCACCATGATACAACCAAATCATTCCAACATCATATACATCAAGCCAACCGACCTCTCCAAGGTAAAGTGTATGCACTTACTCACAAAGTTGAAGAGGCACACAATTGATGAAACAAATTGACATCCCATAAGCTTGCTTCAAAATCACATTTCCCCAGCTTAAATTAAAATCGAATGCAACGCATCAAAGGGGCTTAGGATAGGTTTAAACGGGGTCAAGACTCGAGGAAAAAGAAACGGTGAACAGCTAATGGGATATGAGGAACCGTCTATAAAAGGAAACATTTATATTCAATTCGAATTGCACAAGAGGAACACGACACAGTAAATCCAGACCATTCAACATAGATGGGTGAGGACATGAACTCTATCTCAACTCACAACCCATCTCTCTAAATGTTTCTCTTATTTGCAACCCCTGAACTGTTGCATCCATCAGCATTCCTACTTTGTCCGCCAGATATGTCTTCTATATATATTTTTTTTCATTTTTTTTTACAACTCTTTTTTCTGTTTTTTTTTCCTTTTTTTTTCAGGGGTTGCCCGACTTCCTCCACATCAAAAGTAACATCCAACATATCTGCTTGCTAGTAACTATTCTAAAACCCCTATCATAAAGACCTCCCAATTTCAAGCTGAAAGAGACACGCCCTCACCCTTTTGAAAGACATTCTCATCACCCTAAAGTTGCAGAATTGCAATTTCAACAGAATTTTACATATGAGTAGTCAAAGACAAATCAAGGGATAAGGTAGGAGTATAGGCAGGAGGATAGCCAAACAAAAGAAGTGGGATCCTAGTACCCTTATCATTTCCAATGCACTGATTTGAATCGAAGCAAGTTCAACATGTATGATTAAGCAAGTTCTAGGGAGTCAAATTGAACACCATATATGCACTCATTCAAAAGTGCTTAAGGCTAAGATCTCACCGGGTTCTTTGTCAGTTGGCTCAATATATGCAATGTAAGAATTCGTCGATCATGCCAAGTGATTTCTCGCCAGTCTCATTTAAAGAGCAGGAAGCTTCAATGTTTCAATGTTCTATGGCTTTGCCTCAATCTGTGGTAATCAGTCTTAAGGATTATAGACCACCAAGAAGCCCCATCAGCAGCAGCAGCCTCCAGCAAAACTCGACAGCATCAGCCTTCTAGATAATTGCACCAACCTTCCAAATATTGGATAATAATCATGGGACAGCGAGTCGCATTTAAATCCACAACATCCTCCATGTAAGCAACAGCAACAGCCTCCTAAATAAGCAACAGCAACCTTCGGTATTTTCAACAGCAGCACATTACAGTAACAACATCTGCCCATCCCTAAACCCCAATCTTACATCAGCAACCTCTCCTTGACATGTGCACACTTCCAGGACACCAACCAGGGCCATATGAAAACTTCACCTGCAATACTAGAAATAGAAAATACATGCAATCAGTCAATATCAATAATTATACCCTTTCCTTCTCATCCCAATCAGTTCATCCACACCCTTCCAGCCCTCTTCAAGCTTGTAGCATCTAAGATACTCTTCCGAATCACCGTCACCAGACATTCCATGCCTTGTTCAATGTTCGGCTACATCATTACTCACCCCCATAAACTGTCACCTTCCTCAGCTTTGCCTCTTCTTGCCCATAGGTCCCAAAAACTCTAATGCAATGAAACGGCAACAGACACATTGGTTCCAACCCTTAACAATAACGCAACTACATGCCTCCATCATACTGTGCAATGACATCCTTGTCAGCCACCTCCCATCAATACCATTCTTCTACTTTGTCACCTCCACTCGCTCCTCGTCTAGCCCAGAAATCCGCTGAATTGTTTCATTCCCTCAGTATATGTTCCATCCGAACTTCACCTGCGCAATTCTTAATCGCCATTATAGGATCCAGTAGATTACGGAAGCGCCAAGGAACTGAATTTTTTTCCTTCAGCCAGCTTATGACATTTTTGGAATCGCTTTCGAAAATTAATGTAAGACGACATCGCTCAATAATCACAAAATACCAACAATATGGAACTATGTACATCTGATCATTCTAAACTCTCCTCATAGAACTCGTCTTTTTTGGCGTCCAAGCTGAAACGCCACAGTGTATACGCTTGATCGAAACGAATAGCCCTGATGTTCAATGTCTCGGCCACGGGCGGAAAAGTACCCATGAGGAGACAATATGCAGTGTGAAGAACCAGTGGGCCGCAAGAGGTGCTGTTGCAGTTAGGGTTTAAAATCAACAGATCTACAAAATAAATAATTATACAACAAGATAGCATAAAATAGAAAACCAATAAAATACCTATCATCCTGGAATAAAACTGTCTGGTCCTTCGGTTGACATAGTTTCTAATCTTCTACATGAGGCATATCCGGTCTATGCCGATGGTATCCGGCAACCTGCAGTAGCGCTGGAAATAGTGTCCTGTATGGCAGGTGATCCTCTTTACGCGTCTTCTTTAACACCTCTTTAGCCGGATCTGTCAGGGCCCTCGGCGGTAGAAGCGCTGTTCCTTGAGCGAAAACCGAAGGATAGCCCAGTGGCCTCGTACGTTCCACGGGCACACCAGCTGATTAAAAATCAACAATTAAATGGTCGATATATACGCTAAATTGAATCCTATAATTAAGTTCAGTTATTATTAACACGAACCTCGTCAAGTGTCGACCAGGGCCGTCCAGGATGACCCCATGGGGGCTTCTGTCCCGCAATATACTTCCAGTATAGCTCCACAGACTTATCACTAAAACGTGGCTGTTTTTCAAATTCATCCCAGCAGTTTCCGATAAGGTGAGGCTAGTTTAAGAAAAATGTTTAGAATATAATTCTGGGTTGCCAATTAAAAATATAATAAATATAATACTGAATCGTTTAAAGACAAAATAATGAACCTAACCAGAAATTTTTGCGTCCAACATGCCTATCTGCAAATCCTGTCGCACCCGGACACCGAAGAAATCGGGCTTGAAATGTAGAATCCCAAGGTACGCATCTAATTGCTGCAACAATAAATGTAGCATGGACTGAGCAGATATGAACTTAAAAATGCAGTTCTTAAACGCATGCCTAGTGGAGAAACGAGAAGTAAATTTACCTCGTCGTGCAGCTGGAAGTTAGCGTCGCACCATGATTTGAAAAAATGATGGGTAACAGAAAATAATGCCCCGACGTGTACACTGCAATCAGAAGTACACATGATTCGTATTCCCGTAGTGATTGCATTAATTAATTTAACTGGGTATAAAATTACCTATATCGGCCATTCCTCAGATAAGTCTGGAACTCGTCTTTCCTACGATTCCCTCACGGTCGATCAGTCCTAGTGAACGGGCTCCGCAGGAAGTGAGACTCTTGTCGCGCTCGCGTATTGCGGTACTCGACGGGGTCCGTATGTCCGGAAGCCCCTATGCAAATATCCAGATATACTATTCTATAATTATTGAACAATTCTATAATTTTTGGACAATAATATACAATTAAAATGTATATACAAAAAACTCGATATATACCTGCTAATGTCGTGGAGGAACTCGGATGCAGCGTCGACGGTGGCTGCGCGCTTGGGGGTGGTGTAACATAATCTGGGAAAGTAAAAATGGGTTAAAAAAAATCAATGATTCTATAAGCAGAATAAGTACACAATCAAACTTTAAACTAAACATCAACAAAATACCCGCAGCTGTGGTGGAGGAAGGTGTCGGGTCACTAGACAGTGGAGGCATGCTCAAATGTGGTGTAACAGACCCTGATCAAATATTTTTCGTGATTGAATCATAAATCCTATAAATTCAATAAATACATTAAATAAATCCTATAAATCCTAAAAATACCTGCAGCTGTGGCTGCGCAACTCGGATGCACACTCGATGAAGTGGGAGGTGGTGTATATAGTCACAACATCATTGAACAAATTTCAAAATTTACTCGTCTGGGGGACGATATTAAATCAAATGTAACAAATATAATTACCTGTGTCGGATGGAGTCGGCTCATCATGGCGTGATTGAGGTGTACGCTGCTCGGCGTAGGCAGCATGATCGGATCCGGAAGCCTCCTGTGAATCCGAGCACACCTGCGGCATGGCCGCTCGGACAACCGAGAACTCTCTCGTACCGTGGGCCTGATCTGCCCACGATGTATCACCCGCATGTACTCCAGGAGTCACCCCCGCCTCCCTGCTACTCGATTTGCCACCTCTGCCCACATCTAGCGTCCGGATGTGGCTCCGTTGGAGTACGGCCCTGACCTCCGCTGCCACCACCAATCTCGTAGCCTCCTGCTGGCGGTGAATCTCATGTATTAGCCGTCGCTCCGTCTCGGCGACCATGTCCGCAATCTGTCGCACCCCCTCCGCGACCGTCTGCGCTATCCGTCGATCAGACGCTGCGATCATGTTCGCGGTGCGCCGCTCGTAGTCCTCCAGTAGATGGGCCATAACAGTCTCAAAATCCGGAGAAACTGGGTGGGCGCTCGGCGCTGGGTCGGCTCTGGGTGTATCCGTGCGTGGGCGCTGGGTGGGCCGACTCGGTCGCTCTCCGCCGCTGCCACCCTGATCAATGTCGACTGTCGGATCGGCCTTCTCCCCTACCTCGTCCACCACCGGAGCATCCCCATCGCCTGTCTTCCGCTTGCGACCCTTCTTTCGATCATCTTTTCGTACCCACCTTAATCCGGGTGGAATCTCAACATCAAGGTCTGCCATGTAGGGCTCCTTCAACTCCACCTCGGTGGGTGTAAGGGTCTCAAAACACTCCCGCTGTGTACACAATCAAAACAATACTATTAGTATACGAAATGATTATATAATAAATATATCCAAAATATATTAAATGTAATATCCACTAACCTCCGCATCGAAAAACACCCGCCAATCTCGGGCCTTCGTCACCCTCTTGAACAGGTACTGTATTATCCTGGGTCGGTGCTCCGCTGGGTCCCCCAATCTTTCCTTGCGATATATCTTCATCAGCTCCGGGACGGCCTCGCATACCCAGTCTTGTAGAATTCACAAACAAATTACGTCACGTATATCAAAATGCCAGTGCAAATGAATACATTTATAATATAATCATAAAGAAGCGTACCATAAATGCCAGTGCATGGCCGTAGAAGTGCACTGAACCATCAGGCTTTGTCGCGGTGACGAGACGCCTAAAACCATGTTGTGCCACCTGCCAACTAATCAAACCCCACAGAAATGCCTCCCAAGCATCCCGATCCTCAACCAACCTCCACATCCATGGCTCCGGACCACGACTGTGCCTATCGTGCCCGAGTACGAGATAGAAGGCTGTCAAAACCCTAGCGACTTTCACGCCATCGCCAGGTGTCATACGAAACTGCGCGTCCCGAAAGGCTGTACGGATCCTATCCGCGGAGGCATTCGCGAGCACGTGCTGGTACGTCGAAAAGACGCTCTCAGCTGGGGGACTATCTGTTGAGTATAGCTGGAAATCCGACCGGCCATACCGCAAACCAGTGATCAAAGCGTGCTCCTGTCATCCGTATCGCACAAATCGTCTGTATATATAAAACCAGACAGCATCGTCCTCACCCCACTCCTCACCATCGGCAGGGAAACGGAACACAACCTCAATGTGTAAAATCTCGGCCATGGCCTGAGCCGCCATAACGCTCTCGCACCAACGCGACCCCCTCTCGTCCGTCGCTCCTCTGTATAGATATGAGAAACATGAAGCCCTCAACTCCGCTAATCCATCCGGGTCTGTCTCCTGCAACTCACGCACTATGATCGGGAGAACTAGGCTCCTAAAGTACATAATAAGGTGCGGAGCGCACTCCTGTCCCTCAGGGCGAACATACCACCAATCTCCCTGCGGTTTCAAATTACATAAGGTCAAATAAAGAAGGTCAGAGGCATGATTTATTTTTTTAAATTCTAAATTAATTTTTTAAAAACTTTTAAACCCTAAACCCTAATCCCACAACCCTAAACCCTAAACCCTAAAACCTAAACCCTATAAAATTTAATTTTTAAAAACTTTAAAACAAATAGTATTTTTAATTTATAATTCTTATTATAACTTTATGGATAATTTCTATAACCCTAATCCCTAATCCCACAACCCTAAACCCTAAACACTATAAAATTTAATTTTTTAAAACTTTAAAACAAATAGTATTTTTAATTTATAAATTCTTATTATCTATTTATGAATAAGTTCTATAGCCCTAAACCCTAATCCCACAACCCTAAACCCTAAACCCTTAACCCATTAACCCTATAAAATTTAATTTTTTAAAAGTTTTAAAATAAATAGTATTTTTAATTTATAATTCTTATTAGCTATTTATGAATAAGTTCTATAACCCTAAACCCTAAACCCTATAAAATTTAATTTTTTTAAAACTTTAAAATAAATAGTATTTTTAATTTATAATTCTTATTATCTATTTATGAATAAGTTTTATAACCCTAAACTCTAATCCAACAACCCTAAACCCTAAACCCTAAACCCTATAAAATTTAATTTTTTAAAATTTTAAAATAAATAGTATTGACAGGCCCAAGCTAGTAGATAAAACCCTGTAAGCGTTGTTTGAGCGATGTCTCAACAACCTGCAGACAACAACCAAGGCAGACATAATAGAGTGCGGAATAAAATAAGAACACAAGGAGTTTGCTTACCCAGTTCGATCCACCGATCTACATCTGGGGGCTCCAAGCCAGGATTTCACTAGATTCACACAAACCATTGAATCACACATCAATACACCCTACTGATGCACCCTGTGAAACCACATTTAAATGAGTTTAAATTGTGTTAAAACGAACCTAAATTGCATGCATGAGACCCTATTTCACTGCTTTTTAGTTTATATTTCATGTGATTTGTAAATATTAATAAGACCGGTTAAATTGAGCTTATCCGAGTCCAATTTACCTTGTTTTATGCTTAATAATAAGACTTTGACAATTCGAATACATTGCAATAATGTTTCAGGCATTAAAATGAAGAAAGAGGATGTTCGGAGGACAAAGGATGTCAAATTCGGAATTTTCAACACTGGAAAAACTCCAGAATGCGCCACATAGGCATGGCGGCGCCTAAAATCATGCTCAGGCGCCACATCAGGCGCCGCATCAACACTTGGGAAAATTTCGGATGGAAAAAGCTTCAGGATGCGCCGCACGTGCTTGGCGGCGCATACAATGCCCTTCAGGCGCCACTTTTTGCGCCGCGGGCTGAATTTTAGGAAATTGTCAGAATGCACCGCACCTTCTTGGCGGCGCCGAAAAGCACCTTGGAGTGCCACTTTTTGCGCCGCAGCAGAAAATTTGGAAAATGTCAGGATGCGCCAGCTCTCTTTGGTGGCGCCGAAAACCTCTTCCGAGCGCCACTTTTTGCGCCACAGTCGCGGTTGGGCAGTTTTCTAACCTCCCGAACTCGGTTTTAAACACCGTTTTTCATCATTCTTCATAATACAGACTGCGAAAACACAACAGAAACTCTCTAAAAAACATCTGCTAATGGGAGAAGAAGGCCGGAAACACATAATCATGCTGGAGGAATGCATCAGGAACGCTGTTCTGGGCGTGTTCTTCCTATTCTAGGTGTTGCCTTTCTTTTTCTTTCTTTGTAATGTTATGAATTTGCCTCTAAATGTAATCTACTGTTATGTTTCGAATTTGTAGACGGATTTCTATAATGTTCGTGTTATGAGTGATCTAGAACGGGAGTTCAGAATCACTTTTGAAGTATGAATTCATCTTTTGTGGAAGCAATATAATATGTCGATGTTTTAATTATGTAATCTGGGTTTATCTGCAAGAATTGTTAGAATCTGAATTAGGATTATGTATTAGATGCCTGGGAATGATCGATAATTATGTTTTAGCAAAGAATTCTGAAATCTGTATGTTTAATATGCTAATCTGGACTGATCGATCAACCTGTTCCAATCTGCTTAAATTAAATCTGGCATAATATTAATCTATTCACATTCTAAATTTAGTATTAAAATCCATTTTATCATGTTTTACCAATATTTTACCATAATTGTTAGATTATTTACACTATTCTGCATAATTGAATGTTAGAATCTAATCTAGTGATTTCTGCTTTGCAAAATCGGGAGATAAAAAGTAGAATTAATATTTTAGTACCGGAATTGGGAATAAATTACATTATAAATGGATTCTGTCATGTGCACAATGATTTGGGAAATGAAAAGTGCCTTATAATTGCTATATGAAAATTTGTATGCTTGGGAAAGACTCAAATTTAGGCCTAAAATAATGATTGCAGAATGTTAGATAATTTAATCAGCTTCCATGGAATCCGTTTAAGCATAATTTGAACTGTAGAAGATTACAATATTTTAATCTTTATAAAATAATTAATTTTAAGAAATTGATCTTTTTAGACATTGGAAAATGCTAAATCATTATGCAATTTCTATTTTATATAAAGATGGCAATATTTAAAATAGAGACAAATATTTTTTTAGGTCATCAATAGGCAGGTAATTCACTTTTGGGCCACGAAAGATTAAATTATGAAGTTGAGCCACCAACAGGCATTCGGGCCGAATTTAAAGCCAATTTGACCAATACCACACAAAATCGGGCCGCGTGCATCCCACTCACCACACGATGGCTTAAAAGCGGAAATTGTCTCCTTTTGGTGGCCTGTTTTAATTGTTTGGTAATTAAAATAAATATTTCTCCGTCATTCCATTATTTATGCCTCACTTTCTTTTTTCTGTCTATTTCAACATTTTTGTCTCATTCTCATTATACTAAATACTCCCTCTGTCCCAGTTTAATTCTCTTGTTTGACTTTTTGTCACTGTTAATTATTTAACTTTGACTTAATGTTGTAACAAGTATATATTAGAAAGAAATAGTCGAGTTGGGTCTTTTAGAATCTTAAACGCATGTAGTTTTAGAATATATATTTTATATAGTTCTTTTTTTCTTTTTACCTATTTTGAGATATTAACGATTGAAAATATGCATTGGATGTGTGCACAAATTAAATAAGATATGTTAAGTGTGACGGAATAAGTAATGAAATATTAATCACCAAACCTATCTTAAGAAGTAATGAAATATTAATAACTGTATAGGCTATTTTGCAACAAAAAAAAATCACCAAACCTACTGCATCACATCAATAATTAAAATTTCAAACTGACGACAATTAATAAATTCCAACACACGACCATACATCACACATAACTAAATTAATTAAAATTTCAAATTTAATATAATTATATCACATAAATTTCTAGTTTACTCCTATAATAAATACTACTTCATATACACTACATTAAATACGCTCTATCCCCACATAAAATACCGTGGTCAAAATACCAAGATGTGAAATAAACATTCATTAAAATAAATAATAAATAAAAATAAAACAAAATATATTATAAAAATAAAAAAATAAAAAATAATAAGTATAATTAATTGTATTAATAATAACATCAAGAATTAATTAAAGTATCTAACCTAAAATAAAAAATAAATAATTAAATCTAAAAAATAAATTAAATTCTGACGGACAAAAAATATTGTGACTGACAATAAAAATGAAAGTGAGACATAAATAAATAGTTGGATGAAGTATTATTTAATTTAATTTAAAAAAAATAGAAAATAAAATAAAAAACCTAAAATAGGCCATCAAAAGGTAAACATTGCAACTTTTAGGCCAGCGCGTGAGAGTGTGTGGCGAGTGGAGCACACGCGGCCCGTTGAGACGTTGACTTGGTCAATTTGGCCTAAAAAACCAGCCCGAATGTCTGTTGGTGGCTCAATTTCATAATTCAATCTTTCGCGGCCCAAAAGTGAATTACCTGACTGTTGATGGCCTAAAAAAATATTTATCTCTTTAAAATATTACAAGCATCTCCCATTAATACTTTTATTAATTAAAATTTTAACTTGCTTTATTTTAAAATTTAATGTTACTATTTTTAATTTAATCATCATTAGAATTAATCAAACTCTTTTAAAATATATAAAATATAATTAATGAACTTAAGAACAATTAAAATCTTCTCCGGAATGAAATAATATTCTGAAATTCCCTGTGGTTCGACCCGGTATTCACCGGTTTTTATTACTTGATGACAACCATCCGCTTGTGGTAAAATATGAGTAGTGAAAATCACCCATCAAGTTTTTTGCGCCGTTGCCGGGGAATTTGTTGTGAACTTTTAATTGTTTTTAGTTTATTAATTAAAATTTATTAAGTTGAATATTAATTTAACTGTTACTTATTTTATTTTATTTTTATTTAATATTTGCAGTGCGAAACAAACAGGCAGAAATAACTTATGATCCTGAAATTGAGTGTACTCTTAGAGCTATTAGATTAGGGAAACGTAGGAGACCAGCTCAGTTGGAAATTTTAATTAATTCATCCTCTGATGAAGAAGACTATTCTACAACGACTGGAGTTTCAACAATTCAAACTAATCAATTAGTTGCTCAGTTCAATAGGTTAAACATGACAGCAAATAATGATAATGATCAGGGTAATATTGGAGGTAATGGTGGTGATTTGGAACACGGTGATCAAGCTGAAATGACCATTGAAGAACACTTACAAGGAACTAGTGTGAATCTGCTTAATAGAACTCCAAGGCCAGATGTAGATGCTTTAAGCTTTACCCTTCAGCCTGCACTAATCACAATGGTTCAAGCTAATCAATATAATGGAGCACCTACTAATGATGCTGTAGAACACATAAGAAACTTTCTGGACTATTGTGACACAGTGAAAATAAATGGTGTTACTAGTGATGAAATTAAGTTAAGATTGTTTTCGTTTTCACTCAGAGATAAAGCTAAAACTTGGTATAATTCACTTCAATTAAGGGATGTTACTACTTGGGATAAAATGTTAAAAGCTTTCTTAGAACAATTCTTCCCACCATCCAAGGTTTTAGAATTGCAAGAAAAAATCAAAGAATTTGTGCAAGATGAGGGTGAAACTCTACTTGAAGCATGGGATAGATACAACACTTTATTGGCGAGATGTTCGAATCATGGCTTTGAAGATTGGCAGCATATGCATTTCTTTTACAATAGACTGATTGATCATTGGAGGAATTTGTTGGATGCAGCAGCTGGAGATTCTTTTCTATCTATAGGACCTTCTAGAGCTAAGGAAATCATAGAGAAAAAGATTTCTAATATGAAAAAATTTCCTGGTAAGAAAAATGCTAGAAACAAAACAAAAGGAGGAATCTATGAGGTAGAAAAGGCAGTTGCTATAGATTCTAAGTTAGATGCTTTGATGAGGGAGGTTTCTACGCTTAAGAAAGGTCAAGCTAAAGTTGTGAGATGCGGTATTTGTCATGGACCTCACGAGTCATCAGCCTGTCACCTGCTCGATCAAGGACTTCAAGAGACTATGCAGTGTGAAGGGACTGAGGAGCAAGTGTGGGATGTGAACTACATGGGAAATAGGTAGAAAAACTACAACCAAAACCGTCCTCAAAACCAAAACTTCTATCCAAACCAAAATTCTCAATTTCAACAAAACACCTACCCACAAAACAACCGTCAACCTTACCCACAAAACCAAAATCAAAATTTTCAAAACCAGAACCAAAACTTTAATCAGAACAGAAATCAAAATCAACCTTTTTACCCTAACCAACAGTCTAGGAACTTTCAACCTCAACAACAGCTGCAACAAAACCAAGGAAGTGATGAGGTCAATTTAAAAGAGTTAATGAACACAATCGTGTCCCAACAACAAACAATTCAGCAAATGCAAGCCTCAATGAGAAATTTAGAAGTTCAAGTTGGTCAAATTGCTAGGGATACCTCAAATATACAGCAAGGAACATTACCAAGCATGCCTGATCCTAATCCAAAAGTGTAATACCCCAGATTTTTATCAACGTCAAAAGGAATAAAATTTATTCCGATCAATGTCGGAATATCTCCGAGAAGAAGAAAATAATTTATCACAATAAATTATTGCTCGGAAATAAAACGCCGATAGATTCAAATTCAAAATGGAATAAAAGAGGGAAAGGAAGCCCGAAGACATTCCATGAATTGAGTCAAGATAATTGGAATTAAATTCAAGAAGGAAAAGAATTTTAATTCCAAGAACCCGTGAAGTCGGAAGAAATTTAATAATACAATCGCAATCAATCAATCGATCAATAAGTCGCGCAACTTCGGGGACGAAGTTGATTTTTAAGGAGGGTAGATTGTAATACCCGAGAAATCGCCATCGAAAATTTAAATCCAAAAATAAAGAATTGGATTTAAATTATTAAAACCGAAATAATTCCGAGAGAGCGGAATTTATTATTTATCGGAAGATAACAACTCGAAACGAGTTTATCGAATTGTCCCAACAATCACGGATAATTCCCACATTATGATTTTTATTTTTGTAGAGAAGGAATCTTAATATTAAAAAAAAAAAAAAAAAAAAATTAAAAGTTACTGTAGCACGTGTCTACTGTAGCAGTACTGTAGCAGTACTGTAGCACTACTGTAGCACGTGCGGGTACTGTAGCAGCCGATCCCTTGTCGGATTTTTGTCCCTTTTATGGCCAAAACCCACCCCCAACACCCCATGATCAGCCCCATAACTTATTCTTCATCCCTCTTCACTCCCAAAACTCTCCCAAAGCCAAAATACCTTCCGACGACTTTCCGGCGAAGTTCCGGCGACTTTCCGGCAACCAAATCCGACCAAGGAAGTGTGTAGATCAAGGATCACAGTGCTTAGATCTTTGGTAAGTAGTATCTTAGGTTCTCAATCTCGTTTTTCCTCTCAAATCCCCAATCTAACTCTTGAATCGTTGATTGCAAATACGTTCGTGGCCAAAGTCGGGAACTTTGCGTTTCGTAGATCCGTTCGTAGGTGTTTGGACGACTCAAGAACACAATCTTTGTAAGTTAACCTTACTATGGTTTTGGGTGACTTAAAATGCAACCAAACATAGAGATTCAACTCAAGAAAATTAATAAAATTTGTCAAAAGAGGTTTCATACGCGTGCAGCGTTTTTGGATGAATTTTTCGAATCCTTAAAAGTCTTCAAACGAGAAAACTTAAAACATAAAAAGTGTTTCTAAGACGTAGATCTACCTTGTGTAAAAGTTTCGTAATTTTTCGTTATGATTTGATGCCCAAAAACCAAATCTGAACACTGCTGCCCGTTTTTCGAACTTAGAACTTCGGCAGGTTTGAATCTCGAACTTGTTAGCCATTTTGACCTTGGATCTAGGCCGAATTAGGACTTGTGCTAAACATGAAAGTTGTAGATCTATGAGTCTTAAATACCTCTGTAAAATTTCATGCATTTTCATTAAGATTTGCTACCCCAAACCGCGTCGAACATATTCTGTGGTGCATGAACCTTTCGAAAACTGAGACAGATTTTAAGACCGAACTTAGTTGATTAATCTGACTTAATCCGCGATGAATTTGCATAATTTGCCTCTAATAAAACTTGTTTATTTTGGTGTCTTTTAAGTGCCTGTAAAATTTCATAAATTTTGGAGCTCGTTTGCTATGTCAAATATTCTTTTGAAAATCAGTGCGCTGTTTTAGAAAAGTTGGCAGATTTCATACTCGGCAAAGATTGTAAAATTTCACCCGTTTCCTTACATAATTTCGGAAAACTTAAAACATGAAAGTTGTTCATTGGGATGTTTTTGAGTTACTGTGAAAATTTCAGATCAATCGCCTAAGAAATGGATTTTTATACTGAAAAGGCGCAAACTGCGACATCGATTGGTTTTAAAACTTGAGAGATCTTGAAATCTTGTCGAAACATGAAATTAGCCTTTAAGGTTTAAATGATTGGGAATCCCATTGAGATAAAAGGCAATTGAAATACTTTGCTTGCCGAAAGGCAATTGAAATACTTTGCTTGCCGAAAGGCAATTGAAATACCTTGCTTGCCGAAAGGCAATTGAAATACTTTGCTTGCCGAAAGGCAATTGAAATACTTTGCTTGCCGAAAGGCAATTGAAATACCTTGCTTGCCGAAAGGCAATTGAAATACTTTGCTTGCCGAAAGGCAATTGAAATACCTTGCTTGCCGAAAGGCAATTGAAATACTTTGCTTGCCGAAAGGCAATTGAAATATAATGCTTGCCGAATGGAGATTGAAATATAAACTTGAAACATGAAACATGATAAACTGTGCCAAGACGGCCAATGAAGTACTTGAAATGCGATACGGCTGCGGCCGCCGGATTGCCGGCTAAATTGAATATTGAGGAATGGTTACTTAACGGGAAGATAAAAGATTTAATATTTTTAAGTATTTATGCCTTGCAAATCATTTTACTATACAAATTGAATTATGATCACGTGGAAATTCTTGTTTTAAATCATGCCATTTATATATTAGTGGATGATTAAATTAAATTGTGTATTACCTACAAGCATCTTTTCATTAAATTTTAATTAAAGGCTTTGAAACCCCTAAATCATGCTATGTGTTAACTTACTCAGCGCGTTTTTGCTGACCCAAACCATTTATCTCCTTTTTCTTACAGAGTATGAAGATTATGCATCGTCATATGCATACATGGGAATATTTGGGGAAATCTCTATTTTAAATCCCTGCATTTAATTACGACTTGCATGAACGGGACTGTTTAACCCGTGTTTTGGCCATGTCGGCCCTTTTGCTTTATTTCCGCTGCACAACTTATATTTCCGCTGCAACTTTGATGTATTATTTTTAAATTATTTATGCATGGGCTGTTTGAATGTTTTAAATTCTGAAAACCATAGCCTTGCATCTCTTTAGTGAGCTCGGAGAAACCGTGTCTTGCTAGGGAGGTGTGGCGGTGGCATCCCGGCCTGGGTTACCAAAACCGGGGTGTTACAAAAAGAGCAGTGTAAAGCAATCACTTTAAGGAATAAAAAGGAACTGCCTAATCCTTACCCTACCTTAGATGATCCAGAGGTTTTAGCTGATGCTGTAAATGATCAAAGTGAGGATACAGAAGAAGAAAGTCAGCATAAAAACACTGATGAGCCTAAGGAGAGTGAGAAACTCAGAGTTGAACAGGATAAGGATAAAGGAAAGTCTACTGTCCCAGTCAAGCCGTATCAGCCACCTGTTCCATGTCCACATCGTCATAAAAAGGCTAAGGAAGATAAAGATTATGCTAAATTCTTAGAAGTCTTTAAGAATTTTAGAATTGATATTCCTTTTTCTGATGCCATTGCACAGATGCCCGTGTATGCTAAGTTCTTAAAAGAAATTCTATAATAAAAGAGGAGTGTTGATGATGAAGAGAAAGTGACATTAACAGGGAAATGCAGTGCAATCTTACAAAGAAGGCAACCTATTAAAAAAAAGATCCTGGGAGTTATACTATTCCATGCATTATTGGCACTAAAGAATTCAACAAAGCTCTGTGTGATCTCGGGTCTAGTATTAATCTGATGCCTTTACATGTCTTTAGAGAACTAGGGGTAGGAGCTGTAAAGCCTACTGGGATGCAGCTACAGCTTGCTGATAGGTCTATTAGGACTCCTTTAGGCATTGTAGAAGACGTTCCTGTTCAAGTAGAGAGCTTCATCTTCCCTGTCGACTTTGTTGTTCTTGATATGGAAAAAGACATTGATATTCCTCTGATTTTAGGTAGACCATTTCTGCAAACTGGTAGGGCTATGGTTGATATGGATGATGGTAAAATTACACTTAACGTAGGTAACGAACAAGTGTCGTTTGACATTTCTAAGACAACTAAAACACAACACGCTAGTTCTGACACCTACCCGTGTAATAAAGTGACAGCTATCTATCAAGAGGACGAGGTAATTGAGAGAGATTTCTTTGCTAGACATGATCCCTATAGGAAATTTTAGCACTCAGTAGAGTTTTGTGAGGACTTAGCTGGAAGTAAGTGTGAGGGAGGATTACCTGTGCAAGTAGCATGTGCGATAGAAGAGTCTAAGTTAGTCCCGTCTGTTGAAAGGCCACCAACATTGACACTGAAGGAGCTGCCATCACATTTGAGGTATGTTTTTCTTGGTGAGAATGATACTTTACCTGTTATTGCAAGTAATAAATTAAATGATGATCAATTAAATGCATTAACCCAAGTGTTGAGTAAGCATGTTAGAGCAATAGGTTGGACGATAGCCGACATCAAGGGACTGAGTCCAGCATTGTTTGCACACCGGATTTATATGGAGGAGGATGACAAACCAGTGAGACAGCCCTAAAGGAGACTGAATCCACATTTACAAGAAGTTGTAAGAGCAGAGGTGATTAAACTACTCGATACAGGTATTATCTATCATATCTCTGATAGTCAGTGGGTGAGTCCAGTTCAAGTAGTGCCAAAAAAGGGAGGTATGACTGTGATTAGAAATGAAAATGGTGAATTAGTACCTACTAGACCTACTACTGGATGGCGTGTATGCATTGATTATAGGAGATTGAATGATAAGACTAGGAAAGATCATTTTCCATTGCCTTTTATTGATCAAATGCTAGAGCGTTTAGCTGGTCATAAGTTTTATTGCTTCTTAGATGGCTATTCTGGTTATAATCAAGTTCCAATTGCACATGAGGATCAAGATAAAACTACATTTACATGCCCTTACGGTACATTTGCATATAGGAGAATGCCATTTGGTTTGTGTAATGCTCCAGCTACATTTCAGAGATGCATGATGTCTATATTTTCTGATTTAATTGATACATGCATTGAGGTATTTATGGATGATTTTTCTGTGTTCGGGTCTGACTTTGAGAAATGTTTAATTAATTTGGAAAAAGTTCTGATTAGATGTGAGGAGTCAAATTTAGTTCTTAATTGGGAAAAATGTCATTTTATGGTTAATGAAGGTATTGTCTTAGGACATAGGATTTCTAAAAATGGCATTGAAGTTGATAGGGCTAAAGTAGAAGTAATTGCAAAAATTCCACCTCCTAATAATTTAAAAACTTTGAGAAGTTTTCTAGGACATGCTGGATTCTATCGGAGGTTTATAAAAGATTTTTCTAAAATTGCATTGCCTCTGTTTAAGCTGCTGTGTAAAGATGTCGAGTTTGATTTTACTGACGAGTGTATTGAGGCGTTCAATAGGATCAAGGAAGCATTGGTGACAACACCAATTATTCAGCCACCTGACTGGAGTTTGCCATTTGAGATCATGAGCGATGCTAGTGACTTTGCTGTTGGAGCAGTACTGGGTCAACGAAAGGATAAGAAGCTTCATGTTATTTATTATGCTAGTCAGGCTTTAAATTCTGCACAAAGAAATTATGCCACCACTGAAAAAGAACTATTATCTGTTGTGTATGCATGTGAAAAGTTTAGACCGTATCTGATTGGTTCTAAGACTGTAGTTTACACTTACCATGCTGCTATTAAATATCTATTTGCAAAGAAAGATGCTAAACCACGGTTAATTAGATGTGTATTATTGTTACAAGAATTTGATTTAGAAATTAAAGATAGAAAATGAGATGAAAATCCTGTAACTGATCATCTATCTAGACTGGAGCATGAAAAAGGGGAAGAAAGATTAATTAATGATGCATTTCCTGATGAAAATTTGTATTTAATAAATAACACTTCCCCTGATCCGTGGTTTGCTGATTTTGTAAATTATTTAGCATGTGGTGTAATTCCCGATCATTTAAAATGGCATAGTCAAAAGCAAAAATTTAAAACTGATGCTAAATATTTTATTTGGGATGAACCTTATTTGTTTAGCCTGTGTTCAGATCAAATCATAAGGAAATGCATCCCTGATGAGAATTTTGAAAAAGTTTTAAAGGCTTGCCACGAAGGACTTGGAGGAGGACATGTTGGACCGAATAGGACAGGTCATAAGGTACTCGAATATGGTTTATATTGGCCTAATATTTATCGTGATGCTAGATCATTTGTGCAAAAATGTGATGTATGTCAAAGAGCTGGTAATATCACTAAAAGAGATGAAATGCCACTCAAAGGAATTATGCCTGTTGAGTTGTTTGATCTGTGGGGAATTCATTTTATGGGTCCATTTCCACTATCTAATGGGAAATTGTATATTCTTGTTGCTGTAGAATATGTATAAAAATGGGTAGAAGCTGAATCATGTGCTTTAAATGATGCTAAACAAGTGATTAAATTTTTGAAAAAGCAAATCTTTACTCCTTTTGGTGTGCCTAAAGCAATCATTAGTGATGGTGGATCTCATTTTGTCAATAGGGCTGTTAATCAATTGTTATCTAGATTTCATGTTCATCATAGGATAACAACACCCTATCATTCTCAAGCCAATGGTCAGGTAGAAGTCACTAATCGTGAGATTAAAAAGATTTTGGAAGCCACTGTAGGAAAATCTAGAAAAGATTGGGCTTTTAAGTTAGATGAAGCACTGTGGGCTTATAGGACAACCTTTAAAACACCTATAGGTATGACTCCTTTTAAATTGGTTTATGGTAAAGCTTGTCACTTATCTTTTGAACTTGAGTTTAAATCACTTTGGGCTATGAAAAAGTTGAATTTTGAATTTAAAGAGGCTCAAGAAAAAAGGAAGGTAGATCTTACTGAATTAGAGGAAATTTGTAATACCCGAGAATTTTGTAACATAAAATAAAATAAATAAATAAATAAATAAATAAAAATAATAAATAAACAAACATGATAAATAGATAAAGAATCATAAGAGATGAGAAATAAAATTTAAATTAAAAAGGAATCAAGATTTCGAGAACCCGTGAAGCCGAAGACAATTTAATCAAATAAATGGTCACACGTGAACCCAACATCGATGGACTCAATAACTCGAGTCCACATATAAATTTAGACCCGAATAAAATGACGATAGGAAATAGGAGCCCAAAGATATCCCGGAAATCCGAATCCGAGAACATAGAGGGATAGAAGTCCGAAAGAGATGAGGAAAAGCGCGACGGATTGCACGACCCGCCCGGACCGGAGTCCAGGCGTGAGTGGCGCGCTGGCCGCGCGGTGGTTGGCTTGGGGGCGCGCCATGGCCGCGCCAACTGGCAGAAACACCCCGTGCGAGATTTACTCGCCCGAATCCGGATTTTCCGACTTCGGTTGAACACCTTTCGGCTCAAGACTCTTAGGGGTAGACCTTGGACGTTCCAAGGTCATGTTTGCCTATAAATAACACTTTTGAAAAGCTCCGAACACTTTTCAAAATCCTACGATACTCTCTATACACAAAACCCTAGATCCAGAAGTCATCGGAGGCACCAAAGCCGAACGGGGGACTACCGTGGACGAATTCGGATCTCTTCTAACGCTGTGAACGTAGAACCCGGCGTACGGAGAGGATAAACGGTGGACTGGAAGCCACGCCTTCGAAATAGACGATCCCGGACATCTACGAATCGGTAAGTTAATACTTACATGGTTTTGGGAGTAATTAAAACACGAAACCTAAAAGCTTAATCGAATCTTCAAAAATCTGTCAACGTATGATTTTTACCAGCGCAACAGTTTTTTCGAATTTTTCCGAACCTTAAAACGTCTTCGAACGAAATAACTTAAAACACAGAAAACGTTCCTAAGGCTTAGATCTATATACTGTAAAATTTTCAAAATTTTTCGTGAAGCTTTGATATGTGAAATCGACCCCAAACCGAACTGTTTTGAAATCGGATCTTGAAATCTTGGCAGAACATAGGTCTGATCTTGTTGACGTTTTTGACTAGGGTTCTAGGCCGAATTAGATCTTTATCCGAACATGAAAGTTGTAGATAATCGACCTATAAAGGTCTCTGTAAAATTTCATCGAATTTGGAATTGATTTGCTATGATAGCTCTGGAAATCTTTAAACTGCTGTAAGAAAAATTCGGACAGATTAGTGTTTCTGCGAAGACTGATGTTTTTGACCTATTTTGGTATCTCGGATCGAAAAAGTTAAAACACAAAAGTTGTTCATCTCTGTATTTCAGAGTCGGTGGTGAATTTTTAGAATTTTTGGAATTAAATCTGATTTTTCACGAATTTCAGAGTAAACAGTGGTTTACCAGGAGTTAAATCTCGAAATCCTATTGAAACGGTGAAATTAGCCTTTAAGGTTGAAACGAGTAGAAATTCTTTGAAATAAGATACACGAAACGAGAAGATTAAAATATGGCGGGTTATGACTAAGCTAGATACTGTCAATGTTCTCTGCGGCTTGGGACATAAGAGCCCAAGTGTATGTCTAGGTTGACGTAAGAGCCCTAGCGAAACACTGATCATATGGCTAGCAGACGGATTAACTCTAATTAAAAGATCGACCATGATACTTGTGGACATAAGAGCCCAGGCGTAAGGCTGGCGGACATAAGAGCCCTAGCGATGGTGATCTCTAAAAGATATGAAACGAGAAGTTTGCGAGAATTCCAAATTAAATCTGTATTAAATTGTGCTTTTATATTTATGGCAATTTATTTAATTACATTGCAAGCTATATTTAAGATCGTATGGAATCCATGACTTTTAAATTATGCGATTAAATTATTATTAAATGAATAGATTACATTATGCACATGTTTCCTTTAAATTTAATTAAAGGCTTTGAAACCTCATAAACATGTACGTGTTAACTTACTCAGCAAGTTTTTGCTGACCAAACCATATTTTTCCTTTTTCTTTCAGAGTTGAGAATTATGCATCGTCATATGCATACATGGGAATTTTGGGAAGATATATTATTTTGAATTATTATATTAGACTAGATCTTGCATGAACGGGCCTGTTTAACCCGCATTCTGGCCATGTTGGCTATATTTAAATTCCGTTGCATTATACATATGTGATTATTATTTTCCGCTGCAACTTCGATGTATTATTTTTAAATTATATATGAATGGGCTGTTTGAATATTTTAAATTCTGAAAAACCGTAGCCTTGCATCTCTTTAGTGAGCTCAGAGAAACCGTGTCTTGCTAGGGAGGTGTGGCGGTGACACCTCGACTTGGGTGACTAAAAACCGGGGTGTTACAAAATTAGACGTCAGGCGTATGATAATGCTCTAATTTATAAGGAAAGAACAAAGCTTTATCATGATAAAATGCTTAGGCCTAAGGTCTTTGAAGCTGGACAGTTAGTGCTTTTATATAATTCTAAATTTAAGGTGTTTCCTGGTAAATTGAAGACAAAGTGGTCAGGGCCTTTTATGATTGTTAAAGTGTTGGATAATGGTGCAGTAGTTTTAAAAGCTGAAGATGAAAGGGAATTCACTGTAAATGGTCAAAGACTTAAACATTATTTTGGAGATGAAGTTAAATTCATCGAACAAATTAATGTTAAGCCTTTGGTTATTTAAATCTGCTTATTGAAGTAATTGCATTACATTTCTAATTATGTTAAGTTTTTATTAAGTAAACTTATAAAAACCAATAAAAATTATAAATAAAAGAAAAAGACAAAAATATTTTACATTTTATTGTTTATGTGCGTTTATCTGCTTTATTGTTCTTGTTTTAATTTAATATAAATGTTGTTTTTAGTTTAATTGTGTTGTTTGAATTCTAAGTTACTTTAATTTCATGTGTTTGAATAAATTGAGTAGGACATTACCTATGAATTGGAATAAGTAGCAAAACATTGAAAAATGAAGGAAATTGTGTGTGCTTGGTGATTGGTCTTAATATGTGCAAATTGACTCGATGGAGATGTAGAAGAGGGAATTTCACAGGGATTGACTGATTTCATGAAGGAGAACTATGACCCGGGAGGACTTAGGGAGGCTATATATGCTAAATCTGACTTGCTAACCTTAGGGAGTGAATTAACTATCATTGTGGTTGAATTTGAGCTGAAATTCGAGTGTCACAGACTCAGAATTAGGCGCCACACCTTCTTGGTGGCACCTTAAATCATCCTCAAGCGCCACTTTTAGCGCCGTTTGTAGACCAAAAACATTTGGAGTCAGGCTAGGCGCCACACCTCCTATGTGGCGCCTCCAAATCCTTCCCAGCGCCACAATATGCGCCAAATTCGGAATGAAAAATTTTTGAAGTCAGGTAATGCGCCACACACACTGTGTGTGTGCATACAAGTGCCCACGAGCGCCATCTGAGGCGCCAGTATAGGACTTAGAAAATTTTCTGCATTCTCTATGCGCCGCACAGCCCTGTGCGGCGCCTAAATCATGCCCGAAGCGCCACCAGTGGCGCCGACCCACGGGTTTAAAAACCCTGACCCGGTTCAAAACGGGATTTTAATCCCAAACCCCTCCTTCTCTTCTCTCATTTTCGACCGAGAGTTCTTCCTTCCTCCTTCATACCGATCGAGCGCCACTCCTCCACCAAGCGACACAATTTGCGCCACTCCGGTAAAATTCTTCCTATTTTTGATTTCATACATCAATTTTCATCCACATTGTTCAAATTCTTATTCCAAAACCCAAATTTTGCTTTGTTTAAATCAAATTAGGGTTCTTCAACTCTAGTTCTTCAAGTTTGGGGATTCTACTCCAAAGTGTTCTAAAGCTTCAATTTAGGTAAGAATGGCTATCCCAATTCAAATTTTATCATATTCCAGTGCTTTGGAATACATTGATTGTGGTATTTGTGTTGTTGCTCAAATTTTGGGTATTGTTAGAATGTGGGATCAAACTTGTTTTTAGTTGTCTAAATTTTAGTTTGAACATGAACAAGTGTTGTAGAACATGGATTGATGCATATTGTGAAATTTTTGGATTACATGTAAGAATTTGGAATTTTTATAAATTAAAGAGGTAATAACTAAAATAGGCCACCAGAAGGAGTCATTTCCACTTTTGGGCCATGATATCTTTATTTAGGAAAATAGGCCATTAGAAGGATTTCGGGCCTGAATTTAGGCCATTAGGCTAGAATTCGGGCTGCGATGGCCTAAAAGTGGAAATGATTGCTTCTGATGGCCTATTTTAGTTTTTTTCAATTTTATTTTATTTTATTTAATTAAAATAAATAATATCCATTATGTGTCATTATTTATGTCGTACTTTATTTTTTTTCCTGATCCAATATTTTTATTTCATTTTTATTTTAAAAAATAATTAAATATTAATCGTCAAACCTACCCATCACCTTACATTAATAAATAAATATATTAAACTTTCAAATTACCTACTACCATTAATAATTCCAGTCCCCCTACAGACACACATGAGTAAATAACAAATAAATAAATTAATTAAAATTGTGGGGATGGGGACTTACGAGTAAGTCCCCAACTCCCAACCTATAGGTTGGGGGTTCGAATCACCACCCCGCCACATATCCCTCCCCTTTGTTCCCTTTGTAATTGTGTGGCATGGGCTCCCACCACCCATTCCAGGCCTCCAATGGCTCCTCAAAAAAAAAAATTGTAACTCATTACAATCACATTATATAAATTTTTAAATTATCTTTTTTAAGACTATTAATAGGACGAAGGGAGTAATTTAAGAAATAAAATATATATAATTCAAATATATTATAAAATAAGTAAAATAAATACATATTCAAATAAATTATAAAGTAAAAATAAACATATTTTATTATAAGTATCCCAAAATTTTTGGACATAGTATTTTATATAGGAATAATTAGTATTAAATGCAAGAAATTTTTCGGACATGGGTATATTTGGCAATTAATATTTAATTATTTTTAAAATAAAAATAAAACAAAAAAATATATGGAACAAGAAAAAAAGAAAGTAGGACATAAATAATGGCACATAATTAGTATTATTTATTTTAATTATATTAAATAAAATATAATTCAAAAAAACTAAAATAGGCCACCAGAAGGAGTCATTTCCACTTTTAGGCTATCGCAGCCCGAATTCCAGCCCAATGGCCTAAATTCAGGCCCAAAATCCTTCTAATGGCCTATTTCCCTAAATCAAATTATGGTGGCCTAAAAGTGGAAATGACTCCTTCTGGTGGCCTATTTTAATTATTACCTCTAAATTAAAATCTGGAACTTTCTTTAAAATCAATTAAAATGACATTTTTGATTAATTAAAGGGATAAAACATTACTAGAACATGTCATTTTAGTTATATTAAAAATATAAAGTTATTTTCATGTAAGAAATTCCATGTTTTTCATAATGTGAGTCAATTGGAGCATGTTTTGATAAAAACTCTTTTATTTATAATTTAGTTAATTAAAATAGGTTAATTTAACATATAAATAAAATGGGATGAGTTTAAATATTAATTTAAACCATTTGTAATACACTAGTTTAATAATTTAGGTTATTTTTATTTATTAAATCTGAAAATTTAATAAAATAAGGAGTTTTATTAAAAAGGCATACTTTAACATGAATTTTAAACTCTAAAATAAAATGGATGATATATTTAAACAAAGCTTAGGATCCATAACTTTTAAAAATACAACATTTTAGTCATTAAGTCATTTAAATCCCACATTCTAGGTTGATGTATATGTTTGCTTTATACTTAACACTTAAGTTAAACCTTTGGTTTAAACTTAAGTGTGAGGATGGGAGGCAATGCATATATATGATACTAACCCAAAGTTTTTATACAACCAGGTACTGAAATAATGTATAATCCTCCAAACCTCCCTAAGAAATCTGGTTATAGGTATATACCCATGCCCGAGGGGAGGATGGGGATTTATGATCCACAGTCACCGGATTCCTACTCCTATTCCTGATGAACATATTTTTGAACATCGCAGACTCCGTACGAAAAATCTGAGACAGATGGATCCACCACAGGGCTCAGGAGGTGCTTCCAAGTCCAAGGGACTTCTCTCCTATTTCAGGAAGAGCAAGTCCAAGAGTGCTGCTTCTTCGAGGCATACTACTGCACCCGCTGATGACCAGCAGGAGGTCAATCAGCCCGACCAGCCCGTGCAGTCTGAGCAGCCTGAGGCATCTGATCATTCACAGACCCCTTCTAGAGCCTCTCGGGGGAAGGCACCTGCCACGAGTTCCACTTCCTCTCGACCTAGGAGAGGGAGATCTGCTGCATTAGTTATTCAGGAGCCTGTCCCTGAGGCTGTGGGTGGGGAGGAAGACGATGTTGAGGTTGATCAGGAGGAGCAGGAGGACTTTGATGGATGCACCGCTATATCAGATTTACTTGCTTTATAAGCATAAGGTTTTTCCTACTTCACATACGTCACAGCCTATTGCTGAGGAGTTATACTTTGTGTATTGTGTGAAGGAAGGATTGCCTATCGATGTTGGAGAGATGATAGCACATGAGCTGGATGGCATTGCATCTGATGCTGCAAGGATTGTACTTGGATTCCCTGCACTTATTTGGATACTTTGTGAGAAAGCTGGAGTAAACATGACGGTCTATGCTCATGATTTGAAACCAAAGCCTCCTATCTTTTTCAAGAATTATTATAATAAACCTGGAGTAAGATGTGCAGAGCTTGCTTACCCTACTGCACCTTGTGAAGCAACCACTCGTCATCCTGATATACCTAGTACATCTGGTACTAGGGCAGAGCCTGCAGAGATTGCAATTAATAGGATGACCTATGAGATTTATCAGCTTAGAGCCGAGATGAAGAGGAAGGAGGATAGTACACAGACACAGTTTGCACGACTTTCTTCCAGACTTGAGTATTTCATGTCTGAAAGTTTAGGTGATCGATATGCTCCTCCTACTGATTCGAGCTCTAAAGATAGTGATAATGGTCCTGGGGAAGATGAAGTAGATGAGTCGGATAGATCTTTGGAACTCTAAATTTTTGATTAGATAGGACTGCTCCCTTTTTGGTTCAATTTGTAATGGTTAGAATAATTTTGGTAATATTTTGCTTATTTAATTAGCATCTTTATGTAATAGTTGCTAGAACTTGTGGTATTTTGCTTTTGATAAGTTTATGAAATTTAATATTTTATTTAAATATGTCCACTTTTATTTAATTAATGAAAAGAGTTAATAAAAATTAAAAATCTGAAATTTAAAATTTAAAATAATAAAAATCTGAATTTAAATAAATTATGGAGGGAATTTAATTATTTTAATTCATAAATTACCATGTGTTCTAACGATTATCTTTTGTATGAGCAAATACCATATAAATATATAAAGAAGCAGGATATGCCATGAAGAAGCAAGCAGAAAGGGGACATCCAAGATGGTGAAAGAATTTCTAAGATCTAAACATTCCAGGTGTGATCTTTTCATGTTATATGTTATCAATTTGCATGAAGTATGTGGCAAGAGCTTGATTTAATTTTATTTTACTATTTATTATGCTTAGAATAAAATGGTACATGCATGATTAATTATTTTAAATTTAAATTGTGTTTTCCCAGTGGTGCTATTATCTAGAGATTATCACATCATTGCCAATCTGGAGAAAATCCAAATAAGTCTAAATGTTCTGCTTTAAATCTGATTTTACAACTTAATGAGTGTTAGGTTTCTTAGTTTAAAGTCCTAGACTTTGTCAAATTGTTATGCGAGTTGTTTGAGCTATTGGTGACAATTCTATTTACCTTGCAGAAAACTATTTGATTAATTAGACTAGTTATTTAAAATGTGGAGAGTTATCATTATTTATAAATAAATATGCTTGTTCCAAGTCTTTTTAAATGCTTAATTAAAATAAAGTCAGAGTGAAACCCCTATATTAAAAAAAAATGGTACTCAAATCTTGCAAACAGAAAAAAAAATATATATTGAAAAATGCAAGATCAAAAAAAAAGGGGGATTCAATAAAAATTCATAAACTCTTGACTGGATGACTGGCACATATTCGGTGACATGAGTAGCTTTTGGAATTCAACCGTCTACAACTCAGCCAAAGTGTCTAGAGTATAGTGAAACCTAGCCATGGATTGAGCATATTTAAAGACTGGAATAGAAAAGCATATTTACATTATTCACTTTCCCATATTAAGTGCTATGTATAATTAATCTGTTTTCTGTATTGTAAGTGCTTTGGGTATCTGGTTCTAATAGCTGATGCATATCAATTTGCCTAGTTCTAGTACATTAAACTTTGAACCCTTCTTACCTCATTTTGTTGTTGAAATCTATGATTTGGCAGAACTATAGAGACTTTATCTTTATTATCTTGATTGGCAAGTTGATGTGTTAATTGATCTCATTGCTCAAGGGACGAGCAATATTTAAGTGTGAGGATGTTGATGCACCCTGTGAAACCACATTTAAATGAGCTTAAATTGTGTTAAAACGAACCTAAATTGCATGCATGAGACCCTATTTCACTGCTTTTTAGTTTATATTTCATGTGATTTGTAAATATTAATAAGACCGGTTAAATTGAGCTTATCCGAGTCCACTTTACCTTGTTTTATGTTTAATAATAAGACTTTGGAAATTCTAATACATTGCAATGATGTTTCAGGCATTAAAATGAAGAAAGAGGATGTTCGGAGGACAAAGGATGTCAAATTCGGAATTTTCAACACTGGAAAAACTCCAGAATGTGCCACATAGGCATGACGGCGCCTAAAATCATGCTCAGGCGCCACATCAGGCGCCGCATCAACACTTGGGAAAATTTCGGATGGAAAAAGCTTCAGGATGCGCCGCACGTGCTTGGCGGCGCATACAATGCCCTTCAGGCGCCACTTTTTCGCCGCGGTGTAACACCCCGGTTTTGGTAACCCAGGCCGGGATGCCACCGCCACACCTTCCAAGCATGACGCGAACCACTTTGAGCTCACTTGAAAGATGCAAGGCTAAGTTGTACCAAAATTTTAAAATAAAATCCATTTAAAAATATATCCCGGAATAAAAATAAATTTTCGATGGTTTGTTTAAGTATTCTTCTTTGCGCTTGCGGATAATAAAATAAAATAAATTAAGAAAAATACATGTCCATAAAATAATAAATAATTAAATGTACGACATGTCTTTAATAAAATATTTTCCCCTTCCCGATGCATATGCTTGATGCCTTCTTCTGATATCTGTAAAAGAAATTGCACAACATTTATCAGTACAACGGTACTGAGTAAGTCAACCCTCACAACATCAAGTGATGGGTTTAAAAAGAGATTGACTCAACTCTAAAATAAGAATAATAATATACAGTATACATTTAAATTTAATTTAATAAAAATACTTTAAATGCATATACATACTTTAACTTTAAAAATGTATTTCTACCATCTTTTACATCTTTTACCATCGGCATCTAAAGAACACGAGGACACCATTCTATGGGAATTCAACCCATCATCTATGGGAATCAAACCCATCATCTATGGGAATCTAACCCATCATCTATGGGATTCAACCCATCCTATGGGAATAAAACCCATCGCAAAGTGAATGTAGCGGAACCTACACAGACACACTCCGGAGCCCCAGATAACCCATACGGATACATCTAGGAGTATAGACTCATACATCACAAATAAATCAATGCCGTTTTGGCTACGAGAGGGGGTGGCAAATATAACGATCCACCAAGTGCACATACCCTCAAGAAAATAATAATATGGCATCAGACTCGGAACTTAGAGCACAATGATTTTTAGAAAAATATATTTATATCATTTCATAGCTTAAAAAGCTCTTCATTAATTCATAGGAGTAGTTAAGCTGTAAATTCAAAACTTTTCATAATGCCATAAAGCGTTCCTACAATAGATTCTTTTCAAATCATCAACTATAATGTTCGCTTGATTTATTCGAGTCATTAAAAAGAATTGTTCCAGGCTTATCATATCCAAAAATTACACATATTCCTGCCAACAAAATCCATCGGTTTTTGATAAATATTAAGATATATATATACATCCTGCCAAGATTACTTTAAATTTCAACTCCATATGTATATGTCAGTAGACTATTCGACTCTCCAAATCTTTATATACATACAACATTATTTAAATATATAAAAATATATATACACTTACAACTTAAAAGTTTAACTTTTGTATAGTGCCTCTTACAATTAGCTGAAAGAAGAATGATTTAAGGCCAAGATATTACGAAGCCAAGCTTACAAATTCCAGGTCTGTAATTTAGGAATGGACAAAAGATGTTTCTTCTAGAGCAGGAAACACATATAACTTAAAAGAAATCAATATAATCTCGAGAGGACCGATCAAGCGAGTTTGACGAAGACAGGAAATAGGTTATATACTATACATAAGTACACCATTAAAACAACTCACCCGAATAGTAAATTGGACAGGCTGCTTTGAACTTTACAATTCAAATGATTCAAATAATTTGGACAGAACAGCATTTTCGTATAAAACAAGGGGAGGACGGAATATGCACATGAACATATATGGGAAATAATGACTGCTGAACAAAGATTGGGCTGGGACGACCAACACTTGTGTAAGAAGAATTAACTTACTTCCTTAATAGTGGGTGTTGAAGACTGTCACCACCTTGAAAACTTGACAGGAACTAAAGGCAAACGAACCAATCCTACTACAAATCGGCGAGTGACGTCGGAAGGTTAAATTAGATTCTAAATGACAGTCCGATTCAAGATATCGAATAGGGAAGAATTGTACCTACTGTATAGCCTTCTACGGATGGAAATCGAACCACAATCCTGGAAGTTCACTCTAGTGACTGCAACCTTGGACAAAGGAATGATACATCCGAATCTTATAATCCTCTATTCGGGGTTGACGAAGAGAGTTTGAGTTGAATATTACTTACTGGAATTCGGAATCGGAAATCTGGAGCACTCTCAAAACTTTAGAACTCTGTCACACAATTTGGAACTCTCAAATGGAATGTATGCGACTGATCTGCTCATATGGAAGTATATATTCTAATCTGTGGTGATGATTTGAATCGCCTAATTATTTCTCTTTACTTGGTGTACTTAGGAGAGTGTTATTAGGAGAACTAATTCGGCAGAAACGCATCCAGAAAGCTGATACGTTGTGACCTTAATTCAGACATAAATGGTGGGAATAATGTGTTCATTAAACATGGAATAAGCTACGGGAATGACAGCTTCAAATAATCAAATGATTGTAATTATGGTTCATTCCCACTCCTAATCGTGGGTTTCCTTCTATTAAATAGCCTAGATTTGCTGAAACATCTAAGCATTCTTAATTGGTAATAATAATAATAATAATAATAATAATAATAATAATAATAATAATAATAATAATAATAATAATAATAATAATATGAATTGAAGCCAATTGGAATGTATGCAAGTAATGACGGAATGATCATATCTATTGTAGAAGAAATTTAGTAATATATAATGGTCTTTGTGTTATAAATTTAAACATTAAAAATATTGAGAATAAATTATTGGACTAATATGAATTTGATTAATATAATCATCTATTTAAAATACATAATTGGCGGAGTAATCATTATAATACTGATAAAAGAAAAACCAGTAATAATAAAAATAATAGTACTTTTTTTTTTAAATATGAAATTTTGGGGTATTACACGCGGGCTGAATTTTAGGAAATTGTCAGAATGCACCGCACCTTCTTGGCGGCGCCGAAAAGCACCTTGGAGCGCCACTTTTTGCGCCGCAGCAGAAAATTTGGAAAATGTCAGGATGTGCCAGCTCTCTTTGGTGGCGCCGAAAACCTCTTCCGAGCGCCACTTTTTGCGCCACAGTCGCGGTTGGGCAGTTTTCTAACCTCCCGAACTTGGTTTTAAACACCGTTTTTCATCATTCTTCATAATACAGGCTACAAAAACACCACAGAAACTCTCTAAAAAATATCTGCTAATGGGAGAAGAAGGCCAGAAACACATAATCATGCTGGAGGAATGCATCAGGAACGCTGTTCTGGGCGTGTTCTTCCTATTCTAGGTGTTGCCTTTCTTTTTCTTGCTTTGTAATTGTAATATCCCGGATAATTAATTCATAATTAATTTAATTAATTATGGATTAAATCAATAATTGAGCTTAGATTAATTGGTGATTACACTTGTGGGATAAGTCACACTTTTCAATCAAGCTCCATGTGATGATATAATTGAAATAGGTTAGGGATCAATTTATAAATTAGATATTGCATAATAGTCCTTTGACTCTAAATTGAGGGAAGTTGGGATTTTTGTCCTCATTCTTCAAATCACTTACGGGAAATTGGATTTGGGAATTGTTTCTTCTCATTCCAAAAGAGAAACCCGTCTCTTTGAAGAATTCAGAAATTGGGGTTATGGAGAACGGAGAAGGTGCGACTTGCAACTGGGAAAAGAGGCGTCCATGGTTGTTAAACATTAGGTAAGAATTCAAATTTTGGAGTTCATCTTTTCCTCTATTTCTTTTTGGGCGATTTGTTTTGGATTGTTGGGAAGTTGCCCATTTCCGTTTTGGAATCCGACGAAGTTAACGGAGGAGGGAGATTATGCGGCGTTGGAAGGGGTGGACGCACGGCGTCGCGCTTTAGCGCGATGTTGGAAGCAGCGGCTGCTGCTACTGTCAACGCAGTGCAGCTGCGTGGCTACTGTATAGCCGATTACCGTTGCTTGCCGGCGACGAGCCACCCTCCGGCGAGGGTGGTGTGTTGGTGTTGGTGGGTGGTGCGGTGGTGGCAGTAACCATTGGTTTTTTTGTGGATTCGATGCTTGAGACTTTTTAATTGAGGTTTTGATATGGTATTGTGGAGGGGTATTTTACTGTGAAGTTATGGAGATAAATTGAGGAATACGAATATTATGTTGAAGCCTTCGAATTAGAATATATGGTTGTATTGAAGAAGATAATTAGATTGTTGGTAAATTTTAGAATGGGATGTATTATGTGATTCTTGTATATGTTAACCTGTAATTTTTGAATATATGAGATTGTAGGATGGTTTGGGTTTAGCTGGATGATTATTGGATTTATTTAAGAATGATGAATTGAGGATTAAAGTAGTTATATGTTGATATTGGATTTATGATAAGATTTGTTGGTGTTCTTGAACCGTAGTGCAAATGGATTTGATTTGGTAATGCTTGGAGGATTTTAATAAGTTAACTTGATTCTTGAATGAACAAGATGCAGGTCCTTGATATATTAAATTGGAAGTGTTGACAAGGAATTGAATTGATAATTCAGAGAATTTTAGTTTGATATTAAGGATGGGATTTATAGTTTACATGGGAATTTCTTGAATAATTATGAATAACTGGTACTTATTGGGTTGATTCATAATATTGAGGATGTTGAGTTGAATAGGAGATTGATGAATGTTTAATTATTTTGTGATTCCGAATAAATTGGACATGGTTTAAATATTCACTTGGTAATGACTTGTATTTTTTTTTTTGGAAGTTAGACTTGTAATGGCATATTACATTTGGACTTGTTAGAGTGAACATGACTATTGAGAAATGGAATAATGGTTAATGTTTGTCTAAATGTTTAAGGATCTTGAGTTTGGGAATTAAGATTTAAATTTGTAGTTTATTAATTCCGGATATCTATATAGTGAAGAAGTTTGAATTAAATTTTATTATCTCATTCTATGGATTTGGCTAAGTCTTTATTTCCTTGGTATTGTTGTGAAATAGATCCTTTATGGATTGGTTGCCTTGATGAATTGGTGATGGTTTGTGAGATTGTGGAAAGGGGATTGAAGGTGTATATTGGTGTTGGAGAAAGAGAGGGATAGTGGTATTTGAGTATATAATTATTTTAATTATTATGATGATATTCATTTATAGGGGGCAACCGTGAGTTGATAATGGAGCGAGCCATTGGAAGGTTGAAGAATTAGCAAGAATAAAGCTTTAAAGATCAATTATATAAGGCAAGGGTTATGCTTGCATTATTGTGTGTGTTGGGGTGATTTTTGGATGATATTGGAGTTTTTTGCTCGATTTTTATTCCGTTTGATTCGCAGGTTTATTATTCACAATATTTATGAGGGTTTAAGCTTATGGTATGATAATTTAGATGATGAGATGCTTATCGGGTTATCATATCGCTTATTAGATGGTGATGAATGCCTATTCGTGTGTTCTTGTCGAACTCCTCGCTCTAATGAATGAATTATGATTTCCTTGCGGTGTTTTGAAATTTGAGAATGTGTATATAACTCATGGAGGTCGTGAATATAACGTTACAACCTGTTGGGACATGAGGTTCATACTCATGTGGTGAAATGACACTCATTATGTTGTGTGGGGATGCTGTCTTAGCTTTGAAAGGTACGCAGGATGTTTATATGGTATTGTTGAACAGGCGAACCTTGCGAAGGTAATTCTTGATTATCATGTTATTTTCATATGCATGTTATTGCATTGAAATTGATGGTTATTAACCCGATGGGTTATTATGATGTTTATGATTGATCGGTCAACCTTCACAGGTGTTGTTGAGTCTGAATGACCATGCGGGGTGTATTATTGACTGTTATGTTTGTTACCCTTTTGGGGTGGTTATTATATGCATGATATTGCATTATGAATGGATGGACATTTTGGAAATGTCTGGTCGGGCAGCCTTCATAGGTGTTGTTGAGTCCCGATGGCCCTGCGGAGTGGATTTTGGCTGTTATGCCTGGATATTTGGCTGTTATGTCTGTGATTTGGCTTTTATGCCTGGATTATTGGTTATTATGCTTTCGAGGATATGGGGATTCTCGGTATGACATGCTTTCGAGCTATGCTGGGCATGCAAGAGAATCTATCCGTCCTGGGCGTATATATGATTATGCTTTCGAGGATATGGGGATTCTCGGTATGACATGCTTTCGAGCTATGCTGGGCATGCAAGAGAATCTATCCGTCCTGGGCATATATACATTGGGCTGTGATGCCTGCGATATGATATTCAGCTGCGGCTGGCGCGATTGCGGATCCCTGCGGGGATGGTGTATGTTACCCTGTAACGGGTTGGAGTTGATGATATCCTCACCCGTGGGTTCATACCGCCCGGGTTTTTAGGTGCCGGCTAGGCATATTCATTGCATTTGCATATAGGGTAGATAGGTGTATGTTAGGCCATGCATCACTTGCATAAATTGTATGTTTGTGGTTGAAGCACCGGTATGGGACGGTGTGATGTTTGCATAAATTGTATGTTTGTGGTTGAAGCACCGGTATGGGGCGGTGTGATGTTTTATCTGCTTCTTTTGTTATATGTTTATTATTATATTATATCCCCCTATAAACCCCTGCACGCATGCCCTTGCTCAGTACTTGTGCTGACCCCTTTGCTTTTGTCTGTTTTATAGATCCTGCTGGGGGCGCTGGAGTATGATTTGGGTTTTGGGGTATTGAGAGATCACATAGATAGGAGGATATAGGACGCGTTCATTATGCTAATGTGATACTATGTGACTATCTGTGGTTGGTATTTGGACTACTGCTGGTTGAAGCCTGTGAGCCTGGGATTTACATATTGTCGGCCGGTGGCCTTATGTGATTTACAGCTTTGGGCTGGTAGCCCTGTTTGAGATATTGGTATGCTGTTAGGAGGCTTGTAGCCTGGATGGGTCGCTGGGACCGTTATTTGATTATTATTGGGTGACATTTTATGTGCCTATGTGTTTTTAATTTATTATAGCTTCTGCATTAAACCGGATTAATCAGATGATCACTTTAGGTTTACCCAGTGTTGTACTAGCTGTTTTAAATTAACTGGCCACTAGTTTAGGATAGTTAGTACAGCGGTAATGCTTGCGAAAATCAGGTTTGAATTTTCGGGGCGTTACAGAGTGGTATCAGAGCCTGTGTTCTCTTTTATCTTATTAAAACTTGTGTAGACATAGGTGGTGAGCTGTGTGTGGGGTACATATAGCATAGAATTGCATTTTTACTATATCTGATTATTTCTACGGACACCAGGTTAATTCACAGTTGGGGAACTGTGAGGAAACCATGGTACTCCAGTCAGGGTTCTTGTTATCTCACAGTTATTGAGGACTATGAATGACTTTTGATCGTTTATTTAATTTTGTCATTTATATATACTGCTTTGTATATGATTGGTGATTTCTGCTAACATTGTTTGTTGATGTTCTAATCTAAGTTGACTGAATAGTTTGGAAAGGCCTCATGGAAGCCTGGGCTATTCGAATGGCGATCCAAGCGGGATCTATCTGTTGAATGGTGTACAGATGGGTTTGACGTACCCTCGAGAGTGAGATAGGGTACTGAGAAAGTCTCCATTATGCGATAACCCACTGGGGTGATATAGATATTTGCAGTCCGCCTGCATGCGAAGTATGGTGGAAACCATTTCGAGGCAATGCCAGTGAGGGTATAGTCGGATTTGGTTAAAAAGAATAATGATATGAAGTGGCATAGAATTGACACTGGGTCAATCAAAAGAACATTAGATGGTTCTCGAAGCGTTGAATGCCTGTCGCATGAGACGAGGCAAGGTGACTGTTCTGCATAGAAAGATCGATAACGTGAAGGGGGTCGATATCACTGGGCAAGTCCGAACTAGGGGACTTCCTAGTATGTCGTCTTTATGTTATGGAAACGTTACGTTGATTAGGTAACGTTTTGGCATGTGTGTGATTCTTGTATCGTAGGTGTTTTTTTTCTTGACTCTCTGGTTGAGAGATAAATCCGTTTCCCTGATATGGGAATTATTTATGTTGCATTTTGTGATACGGTTATTTTGTTTGATTCTAGAGTCTCATGTTCATTCGGGACTCTGAATTTCATTCGTAAGCATGGAGTAGATGCTACCACTGCTACGAATCCTTCTGCCGTAGTACTGTGCGATTCGGAAGCCTCGTGTTATTTAGTGGCTTTGCGAATTGTACAAGAGCACGGAGTAGGACCGTTGGCGCCCTACCAGATGCTAGTTTCTTTACCTTCGGGTGATAATATTTGTAGTGATCATTTGGTGCAAGATGCTGTGTTGAGCATCAAGGGTCATGAATTCAGAGGGCTGACCTGGTGGTCCATAGCCTGACTGATTTTTGACGTACTACTGGGCATGGATTGGCTGTTTGCCATCGTGCTGTGATTGATTGTGGTGTTCCACGAATATCCTTTTAGGATTCTTTGGGTAACTATGTTTCTTATCGACATCCGTTGATTCCACCTGTTACTGGTGTGGTTTTTGTTGCTTTGTTGTGTGACCTGATGCGCAGGGGGTTGTTCTCTTTCCCTGTGACACATGAGGGATCTTCGAGCAGAGGTTCTTGCTGCTTCGAGTGTCCCTGTTGTCTCTGAGTTTGGGGATGTATTTCCCGACGAAATTCATGGTCTCCCATCTGCTCGGGAGATTGATTTTACTATTGAGCTGATGCCTGATGCAACTCAAATTTCTAAGGCTCCTTACCATATGACTCCTGTGAACTGAAGGAGTTGAAGGATCAATTGAATGAGCTTACCATGTATATTTAGCCGAGTAGCTCGCCTTAAGGAGCTCCTGTTTTGTTTGTTTAGAAGAATGATGGGTCGATGAGGATGTGCATCGATTACAGAGAATTGAATTGAATCACGGGAAAAACAAGTATTCTTTACCTCGGATTGGGGATCTATTTGATTAGTTGAGAGGGGCCAGTATTTTTAGTAAGATTGATTTGAGATTGGGCTACCATCAGATAAGGGTGGCAGAGGCGGATAGGCCTAAGACAGTTTTCAGGACTCGTTGAGGACATTTGAATTCGCGGTCATGTCTTTTGGTTGGACTAACGCACTAGCGATCTTCGTGGATCTCATGTATAGGGTATTACATCCCCTGCTGGCCGTGTGCGTGGTTGTGTTCATAGATGATATTATGGTTAATTCGCCGACGCGTGAGGCACATGCGGGTCACTTGAGAACAGTTTTGAATATATTGCGAGAGCATAAGATGTATGTTAAGCTCTCCAAGTGTAAGTTTTGGTTGGAGAAGGTGTCATCTGTGGGGCACATTGTTTCTGGCGAGGGTATATCAGTGGACCCTGCAAAGATTGAGGTTGTGTCAAATTGGTAAGCCCCAAAGAATGTTGTAGAGATCCGGAGTCTTCTTCAGTCTAGTTGGCTACGACCTCAAGTTCATTGATGGAGTATCTAGCATTGCTAAGCCATTGACCAGATTGCTGAAGTAAAGATTCTGCTACAATAACCGACAATGTGCGAGTATCCGTTTGGCCCTGTTTAACAATTAATCAGGAATGAAGTGTAGGTTCCCTTGAGAAATGAGTTTCTCCTTGAAATAAAAAGAGTTGAGTTAAGAACTCTTTGAGAGGACAATTAAAGTTGTTGGAAATTATCATAGACGGGATAAAGAGAGACTCCAATTCACTGGAGATAACCTATTGACACATACCCATACGTCATTCGGGGACGAATGATCCTAAGGGAGATGGAATGTAATATCCCGGATAATTAATTCATAATTAATTTAATTAATTATGGATTAAATCAATAATGAGCTTAGATTAATTGGTGATTACACTTGTGGGATAAGTCACACTTTTCAATCAAGCTCCATGTGATGATATAATTGAAATAGGTTAGGGATCAATTTATAAATTAGATATTGCATAATAGTCCTTTGACTCTAAATTGAGGGAAGTTGGGATTTTTGTCCTCATTCTTCAAATCACTTACGGGAAATTGGATTTGGGAATTGTTTCTTCTCATTCCAAAAGAGAAACCCGTCTCTTTGAAGAAGCCAGAAATTGGGGTTATGGAGAACGGAGAAGGTGCGACTTGCAACTGGGAAAAGAGGCGTCCATGGTTGTTAAACATTAGGTAAGAATTCAAATTTTGGAGTTCATCTTTTCCTCTATTTCTTTTTGGGCGATTTGTTTTGGATTGTTGGGAAGTTGCCCATTTCCGTTTTGGAATCCGACGAAGTTAACGGAGGAGGGAGATTATGCGGCGTTGGAAGGGGTGGACGCACGGCGTCGCGCTTTAGCGCGATGTTGGAAGCAGCGGCTGCTGCTACTGTCAACGCAGTGCAGCTGCGTGGCTACTGTATAGCCGATTACCGCTGCTTGCCGGCGACGAGCCACCCTCCGGCGAGGGTGGTGTGTTGGTGTTGGTGGGTGGTGCGGTGGTGGCAGTAACCATTGGTTTTTTTTGTGGATTCGATGCTTGAGACTTTTTAATTGAGGTTTTGATATGGTATTGTGGAGGGGTATTTTACTGTGAAGTTATGGAGATAAATTGAGGAATACGAATATTATGTTGAAGCCTTCGAATTAGAATATATGGTTGTATTGAAGAAGATAATTAGATTGTTGGTAAATTTTAGAATGGGATGTATTATGTGATTCTTGTATATGTTAACCTGTAATTTTTGAATATATGAGATTGTAGGATGGTTTGGGTTTAGCTGGATGATTATTGGATTTATTTAAGAATGATGAATTGAGGATTAAAGTAGTTATATGTTGATATTGGATTTATGATAAGATTTGTTGGTGTTCTTGAACCGTAGTGCAAATGGATTTGATTTGGTAATGCTTGGAGGATTTTAATAAGTTAACTTGATTCTTGAATGAACAAGATGCAGGTCCTTGATATATTAAATTGGAAGTGTTGACAAGGAATTGAATTGATAATTCAGAGAATTTTAGTTTGATATTAAGGATGGGATTTATAGTTTACATGGGAATTTCTTGAATAATTATGAATAACTGGTACTTATTGGGTTGATTCATAATATTGAGGATGTTGAGTTGAATAGGAGATTGATGAATGTTTAATTATTTTGTGATTCCGAATAAATTGGACATGGTTTAAATATTCACTTGGTAATGACTTGTATTTTTTTTTTGGAAGTTAGACTTGTAATGGCATATTACATTTGGACTTGTTAGAGTGAACATGACTATTGAGAAATGGAATAATGGTTAATGTTTGTCTAAATGTTTAAGGATCTTGAGTTTGGGAATTAAGATTTAAATTTGTAGTTTATTAATTCCGGATATCTATATAGTGAAGAAGTTTGAATTAAATTTTATTATCTCATTCTATGGATTTGGCTAAGTCTTTATTTCCTTGGTATTGTTGTGAAATAGATCCTTTATGGATTGGTTGCCTTGATGAATTGGTGATGGTTTGTGAGATTGTGGAAAGGGGATTGAAGGTGTATATTGGTGTTGGAGAAAGAGAGGGATAGTGGTATTTGAGTATATAATTATTTTAATTATTATGATGATATTCATTTATAGGGGGCAACCGTGAGTTGATAATGGAGCGAGCCATTGGAAGGTTGAAGAATTAGCAAGAATGAAGCTTTAAAGATCAATTATATAAGGCAAGGGTTATGCTTGCATTATTGTGTGTGTTGGGGTGATTTTTGGATGATATTGGAGTTTTTTGCTCGATTTTTATTCCGTTTGATTCGCAGGTTTATTATTCACAATATTTATGAGGGTTTAAGCTTATGGTATGATAATTTAGATGATGAGATGCTTATCGGGTTATCATATCGCTTATTAGATGGTGATGAATGCCTATTCGTGTGTTCTTGTCGAACTCCTCGCTCTAATGAATGAATTATGATTTCCTTGCGGTGTTTTGAAATTTGAGAATGTGTATATAACTCATGGAGGTCGTGAATATAACGTTACAACCTGTTGGGACATGAGGTTCATACTCATGTGGTGAAATGACACTCATTATGTTGTGTGGGGATGCTGTCTTAGCTTTGAAAGGTACGCAGGATGTTTATATGGTATTGTTGAACAGGCGAACCTTGCGAAGGTAATTCTTGATTATCATGTTATTTTCATATGCATGTTATTGCATTGAAATTGATGGTTATTAACCCGATGGGTTATTATGATGTTTATGATTGATCGGTCAACCTTCACAGGTGTTGTTGAGTCTGAATGACCATGCGGGGTGTATTATTGACTGTTATGTTTGTTACCCTTTTGGGGTGGTTATTATATGCATGATATTGCATTATGAATGGATGGACATTTTGGAAATGTCTGGTCGGGCAGCCTTCATAGGTGTTGTTGAGTCCCGATGGCCCTGCGGAGTGGATTTTGGCTGTTATGCCTGGATATTTGGCTGTTATGTCTGTGATTTGGCTTTTATGCCTGGATTATTGGTTATTATGCTTTCGAGGATATGGGGATTCTCGGTATGACATGCTTTCGAGCTATGCTGGGCATGCAAGAGAATCTATCCGTCCTGGGCGTATATATGATTATGCTTTCGAGGATATGGGGATTCTCGGTATGACATGCTTTCGAGCTATGCTGGGCATGCAAGAGAATCTATCCGTCCTGGGCATATATACATTGGGCTGTGATGCCTGCGATATGATATTCAGCTGCGGCTGGCGCGATTGCGGATCCCTGCGGGGATGGTGTATGTTACCCTGTAACGGGTTGGAGTTGATGATATCCTCACCCGTGGGTTCATACCGCCCGGGTTTTTAGGTGCCGGCTAGGCATATTCATTGCATTTGCATATAGGGTAGATAGGTGTATGTTAGGCCATGCATCACTTGCATAAATTGTATGTTTGTGGTTGAAGCACCGGTATGGGACGGTGTGATGTTTGCATAAATTGTATGTTTGTGGTTGAAGCACCGGTATGGGACGGTGTGATGTTTTATCTGCTTCTTTTGTTATATGTTTATTATTATATTATATCCCCCTATAAACCCCTGCACGCATGCCCTTGCTCAGTACTTGTGCTGACCCCTTTGCTTTTGTCTGTTTTATAGATCCTGCTGGGGGCGCTGGAGTATGATTTGGGTTTTGGGGTATTGAGAGATCACATAGATAGGAGGATATAGGACGCGTTCATTATGCTAATGTGATACTATGTGACTATCTGTGGTTGGTATTTGGACTACTGCTGGTTGAAGCCTGTGAGCCTGGGATTTACATATTGTCGGCCGGTGGCCTTATGTGATTTATAGCTTTGGGCTGGTAGCCCTGTTTGAGATATTGGTATGCTGTTAGGAGGCTTGTAGCCTGGATGGGTCGCTGGGACCGTTATTTGATTATTATTGGGTGACATTTTATGTGCCTATGTGTTTTTAATTTATTATAGCTTCTGCATTAAACCGGATTAATCAGATGATCACTTTAGGTTTATCCAGTGTTGTACTAGCTGTTTTAAATTAACTGGCCACTAGTTTAGGATAGTTAGTACAGCGGTAATGCTTGCGAAAATCAGGTTTGAATTTTCGGGGCATTACAGTAATGTTATGAATTTGCCTCTAAATGTAATCTACTGTTATGTTTCGAATTTGTAGACGGATTTCTATAATGTTCGTATTAGGAGTGATCTAGAACGGGAGTTCGGAATCACTTTTGAAGTATGAATTCATCTTTTGTGGAAGCAATATAATATGTCGATGTTTTAATTATGTAATATGGGTTTATCTGCAAGAATTGTTAGAATCTGAATTAGGATTATGTATTAGATGCCTGGGAATGATCGATAATTATGTTTTAGCAACGAATTCTGAAATCTGTATGTTTAATATGCTAATCTGGACTGATCGATCAACCTGTTCCAATTTGCTTAAATTAAATCTGGCATAATATTAATCTATTCACATTTTAAATTTAGTATTAAAATCCATTTTACCATGTTTTACTAATATTTTACCATAATTGTTAGATTATTTACACTATTCTGCATAATTGAATGTTAGAATCTAATCTAGTGATTTCTGCTTTGCTAAATCGGGAGATAAAAAGTAGAATTAATATTTTAGTACCGGAATTGGGAATAAATTACATTATAAATGGATTTTGGCATGTGCACAATGATTTGGGAAATGAAAAGTGCCTTATAATTGTAACACCCCGGATTTGATAACCCAGGCCGGGATGCCACCGCCACACCTCCCCAAGCAAGACGCGAACCATTTCGAGCTCACTTGAGAAGATGCTAAGGCTAAGTTGTATCAATAATTTAGAAAAATAATTTAAAACCATTCAAAACAGTGCCCGAAGGTTTAAATCAGAGTTAAGTCTAACATGCATAATTTAAAAACAGTGCGGAAGCTCAGTAAGGGCCAAACACGAGTTCAGAATTCGTAAAAGAATTTAAAAAAAATTAAGTGCGACAAGTCTTCGGAAATTCCCATCCCAAATGGTAAAATGCCATGCGCTAATCTTCCACATCTGAAAAAAAAATAGAGACAACGTATCTTATCAGTACAACGGTACTGAGTAAGTTAATATATAGCACAACGAAGTTTAAAAATTCCAGAAGAGTATATTAAAGTGGGATTTTTAATTTAAAAGGAGGACGAGTAAAAATAATATACTTATTTAAAAAGACGAATAAATAAAATTAATTTAAAAACCTCTTACACATATTCCACGAACATTTTACCAATGTTAGTTATGATCGAGGACACCCCATTAATATATCCTAGGGACGAACCCACAGGACCAACCTTTGGGACTTTATACCCACAAGGACTCAAACATATCCTAGGGACGAACCCTTGGGATCAACCTCTGGGACTCGTACCCACGAGGTAAGTGCATGCAGCGGACCCTATACAGACACACTCCGGAGCCCTAGATAACCCATACGGATACATCTAGGAGTATAGACTCATACATCACAATAATCAATGCCGTTTTGGCTACAAAAGAGGGCGACATAATTCACCACATTGGGCATCCCACTCGATCAAAACTTACAAAGTTTTAAAACCACATTTTATCATTTCATAATATCTCCACATTTCCAGAATTCATATGTATCCAAAAACGAGTAACAATCGACTCTTAGTTCATCGAATAATCAAAATAGCATTTACCGACCAAAAATGACATTATAGCAGTTTTTGAAATCGCCTTTAAAAATGCAGTAAACAATTTTTAAAAATTCTGGAAAAATTACAGTGGCTAGGAATCATCAAAATAAGCATTTTTCATAGAAATAGCCATCTCAAAATTCGGACTCTAAATAGGTCATTTTAATCGATTTCAGAAAGCTATTGAAATTCAAATTCTCTTGCTTCAGTAAATTCGACCACAGTGAATTCAAAAATTCATAACAATTTCATTTGTGCTCCAAAAATCATGAAACTTTACAGGGACGTTCTAGACACATAATGGAACAAATTCCATGAAGACATCAAGCACTAAAAACGATCATAGGCGAGGGTGATTCGAACAACAAAACTGACTACATATTTTCATCAAAACTGTCAACGCATACGCAGAAAATACCAGATCGAATTTGGGTGACCAAAACTTGTCCAAAAATTATAAAAATTTACAGAGAGCATCTTTAGGACATTAGGAACAAGTTTCATTTTGGAAGGTTCTCCTAAAAATGTACGGATCATGGTCGAATTCACAGAACAATAAGATTGGTCATAGGAAAACCCTATTTGACAGATTTTGTAAGAAAGAGAGATGATCCAATATCTCGAGTTATACTCAACCAAAACTCCTAAAAATCGACGTGCACAATACTAACTTACTTGGGATGAGTTTAGGATCGAAAATCTTCTTGGAGGAATTCTGGAAAACGTCCAACTTGACCCCAACAATTGACACTTCTACCGAATGCACCTATTTTGGAGTTGTTTGACAAAAACCTTAACGATAGGGCCTGAAACCCGATCCTAAGGACAAGGATTCGAATTAAAACTCTTACCTAACACTGGGTGATGGATTTGGAAGCACCAACTCGTCCAAACCTTCCTCCACAAGGATGAACACTCACCACTTCTCACCAACACTCAACTATGATTTCTAATTTTCGGATAGAGTGGAAAATGGTGGCTTTGGGAGCTGATTAGGGGTATTTATAGGGGTAGGGAATGTCCATGACTGCCATAGGATGCTTAGGGAGGTGAGGGGATGAAATGCAACCCATAACTCCCGAATTAATCCCCTCAATCCTCATCCAAAACCCCCACTCACCCCATGACTCCATAGGATCCCCTTGGTGCCCAAGTTCCAATTATGAGCTGACTTTGTGGGGATTTAATACACCCAAAACCTATCCAAAATCATCCCCACACACCCTCCAATGTCTGGAATTCAAATTGGAGTCGTTTGGAATCGCCCACCACCGAATTCATGGCATAAAACGCATAGAGCGTTATGAGTTGTTCATAACAGCAGGGTGGCGTGCTGGTGGCGCGCACCGCGCGGACACCAGCCTGCGAATTTTTTTTTTTTTTTAATATTATGATTTTTAATCTCTTAAAAATCATAATATGAATTATTTGAGATTGTTGGGATAATTCGATACATCTATCCCGAGTCGCGATTATCCGAAATATTTAATTCCACTCTCTCGGAATTATTTCGATTTCGATAAATAAATCCAAATTCGTAAATTTCGGATTTTTTCGGGTATTACAGTCTACCCTCCTTAGAAATCAACTTCGTCCTCGAAGTTGGGTCGCACTCGGACTGATAGTAATGCATGTAATAATTGACACGCATAAAATATTTGAGGTTTGAAAATTAAATTCTTACCTCGGCGCGTGACGACTCTCTGCGGGGTATCACATCCTCCCCCCCTTAGAACTACAGTTATGTCCCCATAACTGCTCACGAGTCGCGTTGGAAAAGATTGGGATACTTTTGCTTCATATCCGATTCCAACTCCCACGTCGCTTCTTCCGTACCATGATTAGACCATAGTACCTTTATCATTCTCACGGTCTTGTTTCTTGTGACTCTCTCTTTGACGTCCAGTATCTCAATCGGATACTCCTCATACGTCAGATCATCGTCCAGCTCAATCACATCAGTTTGCAAGACGTGAGTTGGATCGTGTACATATTTCTTCAGCTGAGAAACATGAAACACGTTGTGCACCCGTGATAATTCCGGTGGAAGAGCCAATCGGTAGGCCAAGGTACCTACACGGTCTAAAATCTCGTATGGACCAATGTAACGAGGACTCAGCTTTCCTCGTTTGCCAAATCGCATCACCCCCTTCATCGGTAACACCTTTAGCAAGACCTTGCCTCCCACTTGGAATTCCAATTCTTGTCGTCTTGTATCGGCATAACCCTTTTTGCCTATCTTGTGCAGCTTCCATCTTTTGTTGCACTACCTTAATTAGTCAGCTCATGTCCTCAATGAGCTGAAGTCCTACAACCACAGAACTATCATCCTTAACCCACATAACGGAGACACTTGCGTCCGTAGAGAGCTTCGAACGGCAACTTGGATACCGGCTCTATTCTAGGTACCCGATCAATCTTTAATTCAACTTCTCGCTTTGGCGACATTACGTCGGAACATCCATTTACGAATGGAATTATGTCGTTCTTTCTCTTTTTTTTTCTTTTCCTCGTCTTTGAGGTTATGCACATAGCATGCATATAAGTGATAGCCTTTTTGTATGAGATTGCAGAACCTCAAGGCATTCACCACCTTAGTGCTTTTCTTTGGAGGCTGCATGTAATACACCACCTTCTTCCCTCGACTCTTGTCTAAGGAAATCTTCTGCTTCTGGCACTCAATAACGGCTTTGTATTGAGTCAGAAAATCCATGCCTAAGATGACGTCGAAGTCCCCAAGATCAAACTCGACTAGATTCGCGGAGAATTCTAGGTTCTTGATTACTATCGGGATTCCATCGTATCGTTTCAAACACGATATCACCTTGCCCGATGGTAATTGAATTCCTAATTTAACGCTGGAAGATCTAAGGCAGATATAATCCTTGTGGAAATTAAAGAGCAACTTGCGCCCGAATCGAACAAAACACTAACAGGTACGCTAAGCACATGTGATCAAGATCTAAGACCAAGGATAATTTAGCCTCAAGCTATCGCTCCTAAGTCAAGGTCAAGCCGAATAAGAATGTTATCTAACACAGTCAGCGAACATTTTAAATAATGCATGTATGCAAATGCATCCCCCCGAAAATAATAGTAACAATTTGAGACTTGTCGAATTTTTTTGAGATATTTTTCCATGAGTTTTAAAATAAAATTTCATTCCCATGGAAATAATATTTAAAATATTTAAAAATAATATTTAATATTTTGGGCCTCTATACTGGGCCGAAAAATAAGAATATATATATATTTTCTTTAAAAAAAATTTCCGGGCTCTGATACCACTTTGTAACACCCCGGATTTGATAACCCAGGCCGGGATGCCACCGCCACACCTCCCCAAGCAAGACGCGAACCATTTCGAGCTCACTTGAGAAGATGCTAAGGCTAAGTTGTATCAATAATTTAGAAAAATAATTTAAAACCATTCAAAACAGTGCCCGAAGGTTTAAATCAGAGTTAAGTCTAACATGCATAATTTAAAAACAGTGCGGAAGCTCAGTAAGGGCCAAACACGAGTTCAGAATTCGTAAAAGAATTTAAAAAAAATTAAGTGCGACAAGTCTTCGGAAATTCCCATCCCAAATGGTAAAATGCCATGCGCTAATCTTCCACATCTGAAAAAAAAATAGAGACAACGTATCTTATCAGTACAACGGTACTGAGTAAGTTAATATATAGCACAACGAAGTTTAAAAATTCCAGAAGAGTATATTAAAGTGGGATTTTTAATTTAAAAGGAGGACGAGTAAAAATAATATACTTATTTAAAAAGACGAATAAATAAAATTAATTTAAAAACCTCTTACACATATTCCACGAACATTTTACCAATGTTAGTTATGATCGAGGACACCCCATTAATATATCCTAGGGACGAACCCACAGGACCAACCTTTGGGACTTTATACCCACAAGGACTCAAACATATCCTAGGGACGAACCCTTGGGATCAACCTCTGGGACTCGTACCCACGAGGTAAGTGCATGCAGCGGACCCTATACAGACACACTCCGGAGCCCTAGATAACCCATACGGATACATCTAGGAGTATAGACTCATACATCACAATAATCAATGCCGTTTTGGCTACAAAAGAGGGCGACATAATTCACCACATTGGGCATCCCACTCGATCAAAACTTACAAAGTTTTAAAACCACATTTTATCATTTCATAATATCTCCACATTTCCAGAATTCATATGTATCCAAAAACGAGTAACAATCGACTCTTAGTTCATCGAATAATCAAAATAGCATTTACCGACCAAAAATGACATTATAGCAGTTTTTGAAATCGCCTTTAAAAATGCAGTAAACAATTTTTAAAAATTCTGGAAAAATTACAGTGGCTAGGAATCATCAAAATAAGCATTTTTCATAGAAATAGCCATCTCAAAATTCGGACTCTAAATAGGTCATTTTAATCGATTTCAGAAAGCTATTGAAATTCAAATTCTCTTGCTTCAGTAAATTCGACCACAGTGAATTCAAAAATTCATAACAATTTCATTTGTGCTCCAAAAATCATGAAACTTTACAGGGACGTTCTAGACACATAATGGAACAAATTCCATGAAGACATCAAGCACTAAAAACGATCATAGGCGAGGGTGATTCGAACAACAAAACTGACTACATATTTTCATCAAAACTGTCAACGCATACGCAGAAAATACCAGATCGAATTTGGGTGACCAAAACTTGTCCAAAAATTATAAAAATTTACAGAGAGCATCTTTAGGACATTAGGAACAAGTTTCATTTTGGAAGGTTCTCCTAAAAATGTACGGATCATGGTCGAATTCACAGAACAATAAGATTGGTCATAGGAAAACCCTATTTGACAGATTTTGTAAGAAAGAGAGATGATCCAATATCTCGAGTTATACTCAACCAAAACTCCTAAAAATCGACGTGCACAATACTAACTTACTTGGGATGAGTTTAGGATCGAAAATCTTCTTGGAGGAATTCTGGAAAACGTCCAACTTGACCCCAACAATTGACACTTCTACCGAATGCACCTATTTTGGAGTTGTTTGACAAAAACCTTAACGATAGGGCCTGAAACCCGATCCTAAGGACAAGGATTCGAATTAAAACTCTTACCTAACACTGGGTGATGGATTTGGAAGCACCAACTCGTCCAAACCTTCCTCCACAAGGATGAACACTCACCACTTCTCACCAACACTCAACTATGATTTCTAATTTTCGGATAGAGTGGAAAATGGTGGCTTTGGGAGCTGATTAGGGGTATTTATAGGGGTAGGGAATGTCCATGACTGCCATAGGATGCTTAGGGAGGTGAGGGGATGAAATGCAACCCATAACTCCCGAATTAATCCCCTCAATCCTCATCCAAAACCCCCACTCACCCCATGACTCCATAGGATCCCCTTGGTGCCCAAGTTCCAATTATGAGCTGACTTTGTGGGGATTTAATACACCCAAAACCTATCCAAAATCATCCCCACACACCCTCCAATGTCTGGAATTCAAATTGGAGTCGTTTGGAATCGCCCACCACCGAATTCATGGCATAAAACGCATAGAGCGTTATGAGTTGTTCATAACAGCAGGGTGGCGTGCTGGTGGCGCGCACCGCGCGGCCACCGCGCGGACACCAGCCTGCGAATTTTTTTTTTTTTTTTTAATATTATGATTTTTAATCTCTTAAAAATCATAATATGAATTATTTGAGATTGTTGGGATAATTCGATACATCTATCCCGAGTCGCGATTATCCGAAATATTTAATTCCACTCTCTCGGAATTATTTCGATTTCGATAAATAAATCCAAATTCGTAAATTTCGGATTTTTTTCGGGTATTACAATAATTGCTATAGGAAAATTTGTATGCTTGGGAAAGACTCAAATTTAGGCCTAAAATAATGATTGCAGAATGTTAGATAATTTAATCAGCTTCCATGGAATCCGTTTAAGCATAATTTGAACTGTAGAAGATTACAATATTTTTAATCTTTATAAAATAATTAATTTTAAGAAATTGATCTTTTTAGACATTGGAAAATGCTAAATCATTATGCAATTTCTATTTTATATAAAGATGGCAATATTTAAAATATTACAAGCATCTCCCATTAATACTTTTATTAATTAAAATTTTAACTTGCTTTATTTTAAAATTTAATGTTACTATTTTTAATTTAATCATTATTAGAATTAATCAAACTCTTTTAAAATATATAAAATATAATTAATGAACTTAAGAACAATTAAAATCTTCTCCGGAATGAAATAATATTCTGAAATTTCCTGTGGTTCGACCCGGTATTCACCGGTTTTTATTACTTGATGACAACCATCCGCTTGTGGTAAAATATGAGTAGTGAAAATCACCCATCACCTACCCATCCTTACGTTCCAGTGAACTTCTCTATCTACTCTACCTAGACTAGAGAAACACAAGGGAGCATCAACTATCTACCCAAATGCACACAATTCACCAGCAGATTTAGGGTGGTGTTTGTGGAATCCTAGCTACTCAACAAATCAAGCTCAGTGGTGATAAAAACACCTACAATATGCACGGACCGTGTTTACAAATGATAACCCAGCCTAAACATAATCTCCAAATCCCATAGAAATGCAGGAGACACATCAACTAAAAGTTATACCAGCAGTAGAATGGTTGTTGGTGTCTTCTGGCAACAACGAATTGCAGGGGATTTCTTCAGCATCTCCAAAATGCCATAATCACAGCTGAGGATCTGCAAATGCTCTGTAAATTGAGTTGTGATTGCGGCTTCAAGACTCCTAAACCCCTCAAGGACGAAGACAGGTATTTATATGGGTTTTAAGGCCCATCTAAACCCTCCAAGGCCTGCTAAGGGGAAATGCCACGTCATTGTACTTTTCTGTGCTTTTCAGTGAAGAGAAAATAAACGTTGTTGGCACGATGTTGCAACAACGATAAAATTAACGAACATCTTCACAATACTAAAGATATCCCTAACAAGTATTTTTAATTTATAATTCTTATTATAACTTTATGGATAATTTATATAACCCACAACCCACAACCCTAAACCCTATAAAATTTTATTTTTTAAAACTTTAAAATAAATAGTATTTTTAATTTATAATTCTTATTATAAATTTATGGATAATTTCTATAACCCACAACCCACAACCCTAAACCCTATAAAATTTCATTTTTTTAAAACTTTAAAATAAATAGTATTTTTAATTTATAATTTTTATTATAAATAACCCTAAATGTAATACCTGAGAATTTTAGAACATAAATAAATAAATAAATACAATAAATAAATAAATCAGTAAATACATTAAATAAATAAATAAAGAGGAAATGAGAAATGAAAATTTAACTTAAAAAGGGAATTAAAGAAATTAAAGTTAAATAAGTCGTTACACGGGAACCCGATATCAATGAACTCGAGAATTCAAGCCAAAACGTAAATTTAGAGCCAAAGAAAATGACGATACGAAATAGGAACCCGAAGAGAGTCCGGAAATTGGAATCCGTGAGCATAGAGGGATAGAAACCCGAAAGAGAGGAGGAAAAGCACGATGGATCGCACGACCTGCCCGGACCGGAGTCCAGGCGTATCTGGCGCGCTGGCCGCGCGGCTTTTAGAGGAAAAGCGCGCCAACCCCGCGCTACACTGGCAGCAACAAACCAAGCGAGATTCTCTAGCCCGAACGCGGATTTTTCGACTTTCAGTTGAACGTCTCTGGACTCAAGACCCTTAGGGTCAGATTTTGGACGCCCTAGGACTTAGCTATCTATAAATAAACCCCCTCGGAGACCCTAAACCCTTTTCAAAACCCTACGACACTCTCTAAACACAAACGTAGTAATCCCGGAGTCAACGGAGGCACCAAGAGACCAAGGCAGCAGCTTTTGGACGAGAATCAAAGGATCTCCGGCATGTGGTAAGTTCTAGTCCATCAGATTCTTCTTAGTTTCAATCCGAAAATGGATTCTAACCCCGTCTCTTTCCTTTCTACACCTCGAATTGGATCTAGAACGTAGAACCCGACGAACGGAGAGGAGAAACGGTGAGCTGGAAGCCACGCCTTCGAAATAGACATCCCGGACGTTCACAAATCAGTAAGTTAACTCTTACATAGTTTTGGGCGAAATTAAAATACGTTAGATTTAAAGATTCGAATCAAGAACATCAAATCTGTCAACGTAGAATTTCTTAACGGCGCAACAGTTTTGTCTAATTTTTCCGAACCTTAAAACGAATTCAAACGGAAAAACTTAAAACACAAAAAACGTTTCTAAGACATAGATCTATCTACTGTAAAATTTTCATAATTTTTTATCTTGTTTTGATATCCGAAAACGACCATGAACAGACCTGCCTTTGGTTTAAATCTTGAAACGGTGACAGAACTTTAGTTCGAACTTGTTGGTGATTTCTACCTTAGATCTAGACCGATCTAGGCTTGGCGTTGAACATAAGAGTTGTAGATCTATACGTTAAGAACACCACCGTAAAGTTTCAGAATTTTTCGTGGCAATTTGATATGTGAAAACCAACCGAAATTGAACTGTTTGAAACATGATCTTGAAATTCTTGACAGAACTTAGGTTTGATCTTGATCACATTTTTGACATAGGTTCTAGGCCGATTTAGATCTTTTGCCGAACATGAAAGTTGTAGATAAACGTCTTAAGATGGTCTCTGTAAAATTTCACTAAATTTGGAGTTGATTTGCCATGGTAGATCTCGAAACTTTTAAACTGGTGTGGGTTAAATTCGGACAGATTAGCTATACGACGAAAATTGACATTTTTGACCTGTTTCGGTAATCCGGACCGAAAAAGTTAAAACACAAAACTTGTTCATCTCCGTGTTTCCGATTCAGATGTGAAATTTTAGAATTTTTGGAATTAAATCTAATTTTTAATTAATTTCGAAGTAAACAGTGGTTTATCAAAGTCAAATCTGGAAAATATTGTCGAAATGGATTTTTAAATGATATCGGAGCGTACAGCGTCCTGAAATAGCATATTTTTGAGAAGCTTACTAAATTTGGGAAATTGACCTTTAAGGTTTAAACGAGTTGAAACTCCTTCGAAACTAAATACATAAACAAACGTTTCTGAAAATCCCGTTATGACTAAATTAAGCTTTCTACGTAGAGGGTGAGTGTCCCATCGGGTGCCCCTCTAGCTTTTTGCTTCGTGCCTAAACGGACGAGAGTGACCCATGTAGAGGGTGAGTGCTCCATCAGTGCCCCTCTAGCTTTGCACATCGTGCCTGATTGGACGATGGTGTTGAATATGAGATACTACGCCAAAACGGCGGGATATTTAGGGCCTACACTCTCGGGAGTATCCGTATGGGTTTCCCGAGGTTCCGAAGTGGTACTGGGTATGGCGTATTTGGCTATGGCCAACGATTACTTGAAATATGTAGAGATTGCAATCCAATCGAGAGAAACTTGAATACAAATGATATCTTGATACTCGACTATAGATTAACGGGAAATTTAAAAGACTTGAATACTTTCTTCGCGTATTTAAATTATGCTTTTACGTTATGTTATGCAATTATTTACCTCGCAAGCTATATTGTGATTTTATGAAATCCCTGCCTATGAAATTATGCAATTAAATTGTTGTTTGACAAATAAATTAAATTATGGGGTATTATGTACATGTTTTTCTTAAATTTAATTAAAGGCTTTGAAACCCCATAATCATGTCTGTGTTAACTTACTCAGCAAGTGTTGCTGACCAAACCATATTTTTCCCTGTTTCTTTCAGAGTTGAAGAATATGCATCATCATATGCATACGTGGGAATTTTGGGGAATTACATTATATTTTGAATTATTGTATTAGACTAGATCTTGCATGAACGGGCCTGTTTAACCCGTGATTAGGCCATGTTGGCCATATATTTAAATTCCGCCGCATTATACATATGTAAATATTATTTTCCGCTGCAACTTTGATGTACTATTTTTAAATTATATATGAATGGGTTGTTTGAATGTTTTAAATTTTGAAAAACCATAGCCTTGCATCTCTTTAGCAAGCTCGGAGAAACCGTGTCTTGCTAGGGAGGTGTGGCGGTGACATCCCGACCTGGGTGACCAAAAACCGGGGTGTTACAAAGTGGTATCAGAGCCCGGAATACTTTAAACCTACTATTATTATTATTTTTAAACTATTATTTTTAAACCCTTATTAATTTTAAAGTACTATTAATATTTTGACTATTATTTAAATTTTAAAGTATTATTTCCATGGAGAAATTTTTATTTTAAAACCATGGGAAAGAAATATATATATAAAGTGCATTAAATTATTTTTTTTGGGGGGAAATCATCATTGCATGTGCATACTGCATTGCCTAAACTTAGAGAACTTAGAAGCGATATATTCTAACTTATTTCTCTTGCTACACCTAGATAACTTAGAGGCTTGACATCGAATTAGAAACGCTCACTAGAGACTGATCTTGCCTTAGCTCTAGATCGCGTTCATCTAAGCGCACGCCTAAGCATAACAACTCTCGACCTTAGCCATTCCTATACTTGTACGAATTAGAAAATTTCCTTATGCGGAATTACAAAAAAAAAAAAAAAATTCTGGACAACCCCTGTCCGACCTTTCGAAAAAAAAAAAAAAAAAAATCTTGGAGCACTTCTAAGCTCGATTGAGCACTACGTGCGAAATTATAAACACATTTATAAATATTGTCTAGACTATATATTACCTTCATAGGTCTTAATCCACATGAAACTTTTGCACCCGTTTCCAGCCTCATGGTGCAGCCGGGGTAAATAATTCAATCTTACCAGACACCATTGTTCAATACTTAATAAAGTATTATTTATTACAACTGTCTGCATTTCCCCGGCAACGGCGCCATGAAACTTTTGACGAGTTTCATTAACACGAGTAATTTTCTGAAATATCAGGTGTGGATTTATTAAATGAAAAGGATTATGATGTAGGGAATGGGTTTAAGGATATGTTATGATTTCCCTTTTTATTACTCATGTGGGGTTCAAACGGCGCTGTGGTCCTTCCCGCCATGAAACTTTTGACAAATATCACGGTGCAACCGGGATGGGCCTTCAGTCTGTCACCCTGAAAGTCCCTGGTATCTGCACCATGATGCTTCTCTTAATTTCATGTCAGGAAGATACCTGCCATAAAAATTCTTGAACATCTTCCCACTGTATGAGTATTTTCCCAAAATGTTGTTTTTATTTTACTCGTGTCAAGAAACTGTGCTCCCGAAAGCGCACGGAGTCAAAAATTGCAGTAATTTATAGTAAGTACCGGATCGTTCACTGGAGGATGTGCGATGGAAGCAGGGCCCACGTCGTTTACTAAGATTTTCCACTCGGTTACTCGTTTCAAGTTTTGCAAGGTTTTCTAACAACTACTTGACATAAATTAAACCAGATCATGAAAGCAGTAAGAATTATTCTACAAAGCATGGTAAACGAGATCGAGGAAAGCAATTAAATTTACTCTACGAAAGTAATATAAAATTATACTACACTATCTAGAAAGCATATTTAAATATGACAGAAGGGACAGGGAGGAAATAATAAAGATTGGACAAGATTCAGATGAAACACAATTCAACTTCCATTTTTAATACACAGATCTTAGCTTGGGATAATCCTCTAGTTAGCTAACTCTCATGCTCTCTATACCATGTTCCCTTTAACAGACAGGTACTTACAGTAAGAGTTTACATGCTCTTAAGATAGTAATTTCTAAGATACCATAAACTCTTAACTCCCCTTGCAATGCCTTGCAAAAGTATGTTAATCGTTTACGGTGGACGAGCAACACCTGTCAAATCATTAGTTGACATGCCAAGTACTGCTATCATTCCCCCATGTCACACCCAAAGTTTCAAATCAAGCCCCAAACCATTCCATAACTCTCAAACCTTTTAACAGATGGACAGCCCCTAATTCTTCCGAGTGACCTCTATGAAAGCATTTAAAAGGAAAGCAGTAATGAAAGCTGTAAAGAAAGCATTTAAATCTATCACTCGAAATCGTTAAAAACGTCTCTTTCCGTTAGTATAAAAGAGCCCCTGGTCTTGGTGACCAGATGCAGATCAAGAACCCCCGAGATATCAATAAGCCACAGGGCTTACAACATCTGGGTAGTTATGAAATACAAACTAAATGAAACAGATCCATAAATGAACCTATTCCGGATGTACTCACTCAAGACTCAATTCTAGACTTTGGCAGAAGAAGATAGTAGTCGAAGGAATACTCGACCTTACCTTATAAATTCACCAAGGCCCATATGTTGTTCCTCTAGTATTATTTATCACATCTCATCTACACCCAAGTGGATATTGACTTAATGCGATATCTAATATCAGATTTCCAACACACAGCAATTTTGAGAAGCAAATGAATATTTGAAAATCATTCCCTAGACAGGTACTAAACTCTCAATTAAAACACAGATCCTTTCAGTCTAGATGAGACCTAATCGCTGACTCTGCTTCTATGCTCTCAAAATTAACCCCCAGTGGAAGATGAATTAGTCATAACTGTCGAATTTATCCCTTACTCAGATTTGGATTTTATAAAGGAATTTTTGTTGGAAATTTATTATGCAGCATCTGATTTAAATCAAGACTTCTGTGTCCATGGGGAAGGATCCCCAAAATACTAGTAAGACCAGAACATCTACATAATAATATCATGCATACAAGTATATGAAAAGGAAAATAAAATATCCCAAAATATATGGTGGGGTTAGACAGAATGCGATACACAACTATGGATTAGCCTGAGATGAGAAGAAATCGGCTAAAAGGAATGCCAGAGATAGTTGGGGTTTTCCGGACTGCAAACATCTGCTGTCCGGTTCCCAATTATCCAAGATGACTGATTGTAGACAGAAAGAATTCCAAATGACGGTGACCGCCGCCATTTAGTTTTCTTTTGTCTGTGAGTAGAAGAATAACCCACATATTTCTTGCTGTAATATTTCTCAACTGATATTGGTCGACATCAGTTGATACTATTGCAACTTGAATTCAGGTTGAGAAATTAAGATAAGGAAAATTAAAACTGTATCTGATTAGGAATTGGCTGAGTGACTAATTGAAACTCTTAGTGAAGAGAACGCTCGCCGAAGCTTCCACCAACCACTAACCAGATCATGCAAAATAACAGATAATGATTAACACACAGAAGACGGGTTAATCGATATCCCTGTGAAGGGACCTTTCACCAACATTAATCTGTGTGTTTCTCGTTATCCGTTCATACACACAATGAAAGAGAAAATATAAAAATAAGAAAATATTTTTGGTATTGTGTGGGTGTTAAGCACACAATAGGTGGACACTAATGGGTTGAAATGTGTAATGGATAAAGTTAGGTGAAATGGGCCTAGGCCCAATACACCCATGCAACTTACACAAATCATGGAAGAAAATGTTTTTGGAGTTTTCAAAATAAAAGGATAGTTCAATTCGAATTATTGGGGTAATTCGAGTTGAGAATGCATGAAGAATGAAGTATGATCTTATCCAATTAATCCTTGCAAAGGAATGAGATATCATCTAATTCGAATTGTTGAGCAATTCGAATTAATTCGAATTGGGCAACTCGAATTGATGAAGTCCTTTCCTTGCTCAAAATTGACTAAGGCATATACCTCAAGAGGAGAGTGAATTCGACTTGTTTAGCAATTCGAATTAATTCGAATTGCACAATTCGAATTGGTAAAAGAATGAAAAATAACCAAGGCATGAATGGGTGGCAATGGATACAATGTGGTTTTCAAGCCAATTCGAATTGTTGAGCAATTCGAATTAATTCGAACTGGATAATTCGAATTGGTTGGAAACCACATGAAGAGATTTTTGGGTGTGCAATTCGAATTTCTTAGGCAATTCGAGATAATTTGAATTGCCTCAATTCGAATTACACAGTTTCAAACAACAACAATTTTTGTTCTCACAAGTATGGGTTAGGTGAACACTGTACTGTAATGATGGGTTTAAATTTACTAAATCCCTAATCTCACATCAATGTCATTTCACAGCCACCCTAGTGAGATTTTCAAGAAATAAACAAACACATGTCCAGTGGGTATTTGCAAGATTCAAAACCTATTGCTACAAACAAGGGATCAAAGATCAAAGAGCCTAAAACATCTAGTTATCTAAGAACTGCATGAATAAACTAAGAACACTCAAGTTATCTAAGGTAGCATGAAATAAGATTAGGGCAGGAAGAATAAAACCTAAATATGAATTTTAACAAACCTTAAAAACATCTAAAACCTAAGAACACTTATTTGAAGCTCTAAGGCACAAAATCAAGCCAAAAACCCACCAAACATGCATTTATTAAGTTTGAATGTCAACTAGGACATAGTAAATGTAACCTAGTTGAAACAAACAAACATACTAAGCATTTATTTCTAGAGAAAGCTTTAAAGAGTGCCAAAACACATGAATAAAACCATTTCTGGAATTTTTCCTTGTATTGACACTTTGAAAGCAAAATAAAGAACCCAAAACCATCATTAGGTTGAAGGTAGGGTTTATTCTAACTAGAAAGCATATAAAAATATGGAAAATGACTACTCTAAGGGTTACACAAACTGCTTCTACACTAAACTAAGATCAAAGCATATAAAGATTACACTACTTGCAAGAAAATAAACTAAACTAAACTAACTACCTACCTAACCCTTAAGGGGTGTGGAACCTCCTGCTGTTCTTTTGTCCCAAGCTGCTTTTTGGCCAAAATTCTTGATCTCTGGATTCTGTTGTGGAAGGTCTGCTTTTATAGACAATCTTCAAAACCCTAGGCCCACCAATGTTGTGCTCATGCTCCATAGCTTCAATGAGTGAAGTTCGAATTAATTCAATCAATTCGAATTAATTCGAATTATGAGGTCTCCTCCTTGAACTGGAAATGTGGCCTTCAGTTGTCAATTCGAATTGTTTGTGCCAATTCGAATTAATTCGAATTGGACAATTCGAATTGCATTTTCTTCTTGCCTTTGGGTGAGGGTTTCTGCTTGGCTTCCTTGCATTTGTTTGGCAATTTGAATTGTTTGTGCCAATTCGAATTAATTCGAATTGGACAATTCGAATTGCATCTTCTTCTTGCCTTTGGGTCTCTTCTCTCTTCATTCCCTAACTCGAATTAATTCGAACTTGAACAATTCGAATTAGGCTTCTGCATCCCTTCCAACACTTAACCATTTCTTTGCACTCTTTAGCAATTCGAATTGTTGTGCAATTCGAATTAATTCGAATTGCACACAATTCGAATTATGCTTCAACACTTAACCAAAATTCAGTTGTGGGATTTTCAATCTTTTTCCCATCTTTTTGGATTTTTGTGGGCTCTTTTATTCTTTTGCCCATCTTTTCATTCCTTTTTCTTTTCTTTTTCCTTTTTTCATGTTTTTGGATTTTTCTAACACAAATACAATTAAAATTGCATATTTTGTGTCTTTTTGTTACCGGCTCGATGTTTTTACAAACTAGCATTAATCTGTCAAATTCAAATGCTTTCTTATTACAATAAGATGGAATCACGATCAAAATGTCCGTCTCAGACACGGAAATGGATTGGAAATAATGGACAATTTTGGCCATTATCAACATCCTCACATTTAATACTGATCGTCCCCGAGCAGTCAGAGTCAGTGCTCCTAGGAGCTTGGACTCTGCATATTCAATCCATTTGCGTGGCCTCAGAAATTTCATTCTTTTTATATTGGGATAAGACAATCAAAATTACAAGTATTAAACTCTCTTGGTTGCAGTGTTTAATGGAATGATACTTCTCACTTGAGTGGACATACAAACCGATCATTATTGTTAATTCTTCTTGAATATGTGTTTAGAAATTCTCATTGGCTTAATCCTTGAATTCAAGCATGACATGAATCATTAATCAATCAAAGCAGAGTCTCACATATAGTAGAATCGGAAAGTTCACTCACTCTCAAGATTGGCTTTTATCATCAACACTCAAAATCAAGTTCAATTAAACTCTCCCATAAGCTTGCAACTGGACCAACTCGCCACCGGCTCATTTCTTCAAATCGAGATCCCGAGGTCTTATTCAAGGTTATAACGGGGCATACGGTTGTAACATTTGGTAGGAAAAGGAATTATTGGGCTAAAAAGTGACATGACACCATTCCACCATAGCTTGGCATGTTGCAGAATTTATGATCATCATTATTGCTATCGTTCTTTTGTTTTTCTTTCTTTTTCTATTGCATGACATTAGACTTTGTCTAATTTGCTTTGTCACTTGCAATTTATTCTTGTTGAATATATCTCAACTTTTTTTTTTGAATCGGTTTATAGCATACCGATTGATACATATTTGATGATCAAAAATTACAATGCCTTGATGGGATGGCTCATGTACACTTGGGTTTGATTTTCTTGGTCTTTTTATAAGGCTAGGAATAATATAGTGGTTTCAAAGAAAAATTAGGCTTAAAGGCTCAGATTGGTTGATCCTAACGGGAAAATGTTTTTGGGTTTGGAATTCAAACGAAAGCCAAAAGTTTGGGTTTTTCTAAGTGCCTCGATCATTTGCTCGATTTCGGGAATATGGCATGGTCTTGAATCGGTCCCAATTGCAAGTTCTAGTGCCCTTTAATCGAATTGATTCACACAATCAAAGAAGTATTGAGTAAAAATGACTCGGCTCAGATCTCACAAGGGACGGTTTGATCATGTCATACATTTATTCTCAAATTTAACCCTTGAAAAATTCATACAACTTATTCAATCAAATTCTCAACATGAAAGTTTGTTAGTCTTTCAAGTGATCATATCATTGGATTTTTATAGCTCAAAACTTCAAGAATTTATGTCATGCATATTTTTAATTCTTTTATCCCAATGTAATAGTCTGAAAATTTCATCATCAGCCTAAATTCAACATGTGAATTTAGGTGACAGATTTATGCTTGTTTTATGCCGGTTTGTTTAATTGAAAGCAGTAAAAAGACACTGTGAGCATGTCACAGCTTGTTCTTGGCGTGACAGTCACTTATTCATCTTGGACTGCCACACATCTTTTTTTTTTTTTCAAATATTAGAGAACTCAAGACGAAATTCTCTTGTGGAAAGCAGTAATTGTACGACTACCAAACTACGTCGTACTATCATCAAAACAAACAAATTCAAGGTTCGTTATACAGTATATGACCTTAATTACAACCAGACATCAATACAGACAAAGCTGTACACTTGAATGGGTTAGCATCACAGATCAGTCAAAAGATTACCCCAAACATAGTCCCAGTCAGTTCAGTCAAAAGTGAATCTATACAGATTCAGTCCATCTTCAACATCCTCCCCCTTTTATCCTTGGAAGAAAATTCTGGTCCAGTGGACGTAATTCGTCAGGCTGCAGGGTACGCAGAAATCTACCATGTCATCCTCATCTTCCTCCATCACCCTGGTGCAGTAGACCCTTGGTCCTTGATTTCCAAACAGGTCGGGTGTCTCCAGGCTATCAGCCAACCATGCGAAGACGTTGGTCCCAACGTATTGCATGACGAACCTGCTGGTTATGATTCTGTCGATCATTGACACTCCCTGCTGGACCTGTTCATTGTCCAGCTTGCTGAGTAGCATGTATCCCCTGACAAAGATTGAGGCCTTGTGGTTGTCCTCAATCCCTTCCTTTAGTAGCTCACACGCCAGAGTCTCGTTTCCTGCTCCGAATGCCTGCAGGGCTGGGATGAGTTTCAGGTTGTAGTTGCCAGCTTCTTCCCATTTGACCATGAGTGCTTCCTTTTGCAGTTCCATCCTTTGTTCCCACATCTTGACGATGGTGGTCTCCAGTTCACACCTTCTGTAGACAATGGGAAGATCAGCTGCATCCCTGAGCTTGGTGCACACTTCTCTGACCTTCCACACTTTCTTGATGCAATCCTCTCCGATGCGGGAGAGGATTTCTCCTAGGAGCTCTACTGGCAGATCCAGTAGTTGAGTTTCTTCCTCGTGATCTTCGTTTTGGGCTAGGGGAATGATGTCTCTGAAAAGACATGGAGAGATGATTAGGTCTGAGACCCTCAGCCTCATACCTTCAGCCACTTCAAAGTACAGTTCACTTTCTAGCACCTGTCTCACTTGAGGTACACTATGAAAGTCCAAGGGGTCAGATTATCAAATCTACTCTTATTTCAGCAAAAACGAGGAAAGCAAGAGAGAGATATAAGGATCTTGGATCCTTAAAATTTTTCTTAGACTATAAATAGTCTAAGATGTTTTTGGGGTGGTCAAAGGACCAAAAAGAGAAAATTTCGTAGGTTATTGAGCCTACGAAGGAATTTGATTTTTAATCACTTCAAAAGTGATTTGAATCATGTGAGGTAGGGAAGATAAGAGATCAATGATGAAAATCGAATGCAAGCGATAAATTACGCAATTACTAGTATGTACAATGGACCATGACCCAAAAAAATAAGAAATAAAAATAAAAGTAGACATGCATACATACAAAAGGTGATTTTTGGATTTTTATGAAAAGGTGTTGACTTGTTTATTTAATGAAATTGGGGGTGTGAGTGGTCCCCCATTTGGATTTTGTTTTGGAAAGTGGGTTTTTAAGGAATAAAACAAAACATTCCTTACAAGTATTTCCCACTTGTTCCAAGTTGACAAAGATCAAACACTTAAGCAAAGAATACTCTGAAAATTTGTCTTTTCACACATAAATGCCATACCAAAAGTGTTGGAAAAATTTTGGCATGGCTTTGTCTGTAATACCATGTTCCCGGATGTGCAAACGTCAACTTCTAGAGTTGAAGTTGCAATGTGTGGGAAGCATGTGCCCGACAAAAGCATTTATTACCAATTTACTCAGATAATAGCATACATGCAAGCACCAAAACAAACAGACAAAATCGGTCCATCTATACTACTGTAATGTACGAATGTTACCGACAAAACTCATGCTTTAAAAACATAAATTTTGTAGCTATCATCAATATGCATTTTCAGTCATCATAATCAAACATCTACTGAACAAAGCAATAAAGCGACTAAGAAACAAAATCACAGTGTTACCCTATATCCACATAATAACACAAAATAAGGCTAAGACAACGAAATACTACATGAGAACAAACAAACCCAAATTTTTGGGGGTTTTGCAACCCTCATTTTCAAAATAAAAGAATTTCCCTTCACAGAAACGTTCGAACCCCATCAATGGCAGTTTCACAAAAAGCCCTAAAAATCTAGGTTCTGCCCTAGTGGTTCTACCCTTATTCCCGAACTACCTAACACGTTCCGGGCACATTCCGACCATCCCCATCGTGAAAAACGAAACACATTCCCTCCCCCAACCCCGATTTCGCAAGGAATACGAAGAGACCAAACTAAAAACTGCGAAAACCGAGTGCGAAAATGGAAAAGAAACACTTACCCCCTGCTCCCACTTGGATTAGACGAAGAAGACGCCATTTCCGACGAGTTCGAACGGAGGAAAGGTTAAGATGAGTGACTGGTTTCGCGAAGGAGAAGGGTTCGCGAGAGAGAAAACACGGGGGTTTTGGAAATGTGAAAAGTGAAAGTGAAGGAAGTGGGGGAAACAAGGGTATTTAAAGAGTTTGAAAAAGGGGGGTTCGAATTATCCACACCAATTCGAATTAATTCAAATTGGTGTATTCTGTGTGGGATGCGAGTTATTCAGGCCAATTCGAATTAATTCGAATTGGCTTGAAAGACAAAAAATATATGCACAAGTTCGAATTGTGAATCAATTCGAATTAATTCGAATTGACTCATAATTCGAACTTGGTGAAGGGGAGTGACTTCACACGGAAATGCTTTTGTGGGCTAATTCGAATTATTGGTGTGGTTCGAATTAATTCGAACTTCCCCACAATTCGAATTGCTCACTTGCATAAGAGAATGCCTTTTGTGTGCCAATTCGAATTAGTCAGGCAATTCGAATTAATTCGAATTGCCTTATAATTCGAATTGCAACACTTGGCCTACTAAAATATCCGAAAATTCTGCCTTGGGTGCCAATTCGAATTTGCATGGCAATTCGAATTAATTCGAATTGCCTGCATAATTCGAATTAACTAATCCGAATGTGAAAATTTCCAAGGCAAAATGTCTTATGTGGTATGTTCCAAGCAATTCGAATTAATTCGAACTTTCTTGAAATGAGAAGTAAACCACATTTAAGACTTAGGAAAATTTAGATTTTTCAAAAAATTATGTTCATCAAGATGAACTCAATAGCAAACATATATACACAGAATTAGAATCTAAAACGTATTGCTTGCATAATTTAGGTTGGGTTAACAGTTTTATTTTATGAATTTATTCTGGATTTTAGACTTCTCTAAATTCCAGAGTTAATTTTCATTAAATATAATATTAACCCAACCGGGAACTTGGTTTTCGGGAGCTTTATCTTTCTTTTTGTTGGTTCCTTGAATTCCTGCAAAACAATTACGAACAGGTATTAGGTTTTCTCCAAATATCAGCATCCTCACATTTAGAGTCTTAGTACTCTAAATGTTCAATTGAATTTTGGATACTTAGTCCCAATAAAAATAAGTGAAGAAAGTAACAAATACGTAAGTAAATATATGTATAATATTTATTGAACATAAGCCGGTTCTGTTCTCATCTGAGCTTCTTTTTCGGGGTCGAACTGCCCAAGATACTCCTTCAGTCTGTGTCCATTCACCACCAGCTCTCCTTTGTCAGTTCGGATCCTGACAGCTCCACTTTCAAACACGTGCATCACTTCGTATGGCCCTTCCCATCTGGATTTAAGCTTTCCGGGGAATAGCTTCAACCTAGAATTAAATAACAAGACATTCTGGCCAACATAGAAGTGTTTAGATTTAATACGACGATCGTGTAACTTCTGGGTCCGCTCTTTATAAATCCTCGAGCTCTCATAAGCTTGCGCACGTATTTCCTCAATTTCATTGAGGTTCAACTTGCGCTTACTCTGGGCAACTCGGGAGTCAAAATTGAGCATTCGTACGGCCCAGTAAGCCTTATGCTCTAGTTCTACGGGCAAATGACAGGCCTTTCCGAAGATGAGTCTGTATGGAGACATCCCAATGGGAGTTTTGAATGCAGTGCGGTATGCCCATAAAGCATCATTGAGCTTACGTGACCAATCTTTGCGAGTTGTCCCCACAGTGGCCTCGAGTATGTGTTTGATTTCGCGGTTAGAGACCTCGACTTGACCACTGGTTTGGGGATGGTAAGGCGTGCCGATCTTGTGGAGAATCCCATTTTTGCTTATAAGATTTGCAAATGCTTTATTAACAAAATGGGTTCCTCCATCTGATATGATCACCCTGGGTACACCAAATCTATTGAAAATGTTATTTTTCAAAAATTTGACGACCTGGTTGCCATCATTGGTTGGCAGTGCAACAGCCTCAACCCACTTGGAAACGTAATCGACAGCTACCAAGATGTAATGGTTCCCATCAGACGTCGGAAATGGTCCCATGAAGTCAATACCCCATACATCGAAAATCTCGAGAGTGAGAATTCCTTGTTGAGGCATCTCATCCCTCTTGGAGATATTCCCTAGTCTTTGGCATATGTCTCAAGCTTTAACAAACGCTTTGCAATCCTCGTAAATGGTAGGCCAATAAAAACCGCACTCGAGCACCTTATGAGCTGTTCGAGTGGGGCCATGGTGACCTCCATATTCCGATTCATGGCATTTCTTAGCGATTTGATAAGCCTCGTGCTCAGTTACACATCGTCTAATAATCGAATCTGCACAATGCTTGAAGAGGTAAGGGTCTTCCCAGAAGTAGTTAACTACATCTCGGTTGAACCTCGCTTTGTGGCCTCTGCTTTGAAATGGTGGGGTTATTCCGCATGCTAAAAAGTTAGCAATATCGGAAAACCACGGACAAGCTTGATCATGAAGATGCAAGGCAAACAGTTGCTCGTCCGGAAAATTCTCATTTACGGCTAGCTCATTTTTATCATTTTCTAGTCGAGATAAATGGTTAGCAGCACCATTGTCTCTGCCTTTTCTATCTTTTATTATAATGTTGAATTCTTGCAGCAAAAGTACCCACCTGATTAATCGAGGTTTGGCGTCTTGTTTGCTAAACAAGTATCTCAGTGCAGAGTGATCTGTGTATACTGTGGTTTTCGTACCAATGAGATATTGTCTGAATTTATCAAACGCAAAAACCACAGCATACATCTCCTTCTCCGTGGTGGTGTAGTTAATTTGGGCCTCATTCAGGGCATGACTTGCATAATGAATCACGCAGTGCTTCCCTTCCTTATGTTGCCCAAGAACTGCACCCATGGCGAGATCACTTGCATCACACATTACCTCGAAAGGTATTGACCAATCGGGTGGTTGCACTATTGGAGCAGAAATCAACATTCCCTTGAGCGTGTCAAAGGCTTGAACACACGCTTCATTTATTACAAAAGGGTTTTCTTTACACAGCAAGTTAGTGAGCGGCTTGGCAATTTTAGAAAAGTCTTTTATGAATCTCCGGTAGAAACCGGCATGCCCTAAGAAACTCCTAACTGCTTTTATTGAATTCGGCAATGGTAGGTTTGAGATGACTGAGACCTTAGCTCTGTCGACTTCGATGCCTGCGCGCGAGATGCGGTGACCCAACACTATTCATTCGGTGACCATGAAATGGCACTTCTCCCAGTTCAAAACTAGGTTGGTGTCCTCACATCTTTTCAAAATTTGTGCAAGATTAGTCAAGCATTCATCAAAAGTATCTCCATACACAGAGAAGTCATCCATGAAAACTTCAATGCATTTTTCGATAAATTCTGAGAAAATTGACATCATGCATCGTTGAAATGTGGCAGGCGCATTACAAAGTCCAAAAGGCATGCGCCTGTACGCAAAAGTTCCGCAGGGGCACGTGAATGTGGTCTTGTCGTGATCCTCGCTAGCTATTACAATCTGATTGTAGCCAGAGTACCCATCCAAAAAGCAGTAGTACTCCCTTCCGGCCAACCTCTCCAGCATCTGATCAATGAATGGCAAGGGGAAATGATCCTTCCTGGTAGCGGTATTGAGCTTCCGGTAGTCGATGCAAACTCTCCAACCGGTCACTGGACGCGTCGCCACTTCTTCTCCTTGCTCATTAGTCGTTACACAGATTCCCCCGCGTTTCGGTACGACCTGCACTAGGCTAACCCATTTGCTATCAGAGATAGGATAGATGATACCAGCATCTAAGAGCTTGATAACTTCTTTCCTTACCACTTCCTGCATATGGGGGTTCAGACGCCTTTGTGGTTGCCTTGAGGGCTTGTACTCCTCTTCCATTAAAATTATGTGCATGCAAACAGAGGGGCTTATTCCTTTTATGTCAGAAATGGTCCATCCGATTGCATGTACATATTTCTTTAGAATATCTACCAGAGCTTTTTCTTGTTCTTGTGTCAGCTTGGCTGACACAATCACCGGTAATCTTTTATGTTCAGCGAGAAAAACGTATTTAAGATGATCCGGAAGTATTTTAAGTTCAAGCTCTGGTGGGCATTCAACGGAAGGCAGTAATTTGCGAGAAATGGATGGGAGAGAGAGATCAGATTTACCTTCAGGATCCTGTGTCAGTACAGGATCCACTTCCTCCTCAGCAGTGCTTTCCTCTTCCTCCGGGATGAACTCAACTCCATCGAATTCTTCAAGGTCCCCAGAGATAGGGTCCTCGAAGTGGATAGCGTTGCAGCTCCTTGGTTGCTCCGCACCTTCAGGCTTCAGTACCTGTTTTGAAACTTTGCTTGGCTCATCAGTCACAGAGTCTATGCTCTCATCCTCACTCCTACTGTCTATTACATCAAAAATGGAACAAGATCCCTCGGACGGGAACTTCTGCAGCTTTCCCATGTCGAAATCCAATTCTTCTTCTCCGACTCGGAGCTTGATTTGATTTGATCTAGCGTCTATAAGTGCACCACCGGTTGAGAGAAAGGGGCGGCCTAAGATCAGTGGCATCTCGTAGTCCTCCTCTATATCCAAAATAATGAAGTCGACGGGGAAGAGGGTCCCTCCCGTCTTGACAATTACGTCCTCCAGGATTCCGATTGGATGGGTAATTGATCGGTCTGCCAGCTGTAACTTCATTGTAACCGGTTCAATTGTTCCCAAGTGAAGACGTTTCACCATGGCAAGTGGCATGACGTTGATGCTCGATCCCAGATCGTACAATCCTTTTCCAACATTAGTTTTCCCAATGTGGATCGGCAATGTAATACATCCTGGATCTTCCTTCTTCTCCGGTAGCACTCTTTGGATAATGGCACTGCAGCTGCTGTTCAAAATCACTACTTCCTCCTGCTCAATTTTTCTCCTCCCTGAAATCATTTCTTTAAGAAATTTAGCATAGACGGGCATTTCTGAAATCATTTCGACCAATGGAATAGTGATCTCGACAGCTTTCAGTCTTTCTAAAAACTTTTTAAATTTTTCATCTTGTTCTTTATTTTTAAGACGTGCCGGGTATGGCACCCTTGGCATGTACTTATTATTTTTTGTTTTTGGTGGTAAAGAGAAGGAAGTTGTACCTTCAACCCTACCCTTTTCAGCTCCCTTTGCAGCTTCAGCCTGCGGAATAGCTGTTTCTGATTTTTCCTCGACCAGTCCAATACCATCCCCTCCTTCAATCCTTTCACTTTCTGTTTCACCCTCCACTAGATCATTTTCCTCCTCGGCCGTCTCTTTTCCATGTCCAACAATTCCTTTCAGAATCTTGCCTCCCCGCAATGTGATTGCTTTACACTGCGGGTTAGCTTCAGTACTGCTTGGAAGTGTTCCTTTCCCCCTGTTCTGTAGTTCCTTGGCCAATTGGGTGACTTGCGTCTCCACATTCTTGATTGATGACTGCAGTTGTTGATTTATATCCTTCTGGTTGGCTATAAACTCAGTCATCAGGTTCTCCAAACGAGATGGTGGCCTTTGGTTATATTGCTGATTCTGATCAGGTTGGGATTGGAAATTCTGGAAGTTCTGGCCTTGATTCTGATTAGGCCTCTGTTGGATTTGAGGTTGGAAATTCTGATTCTGATTTTGAAAGTTCTGCACTCTTTGCTGGACGAATCCTTGGTTCTGAGGTCTGAAGTTTTGCTGTGGGTTTTGGAACTGGTTGGGCTGGTTTGGCTGCAACAAATGCGCGTTAAGTGCATTGTTGTTGGAATAAGAGAGGTTGGGATGGCGATTTTGGTAGTTCCCGGCATAATTACAGCTTTCGGTAGCTATCTGTTGGCATGTATCAGTTGGATGAGGTCCCTGACACAGTCCACAGATAACTCCCGATTGCTGTGGTTGAACTTGGTCAGATGAGGTTCCTGCCTGAGAAGCGTCCGTTCCCTTCCCTTTATCCTGACTCAGCTGTATCGCAGCTACCTGTTCTTGCAATTTTTCAAAATCTGTTTTCCCTTCACTTACAGCAAAGACTTTTCTGGGAGGATACTCCTTCCTATCATCTGTGTTTAGGATGGATCTGTTGACAGACATTGTTCTCCATGGATGGGTGAGTCCTCCGTAGAATTTCCTCAATTGCTCCCATGGTGCGTACCCGTGTTGGGGGCATCGCCTGATGAGGCCCAAGAATCTTTCCTTCGCATCATATAATGATTCGTCTGGCTTCATTTTAAAATCTCCAATCTTAGCTCGTCCTTCCTCAATCTTTGATTCTGGAAAATACTTCAGCAAAAAGCTCCTCACCAAGTCTGCCCAAGTGCTCCTCAGATTGATAGGCAATGACTTATACCAGTCCCTGGCACCACTATACAAAGAAAATGGGAACAACATTAGTCTTATAGCATCAGGAGAGACTCCCTGATTTTTGATTGTGTCGCAGAGCTCCAGGAAGGTCTGGAGATGATCATGAGGGTCCTCATGATTTGCACCGCAGAACTGATTGTTTTGCACCAAATTAATGAGTGCCGGTTTGAGCTCGAAATTGCGTGCAGGAAAGTGTGCTCTCCCAGGTCCATCCAGATAGGGCTCTACTATTGGTTGCATGAAGTCTGTTGCTGCTTGCTGCTGTTGTTGATTTCCTTGTTCAGCTTGGTTCTGGTACTGTTGGTGATAATTTGGAAATTGCTGGAAGTTATGTGGATCTTGTGGGTTGTTCTGAAACTGATCTGGATTGAAAGCTTGATTTTGGTATTGTTGGTTTGGTATGTTTTGGTTTTGGTGGAATTGGTTTACGGGTGGTGGTGGTTGTTGGTGGAATTGCTGGTATTGTTGCTGATTAGGATTTGGTAGATTCTCCTCTTCGTTGGCACGATTAGGATGCTCTACCACTCCTCCGTCAGCTCCATTACCAGGGTTATTTGGTGGTTGGTTTATGGGTAAGATCGGGGGAATGTTCTGGTTATCTGCCATATCTGATAGATCGCTGCTCGATGTTTCAGGTGAAGTGCGGGTCCGACGCTCCTGCTCTTTCCGTCTTCTGGCTTCTGCCCTCAGTTGGCGAGCGGTCCTTTCTATTTCTAGATCGAACGGTAGCTCCGGCAATGTGTTCCTTCTCCGTTGCATAAGCAGTTGGTATCAAGCTTCTGACAGTACCTGTACAACCCCCAGGTTAGTAACGGTTCACGAATATATACAAAGACTATCTATGAGTAAATCAGGAATGTAATTCTCCTAGTAAACGGCGCTGCATCCTCCCCGGCAACGGCGCCATGAAACTTTTGCACCCGTTTCCAGCCTCATGGTGCAGCCGGGGTAAATAATTCAATCTTACCAGACACCATTGTTCAATACTTAATAAAGTATTATTTATTACAACTGTCTGCATTTCCCCGGCAACGGCGCCATGAAACTTTTGACGAGTTTCGAGTTTCATGGTGCAGCCGGGGTAAATAATTCAATCTTACCAGGCACCATTGTTCAATACTTAATAAAGTATTATTTATTACAACTGTCTGCATTTCACCGGCAACGGCGCCATGAAACTTTTAACGAGTTTCATTAACACGAGTAATTTTCTGAAATATCAGGTGTGGATTTATTAAATGAAAAGGATTATGATGTAGGGAATGGGTTTAAGGATATGTTATGATTTCCCTTTTTATTACTCATGTGGGGTTCAAACGGCGCTGTGGTCCTTCCCGCCATGAAACTTTTGACAAATATCACGGTGCAACCGGGATGGGCCTTCAGTCTGTCACCCTGAAAGTCCCTGGTATCTGCACCATGATGCTTCTCTTAATTTCATGTCAGGAAGATACCTGCCATAAAAATTCTTGAACATCTTCCCACTGTATGAGTATTTTCCCAAAATGTTGTTTTTATTTTACTCGTGTCAAGAAACTGTGCTCCCGAAAGCGCACGGAGTCAAAAATTGCAGTAATTTATAGTAAGTACCGGATCGTTCACTGGAGGATGTGCGATGGAAGCAGGGCCCACGTCGTTTACTAAGATTTTCCACTCGGTTACTCGTTTCAAGTTTTGCAAGGTTTTCTAACAACTACTTGACATAAATTAAACCAGATCATGAAAGCAGTAAGAATTATTCTACAAAGCATGGTAAACGAGATCGAGGAAAGCAATTAAATTTACTCTACGAAAGCAATATAAAATTATACTACACTATCTAGAAAGCATATTTAAATATGACAGAAGGGACAGGGAGGAAATAATAAAGATTGGACAAGATTCAGATGAAACACAATTCAACTTCCATTTTTAATACACAGATCTTAGCTTGGGATAATCCTCTAGTTAGCTAACTCTCATGCTCTCTATACCATGTTCCCTTTAACAGACAGGTACTTACAGTAAGAGTTTACATGCTCTTAAGATAGTAATTTCTAAGATACCATAAACTCTTAACTCCCCTTGCAATGCCTTGCAAAAGTATGTTAATCGTTTACGGTGGACGAGCAACACCTGTCAAATCATTAGTTGACATGCCAAGTACTGCTATCATTCCCCCATGTCACACCCAAAGTTTCAAATCAAGCCCCAAACCATTCCATAACTCTCAAACCTTTTAACAGATGGACAGCCCCTAATTCTTCCGAGTGACCTCTATGAAAGCATTTAAAAGGAAAGCAGTAATGAAAGCTGTAAAGAAAGCATTTAAATCTATCACTCGGAATCGTTAAAAACGTCTCTTTCCGTTAGTATAAAAGAGCCCCTGGTCTTGGTGACCAGATGCAGATCAAGAACCCCCGAGATATCAATAAGCCACAGGGCTTACAACATCTGGGTAGTTATGAAATACAAACTAAATGAAACAGATCCATAAATGAACCTATTCCGGATGTACTCACTCAAGACTCAATTCTAGACTTTGGCAGAAGAAGATAGTAGTCGAAGGAATACTCGACCTTACCTTATAAATTCACCAAGGCCCATATGTTGTTCCTCTAGTATTATTTATCACATCTCATCTACACCCAAGTGGATATTGACTTAATGCGATATCTAATATCAGATTTCCAACACACAGCAATTTTGAGAAGCAAATGAATATTTGAAAATCATTCCCTAGACAGGTACTAAACTCTCAATTAAAACACAGATCCTTTCAGTCTAGATGAGACCTAATCGCTGACTCTGCTTCTAAGCTCTCAAAATTAACCCCCAGTGGAAGATGAATTAGTCATAACTGTCGAATTTATCCCTTACTCAGATCCGGATTTTATAAAGGAATTTTTGTTGGAAATTTATTATGCAGCATCTGATTTAAATCAAGACTTCTGTGTCCAAGGGGAAGGATCCCCAAAATACTAGTAAGACCAGAACATCTACATAATAATATCATGCATACAAGTATATGAAAAGGAAAATAAAATACCCCAAAATATATGGTGGGGTTAGACAGAATGCGATACACAACTATGGATTAGCCTGAGATGAGAAGAAATTGGCTAAAAGGAATGCCAGAGATAGTTGGGGTTTTCCGGACTGCAAACATCTGCTGTCCGGTTCCCAATTATCCAAGATGACTGATTGTAGACAGAAAGAATTCCAAATGACGGTGACCGCCGCCATTTAGTTTTCTTTTGTCTGTGAGTAGAAGAATAACCCACATATTTCTTGCTGTAATATTTCTCAACTGATATTGGTCGACATCAGTTGATACTATTGCAACTTGAATTCAGGTTGAGAAATTAAGATAAGGAAAATTAAAACTGTATCTGATTAGGAATTGGCTGAGTGACTAATCGAAACTCTTAGTGAAGAGAACGCTCGCCGAAGCTTCCACCAACCACTAACCAGATCATGCAAAATAACAGATAATGATTAACACACAGAAGACGGGTTAGTCGATATCCCTGTGAAGGGACCTTTCACCAACATTAATCTGTGTGTTTCTCATTATCCGTTCATACACACAATGAAAGAGAAAATATAAAAATAAGAAAATATTTTTGGTATTGTGTGGGTGTTGAGCACACAATAGGTGGACACTAATGGGTTGAAATGTGTAATGGATAAAGTTAGGTCAAATGGGCCTAGGCCCAATACACCCATGCAACTTACACAAATCATGGAAGAAAATGTTTTTGGAGTTTTCAAAATAAAAGGATAGTTCAATTCGAATTATTGGGGTAATTCGAGTTGAGAATGCATGAAGAATGAAGTATGATCTTATCCAATTAATCCTTGCAAAGGAATGAGATATCATCTAATTCGAATTGTTGAGCAATTCGAATTAATTCGAATTGGGCAACTCGAATTGATGAAGTCCTTTCCTTGCTCAAAATTGACTAAGGCATATACCTCAAGAGGAGAGTGAATTCGACTTGTTTAGCAATTCGAATTAATTCGAATTGCACAATTCGAATTGGTAAAAGAATGAAAAATAACCAAGGCATGAATAGGTGGCAATGGATACAATGTGGTTTTCAAGCCAATTCGAATTGTTGAGCAATTCGAATTAATTCGAACTGGATAATTCGAATTGGTTGGAAACCACATGAAGAGATTTTTGGGTGTGCAATTCGAATTTCTTAGGCAATTCGAGATAATTCGAATTGCCTCAATTCGAATTACACAGTTTCAAACAACAACAATTTTTGTTCTCACAAGTATGGGTTAGGTGAACACTGTACTGTAATGATGGGTTTAGATTTACTAAATCCCCCATCTCACATCAATGTCATTTCACAGCCACCCTAGTGAGATTTTCAAGAAATAAACAAACACATGTCCAGTGGGTATTTGCAAGATTCAAAACCTATTGCTACAAACAAGGGATCAAAGATCAAAGAGCCTAAAACATCTAGTTATCTAAGAACTGCATGAATAAAGTAAGAACACTCAAGTTATCTAAGGTAGCATGAAATAAGATTAGGGCAGGAAGAATAAAACCTAAATATGAATTTTAACAAACATTAAAAACATCTAAAACCTAAGAACACTTATTTGAAGCTCTAAGGCACAAAATCAAGCCAAAAACCCACCAAACATGCATTTATTAAGTTTGAATGTCAACTAGGACATAGTAAATGTAACCTAGTTGAAACAACCAAACATACTAAGCATTTATTTCTAGAGAAAACATTAAAGAGTGCCAAAACACATGAATAAAACCATTTCTGGAATTTTTCCTTGTATTGACACTTTGAAAGCAAAATAAAGAACCCAAAACCATCATTAGGTTGAAGGTAGGGTTTATTCTAACTAGAAAGCATATAAAAATATGGAAAATGGCTACTCTAAGGGTTACACAAACTGCTTCTACACTAAACTAAGATCAAAGCATATAAAGATTACACTACTTGCAAGAAAATAAACTAAACTAACTACCTACCTAACCCTTAAGGGGTGTGGAACCTCCTGCTGTTCTTTTGTCCCAAGCTGCTTTTTGGCCAAAATTCTTGATCTCTGGATTCTGTTGTGGAAGGTCTGCTTTTATAGACAATCTTCAAAACCCTAGGCCCACCAATGTTGTGCTCATGCTCCATAGCTTCAATGAGTGAAGTTCGAATTAATTCAATCAATTCGAATTAATTCGAATTATGAGGTCTCCTCCTTGAACTGGAAATGTGGCCTTCAGTTGTCAATTCGAATTGTTTGTGCCAATTCAAATTAATTCGAATTGGACAATTCGAATTGCATTTTCTTCTTGCCTTTGGGTGAGGGTTTCTGCTTGGCTTCCTTGCATTTGTTTGGCAATTCGAATTGTTTGTGCCAATTCGAATTAATTCGAATTGGACAATTCGAATTGCATCTTCTTCTTGCCTTTGGGTCTCTTCTCTCTTCATTCCCTAATTCGAATTAATTCGAACTTGAACAATTCGAATTAGGCTTCTGCATCCCTTCCAACACTTAACCATTTCTTTGCTCTCTTTAGCAATTCGAATTGTTGTGCAATTCGAATTAATTCGAATTGCACACAATTCGAATTATGCTTCAACACTTAACCAAAATTCAGTTGTGGGATTTTCAATCTTTTTCCCATCTTTTTGGATTTTTGTGGGCTCTTTTATTCTTTTGCCCATCTTTTCATTCCTTTTTCTTTTCTTTTTCCTTTTTTCATGTTTTTGGATTTTTCTAACACAAATACAATTAAAATTGCATATTTTGTGTCTTTTTGTTACCGGCTCGATGTTTTTACAAACTAGCATTAATCTGTCAAATTCAACTGCTTTCTTATTACAATAAGATGGAATCACGATCAAAATGTCCGTCTCAGACACGGAAATGGATTGGAAATAATGGACAATTTTGGCCATTATCACCACACCATTTGTAACAGCATGGCACCCAGAGGTAGACCGAGAAACCAACCGGCTCCCCAAACTACTACTGAAGCCCCACCAAATGTCACGGAACCAATAGAAGAACAACCCCAAGGTGCGCAGGACGCCCCCGCACCGAACAATGTGGGCGATCGTCTTCGGACGATAGAAGAGGTCTTGGTTGTGCTAGGGAACGCGCAAGTCCACCAAGGACAAGCTGCGGCGGTACCTCCGCCCCAAGCTCGCCCCAATTATCTGGCAATGGTGAATCCTTACCAGCCGCCCCACTACGCTGGTGAGGAGGATCCAGCTAAACTGGAGGAATGGATCCGGACTTTTGATAAGCTGCTGGGAGCGGTCAAATGTCCGGAAGGAGAGAGGGTGCATGTCGCTTCGTACTACTTGGGAGGCGAAGCGGACGACTGGTGGCAGGCGACTCAAGCAAAACTGGCTGAAGATGATGAGCCCTATTCGTGGGCGGAAATGATGGAGATGCTCAGGGGTAGATTCTATCCCCTGAGTACCAAAGCAGCGATGTACGAGGAGTTCCTGTCGCTGAAGCAAGGAGGCCAGACCGTACAAGAGTACTATACTCGTTTCAAGGAGTTGGTGAGGTTCGCACCAAGGCTAGTACCCACGGATGCGGAGAAAGCGCAAAAGTTCGAGATGGGACTGAACCTATCGGTGCGCGAAGTGATCACAGGGGTGCACTACCCCGACCTACAAGCTGTTTATGATCGTGCAGTAGCTGTTGCACGAGTTCAAGGACTAAAGCGGAAAGCGATAGGCGAGACTAGCCGAGGTCCCCATGGACAAGGCAAGAGGGATAAGGACCGCAGAACTGAAATTGACTTGGGTAGGAATAATTATCGTGAAGTACCAAATGAACTAGCCCAAGGTGATGAGGGAGGCAACAATAGAAGGATTTTTAACCGTGAAGGCTACGTACCCCGATGCCCAAAGTGTAACCAACCTCATCTGGTGAGAGGATGCCCTCAACCCGACACATGCTTCCGATGTGGTCGACGTGGACATCGGATGAAAGAGTGTCACACCCATATTAAGAATATCACCAAAAGAGAAGATCTGGCCGCCGAACCTGACCCGCCACGGAACCCTGACGGTGAAAATGGCAACAACCAAGGGCACCGATACCCCCAGAATAAAGATCTAAAACCCGAAACTTCTATAGAATACTGAATAAGCAGTTATGGGGACATAACTGGAGTCCTAAGGGGGAGAGGATGTGATACCCTGCAATAAAGTAGTTACATTTATTTTGATTTTGATTTTGGTTCAACAATATGTATTCCGAATAAATAAATAAACATATTCAAATTGTTTTGAACTACGTTATGGCTTGATCCCTTCACAGGGTACGTAGACAGCTTAGAAGTTTTAATTCTAAGTTCAGTCACAAAATAATAAAATAAACAAAAGACCTTAGCACAAGAAAAGCCGAAACACAACTTCGAGGACGAATTTGATTCTTAAGGAGGGTAGACTGTAATACCCGAGAATTTTACAACATAAATAAATAAATAAATACAATAAATAAATAAATAAATCAGTAAATACATTAAATAAATAAATAAAGAGGAAATGAGAAATGAAAATTTAACTTAAAAAGGGAATTAAAGAAATTAAAGTTAAATAAGTCGTTACACGGGAACCCGATATCAATGAACTCGAGAATTCGAGCCAAAACGTAAATTTAGAGCCAAAGGAAATGATGATACGAAATAGGAACCCGAAGAGAGTCCGGAAATTGGAATCCGTGAGCATAGAGGGATAGAAACCCGAAAGAGAGGAGGAAAAGCACGACGGATCGCACGACCCGCCCGGACCGGAGTCCAGGCGTATCTGGCGCGCTGGCCGCGCGGCTTTTAGGGGAAAAGCGCGCCAACCCCGCGCCACACTGGCAGCAACAAACCAAGCGAGATTCTCTCGCCCGAACGCGGATTTTTCGACTTTCGGTTGAACGTCTCTCGACTCAAGACCCTTAGGGTCAGATTTTGGATGCCCTAGGACTTAGCTATCTATAAATAAACCCCCTCGGAGACCCTAAACCCTTTTCAAAACCTTACGACACTCTCTAAACACAAACGTAGTAATCCCGGAGTCAACGGAGGCACCAAGAGACCAAGGCAGTAGCTTTTGGACGAGAATCAAAGGATCTCCGACGTGTGGTAAGTTCTAGTCCATCAGATTCTTCTTAGTTTCAATCCGAAAACGGATTCTAACCCGGTCTCTTTCCTTTCTACACCTCGAATTGGATCTAGAACGTAGAACCCGACGAACGGAGAGGAGAAACGGTGAGCTGGAAGCCACGCCTTCGAAATAGACATCCCGGACGTTCACAAATCAGCAAGTTAACTCTTACATGGTTTTGGGCGAAATTAAAATACGTTAGATTTAAAGATTCGAATCAAGAACATCAAATCTGTCAACGTAGAATTTCTTAACGGTGCAACAGTTTTGTCTAATTTTTCCGAACCTTAAAACGAATTCAAACGGAAAAACTTAAAACACAAAAAACGTTTCTAAGACATAGATCTATCTACTGTAAAATTTTCATAATTTTTTATCGTGTTTTGATATCCGAAAACGACCATGAACAGACCTGCCTTTGGTTTAAATCTTGAAACGGTGACAGAACTTTAGTTCGAACTTGTTGGTGATTTCTACCTTAGATCTAGACCGATCTAGGCTTGGCGTTGAACATAAGAGTTGTAGATCTATACGTTAAGAACACCACCGTAAAGTTTCAGAATTTTTCGTGGCAATTTGATATGTGAAAACCAACCGAAACCGAACTGTTTGAAACAGGATCTTGAAATTCTTGACAGAACTTAGGTTTGATCTTGATCACATTTTTGACATAGGTTCTAGGCCGATTTAGATCTTTTGCCGAACATGAAAGTTGTAGATAAACGTCTTAAGATGGTCTCTGTAAAATTTCACTAAATTTGGAGTTGATTTTCCATGGTAGATCTCGAAACTTTTAAACTGGTGTGGGTTAAATTCGGACAGATTAGCTATACGAAGAAAATTGACATTTTTGACCTGTTTCGGTAATCCGGACCGAAAAAGTTAAAACACAAAACTTGTTCATCTCCGTGTTTCCGATTCAGATGTGAAATTTTAGAATTTTTGGAATTAAATCTGATTTTTAATTAATTTCGAAGTAAACAGTGGTTTATCAAAGTCAAATCTGGAAAATATTGTCGAAATGGATTTTTAAATGATATCGGAGCGTACAGCGTCCTGAAATAGCATATTTTTGAGAAGCTTACTAAATTTGGGAAATTGACCTTTAAGGTTTAAACGAGTTGAAACTCCTTCGAAACTAAATACATAAACAAACGTTTCCGAAAATCCCGTTATGACTAAATTAAGCTTTCTACGTAGAGGGTGAGTGTCCCATCGGGTGCCCCTCTAGCTTTTTGCTTCGTGCCTAAACGGACGAGAGTGACCCATGTAGAGGGTGAGTGCTCCATCAGTGCCCTTCTAGCTTTGCACATCGTGCCTGATTGGACGATGGTGTTGAATATGAGATACTACGCCAAAACGGCGGGATATTTAGGGCCTACACTCTCGGGAGTATCCGTATGGGTTTCCCGAGGCTCCGGAGTGGTACTGGGTATGGCGTATTTGGCTATGGCCAACGATTACTTGAAATATGTAGAGATTGCAATGCAATCGAGAGAAACTTGAATACAAATGATATCTTGATACTCGACTATAGATTAACGGGAAATTTAAAAGACTTGAATACTTTCTTCGCATATTTAAATTATGCTTTTACGTTATGTTATGCAATTATTTACCTCGCAAGCTATATTGTGATTTTATGAAATCCCTGCCTATGAAATTATGCAATTAAATTGTTGTTAGACAAATAAATTAAATTATGGGGTATTATGTACATGTTTTTCTTAAATTTAATTAAAGGCTTTGAAACCCCATAATCATGTCTGTGTTAACTTACTCAGCAAGTGTTGCTGACCAAACCATATTTTTCCCTGTTTCTTTCAGAGTTGAAGAATATGCATCATCATATGCATACGTGGGAATTTTGGGGAATTACATTATATTTTGAATTATTGTATTAGACTAGATCTTGCATGAACGGGCCTGTTTAACCCGTGATTAGGCCATGTTGGCCCTATATTTAAATTCCGCTGCATTATACATATGTAAATATTATTTTCCGCTGCAACTTTGATGTACTATTTTTAAATTATATATGAATGGGCTGTTTGAATGTTTTAAATTTTGAAAAACCATAGCCTTGCATCTCTTTAGCAAGCCCGGAGAAACCGTGTCTTGCTAGGGAGGTGTGGCGGTGACATCCCGACCTGGGTGACCAAAAACCGGGGTGTTACACTAAAACCCTAAACCCTAATCCCACAACCCTAAACCCTAACTTATTATAGCCAACTACAAGAAATGAGCAATTAAATTCATATACATCAAATTATCAAATAAATTCGAAAATTCAACACATCTAACAAATTATATACCAAAATAGACAATCCATATCCGAGCATATTAAACCAAGAAGTCTGCAAAATCAACAATTCACAATTTTGATCCCAAATTTAACAATTCACAACCTAACAAATTTAAATACTCACAATAATCATCCCTAATTAGCACAATAATCATCCCTATTTCATAATTGCAAATTAAATACTCTACTAAATTTAAACATATCCATATAATTTCTAAATTTTTTTTAAAAAAAAACACAAAAGCAGAACAGAGCAGAGAGCAGAGCAGATCGAGGGTTGGGGGCGGGGATGGCCGGATGGGAGGAGACTTACCCACACGACGTCGGTGCTGGAAGGAGGACGGGGCTGCCGGCGGCCATCTGACCCAGAAGCAGCTTCCGGCGGTGGCGAAGGCGGCGCCGCTCCACTCTCTTCCTCGATGGTGGCGACCACTAAAGGCAATCCTCCAACCTTTTCATCCCCAGCGTCGCCCACTACGCCCGGTTTAGGATCCTCCATCTCCGATAGTTTATTGGCCGGAAAAAGGGGATAATTTTGGACGGTGGTGCTGGGAATTTCGATCGCGGTTTGGGGGGTTTCGGTCCAGAATGGGATAGGGCAAGTGGGAAAGAGGAAGGGCCCAACTAGTCTTTTAAGCTAGCCCTTCGATCGGCTTTTTCTACGCTTCGATTGATCCGATCGAAGCTTAAAAAGGCCGACCGAACTCTGTTATTTAATAAATTACTTTAAATCCTCTAAACCCTAACCGTGAACCCTGAACCCTTAAACCCTGAACCCTTAAAACCCTGAGCCCTTAGACCCTGAACCCTAAATCCCCAAATAATTTTTTAATAAAACTCTCAACCCTAACCCTAAACCCTAAAAACCCTAAACCCTAAATTAACCCTAAAACCTATAAGTAAACCCTTACACCCTAAACCCATTAACCTAACTTAAACCCTGAATAAATTTTTTAATAATCTGCTTTTAAAGCACTAAACCCTCAAACCCTAAACCCTAATCCTTAAAACCCTAAACCCTAAACCCTAAAACCTAAACCCTTCAATTAATTTATACCTATTATTCATAATTATAAAAAAAATTTATCATAATTTTGTTTATAAACCATAAACCCAAAAACCTAAAGCATAACTAAAATCATTTCCTATGTAAATATCTTCTTCTTCTTCTTCTTCTTCTTGTTGTTGTTGTTGTTGTTGTTGTTGTTCTTCTTCTTCTTCTTGGAAACTCTTCAATATGATTAATATTTATGGTTATAACTATTTTTTAATTAATATTATTAATAATAAGAATACTTGTATCCATTATAAGAATACTTTTAATTAATATTATTAATAATAATAAAAATAATTTCACTTATAATAATAAATATCATTATTATCCATTATAATAATACTAATAATTAATAATAATAATAATAATAGTAATTTATATAAAGAGATAATAATAAAATAAAATAATATTTTAATAAAAATATAAAATAACAATTATTACAGCTTCGATCGGCTTGATCGAAGCCATCTCATTTACCGACCGAAAGGGTTTTATCCGACCAAAGTCCACTAATCTTGTTTCTTATAATCTTTCTAACAATAGTAGTTCCTTACCATAATTACAATATAATATACTTTCTAATATTGAATTCTAATAATATAAAAATAATAATAATTTAAATAATTTATAATAATACTAACAATAAAAATAGTAATAATCACAATAATACCAATAATATCATTATTGGTACAATAAATATAATTAATTCTTTAAAATTTCCAAATATACCGAAAATATAATAAATGTAATATATAATTTAAATAATAATAATTATATAATAAATACATCAAAAATAATAATAATAATTTTCATAATACTAATAGATATTAGAAATAATAATATATACAATTTCAAATAATATATTATATAGTAAATATAATAATTTAAACCCTAAACCCTAAACCCTAATCCCTATTCCCTAAACCCTAAACCCTAAACCCTTAAACCTAAAACAAAACCTTTAAACCCTAAACCCTAAACCCTTAAACCCTACACCCTAAACCCTTGATCTAAAACCTAAACCCTTCAATTAATTTATAACTATAATCCATAATAAATATTTTGATCATTTCTTTATTTTTAAACCATACATCCACAAACCTAAACCATATCTTCTTCTTCTTCTTCTTCTTCTTCTTCTTGGAAACTCTTCAATTTGATTAATATTTTTATGGTTATAACTAATTTCTAATAAATATTATTAATAATAAGAATACTAGTATAATAATACAATTTTAATAAAATAATTTCACTTATAATAATAAATATCATTATTATCCATTATAATAATACTAATAATTAATAATAATAATAATAGTAATTTATATAAACGGATAATAATAAAATAAAATAATATTTCAATAAAATATAAAATAGCAATTATTACAGCTTCGATCGGCTTGCTCGAAGCCATCTCATTTACCGACCGAAAGAGTTTTATCCGACCAAAACTCAAATAATCTTGTTTAAATAGTAATAATCATAATAATACCAATAATATCATTATTGGTGTAATAAATATAATTAATTATTTAAAATGTCCAAATATACCGAAAATATAATAAATGTAATATATAATTTAAATAATAATAATTATATAATAAATACATCAATAATAATAATAATGATTTCCATAATACTAATTAATATTAGAAATAATAATATATACAATTTCAAATAGAATAAAATATAGTAAATATAATAATAATAAAATAATAATTTAAATAATAATCATAATAATAACAATAATATCAATATTGGTATAATAAATATAATTAATACTTTAAAATGTCCAAATACACCAAAAATATAATAAATATAATATATAAATTAAATAATAATAATTATATAATAATTATATAATAAATACTTTAAAATGTCCAAATACCCCGGTTTTGGTAACCCAGACCAGGATGCCACCGCCACACATTCCCAAGCAAGACGCGAACAAGTTCGTGCTTACTTGAGAAGATGCTAAAGCTAAGTCGCATAAAAAATTTAAAATAAACTTTTCTAAAAATATTTTGCCCGAATTTAAAAATATTCATTACTCCTACAGCATGCATAAATTATAAATAGTGCCGAAATAAAAGATAGGCCAAACACGGCCAAAACACAAGTCCAAGGTCAATCATAAAAATAATAAAATGCAACCTGTCTTCAAAGATCATATCCCTCCCATACATGAGTGTCGTGTAATTTTTTTTTTTTTTTTTGAGACGAAATTGATTTTATTCCTTCCATAAATCAAGCCGAATCTGTCTTACAATAGACTTACACAATATAGTACCGTCCACCAACCTTACCACAACCCTTTAACCAAGATTACACAAAGATCACAGTAATGTATGAAAGAACATAGGCCACCGACCTCTATCATCGCTAAAACAACGGCAAAGACGAGGACAATGAGTTGAGCACAAAGTGAGTGAGGGGGGACGGTTGCGGAGACATTGTCATCTACAGGTTTCCATCATAAGCAATACATACATTCATCCTTTTGAAAAACACGCTACTGAAAGCCTTCAGGCTTTGTAACCAAGCAAAAAGATCATCAAGTGCCACAGCTCTCCAAAAACTTTAGCAGCATCCTTCTATAAAATTTTTCACAATGACAACCCCATAGCCTTACCTCAAACCAAACATATCTCCCTTGCTTAATGTTCATGCCCAATGTATTGTAACAGATCAGAGGGGAAAGACTAGGGGTTGCAAGGACCATGGCTATAGGGAAGAAAAAGAGGTGAAACGGGTAGAGGGAATTGAGGCAACTAACTATCAATTATCACATGAGTTCCAGTAACCAAGTTACCCAGACATAAGTTTCGCATGGACAGAAATGCACTTCCATTATATCACATCCATAAGTCCTATGCAGCTCGTACTCAACTCTCAACATGCTCTTTTTTTTTTCTTTTTTTTTTTTTTTTTAACACTGATTCTTCATCATCCATATTTTTTTTTTTTCAAAGATTATCCAACAACCATTCCAATAAAAAGTTGAATCTTCACCATCCCATTCTGAAAACAATACGTAGATAATCAATATGACCACCAGGTTATTTGCTACTAAAAATTTCTCTCCCTTCCACTTACACACCCAACCAGTCCTCCTAGCAGTTTTCAACCACAAGCTAATAACTTCGTAAGGATTTTCAAATGAATCTTAAAAGTAGTTCCTCAAAATTCCCAATAGTATAATGGAGCTTGAAAGAAGCGAGACTAGGCTGTAAAAGAGAGAACAAAAATTGGGGAATCGGAAATAAGGAAATGATTTACACCTGGTTCAGTAGGGGTTATGAGCAAGAAAGAAAAGGTATGGATTAGAGAGAATCCCATAGGTTCATCCTATCCCCCTGTCGATTCCAATACATTGGCATGAAAACTTATGCAAGCTCAACATGAATGCTAAAGCAAGTTATGGAAATCAAAGCGAACATCACATTGCACGAATCAAAGAGGACTATAGAGACCAGTCTCACCGAGTACGCTTAACCGTCGTCTTTCTGATTTTGATGCAATAATCGGTTATCCTGCCAAGTTTTACTCTCTCTCGATGTCGAGTTTAAACATGAGTCATCACTATATAAATCTTTTCCTCAAACTGCAGTTCAGATAGCCATGACCATCCTATGCCATTGGCCCTCCACCATCATTAAGACATATAATACCGCAAGATTCCTTCCACAGTAGCATCGTCTACCAGCCACACAGCAACCTTCTCCGAGTATCACCAGCAAAGCATCCACCTGAAAAAAAAAAAAAAGAAAAGGTAAAGAGATACAACCTCAACCGCCTCCCAACATCACTACATCCGCCTCATTGTTATGGAGATATAGATTTCCTCCTTGATTAGATCCGTTTCTCCCCCTCTCCACTTCATTGTCTGCCAACAACTTTAATCCTTTCCACCAGCTTTGAGCCCGAGCTCATACCAAAGCACCTCTCAAACCACTGCCTACATATCGTTTTACTTGTCCCCAGCCACATCCATCCAATTTGTTGCCCCCGAATGCCCCTGATTACATATGTAGTTAGAACCATTTTTCAATCTTTTCTCCTCCACTAGCGCCTTTCCTTGCCCAGAAATCAGCATGCTCATTACATTCCCTCATTGTATGTTGTACTTTAACATTTCCTCCATGCCTCATAATGGCCAGAATTGGAATCATAAGCCTCGAAAACCTCCCTGGAGCACAACTCGGATCTTTCAACCAACAAATCACATTCTGTGAATCGCACTCAAGAATGAGTTTAGGGATTGGAAAACCTTGATACCTTATTATAGCTTCACAAGCCCTGCTCATAGCTGTGATCTCAGCTTCGTTTGAATCAGCATGACCAATGTTATCTGACAAGATGAAAATTACCTCTCCCTCGTCGTTTCTTATCACACCCCCCACACCGGCCGGACCGGGATTACCCAGTGATGATCCGTCTGTATTTACTTTCCAAAAACCTTTAGCAGGACGTATCCATACCAGACCAGACCTTGGTTCCTTTGTACGCCTTATGTCTTGCGATATCAACCTCCCTGGAAATTGCGTGTCCAACCAAGCATAACTTATATTACCGCCCCCAAACGCCACCTGCCACCACAAACCTATTCGCCATTTGATTTCATCAACTGCTCGTCTTTTTTCAAATTGCTCACCCTTGAAAACTATAGCGTTTCTTCTAATCCAGACTGTCCATAGAATTGCCGCTCCTGTAATTAGCCATGCATCTCTAGCACCATACTTTGGTTGAAATCCAAGCCACCACTCCACTAGATTTTGAAAGCTCCCTGGAATTCCCCAACTGACTCCAAACCATCCCACAGCGCAATACCACAATTCTGTTATTTGTTTACATTGGCAAAACAGATGGTCTATCGTTTCTTCCTCCCCCCCACAGCATGGGCATAATGAATATGGCCCTTGTAGACATCCTCTTCTGGCAAGAAAATTTCGTACAGGTAGTGCACCATGAATAGCTTTCCACATGAACATCTTTATCTTCATCGGGCATCTAATCTTCCACAATCGATCCCACATCCATCTCCTTTCCACCACACTCGCTGCTTCATTCATGTACCAGCAGGAGGTTGTTGAAAATTGTCCATTCCCTTCTTTCAACCAGGTAACTCTATCCTCCATATATTTATTCAATCTTTGATTGCCAATAATCTGGATCAATTCATTCCATACGTCAATCTCCCAGTCGAACAAAGGTCTACGTAAATCGATTTTCCATTCCCAATCAAAGCCACACCAGCTTCCAAACTCAGCTATATTCCCATTCTTATTTAATGCAAGAGCAAATAGTCTTGGGAATTTTATCTTTAGAATTTCTCCACTCTCCAGCCATGTATCCAGCCAGAAGCGGGTCTTTTCACCATTTCCAACAAGAATTCTGAACCCTCCTTTCGAATTTACCGATTCCGAGTTATTCCAGCTTTCACATATCTTCCCCCATAACGAGTTCCCTACCTTAACTTCTGGTATCAAGGGCGCTCCTCCTCCATAGTACTTTGAGTTAATAACCTCTTTCCATAATGCATTTTCAACTCCAAACCTCCATCTCCATTTATGGAGTAACGCCGCATTGAAGGATTTGACATTCCAATTGCTTAACCCTCCATCTTTCAAATGTAAGCATATACTGTCCCAACTCACCGTATGAAGCTTTCTCCTCCCCTCCCATTCGTTCCAAAAAAAACGTCTTTTAATCATTTCCAGTCGGTCCGCCACATTTTTTGGAATCTTAAAGATCGATAAAAAGTACACCGGCAAACTATTCAATACCGATTTTATCATACACATTCTTCCCGCTTGCGTTAACATCCTCCCTTTCCACCCTTCCAACCTCCTTTCTACCTTATCCAACACCGGTTTCCACACCGCCGTTCCATTAATCCTTCCCCCGATTGGAATGCCCAAATATTGCATAGGCCAGACTCCTACCCCACACCCAAGGATGGCTGCCGCTGCCTGCTCCATCTCTTGTGAGCAGTTAATCCCAAATAAACGACTCTTCCCAAAATTAATCCTCAACCCCGTAGCTAAAGTAAAACATCTGAGGATTCTTTTGATTAGTAGTACCTGTTGGAGATCCCCTTCACAGAAAATAATAGTGTCGTCGGCGTATTGAAGATGGGTAATCACTGGGCCTCTGCCGCCAATCTCCAAACCTTTATACACTCCCATATCAGTCGCCTTTTCAATAAGCTTATTAAGAATTTCGACAACCAAGACAAATAGGTATGGTGAAAGCGGATCTCCCTGTCTAAGACCCTTTTGCATCTTAAAGAACTTCGTAGGAGATCCATTGATTAACACCGCGGCCGAGGCTGAGCACACACATTTTCTAATCCATCGGATCCACTTCTCTTCAAATCTCATCGCCTTTAGGACTTGGAACAGAGCCACCCACGATACGTTGTCATATGCCTTCTCAAAGTCCAATTTTACAATGAATCCACCCCTCCCTGCTGACTTAGTAGAGTGAATAACCTCGGAGGCTATCAACACACTATCCAATATTTGTCTACCCTTGACGAACGCCGTTTGGGAGTGTCCTACAACTCTGTCCAAAATCTCCTTGATTCTTATTGCCAGTGTTTTAGCAATAATTTTGTATATACTGCCAATCAATGAAATTGGCCTAAAATCTCCAAAGCTCATCGGATTTTCGACCTTAGGGACAAGCACTATAAAAGAACTTCCCAGTTCACTTGGTAGCACTTCCCCTTCATCTAGCCCCCTGAAAACTTGCATCACCTCGTCTTTAACTACATCCCAATATTTTTTAAAAAATTCCATGTTGTACCCGTCTGGACCTGGGGCTTTATTCCCTGCGCAACACCATACTGCATTTCGGACTTCTTCCTCAGTAAAGCCTCTGGCTATCCATGTTTTATCCTCCTCTCCCACCTCTGTCAGGCCAATATTATCAACCTGAAATAAAACCTCTTGTTGGCGAGAGTACAGGGACTTAAAATGAGAGAATGCCAATGACTTTATTTCATTTGGCTCTTCGACTATCACTCCATCCTCCATAATTGCCCCAATGCAACTCCTACGCCTGTTCATTGCTGTTACTGCATGAAAGAATTTGGTATTAAGATCCCCCTCTTTGAGCCATCGGATCCGTGATTTTTGGAACCACCTTCGTTCGTCAGCCAACATCAGTTTTTTGAGCTCGTAATTCTTGTTCATCCATGCTATCCTGTTATCCTCATCTGTCTCAGTCCCCTGGAAGCTGTCTTCTATCTCCCCAATCTCCTTGATCAGCCTTTGCATCTTATCCTCCAAATCCGACGCTGCATACCCATCCCACTCCCTAATTTTCCTTTTTAGAGCCTTTAGTTTTCCAAGCAGACTACATCCATTGTTACATTCTACCCCCCACGCATTTCTAACAATGTCCGAGAACCCACTAACATCCATCCAATAATTATAAAACCTAAATGGTTTCGGCCCCCATGCTTTCTCCCTAATCTCCAAATATACCGGATAATGATCCGATAGTACCGACTCCCCTTTCCTTTGAACTGCCGTCCCGTCCAAACACAACCATCCCGGAGATATCAAAAATCTGTCAATTCTACTACACGCTCGCCCTCCCCTCCCGAACCAAGTGAAAGCCCCACCCTCCATTGGTAAGTCCACCAATCCCAAATTATCAATGAAACCCCTAAAGTCTCTCATCGACCCTATGTCCTCACTCACCCCAATTCTCTCCCCCACCTCACAAACCGCATTGAAGTCCCCTGCTAAACACCATAATTCACCATTTGAGGTATCACACTTCATAGTAATGTAGTTCCACAACTCAGCTCGAGCTCTACGATCATTGGGCGCATGTATGCACAGAATATTCAATACCCCTCTAATTTCATTAAACCGACCCTTCAACCATATGAAGTTATGTTCCCTCTCAATGACGTTAAAAGAACCTTGTCCACTATCCCAGATTGTGAGGAGTCCACCAGCGCTACCCATAGCAGGTTGAAAACAAAATGCACACCCCTTCGACCCCCACAATCTATACACAAATCGCTCACTCACATCCCCCATTTTAGTTTCTTGAAGGCATAACATCGACGGCCTCACCTTCTTGCATAACCGTACCACAGCCCGACGTCTAACCCCGCCGTTCAATCCCCTTAAATTACATGTTATTATCTTCATTTTGGAATATATCTTTCCCTACCAGCATCACTCCCCTTCCCCCTACTGCTCCCTTGCCAACTCTACCCACACCCTGTCTTCGGCAAAATCTGTAAAAAAAAAAAAAGAATACAACACATTTATCAGTATATAAGAATACTGACTAAGTCAACCTCTCTACACCAAGTAATGGGTTTAAAAAGGGTGACTTTAAGACAATATTGATAAATTAAAATTTATGCTTATAAATAGTGCACAAGTTAAGTTTAATAATTTAAAAGCTCGTGATAGTAATAATAACAATTCCATTTCTTTTACCATTAGCTCAAGAGATCGAGGACACCATTCTATGGGAATAAAACCCATCATATATGGGAATCTAACCCATCATCTATGGGATTCAACCCATCCTATGGGAATAAAACCCATCGCAAAGTGAATACAGCGGACCCTATACAGACACACTCCGGAGCCCTAGATAACCCTTACGGATACATCTAGGAGTATAGACTCATACATCACAAATAAATAAATTCTATTTTGGCTACGAGAAGGGGTGGCAAATAAAAGTTCCACCAGGTGCACATACCCTCAAGAATATAAATAATGGCATACAACTCAATCCTTAGCGCAATGGTTTAAATTAATATATACTTTTATCAAAGATCTTTCTCATAGCTCATATGGAGAATTTTCATTTTATTAATTTAAAAACTTTCCAGCACTTAAAAATTCTCCTTTATCTCATAAACTTCATAAACATATCCATGTATACCTTAATATCATAACATAGCAAAATTTCAGAAAACCCTAACTTTTCGGATACACATGTGCTGAGATTAATATTATGGAAATAATCTAATCAACCAAAAATTATGAGATTTTACAGGAGCATTTTAAACTCAACAGTGAACATTTTTCATGAATAAACCTAGTCGAAATGTTGATAGGAAACAAGGTCAATAATTCGATTAAGTCAGTGCATCAGAAATTAGCATTTCGGTCTGCAGTCGTATAATCAATAATTTCCTGTTATCAATCCGTGTCACTAAAAATTCTGAAATTTTATATAGATATTCATAACAAACTAAGGAACATTTTTCATTCTGGAAGTTAACTCAGATTCTGATGCAGCAGTACTTCAACTATCTTATTTGGAGACCCAAGATCGTGTCTATAGGCCCAAGATATAATGTTTAATTTCTTTCATTTATTTCTGATTTATTATTTTATTACATAAGCCCAATATGTCTAGGGCACTATTTAAAGATAGCAGTAGACATTGTCGGAGCAGTTTTTGGCAAACATTCATATGATTTATTATCATTCCTCTTGATCACGCTACCGCTACGTCATTTGGTATCACGAGCCCGGGTACGATGCCTCCCCGCCGTCAACCTCCTGCTGCAGATTGTCGGGATGACGCCGTGGCTGATTTGAGTCGCCAGGTTGCATCCTTGACTACCGGGATGGAGAATCTCCGCCTCCTTATTACCGCAGGACTTCCGGCCGCTGGACAAGACAAGACCCTCTGCCCCATCGTCCACGCCACCAAGGGGTTCATCAACCACCGGTGGACGATGTGGAATTGGACGAGGATGAGACACTTTCCGTCGAAAACCCATTCGCTCCTCTTGAACGCCCCCCCTCCCCCTCCCCCTCCCCCCCGATTCAGAGCGGAGGATGATCGTCGATGGGAATCCGGATTCAAGATAGAAATTCCTAAGTTCACAGGAAGTCTCGACCCGTGCGAATTTCTAGATTGGATCATCACTGTAGAGGATTTATTGGATTTCAAAGCTGTACCAGAGGACAGACGCGTGTCCCTCGTCGCCACCAGATTTTGTGGCCGTGCCGCCTTATGGTGGCAACAGTTGAAGGTTCTGCGAGCGCGACAACATAAACCAGAATTGTTAGATTGGGCAAAATTTCGTAAGCATCTGGAACATGAATTTTTGCCCTACAATTACGAGAGCACCCTGTTTCAGCGATTTCATTCCTTAAAGCAAGGCATGCGATCGGTCAACGAGTACACAGACGAATTCTACAAATTCTTGTCGAGAGTAGATATACGGGATTCCCGTGTGCAATTGGTTGCACGCTACATTGGAGGATTGCAATGCATTTATCAAAACACTTTGAACTTCTTGGCACCTACGTCAGTTTCCGAAGCCCATCAGCGCGCACTCTTGTTGGAAGCACAAGCCACTCGTCCCCCCTTCTCAACAACATCAAATTCACGACCAATTGCAAGTCCTCCACTCCCCACACCGCCTATCGAACGTTTGCCCTCCACATAGCCACGGAAGCCTCTTGAATTTGGAGCATCGTTGTCTAATGTCCGTTGCTTTGAATGTGGTGAAACTGGTCATCGGTGGGCTGCTTGTCCCCGTACTAAACAGCGTTCTTTATACATGGATGATTGGGAAACATAATTGTCCATCACAACCCCTATCTTTGATGCAGATGAGTCTGACACGCTTCCAAAAGAGCATATTGAGGGTGATGTCGGTCCTCTTTTGGTTCTGCGTAGATCGCGTTTGGCTCCTAAATCTTCTGATGGATCTGACTTGCAACGTAACCACATATTCGAGTCAACGTGCACCATTGCAGGTAAGGTTGTCACTTTAT